>QUSF01000005.1:16145358-16434002 GCA_003676055.1 Chloebia gouldiae | reverse complement strand
CTGGAGAGGCAGGACGGGAAGGTCCGCGCAGCCGGGGGCTCCCCGGGCCTTCGCCGTGCCGGGAAGCCCATCCCGGTGGGCAAGCGTTTCCTGGAGCCCCTAAGGGCTCCGTGGTGGGGGCACGGGCTGTTTTACTTGGGTTTCCTAATCGCTGGCATAGGAAAAAGAGCAGGCAGGGTGTCTTGTGTTCACTATTTCCGGAAATGAGGACCTGCGTGAGTAATAGGCAATTAATTAAAGAGTCAGAAGTGACTCTAAAAGTGAAGTACGTTCAGTGAAGGGAAGTGTTCTTACACTGTTTAATTGAGGCTCGGTATTCACACACGGTGTTTATCATTACAGGTTTGATGGGTTATCTCCCAAGAAAATTGAGACTATAATTAATTTGCAATGCACTAAGTATTGTTTTTCTGTAAGAAATACGGAGTTTTCTCTTTGAAAACCTTCCCTCCTGGTACGGAATATGTAATGACTCCATTTCAGTACCTATATGAGGGGAAAAATGAGAAGCCTCAAGTAAAGGAAATCCCACATTCATTTAATCTAGTAATGATCATAAAATATGAACTTTAAAGAGGAAGTTTGTATTAAAGGTCATCAAGAGCCTGTCTCCTGTTTGACTTTTGGGGAACAAGAGCTTAGCTGAAGATATTTATTTGTTATTTTTAATACACACTTCCTGTTTTTACCTGTGATTTCAATGCCAAGGTGTTGATAGTTGGTCTTCAGTAGTATACATGATACTGGGGAATAATGCTGCTCGAATAGAGTTGTAACATAATGCAGATGATAGCAAAGATAAGGAAGCAGAGTAAAAACTTTTAAAAAGTGGGAGGTTGATCTGATACGCCCCAGTCCTCCAGCTGTACAATATTGTTGTATAGCTGATGGTCATGATTGTCATATGAAAAAAATTGAGATTATAAATTCTGTTTTAGGATTCTCAAAAGAATTTTTCATTATGGTAGACCATAATGACATTTGTTCCTTTTTCAGAAGGTGTCACAGCTTACTTGAAGCGTAGATGGATGAAAAAGACGTTAAAAGGGAGGCAGTGTTCTCTAGTAATAGAAACTTTTTCTCTATTTTCCCTTGAAATAACCTTTACAAAGTTTTCTATAGACTACTGATTACTCTAAAATTTAGGTTTTTCTTTTGCCCTATTGTTCTTAGCAGTATTCTTCAAAGCTTTCAGTTTCTGTTCTTTTTATTCAGAAGTTATGGGTTATGCTCAAGGTAAGCATTGATTGCCTGTTTTACAGCTAGCTATAGTATTTTCTAGAGTAGCTTTCATTCATGCAATTCTGGAACTTGCAAATGAGCATAAAGAAGATTATCAGCTGCCCCAAACCCATAAACTTCTTTTTGTATGTATGCTTGACTGGTAGCCAAGGCCTTGGCTTCTGCTCAATCAGAAAATAAGTGGTTTATACCCATTTCACACTCTTGAGTTCTTGTGCACTGAGATGAGGGAATTGTCTTGCCAAACACGGTGATGTTAAGTAGAAGTAATTGAGTAAGGGCTTTGGGGGGTTTTTATGTTCTCTTTGATGTTAGCCTTCCCCTTATTTTTTAGATAACCTCTTCTCCCTGTGAAGCTGGTGCTCTGAGGGACCTCCCCTTACATACAGTTCTGTATTTATTAGAAAAGTAAATACTAGCTTTTGCTATGTTTTGAATAAGTAGAGTTGCTAGGGAATAATTTAACAAAAGGAGATCTCATGACCTCTTAGTTCAGAGTACTGCTGTCTTTCTGGGGCCCTTTTCCCAGAATATTTTATTCAGTGTAGTTCTACATTGTGTTTTACCCCTCTCCAAAGACATGACTGTGACACTTAGCCAGGAGCAATCATTGAAAGTCCAGCTGTGGTTTAGATTTTGTAAATCCCTCTTTTGGAGATATTTTAAATAATCATATAGCTGAAACATTTTCTTGATGTTTTAGTTAACCTGTCACAGTTCAGTTTGGCACAGAGTGGTGTGAGGGTATGTCTTTAATCTCTTCTTTCTCTGTGCACTTTTCCTTTGTGCCCCAACCCTTTAGTTACAGTGATTCAAGTCAGTTTGGGCATTTTTAGAATCACATGCTTGATTTGTGTGTTTACTTTGACAATTGACAGTTCTGGGCACTATTTGCAATGTTGTCAAAGTGTGAGAGAGGTGTGTGGGTTACATCAGGAGTGTGTTTTCTTCCCTCCTTACTTTGAGATGGTGGCCTTAAAGGTGATCCTCATTTATTTCAAGAACAAGCCAAAATTGCTAACTTGTAATGTGCCACATACAGACTATTCAAAACCAGCAATTTATCTTTGGTAAATAGCACATTTTAGGTTTCTAAATTACAGTTTTATCATTGTTTTCACTCAAAGAGTGTAACCTCTTTATGACAAGCTAACTGCAAGCCTCTAATACATGGGTTTAGTTATAAAAATAATGATTAACTAAACACTTGCCTTCTAATATTTGTCTTCTGAAAGTGCTGGTACTAGTGTTGCTAAGAGATGTCTTGCTGCTTGCAGTTACCTGTGATGTATTTTTCTGCATGGCTGTACGTCACAAGAAGGGTATCTTGGTCTTAACCTGTAGTCTTTGGTAAGAGGAGCCCAAGAAGAAAAATACTGTGCCCGTTGTATTTTGATAGGCTGATAATTGTATTTGAGATGTTCCATTGGTTTGGTTTTCAAGTTGTAGCCATGATATGTGAGACAGTTTGGGGGGAAATTTCTTTCAATTTGATCTTTTGTTTGAAATTTTCAAAGCTTAAATGTATGTGTGGAGAGAGAGATATCTGCCTTTCTTTTCTTTGAGCTGAAAAACACAGAAATCCT
Organism: Chloebia gouldiae; assembly: GCA_003676055.1. Classification (NCBI taxonomy): domain Eukaryota; kingdom Metazoa; phylum Chordata; class Aves; order Passeriformes; family Passeridae; genus Chloebia; species Chloebia gouldiae. Next base: position 16,431,174 of record QUSF01000005.1, on the reverse strand, counting down.
CCTGTTGTGTCTTACACTGTCTGAGCAGGCATTCACCCATAATCAGGCAAGAGAAAATGATGTATCACCCTTTTTTACTTCTTTCCCCCAAATCTACCTTTCAGGGCTGGGAAAGAAGCAACCTTTTGTGGCACTTCTGTATGTTATATCTAAAGGAAAAGTTCTTGAATGTCTCCTGTCAGTTTTCAGAAGGCTTCGTAAGACATAATCTCAAGAGAAAATTAGCGGGGAACTGTTGGAATGGCCTCAGATCTTTGGTGGTAAATGTTGTAACAAGAGGTAAATTTATAGTGATTACCATATGGTCAGAAATTAATGCCTGCAGAGGAAGTTACCAAATAGGAAGCCACTGAGCACTTGTAGGCAGAAGTACAAAATAACTTAGATTAGAGGTTGGCAGTTATCACAGTCATCATAAAAAAGATTATGTTGTTTGGGTGAGAAGAATGGCAGTACATGATATACCAGAACCTTAGAAATATACAAGTTGTTATCTATAAAGGATAAATTGCTCTGTCTTTGAATTGCTCAGTGCTCTGAATATCTCAGCCTTCTTATCTAAAAAATGCAATTTGCAACCTTGCTTGGATGCCTTTTCCTTGAAAGGAAATGTTGCATGTATGAGTTCCTGGAAAGCATTTTAAACTGATGGTTTTACTATCAAAATATTAGTGAATGTGTGGTCTTAGCCACATTCTGATCCTGGTTACTTTAATCTTGTGCACATTAAAATAATACAATTTATAGTAACTCTAGGTCTGTGGTGTTTGCTGATGACTGTTTTTTTTTCTATAAACTATTGTTTCAGCAGTGAAGCATCCTGCAAAAAAAGAGAGGATTATTTGGAATGGCCTGAATATTTTATGGCAGTAGCTTTTCTGTCAGCACAAAGAAGCAAGGATCCAAGCTCTCAGGTAAGAAGGCAACATGTAATAATAAGATAACCTAATCTATATTGCCTATCACATCAGATGTACACATAGCAATTTCAGGAACTTCTTAATAAAAGTTATTTCAGTGTATAGCTATTCAATTTTTAGCGTAGTCAGCACCTTCTGTTACAGAAATTCTTTTTTTGGGCCTGACCTCATATTTATAATTCTGCATACATTTGTAGCTTGGAATTTCATAAATCATCTTTTCATCTGGAAGTTAAAATAACGCATGCATTTTGTCTCCTTTTCCAGTAAATATAGTCACTTTTAGAGGAGGATAAAAATAAAACTCCTCTGGAAGATTTAGGTTGTAATTTTTTAAGACAACATTTTACAAGTGTCTTTTCCTCACCTGTAAGAGAATTTGTTTGTTATTGGGTTGACTGGAGTTTTCTTCCAGTTTTTTCCTCCCTCATGATCCTCTGTTCTCTATGCTTCACTGTCTGTTTCATTTTTCATGTGTTTCGTGTGCCTCTGTTCAGTATTGATTTCAGGTGATTGATACAGCTCCTGAAACATGCTATTCTGCAGGATCCAATCATTCTGTTAGAATTCCTTTGTGTGAAAAAAATCAGGAAGAAAACCCCAGAAAAACAATCTGTTCACTTCATTCTGTACATTACAGCACTTAGCTCTTTGAAGGTTATTCACTTGGGGCTAAAGTTTTGTTACCCAAGGGCTGGTTGATAAACACATTGCATTAATTAAAATTAGTACTATTGCAATTTCAACAGATAATATGGGCAGAAAACAAAAATGGGACACATCATCATTCTTTAAGAAGAGTCCCTTTGTAGATTTACGCTGAAGCAAAAAAGGGTGAGAGTTAAAAGGTTTGGAATTTTAGTGCATGTTTGAAACAAGCCATAAAGTCTTGTGAGGCCTGCATAAGCCGACACTTGTATTTCTGTTACATCTTTCATAACTTTTCTTTTGCTCATGTTGCTCATACTGCTGCTGGGAAAGCTAATTTGGGTAGCTGAATTTACGTGTTTACTGGGATTCATTCAGTGCTGTTTCTGCTCCCTGACTAGGTTATTTCATAAGCAGACAAGGAACAGTGCTGGCAGGCTGGATGGAAACAGCATGACCAAGGGGTTAGCAGAGTTACATCTGCCCTGACTTATTTCAAAGCCCCACCAGTTAGGTACAATTGTAGCCCTGCTCACTAGATGGTGTGACTTAATATATTAATTGAAGCTTTTATCTCTTAAATGAAAATCACAGGACTGACTATTCATGTCTCATCTTGACTATTGACACATCATTTTGCATGCTGTTGATACTATATAAATCTGATTTTATTTAGGTTGGTGCCTGCATTGTAAATTCAGAAAACAAGATTGTTGGAATTGGCTACAATGGGATGCCTAATGGTTGCAGCGATGATGTACTACCCTGGACAAGAACAGGAGCAAATAGACTAGACACAAAATATCCTTATGGTAAGACTTCTTGTGGTTGACAGGTTAGACTTATGATGTCTGTATCTGTGAAAGTTCAGCTGGTAAAGTATTGATCGGTTTTTATTCCACTCCCTTGATATCGTTAATGTGCCCATATATGGTACACCAGGATAAAAATCACAATCTATTTGAAGGACTGACTTCCTGGTGAAATAGGTTCATAAATATTAGCCATTTTGGATTGGGTAGTGAAAGCCTGTAAATATGAAGTAGCTCATTAGCACACAGTTGCAGTGCATGCAGATAATTGCTGCTTCTGTGTGTTTGTCTCTACAGAAATTACAGTGTGTGTATATGCAAAACAAGTAATGTGGTCTAAAATACAGGTATTAAACTCCAGCAGATGTGGGAAATTTCCATTTCAGGTGTTGATGGCATAGGTTGTATATGTTGTGAAGAAGCTGAATATTTGACTTGAAGTCTGTGTGCCGTGGGTCTACCCTTCTATGGGTGAGGTGACTTTCATTGTTTATTTCAGCCTCTGATTTGACTCCCATTTACTAAATGGGCAAAAGGAATGAAGAGCAAGGATGGTTTTATGGTAAATGTGGTTTAGTGCTGCTTTGGATCTTGCCTTTGTCTTTGCAGTAGGCATAGTTTGGCCTTCTGTAAGTGTTATTAAAAGGGCCCTCCATTAAATTTGGTGGATCTATCAGCAGGGATGACTCTTATGGATCAGGTGTGGTTTGCAGGAGCCAAGGAGACTGGGCTGCCTTGTGACCTCCAGTGTGGGTAAGAGACCTTGGTTATAACTGGTAAGAGACCAAACAGTCCCTATGTTTCTTTAAGTCCCCCTTTGTCTTTCTGTACCCACTCCAGCTCCTGCTGCATCTCTGTGTGTGACACCAATGCAGCAAAAGCTGCAGGCACAGAAAAGCCAGGAGCTTCTTCATCCAATGCTGCATCTGAGCCTGTCAAGCTCAGGAATGGTAGGGCAGAGAAACACGAAAGAGAGAACCAGAACCTTGGGAAATTTTCCTTCTCCCTCTGTGGGTTGAGGAAAGTCAGCACAGGAGTTCACCTTTTGAAGAGGAATACTAACCCTTTTCCAGTGACCAGTATTTATCTCTGCCTACTATTTCTGTTTCTTACTTGTAACTTTAACAATTGGTGTGGTAGAGAAATTAAACTTGCATTAGTTTTGACATAGCCTGAGCTCACTCAGAGCTCTTTCTAAAAACCATTTTCTGGTTTTCTATAGCATTAAAGTGAAAGATGATATGCAGTGGCTCAGCACATAATTCATCAGTTTGATATTTTTGACTTCTTAAAACCCCAGTACTTTGTCCTTGTTCACTTCACCAATTTATTATAAAACCTCTAATGGTAACTCTTAAGCTTGAGACCATTTCATACTATTTTTTGTAAGAGGTGTATTCCCAATATAGGGCCAAATTTGAAGTCCGCTCCTGCCAAATTTGAAGTCTGCTCTGAAGCACTGGTTTTACACATAGTGCTGTGACCATAATGGTACAACTTAGTATGACTGCTCTTTATTTATAGGGTGAGGAAACAACTGTTAGCCCATTGATTAAATATAAAGCACTGAAAACAGAATATTGATTTTGGTTGAATTTTTATGCTGCTGTAAGGTCTCAGTTCTGAGCTAAAATCAGTGTGGGTGGTCTCTGGCATTGGAGCATGTTCCAGGCACTCAAATCTAAGCTGACCAGTTTATACTAAAATTACTGTGAGAATTCTTTGTCCGAGATGATGTGGGAATTTTTTTCTTTTTGTTAACTCTGACTGCAGAAGATGTGGAGCATGTGATGTTTAAAACAGCTTGGAGTGCTGAGTTGATTTCCAGGAGTTGGTCTAACTACTACCCTTCCCCCCATTATCTTAGTCTTCACCTCATTAAAAAAATCACAACTTTGTAACACAGTGTCTGCTGTGATGAATAAACAACCTATTTTGTAATTCACAGATCATTTAAACTCTAGCAATTTCTTATTAATCTTGATAGCACAGTTGACAGACCAGACAAGTATATATACAAAAAAAATCTTCTGCTTAAAAAAATTCTGGTAGATGCAGAGACACGTAGAATTGCTCCTAAAATCTCATTAAACTGTCATTTTTCCTTTCTCCTTTTGCTAATCATCACAGCATTTGTGTAAATTGAACTTTTTATCCTTGCATTTTCCTGACTGGCTTGTTCAGAGACAGTACAATCTTACTATGTGCTCCATTAGCTAACCACAGGAATGATGGCACTTTCATCACTGCCATGTAGCTTATTAGTTGAAGCTGATGGTAATTGTGCATGTACCACCACATTAAGTTGGAAGATGTCTTCTGGAGCTACTTCATGCATCTGCAGTGCTACAGAAAAGGTCTGGGGTTGGATCTGAGTGCTGACCGCCTGCTCCTGGGTACTCTTGTGGGTTAGCCATAAATGCTTAGCTCACTTCCTGTGTTTTGCACCACTCTTACTGGCTTTCTCCAGAACAAAGCTTCAGTATTGCTCTTCCAGTGGTGTTCCAGAAGGCAGGGTGGAAAAAAGACTGCAAAGAAAACAGTCATCAGGTATATGCCTATAATGCAAAGCCTGCTGAGATGGTGTGCTTAACCCTCCTCCTTCCCTCAGGCGTACTGGCAGACATGCAACACATACTCTGTTTCGTGCTCTGAAAATCCCTCTCTGGTGGGCTGCATAAAAGTCTTCTCACTTCGTTATGCACTTTGAACTGAGACATACAAAATAACTGTGGTGTAAGGGACTCTGGAGCATGAGGAAACTGAGGCCTGAGGGCAGTGTGTTGCTGAAGGAGCCCTAAGATGAACATGAGCCAGTCTGTGCCAGGTGGCCTCAGGACCAGGGGTCAGTCCCTGGCCCTGTCTGTGTTTAGCAGCACAGACATAGTAGGGGATTCGACCCAGAGGTGATCTTTGTGGAAGGGTGTTAGGTGATCCTATAACAAATTTATTGAGCTCCAGAAGAACTGATGGATGCATTGATCCTAAAGCTCTGATCAGATTTACTGTTTCATGGCTAAAAATATTCTGATTTCCACCCTAAATTTATCTGTGGTTAGTTTTCAGGTTCTTGCATGTGCTAGCAATGCTATTTTAGTTTTTCTTATTCACTGTGGTTAACCCTTCCTCCTTCCCTATGCACTGACTGATAACAGTTGCCTTTTGAACTTCTGTTGTGAGGTTAAACAAGTCCTGTCACTCTTGAATTTTGCTGTATCTTGAAACTTGTTGGTTTGAAATCCACCACTGGCTTGGTTACCTATGTCTACTGCAAGATACTGTATGTATCTATCTCACACCCTCAAGCGTGGATTCTACTCAGCTCACTGTTATGGGCAATGTTGTGATTGACTAAGAAATCCAAGTGTAACCTGAGCTGCTACTGTGAGAAGGGATCAAAATGTGGTAGCCAGTGTTCACCTTCTCTTAGAGGATGCAAACATTCCCAAGGCATTTGGATATCACAGGAACAGTGACATGGATCACGTGTATTGGTACTGTGCATTCTTTAGAGACTCTTGAAGTGGATGGAGGCTCTTCCTTCTAGTTGTTTATGTTTGAACAGTATAGCCTTGTTATATCAGAAAGCACAGAGTTTTGCAGAGTGCCATTTTTCTAGCACAAAATCAGGATGTCATTGCTATGTTGGGACTGGCTCCAGGCTGCCAGTCAGTAACAGCAGCAGTGATGTGCCTGTGCACATGAGAGAAATGAAAGGCCAGTTTTACTAAGATGTTATTAAAAGCTCTTCCCAAAGCATTGTGTTCATTACTATGTGCAGAAGCTTCTTAGTAATTAGGCAAAATTGTGTCTTTCAGAGTCAAAAATGTGCCCTCTGTTTCTGTTAGATGAATCTGAGGATTTGTTGATATTCAGTTTCCTCTCACCAGTCATTTAAAATACTACATTTTTGTCCTATTAACGCAAATCTTCCCACTAAATCTAGTTGCTGTGCTCCTGTTATGCCCTCTGTCTCCACTGTAATCTAAGAACATCCATTTGACAACCAGTCTCTAATTAAGGGTTTTAAATTAAAATGACTGGCAAATTTAGAAACCTCTGAGCAATACAGAAAATATTGAGTAAGTATGCTTACAAATATTTGTACAGGTTCAAATATGATGAAATATGTGTTGTAGCAAAAAGTATACTCTAATTGAACAGTACCTGCTGTGTAAAATGAAACAAACTGTTATCAACATTTCCTTGTGTTAGGATTATGAGCTTTTTGTCAATTTTTCATAGAAATGAACACTCAACAATATTCAGGCAAATGTTAGCTTTGTAGAAGCTGTTATTTTGACAGCACAAAATTTGATAAGGCACTCTGAAGAAGTGTGATGCTCTCTCTCCAACTGGCAGTGCAAAGATGAGGTTTCAGCTGGGAAGGGGATCTATAGGAGATGGTCTCCACTTACAGCCACTCTCATCCTGCATGGATTTTTGTCTAGTTCGGATATCATACATCAAATCGGTAGAAAGTCTGAAGATTTAGAAACAACAATTCTTGTTCTGCTTTCCTGCTAAGAAACACTTCTGTGTTCTGCTAGGAGTAGAACCAGCTTGGAGCAGGATGGGAAAAACTGTGAAATAGGATGGGTTAGCTCATGCTGCTCACATTTTGAGAGGTGTTTCTCTGGTCTGACTCAGCAAGTTTTGTCTTGTTCATAAGTGGGCTGAGTTGTTCCCATCTTCACTTCCCACTTCTTGTGGAAGAAAGCAGTGAGGCTGGGGTTCTGTTTTTCTTACTGCAGTCTGAAGATGCTAGGCCTCCCAACAAATCTGCTGCTGTTGTCCTTGCCTCTGTGCCCTGACCACAGCATCTGCTTCTCCAGCACACAGAGAGAGAGAGAGAGAAAGAACAGCAGGAAGGGCTGAGGGCAGTGCCAGCCCAGCATCCGTGTCCTGCCTGCCCTTAATGAAGTGAACAGCAACCATCCCTATGCTTTCAAAAAGGTTGAAAAAATAGATGTCATGCTACAAATTCCAGCTCCATCAACCACTGCCCCCAGTGGTTGTCACTCCAGACTGCATTCTTTAAATTAATATTTTGATACCTTCTGGGATTCTTGGTGTGTTCAGTGTCAGAGTTCCAGCAAGTAAAGGATAACAAATTTCTTAGTCTGGCTCAATTAGTAATGAATAGCACTAAAAAGTCGTTCTCCATAGCCCTTCCTCTGACTGCATCTTTAAAAGGTCTTTAAAGTTATAGTGGTCTAGCATGCTCTTCATCAAGCATGTAAGCCTTTAAACTGTATTAAACACCTTGACTAGTCTTGTGGTTCTCAGGAAATTGCTAGTCAGAACACGTTTAGAATCTAGGAAGAGTATTTCTGACTCTGCAACCCACTGGGAACATGCTCATGTTAAGTGTTCAATTCTGAAAAATTTCAATTTATAGGGTAAACAGGGGTCTCTTATTTACAGGTGAGCTTAAGGATGAGTGCTACCTCAGCTATGCAACACAAAGCAGCATGCAAGGAGAAGAGACAAACACTAGCAATTAATACTACCAGTAATGAAGCAGTCATTTATTGGCTTTTTATCTTTTTTTTCCATTCTCCTGAACCTAGTAGCAGGTGGTGGGAATGTCAGAGCACACACTTAACTTCTCGTTGCATGGTTATTTCTTCAGCTAATGAAGCCTTTTGAGAATACTTTTCAAGCTACTTCTCCAGAATGGAAACCAGTGTTGTGGACTTGATATTATGTCAGCTATATGTGAATATTCTTTTTTTTAAAAACCAAAGCTCTCGAGCCCCTCATAGGGTATTGTAAAAATTCTTAATTTTACTAAGACTTGCTTAAAGATACAGTTTTCAGAGTTCTGAATACTGTGCACCTGTGAAAGGTTATTTTAAGTTGGCTTCTTACTATCTCAGAGAGAACAATTTGTTACTATTAGCAGGAGCTCTTAACAGCTTAGAAAACTGTATAACACCCCAAATCTAAACTAGTTAGTAATTAATAAGAGGGATTTTGGACATCTGGGTTTGTTTTCTGTCGCTAAAAAAAAAAAAGCTGGGGAAGTCTGTAAGAAAAATCTGGGGGTAATAGACCTATCTTACCTGGTCAATGCCTATTTGTCAGAGAGGGGTGAATATGAGTAAGAGGGAATTAAGAGTGATGGGACGAAGCCTAAAAATACTTTTCTGGGGCCAGCACCTTCTTAAGAACCATCTAGCATAACAACCCTTTATAAGTGGCACATGTCTAGGGAGATGTATAAAACAAAGACATGTGTAATGATAGTTCCCCAGAATATACTTTCAAATCACAGCAACTGAGACATTGGTATTTAATGGCCCAGACTAAAAAAGTAATACTGGATGGAAAATTATGACATCAGGAATCAGTGCAAGGTTCTGGTCTGGTACTAGTTTCTGCCGTAAGTTCAGTAAGAAATACTTGGTTAGGCACATGAAAAAAACCCCTCATTTTCAATTTGAAAAGAAAATGTGCTGGGTTTGTTGTAGGCTTAAGTACTTCTTGTCTTGGAATGATTTTTCTGTTTCTTATTGCTGTCTCTACGTCTTCTGTCCACATGGGATAGTTGTAATTTTTCTTAACTTTAGATTGTGTGAAGATGGTCAAGAGGCAAAATTTATGGTTTTCCCTTGCTCCTGCTGATTATCTTCTATAAGTTATTCTTGGCCTGATCTTGTTTTTGCTTGGGAAGAAGTTTGTTGTTGAAAGTTTGTAGAAGCCTGCCAAAATAACCTTTTTCTCTCATTAGTGCAGGAAGGAAACCTGCTGCAGTACTAATAATGAAACTTGTTTGGTTTTACAGCTGAAGATTTCTGAGTTTTAGTGAAGGAAAAATATTTACTAAAGGCATTAGTTTTGCTTCTTTTTTAGTTTTGAGAGCCTTTGAAAATATCCTTCTTTCTGGATGCCTTCCATATTTTAAACTGCTGCCTAGAGCACAAATATATTTTTCAAAGAAACTTAAAAGTGATGTTTCTGTCCTGTTGACATAACCCCTACTTCCAGTTGTTGAAATTATGTCACTCTTTTACTCAATCCTCCGTAGCCCCAGAAAAATAATTCTCTGATTATTTATTGTAAAGGCTTTATAAGAGTGTTGCAACTTAGTAATGTACTTGAAGTTCAACATATTTTCTAGATTTTCTAAATGTATAGTTTCATGTAACTGCATCTCTCATACACTTAATGGCATATATTTGAAATACAGTGTGACACAGTAACAGTTGCAATGGAGTAAAAATAATGAAAGAAGCCTTAATGTGATGGCTCTTGGCTCTTGGTTGTTTTTTTTTTTTTCTTTTTCAATTTCCTATTTTTTGTGTTGGTTTCTGGCTTTATTGGTTATGAGAAGGTATGTGGACAGCGTAACATGGGCATGGTAGAAGCCAATACTGAGCTTTCTTTTGCAAGTGTTGGGTCCTTTGTGACTTGCTTGCATGGGAAAGTTTGTGTGCTGTAAGTTAGGCTGTAAATTTGTAGTGCATTAGCTGTTGTATAGAAAATTCCATGTAGACATTTAGTGCATATGGAAAACATTTCCATTCAGCAATGATTCCTGTGTGCTGAAGGTACTGCAGTCAGTTATTTGTGTGGTGAGATCATTCACACACAGGTCAGCATATAGCACCAAGTTTGCTATGAGGCTGTGCTGTGAAACTTGGTCTGTTTTAATTTTCATGGGCACATAGGCACAAGGGAGAAAAAAACTACTTTTTAAAAAAATCTGTTCTTCAAAACAGGCAGTGGAAAACCTCCTAAAGTTGTCTGCACATGCAGGTCTCTAAATGATCTTAAACCCACACCACACTTCAGCATCTGTTTAAGAAATCAGGGCAGCAGACAGTTTCTTAGTAGGTAGGTATATAAATTATGCAACTTGCTGTTATTCCTAGGAGTAAACAGGAAGTTCTCGCAGAGATGGTAATGTTTTTTTCAGAGCTTGGTTGTGGACAACACAGAAACTGTGCTCTTCTCAGCTGTATTGGTATATGGATATGTTAGATTATCTGCTCGTGTGTACATCATAAACACTGGTGCTGTCTGTCCTGAAAGAGCTACTGTGTTATGGTGGAGTAAGGCAGGATGGTCCATTGCTACCTGGCCTATCCCAAATCCATGGAGAAATACAGGACTTTGTTTTCATGCTTATGAAGTCTGGCACCTTTTAATGAGCAGTAAAGTCACTCTAATATTGAAGCTGGATGTTTTTATGGCCGAGTGTGTCTTGTGTATTCTGGGGTGGGAGAATCCTGCAGCAGTGCTGAGCCACTCTGAGACCCAGAGGACAGAGTTGCTCGGTTTTACTTGGCGATCCTGCTGCCTTTAAGAGCGCACAGCGCGCTCCTGCAACCATAAGACTGTTCCTATCTGTGCATGTAAACACATAAATGAGCTGTTTTATACTGGCAGTTAGATACTCCAGAGAGTTGTGAAGCTGTGAGATATTGCTTCACTAAGGGTGGTTGCAATGGCTTGGCCCAGAGCCTACGGCTTTGTTGCCTGCAATAGGTGTTAGCAAATGGCAGCGCTAATGCACTTAATGATATCATTACTAATCAGCAGCCTGGTCAGAACAATTGACCTTCATTGATCTTGGTGTTTCTGCTTCTATTTCTTTCTCTGCCCTTTATGATAAGCTGTGCAAGCTATTTGCCTTTGAAAATAATGCAAGCAGTTATATTGTAACACTTTAATTTTAGTTTGACCAATTCATTTTAATGATCAGTATTATGAATTGTTTCTTCCCTTGTTTAATCAGTGTGCCATGCCGAATTGAATGCCATCATGAACAAAAACTCAGCTGATGTGAAAGGCTGCAGCATGTATGTTGCCTTATTTCCATGTAATGAATGTGCAAAGCTCATCATCCAGGCAGGTAAGCAGTAGTGCCAGCTTACTTTTTCAGGGTTGCAATGCTGCCTGCTCATTGGCATCTTCTAATAGATGTATTTGATGTTAAATTGCTGATGTCAGATCTAAATTAATTGCACTGTCAACCTCATAAGATGCTACTTGTGAGGTTTTTTAGCATCTGAACGGTGCCAAATTTTTCCAGTGCTAATTGCATCTACTGTGATTCTAAACGTGCTTCTAATTTAGGTTTGTAACTTCTTAGACCAGGAGCTGCCAAAGAACAACACAGGCTTTGCATGTAATTACTGTCAATTTTATTGTGCTCTGGCACATTGAATAGAGTAGGGCAGAAAGAAATAAACTTCTGCTTGACAAAAGGTCTGTTGGGAGTATATACATAAAATTTTAATTTGAATGTGATGCATAGTAGATATTTGAAGATTTTAAAATATCTTTGCTCATAAATGTCATAAGATTTCTATGATCCTACTTTAATTATGTCTTTCATTACAATTATTATAAATCTGTGCCACTGCAGCAAGTGTGCTGACCTAAATGTGTCTCCTTTTTTGAGATTAGGCAGTATCTGCAGCAGGCTTCAGTTTTGTAAAAATCTCTGCTTAAAGTAGCATGTATTTTGCTCACTGAGTAAAGTCAATCAGTCCCAGCGTGGGTTGCTGTTCTGGGGAGTGTCTCTCACTACTAATGGCCACAGGAGTATAGGAAGAAAGCAGTAAACAGAACGCTTTATTTTGGTTCAGTATGGTTTGAAATCAAGAGGGGTGAGTGTCATAGCACACGTCCCTGGCCAGGTAATAATTAGCATTGACTCCATGAGTGCAGAAGGCTGATCTATTGCTTTATTATACTGTACTCATTAAGAAACCCATTGCCCTTACAGACAGTCCGATACAGTTTTACCTAATTGGTCCTTCAATTAAACACCATCACCACTGGCCAATTAAGAAATCGCCCTTTGGTAAACAAATCTCCATAACATATTCCTTATGTTCACAACAATAGGTGCAGCAAGTGAAGATAAGAATTGTTTATCGTTCTTTTCTCTGATCTTCTCACAGCCTTCCCCAGGACAATGCCTGGGAAAGTTGTGCCTGTTGCTCTCTGTGGCCAGAGAGCTGCTGCCACAGGGGAAGAGGGAAAGATGCAGTTCTCCTACTTACAGACTCAAAGTCGAATGGTCTTCAAGGTAGATTGACTGCTTGTTCTCAATGTAGTCACTCATCCTTTTCCTTATGCACTTAGGTCACCACTAAATTGCAATGTATTGATATTCATGCTGTCTGGCAAACACAGGAAGATGTTGATCAGCTATGAAACGCTTGTGAATTCTCTTTTGCAGCCTTTGTATTTCTCCCCTTCCTAAGTGATTTAGGCAAAGATCTTTCAGCAATTTTACACAGCATACATTTGTGAGTAGAGGTGTACCAAGGAGTTGTAGAGCATGTGGATGAATGCTGCCTCTTATGATTTTGTCCACCAGACATTACTATTTTTTCAGTGTAATTCTAACATTTTTTCTATGTGACTTCTTTAGGCATAAAGGAAGTTATTTTCATGTCTGACAAGTATCATGACACTACAGAAATGACAGCTGCACGGCGGATGTTTGATTTGGCAGGTATTATATATAGGTGAGAAAATTAACTTTATTTTTACTCTAGAATTGAAAAAAGGGGCTTGTGAAAGATACCAACTTTAGGGCAAATGTTTTTCTTCTTTCAGCATGGAGCATTTTGTTCCTCTGTAGTGTATGTAGATGGCTTGCTCTGTAGAAGGACTGTTGCACCATTCTTTTGTCTTGTGTATGGTTAGAGTTCAATTTTGAAACGTTTGTATGAGAAAATGGTCCATGACACATTTTGTTCCTGGAATGCAAGAGAAATCGCCAAGGGGGTGACTGTTTATTACATTGTACTCAGGAGAATCTTCCTTGACCCTGCTTTGGGCAGGAGGTAGGGCTATAAATGGTCTCCTGAAGTCGTGTGTAACCTGAATTGTCCTGTAATCATATGCGTTGGACTAAAACAGATAACTGATTTCTCGTTGTTTTTGTGGATTACTCCATCTTTATTGACACTTCAGTATCTTTTTGTTGTTGTCACTTTGGGAAGGTGTCAAACAAGCTACCCATAATTAATTCTTAATACTTATAGCTCTTCATCTTCTTTGGTCAGCTTTTAGGTGAGAAAAGGGTAAAACTTGGAATATTGGTCTTAGAGTGATGATAACCTGAAAAGTGTTGCAAGAGTGGGGTTTTTAAAGACACTGACAGAGATACCTAAAGACAATCTGTTCAAGAGTGAGTTTGATGGGAGCAGCATGCTGTGGGTGAGGCTAATTATGTAGTCAGGGAGGCTTTGCAACTCTAAAAAGTTTTACAGTATTAATATAAAGACTTTGAAAAATTTGCAAACATAACAATTCTGACAGATAAAATTTTAGGATGAAAGATACCTACTGGGCTAAGAAACATCCATGGAAAAACACAGCAGTACTTGAAATTCAGTTTTAGTCCTTCGGTGTATTTCCTGTCTACTAAGACTATTTGACTAAGAAGCATAAATCATTCTCTTGCAAGTCAAATCTTGTAACTTCTCCAAGGTGAGAAATGTTTCTTGCATTTCAGGTTGCTATTCAGAACAAAGCATTCAGAGTTTCTGTGGTCAGCAGCATGTGCTTTCCTGCGTTGACTGTTACTTATCCTTGTATCGATTGCTGAGGATGTAGGTGGTACTTAATGAATCTCTTGAACTGAACTGCAGAGCTTAATTAGGCACTAAATCCACACTATTTGCATAATCTTTTGTTTACTGGTAGACTGGAAAATATATGCTCAGTCCCTGTATACCTTCCTTGCTAATTGCTGTAGCAGATGCTGTAATGATAATAAAAGGAAACATTTTGCAGCAGTATTACTTTTAGAGTTCTAAAGTTACAATTTTTAAATTATTCCCTCTTAACTAGTTTGGGTTTTACCCAGTATGGCATAATGTGATCTATTCCCCTTCCAAAAAAAATATTCTATTATGCTGACACAAAGCTTGAAAGGGTTTTTCTAAAACTTGGCAGGAAAAAATTGATTAAAATATCAATATTATCAAAATGTACTCTACATATCTTTTTTTATATGCATACATATACAGAAGATTTAAATATTCTTTTCTGTATATCTATATCTGTACCTAGATCTTTAAATATATATTAAAAATATTTGAAATATTAATATATATGAACAAAAATCACAAACCTGGTAACATTATGCCACCACCTGCAGCTAAGTTGGTAAAAGTCCTTTGACTCCTGGGTAATTTATAAATTCCAATAGCTGAAGAATGTACAGGGTAACCCACCTCATGTGTCTCTTTGTCTTAGTCTTTCTTGTCGAGCGTTCTCTCAGTGTGGTGCACTATAATTGGCTCCCATAGAGAAGAAAACTACAAGAATCCAAGGATGTGTTTTTTGGGATTTTTTTATTCCTTCAAAAATTTAGCTAGAACTAAAGCAAGCAAAATGTTTTAACTACTCACTAACTAATATCTGTATTTTTCTATTTTTTTAGGGAATTCAAGCCAAAGTGTAACAAGATCATCATCGACTTTGATTCAATTAACAACAGACCAAGTCAAAAGCTTCTGTGAATTATGTGTCATTAAGTCTTTAGAAGAGTGTGATTATCCTTTTCTAAAAAGCTGCTAATGCCTTTCATCTTAAAGTTACTGGCAACTTTTTAATGGTTTCTGTAGCTAAAGTAGACTTATAAGAAATCTAAGGCATAAAATATCCTGTTCACTTCATCTTGTCATGTGGAATCTAAATCTACTTGAAAATTTTTTATGCCTTTATCAAAACTGCTTAAAAAGTGGAGACACATAGATGAAACAATGTAAGTAAAGAAAACTGTTCTGATTCCTCCTGTATTTATCACCACATGCTCTGATGGGCTGTCAGCATAGATTTAGCCTCAGTTTAACAGCACAACTTGTAACCAGTAGTATGGTGGAATATGCTAATAGATGTTGATCTCTCTGTTGGATATGTGGGTGTTCACAGTTGACCCTAATAAAAACCAAAAAATGTTATCTGTACAAATTCTAATCTTCCAACTAGAATAACACTAAAATATTTTAAAGGTTTTGCAGCTTTAGGAATGTGTGCCATTCTGATTGTTACCCAGCAAATGAAATGCTGATTTTTCTTTTAATTGCTGTCTGACATTGCCATATCTGGGGAGGGTTGAGAGAGGAAGCTGCTCTGAGAATTGTCCATGCCTGAGTGAGCTTTACAGGTGATTTCAAATCCTTGTTTTCCTCAAGACTCCAGAATTGAAGGGGCTTGACGGAGTAAATAATTTGGTGCTTTACCTCTGGGACTTTTACACTGAGTTTGTTTTCATGTGTAAAAGAAAATAAATTTATTGGTCTAAGCTGTTTTTAGGTAATCCAACATAGCTCAGTCTTAAACTCCACCTGTAAGGTAAATGAATCATTTTTTATCCTTTGAGAGAAATTGGAGATATTCAACCCATATCCATATTTGTGCCAAAAGATGTAATTATTGTGTTAGCTTGTTTCCCAGTGCTGACATAGTACCTCCATTTTCATAAATGTTGCCTAAAATAATATCCTTTTAAATTTTATCTTGAGATCTGGGAATAGATTTGAGTTCATTTTCTCTAATTTGATTTTTAAAAATTAAGTATGCCTAATGGCTTTGTTTAGATAACATTGGTGGTTGTTTTGTTGTTTTTGGTTTTATTTTGGTTTTTTTTTAACGTGGTTATACTTCAATGAGCTTTTATTTTCTCTACAAAAGCTTTGTTTCATATGTTGGGACATTATGCAATTTGGCTTCATACCAGTATTATTAAAGTCTTATTAAAATCTACTACACTGAAGTAGACTCATTATTATAATATTAAGTCATGCACTTGGCTCCAGAGTGCTGCTGTTTTTGCAATCATATGGAAAGCATATTTTGTGCATTTGTGATATTACATAAAATATAATGTTCATGAACCATTTGACTACTAAAGGGATCACTGTAATGTATTATGTGTCCATTTATAAGATAATTTCAGAGTTTCTTTTTCCTACAGCTGTTTTCCATGTCAAAATTGGTCTGTGGCTTAGTGCCAGCAGAAGAAATTTGCACATATATGTGTGGGGGGAGCATGAAACCTGAAAAATTACTTTAATAAAATGTCACTAAGCCAGTTTATGCACATCTTTTTCTTTGGTCTGAATTAGTAAGTAAAAGCATTTTGACTTATCCATGTCTGACAATAGGACAGAGGGGAGAGAAGAAGCAGAATTTTTGAGTTTTACTGCAAAATAACTATTTTCTTCATATATAATTGCTAATCTAAGTTCAGATTTAAAATATATATGCATAGTGATTCAAATTACTGTCGTGTTTCATGTTAGGCCTTGGATACTGTGAATATGTAACAGGCCTAAAAACTTGGAAGTTTTTTGAACCAATGTCCAGATGTTTTTAGGGAAGTATTTTTTCTTTTATAAACTTTTTTTTTTTCCCCCAGGACGTCTCTGGTTGTGTAACAAAAAAGCAGTACTGGAGAAAAGGATAGGATTTTAGAGTTCTGATCAGGTTTTGATCTGATAGAGGCGCATGTGCAAGATATCAAAGTAATGGTCAGTTGACTCAGGCCAGTAAGAGGACTCTAATTTCCAAGGCAACTTTATCTAGAGGGAAAAAGCATACATACAACTCTTGAGATACTGTGTGCTTAGTTTGAGGGTAATGTTTTGGAGAAAATCCTAAAGAAGTTTTGATCCTTACTTTGTGCATGTCCAGAATGCTGTACACTTCTCTGGTTTTTTAGGTTTTGTTTCATTGCTTCAGGAGATAGTGCTTTGACTTCCTAATAAAGAGCACTTGGTAGAGGAAATAAAGAAAACGGCTAAATATAATAAAATGTATTAATGCTGCTGAAGCTCAAGTTTGAGATGAGTACAACCATTTGGAGTGGAAGGATTTCTAGAGGGTATATAGTCTTACCTCTTGCTGAAAGCACCATTGACTTACAGGTTAGATCCAGATGCTCAGGCCTTGTCCAGGTGGGTGTCTGCAAGAACAGAGATTCTGCTGCCTTTGTGGTTAGCCATTCCAGTTCTTGATGCTGACTGATTCTGCTCTTCTGTGACACAGGCACTGCAACAGGATCCACTCAGTGGATGCAGGGATCCAGGTGGATCCTGTCCATTCAAGCTGCCTTCCATCCACTGGGCACTCAGCCAGCTGGGAGTTGTTCTTTTCCTGGTGCAGGACCTCATCAAGTTTCCATCAGCTCATTCCTCCAGCCACTACTCCAGCTGGACTTTGAACTGTTGGCCCTTTGAGCCTGATGGTTCACCCACGTGAAACTGCACAGGTCCTTCTGTGGCTGCCAGCACCACTCCCACTGCAGCCACCCCCAGCCTGCTGGGAAGGGGAGCTGACTGCAGGCTCAGGCTTCAGTAGGGATTGCTTGAAAAACTTGGTGCAGCAACCTGAAAGGAGACTCTGGGGGGCACTTTGGTAGTTACTTTGGTACCATCAACTGGAAGAAGTCACATTCAATACAATGCTGAGATGCTATCCAGGTCAATATAATGTATTAACTGTTAAATCGAAATCCTGCCAGCTTCTAGATTTTCCTTATAAGTATTAGACCATTCCCTTGTCAGAAAATCCAAGGAACTGACAGTCTTATTTACATGAATTTCATTTAAGAAAGGGTGGTTTCACAGCCTGGCATACTGCACAATCTGCATCTTTGGAGCTTTGATCACTGACTGCAGTTTATTGCTTTGTATATTAGAAATATTTTTACAAAGATTACAAAAAGTGTTGCTCTGATTTGTCAGCCTGTGATAACACTGGCAATAGCTCAGCCTAAAAGCTCCATGTACATAACTGCAGAAGCTGCAGTAGTTCATCAGCTACCAAAATGACTCTTGCAGGGATTTTAAGATGTTGACAACAAGCAAAATGAATTAAAAATCTGGGTTGCCACCCTTGGTTTTTCTCTCTGAAGGTGGGTCATAGGAGTCTTCATGCAAGTGAGTGAGGTGGGGCTAGCATAGAGGTCTCACCTGATGCCCTGAAGCAGCAATTGCAGGAGGCTGGGGCTAATTCTCACCTGGTGCCTGGGATAAGTTTATAAGCTGCAGCTGGGGCTGTGGGGAGCAGGTGGGCTTTAGGGAGCCGGGAAACGGCTGTGGAGCAGCAAGAGCCTCATAAAGGAGCAGGCAGCAGTGCTCTAGTAATCCAGCAGGGTTGGTTTAGGTTGCTGCTGCACTGGGAGCACTTAAGAATGAAGTACAGAAGTGACCACAGCTGAAAGGCCATTTATTTGCAGCTGTTTCTTCTCAGTTGTGGGTAAGAAAAGGATTTATATAATAGAGGGCTGAAACTGTGAGGTACCAACTCTTTCTCTATTCAGTGGTGTTGGCTCAAAGGGTTTGTACCACTATAGCTTCTTTTAGCAGATTTATCTCCCCTTTAAAATCCAGGTTTAGCTAATGTAAAACTCTCTCTGATTTGAGAACAGAATGGTAAAACTTGTTTCAAGTGCTTAGTCTGCATTTGCTGCATGCTTTTAGCCTTAGGAGCTACTGTAAGGCACAGTGCAAAAGCATGGATAGAGCTGACTGTCTAAGAAACCCTATGTGAAACTTGTAAATCTGTGTTCCCTTCCTTTTACACTTAATGCACCTGTTTACTTTTTCTGGTTAGAAGGAAAATGGGGGGTGGCGGGGTGGGAAAGAGGGGAAAAAATTTAAAAATTTATGAATGGTTTCTGTCTCTTTCAAAAAAACCCACTGCCTTCCTGGCATTTACAGCTTAGTTTAACAACAGTGAAAGCTTTAATGAAGCATGTGGTTAATCAAGCTATGGAAGAGTGCAGCATTTGATTTTTTTTTTTTCTGCCGGAGTAAGCTTAATTGCACCAGCTTGCTTCCTAACGTTGCTCATCTTCAGGAGCAGTGGATTTATGTCGTCTGAGTGCTTCAAAGACACTGATGCGGCTGAGCTTTGAACCCCTTCCCTGCTGAGGAAGTATCCCAGGAGGAAGGTGCCTTGGGCAGCTCCATGCCTGGAAGGCACCACCAGATAATTGTGGTGGGAGGGCTGCTGCCTGTCACTCCGAATAAGGACCGAGAAGGGCACCATCCTGCTCTGAACTGAGCAGCAGAAGGGCAACACCTAAAACGGAGACAGATATGTGTGGCAGGGTACATGAACTACCATCATTTGTTTTGTGTGTCTACTCGTTTGGGAATTTTTTTTTTTTTTTCATTTTAGGAGGAATTAAGGCATAGGGGTTGGAATGGGAAGCTGCTAATTCTGTTTTGTAAGCTTCAAGATTTGTGCTGGAAAAATCTTGCCTCTCCCAGGGCATTCCCCCTGCTAAATATGAGGCAAAAGACAGAAAATCAAGCTCGATGTGCTGGATTTTTAGTTGTTGACATTATATACTATGCTCTTAAAAAACCCTGCCCTGTGGAGAATGAGCATAATGTGCTCCAGCAGCAAAATATGCATAATAAAGAAGAAATTGCTAACGGTTTCCTGGGATTTCTTACTCAATTCTGTACCTCCTCACTTCTTTATTGTTTCAAGCTAATGTGTATGTCAATTCTGCCATGCAAATATTCAGGAAGGCTTCCCGCACCAAAGGAGAGGAAAGGAAATATATTCAAATCGCTGCTTCAGAGGCATAAGTTGTGTCTTGGTTTGCCAGAGACCTGGGTACATTCTTTAGCTGGCTGTGTAACTCTGCTGTTGCTGCTTGTTGACTCGTGCAGAAGTCTTTTATGTGGCATATCTCCTTGTGAGAGGGTTTTCTTTCCTCCACTGTTCAATCAACTCTCACTGCTAATCAGAATGTTGCTGGGTAAACAGGACTGATTAAAATTAAAATTTTAATTTTGTGTTGTAAACAATATGGCACTTTAATATTTTTCCTGTTATTGAAGATACTACTAATAATGCATCTAGTGTTTTTGTGGTACAGTTTTCATATTTATTTCTTGAAGCACTGACAAGTTTCGCTTAAGAGCTTCACATTCAGATGCCAGGACTTGTTTTCCATGTATTCTCTTTTTTCAAGGGTGACTGACTGTACTTAATTATATTGGATATGGTTTGTTTTGTTTTGTTTTTAATCTTATGGAGAAGAAATGTTTCTTTGATAACTGGAGACATCACACTGTAGCAAATAGCCATAGCATGCATGCTTTAGTCTATACTTGTTACTGTAACATTGCTTATCTAGCTTCCAGAGGAGAAAAGCCGGGCGCTAATTAGGTGTGGAAACACTTTGTAAAAGAGTGTTGGTCGGTTCTTGGAGACTTGCCCTGAGGGGAAGGACAGGGAGACTAGAAAGTCCTAGACAGCAAAATAAATTTGTGATGGGATGTTGAAGTCTGGAGGTGAACGGAAGGGAGAAAAAGAAGTGTGTGGTTGCAGAGGTCTGTTACCTGTCAGGCTCTGCAAGGCCAAAGGAAGCTTGTTTGAAAACAGTGTAGGGGAAAAAGAATCTCTCAGTGATTTGGTGAAAAATAAATGGAGTAACACAGAGGGTGGAGAGTCTGTCAGACAATCATGTTCTAAACTGGAGTTTTCAAAGTGGCTAGGGAATATGTGTGCCACAAATCCCTGTTAGTCTTGTGCTAGCTGGAGTAATTTTCTTCTGAATTGGACAGGCTTCATAAGTGTTCCTAGTGTGCCTGGTCACCAAGAGATCACTGTAGAGCATGTGTGTGGTTGGTTTGTGGGAGTACACTGAAATTCCTGTGTAGGCTGGATGCAGCTGGACTACAGCCTCTGTTCCAGGCAGCCCCATGGACAGTGACTTCGGGAACTGCAGAGGAGGGTGGCTGTATCTCACTGAGGGCCACATCTCTACCCTGAAGATAAAACTGACCAGTAGATTCCACAGTGCAGTGGCCCCTGGTGACTTCCAGGTGTATGGAAGACTACAGCCTCCTCCTTCCCTCCCTGCTCTCTTACATCCTTTCATCTCTTCCTGCAGACCCTGTCATCTCTTCCAGAGCCTCTTTCCCTTCAGGGATTTCTAGAGAGATGTGAGCAAGAGGGAATTGTGGCAGAAGTGGCATTGCGATGGGTCATTATTCACCTGGCAGGGCTGTAGGTCTCTGCTCCTTTCATTGCCCTTCCCTGAAATATGGGGTCTTGCAGCACTACAGCTGCCTCTGCAAGGTCATGTTGTGCTGAGAATAGTGGGAGCCATGGTGAGCACTTCCATCTGAGGGACACCTCTTCTAGGGCAACACCGTGGCTGAGGTGGGATGGCCCTAGAAATAGGATGTCCCTACTGCTCTTCCCCTCATTTTTCATGCTGGCCCATTTTCCTGTTGGAAATGCTCCTGTATGAGCATGGGTGAGCCAGGTCACTCCCCAGCAAGATACATCTGCCTGAGCCTATGCCTTTGGAAGCCTAGGCACCCTAGGACTGACAAGTCTAGAGGTCACTGATCACAGAATCTCTATGGTTGGAAAAGGTCTTTGAAATGATGAAGTCCAACCATCAGCCTAGAACTACCACCACTATGTTCACCATTAAATCATGTCCTCACATGCCATATCCACACATTGTTTGAACACTCTGGGAATAGTGACTCTGCCATTTCCATGGGAAGCCTGTTCCAGTGGTTTACAACCCTTTCTGTAATTTCCCCTAATATGTTGTTTTCCTAGCACAGTTGAGGCCATTTCCTCTTGTCCTGTCACCTATGACCTGGGAGAAGAGACAAAGCACTACCTGGCTACAATCCCCTTTCAGGTAGTTGTAAAGAGCCAGAAGTTCTCCTCTGAGCCTCCTTTTCTCCACACTAAACACCCCCAGATCCCTCAGCTGCTTCTCATAAAACTTGAGCTTTAGATCCTTCATCAGCTTCACTGTCCTCTGGACACACTCCAGCACCTCAGTGTCGTTCTAGCAGTGAGGGGGCCCAAAGCTGAAGACAGAGCTTGAGATGTGGCCACACCAGTGCCAAGTACAGAGGGACAATCAGTGTCCTGGTCCTGCTGGCCATGCCATTCCTGATACAAGCCAGGATGCCACTGGCCTTCTTGGCCACCTATGCACATTGCTGGCTCATGTTCAGCCAGATGTCATCCAGTATCTCCAGGTCCTTTTCCACTAGGAAAAATGCCAGGGATAGTTTTTGCTGTGTGGCATAAAAAAATAGTACTTTTATACATTTGAGTTGAACAAAAATCTCAATAGACCGTTCACTTCTGGCCAGATCCTTTTCTCTTGATCATAGCTTAAAGTGCAAGAAAAGTGGCACCTACCCTTTGCTGCGAGCTAGGTAGCTTGTAGAAGTGAGTTTGGATAGTCCCCTTGCAGCTAAGATAAATATAGTACTACACATTTCCTGTTCATGACAGAAAAAATATGTGCTTAACTATCCTTTAAGTCAGTGGGGCTAAAGTTGATGATGTA
The DNA here is from genome assembly GCA_003676055.1 of Chloebia gouldiae. NCBI lineage: Eukaryota > Metazoa > Chordata > Aves > Passeriformes > Passeridae > Chloebia > Chloebia gouldiae. The sequence goes on along the minus strand of QUSF01000005.1, from coordinate 16,408,456 downwards.
CTTACATCCCTTCCTGACCCAAGGTCTATAAAGAGCCTGATGTCCCTATTGGCATTCAAATACCTCCTTTCTGACAAGTCTGAGAAAACAGAGCTTTACAGCTCAGTAATAAATATTCCAATTTGAGATTCTGCCCTCAAGTGGGGCTTCACATTACCAGGATTGATTTTAAATGCACTTTTAGCTTAGACTGAAGTAACTAAGGTATTCTTTCACCTATCCCCAGAAGGGCTGGGGATGGACTGGGGAAGAGCAGAAGGGAGCTGTTTCAGGTCACAGTTTTCACTAATGGGAAACTCCCTATAAAGTCAAAATACCTGTGTGGAATTGGAGCTTCACTTTTGTTTTATTTCAACCACTTTTTAAGGTTAAGGCAAAAGTACCAATATCAAGCATGCAGAGCTGACTGACTTCACCTCAGGCAGAGGAGGAATATCGAGTAAGATGAATGATGTTTCTGAAAATTTGATATTCAAGGGAGAGCAGGTCATGCATTCACACACCCAAATGTGTTTTCTTTCTAAAGAAAAATCTCCAAAAGACACAGAAGGCAGATTCTGATAACATTTGCAGGATTTTTTTCTGTCTCTTTTTGGTTTTCTTTTTTTTTTTTTCCCTATCCCACAGACAGTTTCTGGTCCTGGTACTTAAAAATCTCTGTCAGTAATGCTTAGGAACTTCCTCACCCATGTTGTTTTTATTGACTACAGAAAAAGAGTCCTTTCCAGTATGCATGCCTATACACATGTAGCAGACACCTCTGGTCCCTGCTGTCCTCTGCTGTGCTGCCCTGGATTGCCTGCAGATTGGGCAGTAACATTCAGATGTGAGCAGCGAGTGCTGCAAAAAGCATGTCAGCCTACATTGGGTTGTCTGTTCTGATTTGAAAAAAATCTGTTGAAGGATGCAGCAGGGGAGACAGGCTGTGGAGAGCAACTTAGGAGGCCAACATCTAAAAAGGGAAGCCTCTCAAAAGAGCCAGGAGTTGTGTTTAAGGAAGGCAGATTGATCTCCTTGATGTCAGGCAATGAGACTTGACAGATGAGCAAAGTTAAAAAAAAAAGTTTATCTCTAACCCAGAGATGATTTTAAGACCACTGGAAGTAGAGTGAACAGAAATTGCATACTTGGAGCTTGTCCCTGTGTGTTGCAGGGTATGCATACTTTGACTTTCAGTTTCTGGGAGGAGACTACAAAATGGCAGGACAATGCCTTCCCTGGGGGCTGAGCAGCAGCCACCCTGTGCTGCCCCAGCCTGGTATCTGCAGTGAACCTTCTGTGGCAGAGGGGGGGAAGCTCTCCCTCTGCTAGTGCTTTTTGTCATCATTGTCTTCTCAGCTACTGCAGGGCCTTGCTGGGCAGGAGCCTGCAAGCTACAAGGAGGCTTGTTGTGGCTGCCTTCAGCCTGCGCCTGGGATAGGCTCACTAAGCAAAATTAATGAGGGCTCCGAGGGGTTGATTGATTCTGTTTGCAAAATGTAACTAAGGAGTGACTTGAGAGATGCTGGGTGAGATGTTTTCAGGGCTTGGAAAAACACATTGAGATATTCCTGGTGCTCCTGTCTGTAGTGCTCTGACCACCCCTGGACCAGGACTGTGCCTCTGCAGGATCTCTCTCTGCTTCCAGCCCTGCCTTTGGCTCTGGTCAAGTTTCTTCTCTCATGATGTATGCGTTTCCCTCCTGTGAAACATCTCCTTTCCTTTGAGATATTGGAAAGAGGGATCATAGAAAATGGTGAAGGCTTTATAGTTATGACTCTCTTCCTGCATCTGTATGGGTCATGCAGAAGCACTACATCAAAATACTGCAAGGTCTTGCCTGTGAGTAACATTGGGGCTTCTTGGATAAATGGAGACTACAGCTGTACTCTGCCATTTGCTTCTAGACATTTCTTTTCTCAGCTAAATTGAAATCCCAGGGTCATAGTCTGATCAACCTTAACTGAATAACGTTTTTTGTATAGTTACAAAATGAGAAAACTTGTTCATCCAAAACCTGTTATAAGAAATGGCTTTAAACAAAAGATAACACAGGCTTCAAAAGCTTTTTTAAAAGACACGGGTATCAAAATCCTCATCAGACAGTGAAAAAACTCAGTCTTCTGTAGTTCAGGCACATTGCATTAAATAGCTGTACCTAGTGATGAAACAAATATATTTTGAAACTTGCTGTTTCCTTTTGATATTTCTGATAGATTTTTATTGTAACAATAATTCTTCGTTACTAGTCATTTTACTGAAAGCAATATCTTACCAAGACTGCTTAATGGAGACATTTAAATTTATGAATTAAAAAGTTTTAAAATTTAGCTTAAAAATGATTTTTTTTTCATCTATCACCTTCTAAATTCTGAAGTTTTGTTCTCATTGAGCAGCAGATATTATTTGAAAGACTAAACATGTTTAAATATGTGCAGATATTTTTGCCAAGGGGGCTTGGAAGGAAGAGGGACTGACTAGGTTATTTTGTGGGTGATGAGTTGATTAGATAAAGTTTTAGGTTTTGCTTATGGAGTTACTCAAAAGCATAATCAAAGAGTAGAGCAGTTGATTTTTTCTTTTACTTATTCCATATCCTTTCATCATAGGCTTGCAACATCACATACAATCGGTATCCATGGAAATTATATCTTATCAGGAGCAGCTGATGAACTCTTGGGAAATAAATATCCCATTTTCATGCAAATATTCTAAATAGCAAAAAGATAAGGAAGAAAAATGATAAATAGAATTCTTTCTCTCTTAGAATATATTTCAGTATTTTCCTTGAGGCAGCAGTAGATTTTTGAAATTGTGTTCTTACTGACACAAACTTTCATATACTGGTGTGTGAGTATGCAAGTTATGAGGGAGAAAGCAAAATATAAAATAATGCACATTGATTCTGTGTGGAAGTATTCTAGATACTCCTTATGTAATTTAACTTTATTGTCAGAACACAATCCAGTAACTTTAGAAGGAGCGAGAACCTTCCATTTAAAAGCTCGATTGTGAGAGAGATTAATTGCTTGCTAGGAGCTGGATGTTGGTGATTAGTGTAGTCTGTGTCACAGGAAAGCTGGGCCTACATGTTCCCTGAATAAAGCTCTAAAATTCTACCTTTCTCTCTGCTTTTAAATGAGTACAGTATACTATTCAGAAAATTGCTCTTTCTCTTGTAATTTTATTCCAAACTGTAGAATTTACCTGCACTGATGTGAACTGTATTGTGGTCATTAGAACTTCTGAGTTACTAAGATGGGTATCACCATGAGATTGTTGCTGAAAACAAAGGTAGGAAGGGATTGATGCCAGGGTCTAGAGCTGATGGTGTCTTGATCCCTTTGGTAGGCATAGCCTTCATTAGGGGAGTTGTCTGGACCATCAAAACTGTCAGCAATCTAATCAAATACACTTCTGGTACGTTTAAGTGGACACTTTAATGGGGGTCAGCATTGTATCAGTTAACACACACTTTCCCCCTCAGTTTGATGAACAAACATATAACAGCATATTACTGGGATTATGTTCCTGTAAACTCAAGCAGTTACTGTTTGGTTTCTATCCTGCATCACCATTGATTGTCTCAACATTTCAGTTTGATTTGGTCTATTTAAGATGCAACTTAGTCACCTGAAGGTAAATATAAAAAATATTCACAGCCAATCCTTAGGAAAAGGGGACAGGGAGGGAAAGAAGGTCATTAAATCTCCCTGATTTTTCCCCTTTTTTCTTAGGTTGTGGACAAATCAAGGTCAAACACTTCTACCCAAAGTGGTACATGAGACTAATGTGTCCAAAGTGTGCCAGGGTGATTGTTTCTTTCATCAGCTGTGTCTGCAGAAAGTATCACATTCAGCTGTGTTAAACTTCCAGCATGAATGAGGAGTTAGTTGGGCTGATTGGGTCTTGCTCCAGACAATTGAGGGCAATTACACAAGTAATTGCCCTCAAGTCTGCCTTGCCTCACTGCAAACCTCCATAACCACTCTTCTCTACCCTGATAAAAAAGAGAAGAAAATTACTGCATCTGGGAAAAAACCATCTGAAACACTGAAAGTTTCTGTAAGGGAGAAATATAGGAAAAGCTTATTAAGTACTGTAAGAGTTAGCCAACAGAACACAATAGATGAGTTTGCAAGGGGATTCAGTAGCTAAGAAAACAAGTGTGACTTTTGGATTATGTCATGGAGAAGAAAGAAGTTCACAGGACTGTTCTGCAAGGTATCCTCCACGCTGGTAGGTGCTGAGGTCCTGTCTAGGGCAGTCTGTGCTTCAGGTAACACACTGAGAGTGCAAAGATAATTAGGAACCCAGGGTTGAGGGGAGAACTCAAAATGGGTAACCCCTTTAAATGTTTCCTGAATGGCACTAGGTGTTCTCAAATATTTGAAGTTATAGAAGGGGACTGCTTGGCTCAGAGGCCTCTAACAAGGGACTTTTATGGGGCTAAGTATGGTAACATAAAAAAAGGAGGAAAATTAAATAAGTGGAGAAATTTTATTCTGAGAGTGTCACTGCAAACCTGTAACAGCAACACAGCTTTGTGGACCAAACCATTGTCGCACAAAAATCTCTAGCTTTATTTTGTATTCCAAACTAACAGATATTTGAAGATTTGACTTTTTTTCTTTCTCTATTCCTTTTCCTGCTGCTGTTCAGTGGAGCGTTGTACATACCTATATGCTAGTATATATCAGACATGAGCTGATAAAACAGAAAATGTTGCCATGAGTGTTTGCTTAGGAGAGATTTTTTTTGCATTGTATTGACTTATCTCTGCTGTGGAACATGCTACCACAGTTTCCACTGCAATCCACATCTTCAAGCATCTGCAGTTTATTGCAATAAAACTTCTAGCCTGAAATTTTCCTCCTGCTCTTTGGTCCCAGTGCAAAGCAGTTGTACATTTAAAACGCTTATTTTAAATGCTTTATAAAACAGATTACCAGGATAACTGCTGATGTTTCCACCTGAAAGTATTTTCCCTGGAGAAGGATTTGACAGTGTGGTGGCCTTGTGGTAGGAAGGGGAATCATCCTGATATTGGGGTGCCAAATGTCACTCGTATGACAGGTCAGAAATACTGAGTATTTAATAAATTTGCCCCAATTGTTTTGATTGGTGACCCTGCCAAGTAAGTAATTAATTTCAAGTATGTATTTAGCTCTTGTGGCTGGCAGCCAACTTTCACTGGTTGGCACTATCAGGCTAAGGCAGAAGCCTTTAAATGGAGATTAACAAGCAGGTGAACATTTAGCACGTAAATAATCTGCATTCTTTAAAAGGTTGTGTGTGTATTAAAAAAAAAATAGCGTAGCATCCCCTTCTAGGCCTTTCTCACTACTATTTGTGTACCAAGATCACCGGGACCTCTCTGTGACCAGTGTTTGTAGTTGTAGCAAATCTCCCCATTGTTTCTAAGAGCTGGTATGATGGCTTTCTATTGCTTCCAGAGAATAGTCATGCTCAGTTTTTGGGCAATACTCAGCATACCCCAGCAAAGAAATTTTTCTTCTCTTAGGGAGGTAGAAGGGAAAGTTGACATTGTGGGTTCCTCCTCTACAGCTTCAGCTGTGAAGAGAGACGGTCCAGCACAGCCGACAGAAGCAAGGAAGGACATGTGTGCATGTGCTGTGTTTGGGGTTTAGTACCTTACCTGTAAATTGAAATAGACCTTCCTTCTACTCACTCTTCTGTGTTAAGAGCTGTTTTGGCCAGTCTTACCCTCCTTTTAATTTTCAATCTCTTACCAACTGGTATTTATGTGTTAAGGGTCCCTGACATCATTCTCAAATATGGCACTGATTAAAAAAGACCGAAAAGTAAATCAATCTCTGCCTCCCAAACTCTGTGAACTGATGTTCTCTTTTCTTTACTCCACCCCTTGCATGCTTCCAGATTAACAGTGCAAAGTCAAAGGGAAATAAACTAAGGACTCATTGTTATCCACCTTGCCTTTGGCTCTCTTCTCACTGTCGTGACCTTAATGTAATTTAGGATGTCTAAGAGGTATTCATGGATGTGTTGTTTGATATTCTGAATCCTACAGAGCCTTTTAAAAAATGTATGAATTTGTAATACAAAACAGGTAGTTGTGAGTCAGCTAAAGCCATGCTTACTCTATAATGGATAAGTGGCAGTGAATGCAGTGTAGCTTGCAATATCCAAGGGGGATATGTACCCACCTGTGATTAACCTTCCTTGGCCATTAAATGTCACAGTTGGTGCATACACATGGAGCAGAAAAACCATATATTTGTCAGTAAAAAGTGACTGAATAAAAGAAATCATAAAATGACATTTTTCAGTAGTTTTGTCATAACTGGAGCATGGAGGAAAATTGCTTTCTGTAAATCTTGGCCCAACAGAACAAAACACATTTCTTTCCAGTTGGGAAGCCATACTCATAGACATAATGAAAGCATTGTGAGCTCTGACTTTTGCAAACTCTGATAGAAACCAATCTGCAATCTTGACAGATATGATCTTTTGCAGGATGCACTGTTCATTTACAGCAGCTAGAGACCTCAATTAATTTATGAATGAGGACAGCAGGTTGTGAACTCCCCTGCTCAGCCTAGGTGGAGATGTCCCTGTCTGAATTTATGTTCCGGTAATTTGAAAAGATTTATACAAAGCTTTTCTTTCATTTTGAAAGTAGATTAAAATTCTAATGGAAATCATTTGTATGCATTTGTTGAATTGAATAATATTTATTCTGTATGAAAAGGGGAGTAAACTAAGAAAGAAATGCTGAAAAACCTTGCTATCAATAAAGTTAGTGAGGCAGGAATAAATTAGTAGAGAGGCAGAAAGAGCCCAAAGCAAAAAGTAATACTTAGTAGAGGCTGTAGAAACCCCAGTGTTTTATAAAAACATAATGAAAGCAATTTGCACCTGTTTCTGAACAAATAGATAATAGGATGCTACCCTACCCAGTGTGCATGGTCTCTCAGTTCTTTAATTCATCTAGGCAGATACAGCATGAAGGAAGTACAGCTTCGTCACCAACATACTGATTGCAGCTTGTAAAATGCACTGTCACTCTAGTAGGGTTGTGATTTTTTGAGAAGAATGTGATGGTCACACAACATATTCATTTATTCCAAGAAAAACGTTTTTTGAAAGCTCCTAGATGACTTCACAGCAGAAATCCAATTGCAGAAGATATTATTAAGACTTATGCTTCTGAGGCCCATTAACTCGTAATCTTTTTTCTAATATGACTGAGATGAAGTTTTGGGATTTTCTTTTGAAGGAATGATTTACAAGCACCACACAGGGACATGTGCCAACACAATATGACTGTATACAGGAGGAGGAATAAACTAGAAGTATGCCTGATCAAGAATTACTATAATTTTACTTGGCATTTGTTTTCTCTGAGCTATGATCAATAGAGTCACTATGGGAGTTTTGCATGAAAAGGAGCATGTAAATATCTGAGCTGTTTCTGAAAAGACTTCTTGGTGAAAGAAATGTACTTTCATTAGCTGAAATGGTAAAGAGATTGCAGGTTCTCCTAAAGCTAGTGACAGTGCTCACAGATGAAAAATATTCTCCCTGAATGACTCAGACCTGGGATCCTGTTTCCACATCTGAATGCAGAAGTTCAGGCAAACTGCTGGCATTGTATGATAACAATAATGTAGATAAGCTAAAGTAAATTTTGGCAAGGACTGCAATAAGCTCAGCTAGCATGCTCTACTGCCGTGTGCACCAGAATAAAGGAAGGGCTGTCAGAAGGGAAAGTAGTGCTGAAGAAGGAGCCAATTCTTCATGGGATGGGCTGTGTGAGCTAGAACATGCTGATAAACCAGTAAGATTTGAAAACATACATTCTGTATGCTCTCAAGTTAGTTTAAATAATGCATATATTATTCTGAAATGCTCAAACATATCCTGAAATGCTCAAACATTAACTAATACAATATTTTCTCTTTTGGTATTCCTCATGCTAAATCCATGAATTTAATTCCATTGGTCTCAAAATAAAGTGACTTTTGATAATAAATATCTGGATATAAATGAAGAACTAATGCAGGATGATATAGGCATCCTAAAATGATGAGGGTTAGTTGTGAAAGTATTGATGTGTTTTAAAGGCTGGCCAAATTAAACTTAGAACCAATTTATGATATTTTTATTCATATTAAATAGTATTTTGTTTTATCTGTAATTCCGTTGATGATTTGTTAATTTCTAGGAAGCATTTCATCCATGAAAACCAGAGTTCACAGAGCATAAAAGAATAGGAATCTCATTAAAATCAATAATATTTTCATTAATTTCTAAAAGACATCAGCCAAAAAGATTAGGTGTTATCCTTTGAAGTGTATCCATATTTTGATAAACTTTAAAAAAAGGTAAAAATTTGGCTCATTTTTCCAAGTTTTTGGGCATGTAGGCCAGGTTTTTTAGAAGAGAAAAGTGGCTCAGCCAAGCTATTCTACATAATTTCTTTTTCTGGGCTATCTGGTGGCAAAATCGTGCATAAATTACTATCTCTTTATTGCATGAACATCATGAATGTAAATATTTTCCTCCTACCTTTTATCTTATGGTTCATTGAACTATTCAGGGTGTGGGGGGGTGGGGTGGTAAATTAATACACTGCATTTTCCTTCCACAAACATTCTTCACTGCCTTTAGGGATTTCATTTGACAAATGCCCCGCTAATGGAAATGCAAATTTTCTACCTGTCAGAGTAGTTCTGACTCTGCTGTTTGTCATAGCAACACATTCCTCAAAAGCATGGCTATTTTGACTTCCAAGAAGACAAGGGAATTAAGTCTGCACCTACCAGGGCTCTGCTTGTCCTAGCAGTCAGTAAAGAACCTTTTTATGTAAATTTGAATGAGAAATATTAGCCTGTTCAGTTCTCTGCTATAAATAAAAAACTATATAGATCGAAAGTCTTATTAATTTTTGATTTATTGTAGCCAACCACCCATTTCCAGTTTAGTAGTTTTGTAACACTTTCATAGGCAGCAACTTCTTTCATTTTCTAGCAATATATTAGTGATTCTGATTTTGATAATATTCCATCTAATCTAACCTTATCTTTTGAAGGTTGGTTGTAGAAAACTACACACAGAACAGTAGAGAGATCCTTGGGTTTCATGATTTAGCAGATTAGAAAATGTCCTTTGTCTTTACTGTTCCATTATAAATAGATCAGACAGCCTTGCCAAATTTTAGTAGTATAATAGTAGAACATACTTTTTAGAGTACAAATAGAGAAATGAGTCTCTGTGTTGTCACATTTGTGTAAGAACTGAAAAAAAAATCTTTCTCAGTAAGAGAAAACCTTTTCCTTCACTTTGTGAGAATTTGCACTTTTATTGCTATCTAAATCTCAGTGGCCTCAAAGGGTTGTGTTTAAGGTGAACACTAAATGAAATCCTCATGCTTTTCAAGCAGTCTGTCAAATTCACAGTGACTTGGGAGATCCAGGAATTTGTGTGCCATATGTTAGTCCAGATGAACAATACCAACAGTATATTTTTACACAGCTAACATTCATGTTTGACAGCCTTCCCTAGTGTACTTTCTAGCCTAAGCAATACATTCTATAACTCTTCTCCCCCTGAAACCAATTCCTTTGAGGAATCACACTTCTTTTTACAGTCCTGACCTCTATTTTATTTTTTTTAATTTTGTCTAGTTGTTTTCTTTCCCAGAAGGCTCTACTTATCCCTACTTATCCCTGTAGCATTTCATCACCTCCACTGTCCTTGAGTCTTTCTTCTCTTCCTGATCCACTCATCCTTCACTAGTGCCCTTTAAAAAGTGTCTCTCACCATTTGTGCTTTGTCCTAAAGAGGAAGGAAGACCCTTTCCTTCTCTGCCCAGTTTGACCCTTGGATGTAAGAAGAACTGTGGAAACTCATGGCTAGAACTAATACCTCACCCCAGAAACTTCCACAGTTCACACTCTCTGTGTTAAACCAAGGTCCTGTAGCATCATTTAAAAAATGAAATGCCATGGTGTCATTCCTGCCTGAACAGCCAGGCTTTGTCTGGGTTCTAGTTCCAAACTGTTTTACGGTGATTGAAGAATAAAGTAAAGGAGCTAAATGCCTGACAGGTGTGGATGGATCCTCTTGCTTGCACAGGTGTCACAGGACAATGGACAGCAAAAGAAAACTTAACTTAAATTCTCACATGATTATCATCTTCACACACATAAATTCTCCCCTCTGCACAGACTGGAGGAGATCAGCAGCAGCCAGGGCTGCTCACTGTGAAGGCTAAAGAGTGGTTCCAAAATGCTCCTTTCTGCAAAGAGACCATTCCACTGAAATGGATGGTGCTTTCCAAGGCTAGAGATGCAACAAAGTAGAGATCATAATGTTTTACCGTTTATTTGAATTATTAAAACGCAATATTGCACAAAAATCATTATTGCCGAGCTTCAAAACACTTACTGACAATGTGGTCTTGGCAAAGTATGAGTCTTTTTAATATATAGTTGTTGCAACAGAGAAAAAGGAAACCTGTGTTTCATACTAAGCTGTGCTTTCCAGAGATAGAAGGCATCGACTCTAATATTGATTCCATGCAGATTTTTTTGTTGTTTTATATTTTTAAAATACCCCTCCTCCCTATCCTCTCTCAGCAGATCAGATGTCACTTCACTTTCCTTTGGTTGAAGTAATGCTGGAAGCAGATCGTTGACAGCTTCGGGCTTCTGCACAGTCAGCATTACAAGAGAACAGCACAGACAGGAACAGAAGTCAAATGGCCTCCCAGGAGCTCCAACCCATTAAAACAATTGCTAAGGGCACAAGAGTACAATAAACATCTGTGGTTTGTCTCCCCAGCACACCACATGCTTTTCAGTTTGCCTCTGCATGGAAAAGGGCTTGAGTGGTCTGATTGGACCCAGATGTGAACTTGCAGAGTTCAAGGCTTTCCAGGGCTTGGGTTTTGGTTCCAGGCTGAGGCTAGAAGTCCTTGTAAAGTTATGTTCCAGATCAATGCTTCCTCAAATTTCACAGCCCTTTAACAGTGTTTTCTATTATTGGCTCTGTTCTGCTCTTTGCAAGCATTCTGATCTACTTGACAAACCTCATTTGAACTAAATACCTTCATTGCAATGAAGAAAGTAAGCACCTTCCTAGGGTTCCCAGGGCAGGCTGCCTTCCTCGAGCCAGTCACTGGTTTTAGCTAAATTGGTATAAAAATGTATATCTTGCCACACAATCATTAAATAGCTGCTACAGAACATGGGCAGAGGAAAGGAATGGGAAGGTTAATAAAATAGGGGAGATCAGCGTCTGCCTGTTCTGAAGTTGCACACTTGGTGCTGCAGTTCTGCCATGCAGAAACAGTGTAGTCACTAGGGACTGGAGATGATATTTGCAGGTACTGGAAATGAAATAGTGAATCCCAGAACCAGGCAGAGTCTGGGTGAAGGGAGCAAAGGAAATGAATGTTATCTTTCACTCTGTGAAGTTTTTATAAGAATTGTTCAATCATACAGCTGATTCCTGAAAAACTGTCATGCAAAGAAGACTAGAAAAAAAGAAAGAGAGCTTAGGATTCACAGAAAGGAGATGAGTCTTGTTCCTAACTTGGCAATGAGGGGTGAGGGGGTCTTGTCAGCACTGCTGGGACAAATTTAAGGGGATGCAAGCAGGGAGGATAATCACAGCACTCTGGCAGGTGGGAAGGCATTGCAATAGAAAGGATGACCTGCACAGAGTGAGTTTCTGCCAGATGGCTCCCAGCTGGGGGACTTAGGGGGACTGTGATCTGGTTTAATCAAATGCCTGGCACCTTCTCTCTCTGCAGTGTTCAGAAAGACAGCCCTCACTGCCAGTGACAGAAAGACTCAGGACTGATGAGACAGACTTTTACAAACACAGTCTGGGCAGTGCATGTAATTCTTTTTGTTGGCTTCCTCTGAGTGGCATTACCTTGAATATGAGGAAATTAAGGGAAAAAATTGCTGTGAGCTTTGTAGGTGCTTTATCGCTTTAATATCCTCTCCTCTCTCTGCCTTCTATTTTCCTGTCCCTTGTCATCCATCTTTGCAGAGACAGTGACCAAGTTAAGCTAAACAGCCTTTTAGATTTGTTTGCAATTGATTTGATTTCTGCTTTCAAAAACTGTTTGAAATTTTCTAAGTGTATTATTTTCACTAGGACTAAATTTTCAATGAAAGTTCTGGAAATGCTAGAACAAGGATTCAACACATCTACTGGATTTAAGGAGGGAAAAATACCTGCCATTTCTATGGGGTGGAAAAGCAGACTACATTATTTCTTTGATTCCCTTTAGCAGGGCACAAGGGAAAGGCAAGAAAGACTGCATTCTGGAGCACTTGCCCTTACAGAAACTTGAGATGGTGGTTGTTAAGGTTTGGTGTTGCAAGAGGCTCTAAAGTAACTGGCTGAGCCTTCTGGATAGTTAGTTCAGAGCCTGCAAGGGCTGTTTGTGTTAAACTGTATTGATTGTCTTGTGGATAATTTAATAATGTTGAAGTCTGCTTTCTTTCCTTGCAGCTATAGACTGCATCTGTCCTTGTTGGAGTGTTCCCATGGCAATCGTGGGTTGGAATTGTATTAGTTTGATTTATTCAATAAATAAGTAGAAAAATAAAACAAGATAATTACCCAACAATGAATAGCTACCATATGAACACAGTGAACACTACACCAAAGGCCACTGGCAACAGGCAACATTTCTAGTTTAAAAGCAACACTGAGATTCCCAAGGTAATTTTTTTTTCCTTCATTGGCCCTTTCTCTATTAGGTGTCAGGCTCTGTAGCTTACCCAAGTCTCACTGTGTACCAAATGTCTCTCCTGGCTTCTCATGTCTAGACCATTGTTATTTTTGCCTAAGCAGTGGCAGCAGCTTTTATGTGCTCTTACAACTTAGTCTGTATAGTAGACACATTTGCAGGGAAGATATTTCCCACTTTACTCCCCAGAGAAGTGTTGCAAAAATCTGTGCTAATAAAACAAACATCTATGCTTCATCTGAGATTTGCTCTCCTAACAGTCCATTACATGAACATGCAGGCAGGCTGCTAACAGGCCCCCAGATCACTCAGGAAGTCAGCACTGCTGCGGGATGTGGGGATCTGGCTGGACTTTTGATAAACTTGGGGCAGACAAAGACATGAAACAATGCACCCTTTGCACAGGGTATTGCACTGAAGCTTTTGCTGTGGAAGAACAAGGTAGGCAGGTTACTTAAGAGACCAGGAAGACTTGGGTGGCAGCTCACAAGGAAATCACATCTGATGCTTAAAATACGGAAGCATAGGTCACTTCTTTTATGATGTGGTTTGAGTCAACTTTCAAACTTTTGTTCAGAAATGTGAGGAACCTGGTCTCTCGCTACAGTGGCACAGCTTTTGGTGCAGCACTGAATGGGAGAGGTGTAAATGCAGCAGTGCATTCAACACTGACAATAAAATTTGACTTGGGCTTCCCTGAATACTTGCTGTAAGTTCTGGAAGCTGCTGACAGCTAACCACTGCCAACCACTCTAACCACAATGGAAAACTAGAGGATCTTTGCCATGACTCCTTGTATGTTTGGGACAGGGGCATAGAGCAGGAATGGCTGTTTCTGAACAGTCAGTCCAGGGCTGACTGCAAAATGCTTGTGTTTTAGTAAAGAACCACTGAAAATACTAAATTTCATAAAATCTAACAGGACAAGAAAACTATTTTTTCTGCATGTTCAATGCACTGCTGAGCAGTATGTTATACAGGATGCACCCAGTGGTGTTCAACCATATTAAATTAGGCTTTTAATCAGAAGTAGACACTGCTATCCCTTTGAAGATCTCCTCTTTGTCCAGAGGATCTCACATAAATGGAAAACTTCCCAAGAGCATCTGCTGACAGGCTGAAGACATGTCTCACTAAGAAAGCTTCTAAACTGATATTTGGAAACTGGCTTGAATGCTCATTGAAAGGCATCTGTAATATAAGCTAACATTTGAGGCTCTTGCAAGGACCTGTGGATCCTGTTTCAAACCTAAGTTCCATGAGAATTACATCAGCATTCAAGTGTCCCACTGCTGTTGGTGGAAATGTTTTTGGAATTAGTGCTAAAATATCTGAGCCCTTGTGGAGATACTGTCTTTGTGAAATGATTCCCATGACTACAGCCTGTTTCCACAACTACGTCTCTAGAAACTGGGAGACCTGCGATCTGTTTCTTGATTCTGCTTTTGGCCTGCTGTGCCTGTAACTCTTATCATGTCTCAGTAAAAGAGGGATAAAGCTTGGCTTCTTTTGTACAAGGTTATGAGCACTTCAAAGTGCAATGTTTCAAAAGAACAAAGTTTTATTAGGAACTTCTGCTGTTCTCACCTCCTCCTTGCCTTTGTGGTATGAAGTACTACAAGAGCTGTGGCCTTGGAAGGTGCCTAGGGCAGTCCCAGGAGCCTCTCACTGCAGTGTCTGGGGCCAGCTCGCCTAGTGGGAGCAGTGGGCTGGTAATTGTATAATTTCACCCCAGGAAACTTTCCACTTAGGCCTAGGGTAATACCACAGACAGATACTGCTCCACAGTTATTACAGCCTGAATTAGAAGTTTGTGAGGGAGAACCAGTTTCACCTTGGTTTTCCCCAGAAGAGTAGCTAGAAAGTATGTCCTAAAATAAATGAGAAGAAAGCTGTTAGATGGTGCTTCTTAGCCTGAGGAAGTAATAAGTGCTCTTTCTGGACATGCAGATTATCAAGGTACCATTAACAAGATTTATTTGCTGCTCCTGTGAGCATATAGTGCATGTAGGTCTTCTCAGGCATTTGCAAAGCACTTAAGGGAAAAGCTTGGTGGTCTGAAGACTGGAAAAAAAGGACCCTGTCCCTCTGTTATTTCCATGGAGGTTTGAAGTTGCTTGGAAATGACAAACAGAAGTTTGTAACTCTGGTTATAGCCAGAGTAATGGAGATCTGTGATGCCTTCTCTTCAACCTGTGCCTATCCTTTTATCTTCTGGAGATACATTAGGGAGAGAAGGCAGTGCCTGGGGGCAGATGGAGGTCCTGTTTGGTACATGACTGCTTACAAGATCAGGGCCTCCATCCTCTGCTCCAGCCCTTGTGACATTGCCTCCTGTGTTCTACACTGAAGTACAGAGGATTTCTTCCTGCTCCTTTACTTGCCACTGGTGTTCTGTTTAATCAATGGCATCTCCTTTAGTTAGTACTTCCTTTTGGGTTTTTCTCCCACTTTGCTTTCCCTCTCCTATTTCAGCTGTGTGTATCACCAGCTCTAGGACATCCTCTGCTTTTCCACCTGACCCGTGGCTCGATGCATATGCCACAGTGTGATCTTGAGTAATGATTTTAGCTTTTTCCAAACAAGCCCTGAAGCAAATTTACAGAGCAAGGTCTTTTGAAGTCCCAAGCCTGCAATGTAGTGCAGAGAAACTGCTCCCCCTCCAGCATCAGCATTATGAGTCACTCTAGCCAGGGCGTCAAGCTGGGTGGCTTTTCCCCTTATGTGGAAGAGTCTTCTGGTCTGGAAGACTAAATAGATCCACTACACAAGCAGTTTCATGGTGGGGATATTGAGTTGGGATATATCTGAACATTAACCACGGTACTGTTCATGTTAACTGATAAATAATGGAAGGTTTTGACTGTAATATGCAGTTGACTTTGGTTGTTTTTTTTTTTAACTCCTAACCTTGCAACTCTATCCATGAATTTCAGTGGATAGCTTGTCATATCCTAATTGTACAAATTTTGTACAGTACAAATGTTTTGGCAATGAAACTGTTTTGATCAAAGGTTGCATAAATCCCATTAGTCACAGCAGCTGAACCTGTATGAACCCTTTGATGGGGCTTGTACCACCTGAATTCTTACAGCACCATTACAGCTTGTACCTCCTGTGTAAAGATATGCTTTTAATTGAGCTCATCTGGCTGTGTGTTCTGGTGGGCTAAGGCATGATGTGATCTGATGCAATGTGTGGGCTGCAAGACCCAGGCTCAGCAGCCTTTCTTAACTATGGATTGCCAGCTCCACATCTCCCTTTCTTTGTCATCTAACATAACATCCATAGCGTTTTGGCTCAACGTTTCTTGTCTGCTCTGACTGGGAAATGAAATAGGGCTCTTGAAAAAATAGTGATGGTTCTTTGTAATTGCAGTGATTTATGTACATGCCAACAGGAATGAGGAAATACAAATTCCTTCTGTTTCCAGATTTGCACACCAGCCACTTTGAGGGCACTATTTTATTTCTTGGATTGCTCAACTCATTTGGCCTTGTGCCTCACAGCACCACATGAGGTATGTCTTAATAGGCCTGAAAGGTATCGCATGCTGTTACTTGATTTTATTTACCTTTATGTTTATACCATGTTTATTTTAAAATGACTGAACTTCTGCAGTTGCAGCTCCAGGGTGGTAAAGTTCACTGAAAGGACAGTTAGGTTCCTATCATCTAAATCTGGAAGACCTTATTTAAAATCGTGGCCACTGTTTGCCATTTCTTACTTTGCTGAGCTCATTCAGTGGAACTGTACTGGTCTTTGATTTGGTTTCTACTCAGTGACTCTATTTGGATTTCCAATGACAGAAGTGATAGCTATCATTTATTAATATTATGAAAAAAAAGGTAATTCTGACAAAATATTTATTTTGAAGTGTATTTTCTTTCATTTAACTGAAACTCCTCAAACTCATGGCTGACTGTCTCAGTTCCCTCTCTCTCTAACATCAGCACTCCATCTCAAAAGGACACCTTGACTAGCCAGAAAATGGAGTTCTAAGGCACTACAGGTGTAATGAGATAAGTCAGCTTCTGGCTTATTGTGTAGTGCTGGTCAGGCATTTTCTGTCAAAATGTTTTTATTTTCTGTAGTCAGGAGTCACTGATTTGACAACTGTTAGTGGAAATGTACCTATCAGTTTTGGCAGGCGAGTCTTCTCACACAGGAGAGTGAATCTCTGGAGCAGGGCAGACGTCTATCTGCAGAGCATCCTGCTTCCTCTAGTTCAGCTGGCAGTCCTCCCTGGGTCCTTGGAGATTGCTTCCAGTGCTCTGACAGCCTGGAGGCTTAAATTTCTCTCTCTAATGCTCCAGTGGCGACAACTCCAGAATGCTATTGCTAGTATGAGGTATGGGTAACTCAAACTTGAGTTAGTTCTATTTTGTGTTTAACTAAACAATTAAATGTTTGTTGGGCCACAGAGGGAGCAGGTGACTGAAACTGTTATGGAGCAGCTGCTTAAACTGGTTCTGGTCAGTGAGATCCCGCTTCTGTCTCTTTTTCACACCAAGCCTGACTGCACATTCCTATCCTCTTCTTAGGCCCAGAGTCATGCTTGAAGGCATACCAGAGAGATAAGACCCATGGAGAATGAATCTCTAGGAAGCAGGGTTTTAGGATCTCAGATTAACTCCTAACAGGTTCAGATGTATGTAAGAGCTGGCACTAGCAGTGGAAGACTTTGGCTGGGAAGAGGGGTGAAAGGGATATGACTTTCCTTTCGGACAGGAGCAGGCAATTACAATAGCTTAGCTAAAGCCTCTTTAGAGCCTTACCTGGGAGTTATACAGATGTTTTCCTTCAGTCTTGGGGAATGTATGCATATACCCTTGTTGCCAGTAAATAAGTGGCAAACATGTGAGCTGGAAACATGTAACACTCAGGCTCTACTCCTGGTTGCAAACTTTTGTGTACCAGCAGCAAGACCTCATCAAGAAACAAAATGCTACTTCTGGATGGCTTGCAAACACAGAGATCACCAGCTTTCATCCAGATGTGGAATCAGGAGGTCAGTTTTCAATGTGCCTACTGCTTTGCTCCCTTGTGTTCTGCAGCCCTTTTGCTCTCTCTTACTGCTGGTCTATTGCTCTGTCAAGCTAAGCTAAAACAGTCTTGTAAGACCAGGAGTCTTGCAAACAGCTTTGCAGACATACTTCCCCAAAGGTTTCAGTCCCAGGAGCAGGAGTGCAGCTTGACCTTGCCTGGAGCCATTAGAGCACATTGAGAAGGACTGTGCCCAACATCTTATTTGCAGGATGCCCTACCCGCCACGTGCAGCATGTGCTGATGTGCTGTCCCTCACCAGCTGCAAACCACTGTTTTAGGGACATCTGGTATGAGCTGTGGTCTGTGTTTCCCAGCTCACGATGAATTCAGTGGGATTACTTGTATGCATAAAGCTGGCAGATGCTGCCATTATAAATATTTCCTTTTTTAAAGTAATTAGGTGAGATTTTTAGTAAGTATAGTCTACATATGAAGCTGATAGCCTCTCTGTTTCCATGTACAGGGTACAAGTGTCTGCTGAGCTGCTGTGGAAGGTAGCAGGTATTTTTAGTTGTTCCTTGCTAATTATTGCTTCAGTAAACAACAGCTGTTCAAATGCAGCTCAGCTTCTTGCTTTGAAAAGATTACAGTGCCCAAACTGCAGTCTGGTATTATTGAAAAAAAGAAAAAAAGTTATAATCATTTCACTCCCCTACTGCTACAGATTTTATGGGCCTTGTAGTGTGCTGTTATGTCAGGCATATTAATTGCTAGTGAGTCGATGTTAAGCAAATGAAACAGCTTTGTACAGCGTTTGGACACTTGGTTATAGACAGTTTAACAGCAGTCTTCTGGAGAGACTGCGCATTAGTCTTAGATTATTTTTCAGCACTGGAGGAATGGCTCTTTCAAAGTAACTATAAAATGAACCATTGCTGCCATGCAATAGCAGTAATAAGCTGTTAAGGTACATTGCAAAGCATGAGGTCAGAGGCAGTATGTTCTTCCAGCCACCCAAGAAGTGTAATAGCAACTAATTAGTGCAGCTCCTTCAGAGGCTACTGCTACTGCAGTGAGAGGAAAGAAAGGCAGAAAAGTGCAAGGGGGGGGGCCCTCACTGCTACTATCTGCCCTTTAGACGAAGGAGTTGTTGGTATTAACTTAGCAGAGGGTGAAGGCTTGACCCAGCACAGCACTGTGTCAGCGATGTGAAAAGAAAAATAGCCCTGTTCTGTACTCCATGCAGCTCCTGCCCTTCTGCTTCCTTCCTGAGGAGCAGGATTTATAGGGGCATCTGTCTTGATTTATTAAGGAGAAAAAATTACAAATTAACTTTCCAGGCATGTGCACACACATGATTTGCTGCACAATGCCAGACCGGTCTCTTCCCCTGTGTCCTGGTGGGGTGGCTCTTGCCCCACAGCCACGGGCCGAGCTACCAGCACAGCCTTGGTGCGGAGCTGCGGCAGTGACCACGGGCCGAGAAACAGGCTGGCCTTTGTGTGAAGCAATTTTCCCCTACACTGGTACATTTCACTGGCTGCAGATGAAACCCATCTGAAAACACCTTTTTGTGCAGTTTAAAAACAAAGAAAAAAAAACCCCTCGTATATTTTAGCAAATGGATGTGTGAGTAGTCAATTTGGCACCCTTCGGTTGCCTTTGAGAAGGAACAAGGTGATCTGAGCCTACTGCTCGTCACGGGGTGACCTGCAGAGGGGACGGCTCTGCTCTGAGAAGGAGCAGGGCCGGGCCAGCGCCAGGCAGCAGCACGGGCAGCGCCCACAGCGGTGCTGCCCCTGCGGAGCCCTGGCAGCGCCCCGGCCCGCGGGAGTGCCGCGTTCAGGGGGACCGGAGAGCGGCGCGAGGCGGCACTGCTCAGCAGGACGCGCCCGGCCGCCTGCCCCGCTCGGGTCAGCCGGGTTCCATGCTGCGGGTGGGCACGAGGCGCTGCTAGGGGACACGGCACCTTAAGGCAGTCTGTGTGTACTTATGTGTGTACGTACAAATCAATTCATTTATTTATTTATTTACACTGCTGGAACCCCGACGGAGCCGATAAAATGGCGGCGAAGACCCCCGCGCCGGCCGCTGCCGCGCCTCCCCTGCCCGCCAGGGGGCGCGCGAGCCCCGGCCGGCCGGCGGTGCCGCGTCCCGGGGAGAGGGAGAGCCGGCCGGAGCGGCGAGGCGGTCCCGGGGAGAGGGAGCGCCCGGCCGGAGCGGCGAGGCGATCCCGGGGAGAGGGAGAGCCCGGCCGGAGCGGCGAGGCGATCCCGGGGAGAGGGAGAGCCCGGCCGGAGCGGCGAGGCGGTCCCGGGGAGAGGGAGCGCCCGGCCGGAGCGGCGAGGCGGTCCCGGGGAGAGGGAGCGCCCGGCCGGAGCGGCGAGAGGAGCCGTGCCCGCCGCCTCCTTAGGGGAGGTGCGCTGATGGCGAGGGGGTCAAGCGGCCGGTGTCGGTCCCGGGGCGGGGAGCGGCTCGCTTGCGGCTGAGAGCGCAGTTTAGTCCCTTCCCTTCGGTGTGAGCCGCGCTGTGGGGCGGGTTAGGAGCGGGGGGAGCCGTTTGGTGCTCCCGGGGAGGCAGGGCGGCAGCCCGGCTGCAGCTCCGGTTAAGGAGCGGGTGTCCCAGCGCACCGGAGCGTGAAACACCTGGGAGGGCAGCGAGTGTCGGTCACTGAGGTGCGCTCAGGGCAGAGTGCGGGCAGAGTAAAAGAAGGTTTTACTATTTTACAATTTTTGTTTGTTTGATTTTTTGTTTAACCTAAACATAAACATGCGGGCATATTGGCTCCGGCTATGTTATTAGAGAGTGAGGAGGTTTGTTTTAGTTAGTTTGAATAATCAGCTGCTACAGAAGGTAATAGAACAATATATTTCTGCTGAGCAAACTAAGGGTTGTTTTTAAATGCCTCAGCCTTGCAGTCGCTGTTTAAAGAACTGAAACTTTCAGGATAATGTTTGTTGGCGTCAGTCTGTGTCAACTAAATTTGGATATTTTAGGGTTGTTAAAGGGGAGGTGATAAGGAGAAGACAAACCCAAACCCTTTGGCCTGGAATTTGCCAGAGTTATAGAGGTTTTACTTTGATGTCTCCTGTGCAGCTAAATGAACGGTCCCCGTAATCTAGTTTAAACTCACATCACCTGCATCCATTACATGTACTTCCAATAGTTCCTATTTTGCCAAAAGCTTTTGGAAACTACTTCTATGGTCAGATACCAGAATCTCATTCTCACCCACTTTCTCTTCCCTCCTTCCCTGTTTGGAAGCACTTGGCTCTTGGCTACAACGTGGTTGTTTGTTTGGGTGGTTTTTTTTGTTTTTTTTGTTTTTTTTTTTTTTTTTTTTTTGTGAGAACATTTAGACACTACTGTCGTGGCACCTTTTTGTGCTTTTCTTTTTCTTTTTTTAAAAATCTTTCCAAGACTCAGATTTATGTGTGATGTCTCCTTGTGCTCTCTCCAGGGTTTTCATGATGAATGCATCAGGACTGTATGCAAGAGTGGTGTTGCTCTCACCATATGCAGAGATAACATTGCCTTCCTATTTCCCTTGTTTAACAAGGCCAGTAATCTCATTAAGCTTCTCCACCCCTAAAAGCTCTTCACTGCCACCACTATTGTACTGGAATCTCACAATGAGTTATTTATCTATTATGCACTCCTCATTCTTTCCAGTCAGTGCTTTCTCAAAGGCGGCTATGTACCTTTCAAAGCAAGATTTGCATTTCTTATTCTGACATATTTTACTTTTGGAGTTGCCTGTATTAAAGTGCATTTTGTTTGAATGGGCTCACTTCAGTGAGTGATCCATATTGTTCCGTATGACTGCTCTGTCCTAGCCATTATTCACCACTCCATTGATTTTTGTCATCTGCAGATATTGGTGTGACTGATTTTTTTTTTTTAAATATGTACTTCCCCATCATTGTGTAAGTTGGTGACTAATACCTGGTTCTGGCATTATGGGCTTCTACACCCACACCCTCCCCAGCTCATTTTTGCATAGTGGTTTTTATCTGCAAACAATGGATGAACTTTTTCATACTTTTTTTACAGCATTTTTAACATGCCTATATAGAGTTACTTTCAGATCTGCATTACTAACTGATCCCTCTATTATCTTTCTTTATGCTGTTTTAATTTTATTTACTATTGCTGTAACTTTAATTGGTTCATTAGATAGCCATTCTTGTAATTTCGGTTTTAAAATGATTCCTGGGCTTGAAATTTGGAAATATTTTATTGCATTAGGAAAACAATTTTCCCTTGTGCCTCTGTAATGCATGGCACTCACCCTGCTGTCTCAGACAGCTTAAGTGTGATTGAGTAACTAGAGCCAGTTGAAACATGTTGTTGCCTTCTAGCCTTGTTCTTAGTTTCTGAATTTCCTCCTTTTCCTCCTGAATCCCAAAAGGCTTTATTAAGACAGCTATGTGGGAACCATTAACTCTAAGCTGCATAATTATGTTACTATAGCATTGACTTATTTAATAGTAGGGAAAAATTTGCATGCATGTCTAGAAATTTATATTCCTCAATGATGGAATTTTAACTTAGGAAATTAAAAGGTTTACTCGATTTACCTACAAAGTTATAGTAATTAACAGCAAGAGAGTCTACCAGCAATAAAGCAGGTTCTGTGACAACATGTCACTTTAATGAGTTGCCATCTTATTATGCTTATTCTTCACCTTTTAAATTGCATATAAGTCTCTCATGTACTTAAAGAAAGGGATGGTGTTACTGCTTAGCTTGCTTTGTTTAGAAGTGGGGACCTATATTTAGCATATTTATCTTATTGTTGCATTTTCTGTCATGCTTGCACTGCTCAGAATTGCATACATTTGTGATGCTATAAATCAGGCCGAGAATTTTTTTAAGAAATAAATGCATACAAAGAATACTGCAATTGATAATCCTCATGCCCCTATTTATGTGGCATGAGTGTGGGTGACTTAATTCTCACTGTTGTGTTTCAGACCACTTAAGGGCAGCTCACCTCCCTTTTGCTCTCTCTACCCCGTTGTTCCCAGCACATCTGGTTATTAAAGCAGGGCAGATCATGCCAGAGCACCAGACAGCATGTTCTTGTCCCTCACAGTGCCACCTGCAATTGCCAGTATTCTATCTTCTGATTAGGAGATGGCAAAACAAACAAACCTTTCCACCATCTCTTCACCCTGAAAGGCCTAAGACACTTTTAGTGGTCCATAACAAGCACCCATGTTTTTGGGATGGGTTAACAGAAAAGCTGCATTTTCTCAGCTTTCAGTGGTGCACTTAATTAAGACTTGGAATCCTTATTTATGCTACTTCTGCTGAAAAATGGGCTGGCGGGGGTGAGGAGGGACTTACCTATTATCAGCATTTTGACTTTTTGAATAGGTCTAGCCTAGGTACTCACCCAGTTAAATTTGCCTTATGTGGTCTGTCACAAAGCTAAAAACTTCAGAGGTAAAAAATGAAGTCTTAAGCTCTGTCAGCATGACAGCTATAGACCACATGCTCCTTTCTTCTTAGGGGGAAGAATTGGCACATACGCATCAATTAACTGGTTTATGTTTCCTTTTTTATCAGTTTTAGTTTGTTTTTTTTTTTTGTTTGTTTGGTTTTTTTTTTGTTTTGTATCACTGAGTCCCGGCAACTTGTGTTTGTAAAGATCAATTTAATTTTATTAGGCTTGTATCTTATTAGTTAGTCCTTAGGACTGATTGATTGTAGATGAAAAGCTGATTAGTTTGGTGGGTTTGGATGTGGCTTTGCAGTTAGGGGTATGCTATCACTGTGTCTGTGCTGTTCAGTTCATGCTGTGGGATGATGCTCTGTGCTTTGGTTTATTTTTAACCTTGGCAGCTTCTAATAAGTGTCAAATAAGCAGCTTCTAATAAGCTGCTTAGAAGCTGTTTCTAATAAGTGCTTCTGCTTTGCCATCCCCTAAGAATTATGCACGAGTTTCTTCCTCTTTTTCTCAAAGGTTCTCAAGATGCCCATATGTAAAGCCATAGCTTGCCCTTCTGGCCACAGCAGTATACGAAGCTATCAACACTTCCAGAAGCTTTTCCCTTCCTTTTTTCTGAAAACAGAATTCAAGCATTTTGTCGCCTGATTCTCTGCCTATTCTCTCATAGACAACTTTAACTGTTATTTTATGAAGTGTTTTTTCTTTTACAGTCTTTCAACCATCACTTTAGAAATGCCTCAGAAGAGTGGCAGTGGTGACTGGCATTTCCCCCCCTCCCCTTGTCAAATGCAAATCTCTCACCTCCCAAGTGTGAACATACAAAGATCTCTTACTGCCTTTTTTTTTTTTTTAATAACAAAATTAGGCCATAGTTAGTGAAGCAGTGACCTGATTAGTGCTGGATTAACATGTTACAAACTCAAGGTTGTCACTACAAAGAGAGTGTGGTCTGCCTGTTCCAACTAAAATGAAAGCTGTCTCTTGACAAAGAGCAGTGCTGAAGTCAGCAGTTTCTGCAAAGGGGGCCTAAATGCAGATTTGAAGGATCTCTTCTGTGTATATATGTAACTACCAGTGCCAGTCTAATTCCTTATAATCAAGTACTTTTTGTCGTATTTTTACTCAGGAGGATAAGAGAGAAAACAGTTCTAAGAGATTTTTTTTGTTCTTTGTCTTTCCTTATCTATGACAGATTTGGCTTTGTGGAGGTATATTTAATGTTTTCTCTAAAGTTGTTCCCCTGAGAGATCCCATGGAGTAATTTACTTTGCTGAGTTAGCAGATGAAGCCATTGGATAGAGTAAAAAAAAAAAAAAAGATACTGCCAACTGTGAAGCAAGTGAATCAATAGGAGTGCAAGGGGATCACTTTGTTACTTTGATATGAGAAAAGTGGCAGCACAGATACAATATCTGACATACAGGTTTAAAAAACCCAAATATAAACACACACATACACACATGTTGGGTTGGCTTTTATTGGAAAGCCTAGATGCAATCTATAGTTATCAATTTGTGGAAAATTCAGGACACATATAAAGTTAAGAAGGCAAATTAAAAGAACAATACAAATCGGACGAAATATACATCTCAAAATATCAGGATAGCATTTTGACTGGCATTGTCTAAAATACTTAGAATCTCCTTTCTTTTTTTCTCATTTTTGTAATATGCTTCTTTAATTATGCATATTTTTTCTTTAAAAAGATCTTTTGTTTCTATATTCCCCAAGGTCACTATTTCCTGCAGGAACATGTCCAGATCACAAGTCTTTTTTAGCAAGAAATAGGCTCATTATACCTACTAACAAGGCCACTAATTGGCTTGATTTGACTGTATCTAAAATGATCACCAACAGATACTATAATTTGTTGTTTATTGGTGCCAGAACAAAGGAGAAGGGACTGGTATGCGCCAAGTAGAAGATATATTTCAATGTTGACATGTTATACAAGCTTTTCATATTCAAACAGAACAGAAACATTGGACATAATTTAGAATATGAGCCTATTTCAACAGAGAGCACTTACAGCATGCTAAATACAGTGCTGTGGAAGAGCCACCCAACAGAACTGCAAACACCTAGCATTTTACATCTTTTAAAAAGAATACGTAGCTCAATGACACACCTCTGGGGTCTGAAATACCATCCTCTCTAAATTTAGGGCCCTCAAGCTTCAAGGGTAAAAGTACTAACAACTAATCTGTGCTTTAATTCTAATAGATGATTAGCATTCATTATATGTGTAATTAGTTCTGTATGTTCTACCAAATACACACATACAGTAATAGCACTGATACTGTAGATTCGGTAGTGACTTGGCTGGGAGAAATTCAAATCTGTTTATCAAACAATCCTAATGTGCAATTTAGAGTATGTAATACCATAGACTCTCAGAATACAAAGCAGTTAGAAAACTATTTTTATTACATCCACTTGAACCATTCATAGTTAAGACACGTTCACTTACTATGTTCTGTCATTATAATACATGGATAGAAATACTGTGTATATTTCAATGAACATCAAAACCCCCAATTTTGTCTCATCTTAAAAATATTTATTTTTGTGGCTGAATTTAGTGCTCATGAGACTAAAGCTCTAAGAATGGTTTCAGCCAAGATGTAGAACAGATGCCATAGATGCCACCACAGGCTTCCTATAAAGAACCAGCTGCACACTTCAGTTCTTCCTGCAGCAAATATACTGGGCCTTGGAGCAGAGGATGCCAAATCTATGCAGTGGTGTGGAGATGCAGTCTAGGCACTAGAACTGGACCTTCCTCTCCATCCCCAGGTTGTGTTCACAGTAATGAAATTTGATCTGCCAGCTGAAGGCCAGGAGATGAACCTACTGAACAGCCTGCCTGCCTAAAGAGCAATTCTGTAGCATCAGGTCAGAGGTACGCTTCTTCTATCTGGAGTTATTAACACCTAAAAGAGCTGTATTATACAGAAGACAAAGTTGACATAACTGGATGAAACTACATCATTTCTTCTTCTTCTTCTACATACAATTTGCCAAGCACCTGAGACACTATTCCTCCATTGTGAAACAAAGCTTCTAAAAAACCAACAGAAACCCCACCTGGTATGAATAAATGTCCATTTATTACATCAGGGCTGGAAAAAGACAAGGAAACCCCAACCTATTAAAGTCTTCCATCATACTAAATGAGACTTATTTGGTTACTGTGCCTTCTAACAATGACTGATGAAGTGGAACTGGCCTGGGTGACAGGAGAGGGAGGGGAGGGAGCTGTGGTCTGATTCAGCCAGCCACTTTGTGGAGTGTCCCATCCTATCAGCAGAGTGATAGATGCACAGCTTTAAACCTAATACAAAAATATTAACACTTTTGGACATTAGTCATCACTGTTATATCTCTACAATATAATCCTTTATACTGTACAGCTATAACATAAAAGGTGCAATTCCTTTTTCTTTAAAAAAAATCACACACAGCACATGTTTTTATCATTTTATTTTTAAGTATAAACTTTTTTAAACACTTTACATAAATTAACTCCTCTGAGACTAATATTTGATGTACAGTAAATTGTAATTCATATAAAAATCCATAAACAACTTGTCTCACATAATTTACAAAAAAATCAGGGTTTCCTTTGCTTATATGCAACAAGGATTCTACTTGCCATTTCCCCCCCAAGGCAAACCATGTTAGCATTGTAAAATCCATTATTAAATTCCCATGGTAGCATAAGTCACTTGTGCCAATGTCCTTTTAGAATGCAGCACAGTTTAATGCAGTTGGGTTGTCTATAAACAGTAATTTTTGCCCCATGTTTTAAAATTAACAGATATATACCACATCCTATGCAGTGAGAAAGAGAGAAAAAGAGAGAGAGAAAGAGACAGACTACTTCTTGTAAGCAAAGGTCAACAATTCAGTACTATTTGGAAACACTGTATGGGTCTGTATCTTAATTAAATACAGTGCCTCAAAGAAACAGCCTGTTGCAAAATCTGTAGGCCTTTTTGTTTTCTTTTTTTTCTTCTTTTTTTTTTTTTAATACTTTTCAGTCCAACTTGAGTGCAGCGATATGCATATGTAAACATATTCTTTAAAGCAGATCACCTTTAAGGTCATTGAGAAAAAAAAAAAGTTTTGTCATTAGCAGTATCATTCTTCTCGAAGGCGCTCTTTTTGTTACAGAGTCTGGATTGTGCTACAGAAAAAATCTGAGCAAAGATGTAAGCTTAGGCTCAAGTAGTAATGCAGCAAAACAGTTTGGTCTCCTTCTTAGAAGACACTGGTACACAGTCTCTTTGGCAGCCTGAGCTAAGCCAGTGTGTTACCTCTTTCCTATCTCACTTTGTCTGAGGAACTGTATATTGTTAGCGCTGTCTGCTAATTCTGGATATTGCTCCACAGAGAGTACATAGTACCCATCGTATCCTTGTACCTTTCCAGCGCTTAGCAACTGCCTCTTTTCTCCTTCTGTCCACAACCTGGCGCCTTCCTCTCCGTCTCTTACTCTCTGCTGTTCTCTGGCCCAGGCACTGGAAAGAGCTCTTTGCCTGGCTTGCTCCAGTATCCGGGCCTTTTCCTCGTCAAGTGTCATGCCATAGCGGACGTGAAGCGCTAGAGCACCGTATTGCATTTCAACATCAGCAAACCTACGAGTCCTGCCGTTCACCACAGTGGTGGACTGGGAAACAGTGACATTGATGCCGTTCTCCAGGGCCTTACGCCCACTTGTCAGCCTCAGTGTCCCAAGGTCACTCTCAGGGGAGGTGGTCTTGATAAAATAGTGCGTGTCCTTTCCCTCTACAGTGAAATGCAAGTTTTCTAGGTAGTAAGCGTTGTTCAAAACAGCTGCCACTTTTATGCAGTCCTCATTAGCAATGTTGAGCACGTTTGTTTGTACTTTGCCTTGATTGACAGCGAGCATTACCCCTTTGCCAATCAGAGACTTCACCGTGGCAAACCACAGCCACGACTTTTCCCCACTGGATTTCCGTCTGCTGACCTGCACTTCTGCCATCTTTCCCAGGGAAAGGAAAGCCTTTGCTTGTCTCGCCACTTGTTGCTGCACTCCAGAAATTGGCTGTAAACAAGAACAGACAGAAGTTTTACCAGCCATCTGTAGCCCCCTAAATGCCAAACAGCCAGGATTTCTTGGTGTGCTGCCCGCGGACAACAACAGGATATGCCGCAACTGACAGTGCCAAGGAGTTAATTAGATCTGCATACTGCTAGTTCTGCTGAGTTACAAGACTATTTTGCTAATGTTTACTGCTTTTACTCTTTGTCTCCCTGAGAACCTGCACAAAAATCAGCTTTAACTTCAGAGGCTACTTACTGGGCTGCACAGGACAGACTTGCAATGCCAATACATAACCACAAGAATCAGAATGGTTTGGTTTGGAAGGAGACCTTGAAAATCATCTAGTTCCAACCCCCTTCTGTGGGACACTTTCAATTAGACCAGGTTGCTCAAAGACTCATCCAACCTGGCCTTGAACACCTTCAGTGATAGGACATCCACAACTTCCCTGGGCAGCTTGTTTCAGGGCCTCACAACCCTCACAGTAAGAATTTTGTTCTAATATGTAATCTAAACCTACTCTCTTTGAATTTGGACCTGTTCTCCCTAGTCCTGTCACCACCTGCTCTTGTAAATAGTCTTACCCCATCTTTTCTGTAAGTTCCCTAAGGCATTGGAAGGCTACCTGAAATTACCTGAAAGCCTTCTCTTTTCCAGGCAGAACAATCCCAATTCCTTTTTGCACAGGGGAGGTGTCCCATCCCTCTGATCAACTGGGTGGCCTTCCACTGGACTTGCTTGAACAGGTTTATGTCCTTCCTGTGCTGGGCACCCCAGGGCTGGATGCTGTCTTTCAGCCAGGGTCTCACAAAAGCAGAACAGAGGGGCAAAGTCCCCTCCCTTGCCCTGCTGATTTTGATGCAGCCCAGGACAGGATTGACTTTCTGGGCTGCCAGTGCACATTGCCAGGCCATGCCACGTTAATACAGGTAAGAGCTGTCTTACTACAGTGTCACCTTACTATGGTGTCATCTCTTCCTCTGAGCTTGTTCAGTTGCGATTCCTATCTACCACGAGTCCAGTCAAACTGAGGACATTTTTACAGGTCATGAAGCGGTGCTTTAGAACTGGAACAAGCTTTTCTTTACGCTGAGTCAGGAGATAAGAGTCTCTCAAGTAGCTGCAGCCTGAGACCAAACTGCAGGGAGGCTCTCATAATCCCTCAAGCTGCTGAAGAAATGAGGGAAATCAAACTGTAATGACAGTCTTTTCAGTAAAAGAGAGGGAAGCTAATGGTATGGACCAGTGAGGTAGTATACTGGGGACTATAAGAAAGATACCCTTTCTTGCGAGTACTTGCAGAAACTGATAAAAGGGGACATGTGAAAAGACTGTGACCAGTTGGGCTGTGTGACCTTCCATTTCACTTCAAGTATCAGCTTCCTGCTAAAAGAGCTTTTCCCCAACAGCTTTAGATGGCTGCCACCTAGCTATGAACAAAACACTGAATACAGCAGTGTTTTGTTCATAGCTAGCAAAGACAAGGGGCAATGAATGAAAAGAACCAACAAGCCAGTGTAATGGAAAAGCTAGGATAGCAGCATGTCATGGAAGAGCTGTGTGTAGCCTCCTATGCACTCTTGGTACAGAGAGGATGGCTGGGGAATGGGACCTGTCAGCATAACTGCAGCGATTAGCCTGGACGGCTGGAAGAGCAGGAGCAGCTAGCAGGAATGGTCAGCTAGTGCACCTAGAAAGCAGGACAGCTCAAATCACAGGGTCAGCTGTGGTTGGGATGAGACCTCCCAACTGTGCAGAATAGACATGTCTTATTGATCTAACCCTGGGCCTTAACAGCAACAAGATGTGAATGAGCTGTACTGATAGAGGTGGGGAGCAGACAGCTGCTCTGGCAGTTGCTTCAGCAGGAAACAAAGATTTAAATAGCTTTGGCTGCACTTTTGAAAACGAGTACTTAGATTTTGATCATGATCTTACTTAGATTTTGATCATGAGTTTATCTTCCAAATGACCCCTTCTCCTTTTAGTAAAATACTGCTTAAACCACTTGATACACTGCTGACAAATGAGTCAAAAGCCTGTTTTGTTTTCCTAAATTTCTGGATGGGAGACCAAGCAGGACTCATTAAGATTCATACAA
This sequence comes from Chloebia gouldiae, assembly GCA_003676055.1. Classification (NCBI taxonomy): domain Eukaryota; kingdom Metazoa; phylum Chordata; class Aves; order Passeriformes; family Passeridae; genus Chloebia; species Chloebia gouldiae. Next base: position 16,378,101 of record QUSF01000005.1, on the reverse strand, counting down.
CCTTAATTCAGTCTTGCTGCTGGTCAAAACTTAGCAAAAAGTTTGCAAAGGCTTCTTTGTTTTGCCAGAAGCGTAGCTTTCTGGAGCAGACAACTCCTGAGGGAATTATGAATTAACTTGGACTTTCCATTCTTATTGAATGTGGCAGATTTTGGTCTGCATTTGCTAACGAGTATGGATTTCAGCTGTTGTAAATCCTACATGAAAGCTATTGAGCACAAAATATATTGTAGACAGCAATCATCATCAGTAAGATGCTATAGCAACTTCTATTATGACAAAGTTTGTTTTTTTTTTACACGTATCCTCAGGACTCAGTAAAGCTTACTCACTCCAGAATGTTTCAAAATACCAAGTGGCTTGTGTGTTTACTTCTGCCTTCTTCTGCATTTGCTTGTTCACCAGTGAATATCAGAGTTGCAGCTTCTTCCTACATAAGAATTTTGAATCTTTGTTTTCCTATCATGTGCAGGCTCTGTCATGTCATGTGCTCCTGGCATTGCTCATGTTATTGAACTCTCTCTCTTTCTGCCCTCATCTTTTTGACCAGACTGGTTCTATTCCTGGTATGACTTTGCTAGTGTTAGTGGATGATTTCATTCTTTAGCTTTTGAGACCTAACTTTGAGACCTAAACAACCTCTGATCGTTCTTCACAGCCATGCCTGATGACAGGTCTCTTATCTCCCAATACAACTGGAGTGCTTGCCATGCTCCTCCTTCACTGCTTTTGTTGCTCATGCTGGGCTCTAAAGTCTCCTCCTATTACTCAATTCCTTGCTGTTATAAACGAATGAACGAACGAAATTAACTAACTAACCAACCAACCAACCAACCAACCAACCAACCAACCAACCAACCAACCAAAGAACTAAACTAACTGGCTAACTACCTGAATGCAAAGTTAGCTTCCATAGGTTTCCTTCTGCTGGGCCACTGTTCTAAGGACTTTTGGTATACATGAGGTTGTAGGATTTTTAAAGTTTGTATAATCTTTAATTTTTGTAACATTCTCTATCAGGATTCTTGTAAAAAGAGGTATTTTCTTTGACTGCTTAGAATGGGATCACCCATTTTAATGTCTCTTAGTTCTTCCTTCTAAACTAAAAACCATAGGATTCTTGAGGGCATAGGTATTTGATCTTTGAGTAAGCCTAATTTGTAAATATAATTTTCTTAAATGGCAGACTTAGATTTAACTTCCACATGCATTTCTTTATTTAGAACCACAGCAGGTTTTTAGGATGAAAGTTCTTTTTTTTTTTGCTTTCAAAGAACTTCATAAACTCAGCAAAGCTGAGTTTTATGTGATATAGTAGGATTTACCTCAGGTAATTTCAGTTTCAATATTTTATCTTTACATAAACACATTGTGTCCATAACACATGGTTAATATTAAAAGGAAGCAAAATTCTAGTGGTGCCTGGTATGGGTATGTTATGTCACCTCTTCTTCTGTTTATTTCACTGTCTCTTTTTATTACAGTGTTCAGTTACTGTCTTCAGGCAGAATGTGAGTATAAATATAATCTCTGTAGTTTCTGCTATGAAAGTTAGACATCTTTAGAGCATCTTAAACTTTTCATTGACTATTGTCTTTTAAAATTTTTGTAATTGCTAAAAGAAAACAAAATCTTGTATAAAATAGTACCTAACTTAGCAAATCTGTAATAAACACTCCACCTGTAATTTCTTAAATTCTTTTGAAACTAGATAAAGGTACTAAGTTCAGACTGAATTTAGCAAATAACTCTGGCTGTCAGAATTATCCATTATAACATCTGAATAGATGGGAACATTCTATCTTGTTCAATTTGTATGTTTAGTTTTGTTTCTTACTGGTATATCTTCCCATTGCTGGCTCTTCACAAGTTCATAAGAAGGTTCTGTTAAATCAAATTTTGGAACAGGGAAGCCAGGGATGGCATTGTGCAGATGGAAGCCAAATGTCACCAGCCAGCTGTTAACATCTGAAAGGGAATAATTATAAGAAAAAAAGATAGAAAAATATTAGAATTGTTCTGTATTTTGCAACCACACCATTTTTACATATCATAGCTTTTGGCATAGTTGATTTCTTTTTGTATGGAAACAGCAAAGCTATACAGGAAGCTTAGCGTTCTAAACTTAAAAGAAAATGTCTATTCTCTATACGAATTGCACTAGACTCTGTTGAAAAGTATTGCAGAGTTTAGCAATCAGATTCTGATGGCCTCGGTGGCTTCCAGAACAATTATGGCAGCACAGTTAAGGGGAGATTTCCTTGTCATACAGTCTAAACTAACTGGAATTTCATGGTCAGGTTAAACATGCTTTATGTCATACCTTCATCATTAATACTTTTAAACAAAGCCAAGAAAAAAAAAAAAAGTACTGCAGAGCACATCCAGTCTTTTGGTGTGTGTCATTGTAATGACTTCAAACTACTCCTGAAATAGTACCTATATGGCCAATTACCTTTTAAATGATATGGCAGATACTTTTTGTTGATTCAAAGAAATCTGCTCCTCGTCAAGATGATGTGGGATTGATGAAATCAACAACTAAGGAAATGCATCAGTAAGCAGACAGGATACCAAATTATCATTAGATAACATTATTTATGATACATGTTATGTTCTGTTAAAAATAAATTAGGGGTGCCAATGTTCAGTTAACAATTGTTTGGCAAGAAAAAGTTCTCTGCCTTGTTTCTGTTTTTTTACACTCTCTTCCATAAAAACTAAGCTCAGAGGTTGGCAGAGTGCTCCTTACCAAGCCTAATAATTTTTATTTAAGAAAGCTCACAATATGTGAAATAAGGAAGCAGATTTTTCCAAAAATTAAAATAATAAAAAATATTTATCTTAAAATAATTTATAACATTTCCAAACAAATGCTATACCTCATGAGGTGCTGCATCTAAAACTGCCAGTCACCAAATTACAAATTGTAATAATACCCTTATATAAGCAGTGTCTGCCTGTGCATTTCAGACATCAAAGACGTTAAGAAAAGAACCAAAACTGTCTTTTGAGGGCAATATCTAAATTAAGTGCATGATTTTCAATGGCACAAGGAATCTGATTCCAACTGCATGCCCTACAGCACATGCTGCTAAAAAAGGACAGATTCAGAGGTCTGTTTTTATTCTTACTCCCAGGCAGCCTGCTAGCAACCCACTTAATAGCTGCTGTTTGTTAAATGAATGCAAACCCACTCGATTCCCAGGAGGCTCTTCTAAGTGGTAGTCTCACAGCTCCTAAGTAAGTGGAGCTGAGCCCTTCCTGTAGACTGGCAACGTTTGTATATTTTGTATTATTTACATTTAATTCAAATACAAAAAATCAAATGTATCAGAGCCATATATTTTTCCAAAAATTCCGGTATCATGCAGTCAGATTTTTGGTATGCAGAATAACAGAAAACACTACACATCACTAACTCTAGAACACTAAAAAGCATATAGATTCTCTAAGAATTGAGATATGAAACTAAGCATGTTAGCACCTTTTCTTGCCAAAAGAGAAGTTCACTCCTCTTTCTGTACTATCCTATGACTCCTTTCCTGCACCTGGCTGTGTACCCATTACTTTGTGCTAGCCCTGGAGCTTATTGAGCAATTTACATTAGCAACCTTGCAAAAGTCTACCCTGGAAAATATCAACGAACTTCCAGTGAATATTTTCTGTGATGCCAGTGTGTTAAACTGATCACAGAAGGACCCTTCCTGTCTACAGTCTAAATTGGACACCTACAGATCCAGCATCCCCAAGCTGCAATCAAGTAACCTTCTCTTACCTGTGATATAATCCTTCACATCATGTATTTTACTGGCTGGGTTGTTATTTCTAAACATGTACAAATTAAAAGGAGCTGGATCCTTCCCAATTCTCTTCCAAATTTCAATATCAGGTGTTGTCCACCGGCCTGCCAATATGTCATAATCTCTTTCTCCAAAGTGGACCAGTTTGGTCAGTGGGTCGTATAAGCCTCCGTGGAATCCAATTACCAGCTGGAAGTCAAGGTTAGAGTCAAAATAGATCTCTCCATAGGCAGTGTATTGAATTTGTTTAAGCATGAGACCATTGCTACTGAAAACAGCCAGCGGTGTCCCTGTATTGTCTGATGCAATGTAAAACTCATCTCCACTGCTAATTTCCATGGCAAAAAGATGTCCTTGCAGGTCATAGTATAGAGATGTGATTTCAGAACTTGAGTGGTTATACACATGAGTTATCCGGGTTGGGTAGGTAAGGTCTGCATAAAAGAACTGGAGATGCTGCCCAAGGCTAGTTTTACTGGAAACTCGTCGTCCAAGTCCATCATAACGGTAAATCACTGTCCACCCACTGCCTTTGCTATAAACTCGAGTAAGAAGGCCCTTTGAACTGTATTCAAAGATTTCGGTACCCCTCTGACGCAGAAATCCATCTTCATCTAACCTGTACTGTACATCTCCCAGTCGAGTTATTCTGTCTCTCAGGTCGTACCGAAGTGGTGTCAAACGGGCGCTGCTGCTGGGGTTAAGCAAGTGCAGGTTGCCATTCAGGTCATAGTTGTAGCGCCACATTATTTTTTCATTCAGATAAACTGTCTGGAGCTGACCGTCTACATCATATTCGTAAGCATATTTTGTGGTGTTGGCAAATGGCCCAATCTTAATTTCTCTTTTCGTCACTCGTCCCATGTTATCATACTGAATTGTAATCCAATACATTAATGACCGAAATATTTCATACTGAATTTCCTTGATGCGCCCATGTGCGTCGAAGTGTTTTGTGTATGTCATTACAGCTGTTGAAATGATCTGGTTAATATCATAATATATAACTCCAAATTTTCCAAACTGTTCAACTTTGCCAGAGATATCGTCAAACTGGTAGAGATCAATAGGCAATGGGGTTTCATTGATGACACCTTGCATGCTAGTCACTCTGAAGCTATTGTCATAGCTGTAGTCAAATCGGGCATTTACCATTCCATCTTCACTAAAGCGGAAAATCTGTCTGTCAATCAACGGGCCAATTTGTCTGTATCTAATGGTGCAGATAAAACCATCGCTTTGGAGGTTTACTGTTTTCAGGACTCCTGCTGTCTCATCATAAGTAAAACTAACTCTTGTACTATCATATAAAATTTCTGAGAGCTTGGTCTGCCGTCTGTACTTGAATAATACTCTCCGGCTTGTCCCCAGGAAAGCAGTTTGAAGGAGCTGCCCTTCCTCGTTGTAGTCCATTATAACAGAAGCATTGCTTTCCGGGGGGTTGTATATATTCCGGTAATAACCGATGGAGCGGATAGTCTGCATGGTATGACGAGCGACACTGGGCATGGTGACAGCAGAAAGCCGATCCAACAAATCATATTCGAAGATATACTGCCGTTGGCTATGGAGCAGAAGAACCATTGACTGAAAATTAAGAACAGATTTTTATCATGTGACAAATGGTGCAGTGTCTCCCCTCCCGCCATACACTGATACTATTTCTTCACAAAAATGTGACATTCCCACTTGAGAAAATTATCTCCTCTTTAATTGAGTTATCATTGACCTTACATGTTGTTAACATCTCCCTGCCTAATTTACTTGTATGCTTAATTGTAAGGGGTTCTGTAATTAGTAGTTCCACATTCATAATTTGCTACTTGTTATGACTGTATCACTCTTTTATCAAGCATTCACAGCTAAACAGCAGATTGTCAATGGATTCAGATAAGTCATGTTTAATATGGGAAGAAGTAAAACTGTCTTAGAGCCATTAACTCATGAGGAGAACAACATATGGGAGATACAATTTCTTCCCTACAATTAAAGATGATTTTGAAGGATTTGTCTAGCCTGAGATCTCTGAATACTGTGCTCTTGTTCTGGAAGCTTTTCAGACATAGGTAAAACAATTGTTTGATTATTCATATCAAAAGGAGCTACTTGAATTATTCTGACATTTCCCTAACGCATGGCTATTATGTATCATAGACCTTAATTAAATTATGTCTGTGGTAACTAGTACACAGTATTTGCTGAGCAACATCTTCAACAGAAATATATTTAAACCCCTAAAAGAAACGTATTGTCTTTCTGCATATCTCACAAGGGTGATTTTCACAGATATTTCTAGAAGGGAAACTATCATTTAGCAGTTGTTACATATGTATTGATTCCTAATCTTTTGCCTATCCCTTATTTTGATGCTACAACATATAGCAAGTACAAATTGACAGTTGTAACTGTTTAGAAAAAAGAGCATTTCTTGGTAGTGAAAAAAGCCCACAACAGTGGAGCATTAGCAAACAAATTATTTTCAGTTGAATTGAATTGCAGGTAGTCCCTGTACCTTATTTTAAGTGTTAAGATAAAAGGTAAATGTGGATGCTTCTTGTTAGTCAGTGGCCTGAATAATTTAAAAACACATCAATTCCTAGCAATTACCTACAGCATGATTACATATCTGTGGAATGAAACATTCCCCTTGGAATCACATGTTGATACTTAGAAAATTGCAATGTGCTTCTACTACCTATTTTTGCTTTCTATGCAGCAGTGAGGTGCTGCAGAATTTCAGCACATTCCAAGCATTGTAAAAAACCTGAGCGTTCTTTACCTTTTCCAAGTATGTGTAACTCCAGGTTTTCCCATCAGCAAACACTCTAGACACTATCCTTCCCTGTCCATCATACTCTATTTTTTCACTAGTCGTGCCTCGCTGTATGCTGCCTATTTGACCTGTGGATGAATAGGTCACATTGACAGCCATCAGCTTGCTGCTCGGGAGCCACAGGGTGGGGTGCCCTGATGTGTCGTAGGCAATCCTCAGCAGGAATTTACGGTGGTCATCGTAGATCTTTTCTGTCTTCGTGGTTCGATCAAAGTCAACTGAAAGGAGGTTTCTGCCATTAACCTTTTTAAAGCAAACAAAATGACACAATAAATCATGCTGTTCAAACCCCAGCCACCTGTTATTTCCACAAAGCTAGCTATTCTTTAAATACCATTTATAGTGATTGATTTGCTGCATCTGTAAAGTATTTTAGCAACTTCTTGATATAACTGTAAGACACAATAATAGTATCTACCTTAGGTCAGGTTATATGAAGAGAGGGCTCAGAATTTGTTGCAATGTTTTCTTTCTTGATGCTTAGTCAACTGTTAAGATGTGTACTGAAAACTTTTGTAATAAATGGGGTCATTTCAATATAGACTACTTCTTTTGTAGGCACTCTCAAGTATATCTAGCAAATTATTGTCAGTCAAAATATGTTCCCAACAACTGCTTTTCCAATTCATAACAATCACACTAAGAAAGAACTGAATCACAATTGTTCAAAGCAAGTATTTTTTCAAAATAGTAAATACAAGATTAAGATCTTCAAAAGCATGTTAGATCTTCAAACTGAGGTTTAAACAGTTTTTAGAACATAGGCATTCCCCTTCAGGATCAAATGGAAATTTAACTCGGTGTACTATCCACTGCTGCAATGTATTTATAAGGCTGAAATCCTTAGTAGAGGATTATATCTTTCTCCTAGTTAACTGACTACTTAAAGCAATAAATGACTGGAAGACTACTGGAGAATTGAAAAACAGTTAAAAATGCTCTGAAGTTTTTAAGTATTTTGATTTGAAAATAAAGCCCTGGCTTTATTAAATAAAGCCATAGATACATTTATGTTGAAAAGCTTGTTATTGATACATGTAATCTACAGTGATGGAGAGTGATTTCTATATAGTATTTTTACACTAAAATCCACCCCCACCTCCCTTTAGTGTTCAAAATATGTCAGCTTTCAGTTTCATTGAATTAGCTCCATTTTTGAATTTATAGAAGGAAAATGTCTGTTTTTCTTTTCCTATATCAGTATCTTTGCACTTCTCCATTCCTCTCAGCACTGAATTGTGCTTTAGTGTTTTCCAACAGGCCTCAAGGATTTCTTTGTTCATCTATAAACCATTTCTGTATCTGCTGTGTCTTTTTAAAGTTGTTCCACGTGGGGTGAAAAACTGAAAACTGAGATTTTTTTCAACACTGTATTATGCGAACATGTGGGAAGTAGGGTAGAAGTGGACAGAGAGCTATGTGTATTAAGAATTTTTTCAAATTCCATTACATACATACATTACAAAGGGTGAAGAAAGATGGCTAAATAACATTCAGAAAATAACAAGAGAATAGACAGGTATGCTCCAAAGAAATGACCGAAAGATATTTGCATTTTTCAGGCTGCATGTTCAAAACTCTGCATGCTGTGGATGTTGGTACATATACTCTGAGGCTTATAAGCTTCTGAAAGATCAATAAAAATTAGATCCTTTATTATTGGTTTAAAAAGTACTAAAGTGCTGGTGATAGGTCATAGGCAAATAGGAAAAAAGTTCCTCCAAATACTCTCTTTTGCTCTGTCTCTATTTATGTACAACACTTTTTTCTTTGTTTATATGAAATGACTGGGATGAGAAGAATCTGCGCTATCAATTTAGGGGAAAAAAAAATCACACTTTAATGTAAATCTTCTAAATAAAGAACACTAAGTCTAGCAGATGCAGAAAAGCTGTTTTACCTATTTAATGAACCATCAAAAGTTACTTAAATATAATCTGAAAAATTAATGCTACAAGACTGAATCTAGAAGTAGGTTAAACTTAGCTGTGAAGTACTTCCATTCAACTCTTTTTTTTTTGTAATATATTTTTTACTTGTTTTCAGGGAGTTTTTATTTAAATTTTTCATCATCTAATAACTCATTTACCTAAATTAATTTAAAAATTTTCTTTATCAGGCTTTTTATTCCCAGTGTCTGCCTGCCCTATCTCTGTATGTCCCTGCCTGTTTTGCTTCTCTGACTTTTTTCCTTCCCTTTCTCTCCACATCTCCTTGCTTATTTTACATTTAATTAAGATTTTTATAAATTTTCTTGTCCACCTCTCAGGATTAGACACTGAGGTTAAAATGGAATTTTCTGATTTCTGAACTGGCAAAGAAAGAAGGGTGGTTTTATGGTTAAGGCAGATGTCCAAGCAATTGTGGTTAATTTCTTGGCTAAACACATCCTTCCTGTATAAATTGCAACAAAGTACTTAATCTGCTGTCTCACTGCCCTTATAACAGGGATTATAACAGTCCTTGCCTTTTCACTTCCCTCTGTCTGGTCTGTGTAAGGGCAGGATATGAAGGGAAGGAAAGGAAATACTTCTTGTTCCAGCCAGTTTCATGCTTTCAGACTTCGCAGACAGAGCTCTTCAGTCAGGCATGTGAGCTTTTGGTGCAATTTTGGTTGTGCTTGACTATTATCACAACAGAGATGAAAATTAAAATAACAATGAGTTTTTGTGATAATAGCTTGTTTCATTGGGCAGTGTAGGGCTGGAATAATACATCTCAGCTAAAGCAGTGCCTTCCTCTAAAGTGCTTCTTAATAACATCTCTGCTAGAAAAACACTTTAAGAGGAAAAGTTGAATGTTTTTATTGTGTCCAAGATAACCACACTCCAAATACATTTGAAACCTCTGGATTTCATGATGATAAAAACTGTACTCAAGGGAATTTCCAGTGAAGAAACACTTAATGACATAAAACTGAGTCTTTTGACAGTCCTTACCTAGTGTCCTGATACGTTTCAGTAATTTACGTCTCCATCTATCCTCCTCTACTTTAATTCCTGTTTTTCCTTCCAGTGAGAAATATGAAATCTGTCTGTGATTCCTCTGTTAGGAGTAGGAATATATTGCTGTGTCTTACAGAGAAATTCAAGAGGTAATGTGAAAACTGGGGACCTCTGCATAGTTTGGAGTATGTCAGGTTTCAAGAGGAGACTCCTTGTGAGCTCCCTTGTCTGTGTTACCTGTCTGTTCTGGATGCATCCCTTGAGACAGAGCTCATACCAGCTCCTTTATCTGAGACCTCTGAGACCCTCAGCACAGAGGCCCTAAAAAGGCTCTTTCATGCAGAGGACTAGCAGGACCTTTGCCTACAACCACCTTATAGACAAAACAACCACCTTATAGACCAAGCTCCAGAGAAGAACTAGGTTATTGAACAATTACAAACCAAGTGAGAACAAAAGCAAGATTGACTGAAGACTGTTGAGGAAGGGCAACATAATTCCTAATTAATTTCTTTAGAAAGATTACTAGTACTGGGTAGAACTAATACAAGATAGAAAACCAAGAGAGTACCTGACAGTGCACTTTCTAACATTCGATACTGCATAAAAATAACACAGTGAGTATCACACAGATGAGTACATTTACTGGCAATACATTTTGTCACTGTTTCTTGTCTACATTTGTCTTCTTTGCAGAAAATGTTGATGACACATCTGAATGTACATAGAAATGAGGAGCTCCATAAACTTTTCCTGTTTTTCTTTCTCTTATGTTCTTTTTCTGCTTTCCTCCATCCCCCCATCCACCCCTGACTGACATTTCAGTAATATCTTTCCATGTAAATCAATTTCACAAAACATTAATTTTTTTTTCATTTTCATCGCTGACAAGTTTATTTCCTTTTTTTTTGAGGCATTTGTCTCTTAGCTCATTCTCCACGTACCCCTACTTCTCCCATCTCTAGGTATATTTAATGAGTATTATTTTATGCTAATCTGTAATCTTTCATTTTACCTCCCATCTTGTTAACTCTTCCCCTTTTGTTTGGTGCTTTTTAAATTTTTTTTTGGTGTTAATTCTTCTAAGTTAAAGTTGTTCATGACAAATTTAACTTTTTTTTTTTTATTTTTACCTCCTCTGCACTTGAATGCCAAAACTTAGTCTCACTTCTGAGAACTACGCTTGTGGTGATTTGTTTCACTGCCAATCCTCTCTTGGGCTTCTTTCACAAATGACTTGGCAGGTGGAATATACCACTGTGGTATATAATGACATGCCTATGAACCAGAAGCACAAGGATGAGCTTCAGAATTATGGCTTCCTTTTTCTCTTCCTTATCAATGTAAGATAGCTGCCACAGGTAGTTACTAATATATTGTTCTTAAGCAGTGCTACTGTACATAATTGTTCTTCCTTCTCAGAAAAAAACCAAAACATTCCTATTGTACAGAAAGTAGCAGAGAGGAATATAACCTGCATAACAGTATCCCCTCCTTTCTTGTCCCAATGGAAGATACAAAACATTTTAAGACTTCAAATAGCAAGAAGTCAAGTGGTCTGAAATGACTTACCTTCATTTGATACACTGCCTAGGCCTTATTTTAAAGAACTGAGTTCATTTCTAATACTAAGTCAAATCTTTGATCTTTAAATGGTCTCCTGGCAACACAATTTTAAATGCTTAATCTGTGTTGTCTTTACCAAATGGCTGTCATAAATCATAGTTTGCTTCCTACTTTATTTCACTCACTATACAGGAAGAAGGAATGCCAACAAAATGGTAAAGACATACGTTAGAGGAATATGCCATCCTCATGCACACACAGTTAAACCTTTTCTACTGTAAGAATAAGTCTTACTACAATTTTAATTTAAAATTAAAAAAAAAGAAACAAAAACCAGGGATTGTGCTAATTTATGGTAGAATAATTTAAAACAAGATTCCAAATCAGTACCAGAAAAAAAAACCAAAACAACAAAATAGTGAAGGAAGGCAGAAAATTTTTCTTTTTAGCCATTCCAAGCTAAACCAAATAGTTTAAATTCCACAGAGTTCTGATTTTAGCTGGGGTATTTCTTCACAGAAGCTAGTACAGGGCTATATTTTGGATTTATGCTGAACACAGGGTTGATAACCTAAAAGGTTTTCATTATTGCTGGGCAGGGCTTCCACAGAGCCTTTTGTGCTTTTGGTACTGCCACACTGGAGAGCAGACTGGGGGTGTTTGGGGGTCTGGGAGGAGACACAGCCAGGCCAGGTGACCCCAGCTGACCAAAGGGGTGTTCCAGACTGCATGGCATCCTGCTCAGTATGTGAAGGGGGGACATTTGGAGTGATGGCTTTGTCCTCCCAAGTCACTGTTCTGTGTGATGGGGCCCTGCTCTCCTGGGGATGGCTGAACACCTGCCTGCCTGTGGGAAGCAGTGAATTCATTCCTTGTTCCACTTTTTTAGTGTGTGTGGCTTTTGCCTTCCCTATTAAACTGTCTTTATCTCAACGAACAAGTTCTCAGGGTTTTACTGTTCCAGTTCTCCCCAATCCTGCTGCTGGGGGACTGAGCGAGCAGCTTGGTTGCTGCCTGGGGTTAAACCATGACACACAGAAAAGAACAATTAATAAACAAAATAGCCAATAAATGAAGTAATAAAAACAAGTACTTCCAGATCTATAGTCAGCTTGTCTACAGTAAATATTCTGTAGTTGCTGGATGACAATACCTACAGGAATGTATTTACATTTCCTCATTCCTTAATGAGAATGCAGTAGATGCCACTCATGCTTGTGCTCTTACCCTAAGCTTTCGGCCAAAGACATTGACTTTTCCTTGGGTTTGCTCTTTCCGGAATCGCCACTCCACCAGGTTCTGCCCGTTCTCCCCTGGCAGGGTCATGTTTCTCTTTGCCATGGTTGGGTTTGCAGTGCCAGCCAAGACGTGTGGTTCTGTCTGGTAGTGTGAGTCCAGGCCGCTGGCATACAGGATTCTCAGTGAACCATCATAACCAATCTGGTAGCTATTTCTTAACTGATCTGAGAAGACCAAAAAGAGAATTACAGGTTACCTACATGGGTTAAGACTCTGCCTTTGTACTGGACACTTTTATGAATATGTGCATCTTGACTTCACATAACTAACCCAATGGTAATAAAGAGCCAGGGTAAGATTGTTAAGAATAAGTGTATTCCAGAGGAGCAAAAATGCCTTTAGGACCTATCATCAAAGTTACTTAAACACCCAAGAAAGGTCTCATCCTCACTTTGGACTGGCACAAAACACATTTTCTGCTGTTTCATTAGGCATTTTTTGCCTAATCCTAAGCATGCTATGACTATCACTTTTGCAAGTATGTGGTTGCTGGGATTTTAATAGAAAGTAAGCATTCTACTTCCCATAGCTGCTTACATACCGATTTGGTTAGAAAACTTACTTAATGCTACTTTTGTTGCAACTACTGCTTTTCCTGAACAGTTGTTTCTGTATAGGTGTAAAACTGTGTATGTATCACCCCTTCCTCCAGAAGCTATGCCCCTAAAGTTTCACTTCTATTTGGAGCTCCTTGTACCACAAGAGTACAATTTTCAGGCCGCTATCTGCTGAGAAATCTTTTGTTTACAGTACCTTGAACCATGGTATAGAAAGAATCGATTGATGATAAGTTGGAAGTGATGCTGACATCTTCCTCTCTGCTGGATGACTCAATGTCCACTGTAATGGCCCTTTCCATTTCCCCATGAAGGTTAGTGACGACTCCAGTTGGGAATGTAACATTTGTTAAACGGCCTTCGCTATCATAGCTAAAAAAAAAAAAAAAAGTGCAAAAATGATATATAGCAGGAACAAATTGTTTTCACTTACAACTAAAACGAACAAAACCACCAGCTACTCATATTGCTGAGGCACTTTTGCTTTTTTTTGTGTGCATGGGATAGGCATTGCAAAGACTTCAAACATGCTTTGAAGTACTCAAAAGACTGCTTAACATACAGCAGCCTCAATAGTGATCGCAAGAGCAAACAGATGGATCTTCAGCTCTGCATATTATTCTTTGATGTGGGACCAGATCCTGCTTCACATCTAATTCACCATTTCAAAGGAAGCATATTTATTGGTGCTAAATTGTGTAGCATTCTTACTCCCACTTACTGGACTAGATTTTGCTGTTACTGTAGGAATCCTCAAAATTTTTGAAAAAAGGGTATCTTAAGAGTGTCTCTTGGGCCTTTCCTATTCAATGAGTAAGCAGAACACTTGTACTCCTGAGTGCTTAATGTCCCTTGTATTACTATGAGCAGAGTACAGGGTAATATTTAATCTACTTAAGATGCTTGTAGCTGGAAACCAGAACAGCTAGCATCTCTAACTTGTTAACTGCCTGCAGATCATAGTTTGAGAATTGTGACACAAACCATGAGATTTTTTTTTTTTTTTGTGTCTACTGACATTTATTTAAACCAACAGATATATATCCATTTAATATGAATAGGTAGATAGAATTTTTGTAATAGAAGTAGATCTTGGCACATGACCAGAGATCATGCTTACAAATTAAAATTCAGACATTCATTTTGGTCACAGTATAGACAATGGTAAACCACTGTGTGAGCTTCTGGTCATAAAGCTTGTCTTTAAGATTAGCTCTTCCAGCATTAGAGTCTTGATTTGTCAGCCTAGGTGTTCAGCTGAAGCTCCTTGTTTTGAAGTATAGCCTGCCCATAGCTGCAACAGAGAGAAAAACGCATCCAAAGGATGATTTTATGCCCACTTATGACCTCTTTGCTCTCAGTTTTCCATCTCTCTCCTGTGACCATGTAGTGGGAAGCTGAACAACGCCTTAGTCTCTTAAAGTAACTGGAACATGACCCTGCAGGTCCTCACAGTGTGCTAGACATTTCATGCTGATATTTATCATCAAAATTGCTCCTACTGAAAAAGAAAAGCAAAACCAAAAAAAGCTTCCCAAAAGCCCCAAGCATATCACTGAGGCTACAGAAACTCTTTTTCTTAAAATGAGAGAATTAATCCTAGCAGCTGTAACCCACAACACTAACTTTCTCTGAACAGCATGAGTACTGCACAGCATTGCTGTAACTGAAAGGATTAAGTTAAGAAATGTTTTCTTCCAGTTTGCTTACTCTGTAGATTTGTCAGCTTTTTGCATACAGTCATTTCCATCCTTTTAGCACAGTTGATTTCCTTTGTTTATGCAAGACTTTCACTTAGCAACAGGCAAGAGAAAAGAATGTTTAAAAATCAGAAACCATACTGCAAGCCAGGGAAGTCAAGTGAGAAAACTTATTTTTTGAAGTTAAATACATTTCAAGATAATGGGGTTTCTTCCAGTGTATTTCTGTCCCTAACTGTGGCTCTTTTTCAAATACTGGACTTGGCAAGCTAAGATATTCCATTTATGCAGGAGACCAAAACAAACATACTTAAGTTCCTGGTGCATGAATGTGACTGCTAGCCTATTCATGACCTTCAGTCTCATGCCTCAGTTCCAAGAAGTTATTTTATTTTCATGTACAACTCCCTGGGAAGCACATATTGTCCAATTAGTGTCCTTCTCCATTTTCTGCTTTATGTTTGAAAATGGTACCAAAATACTTTGTTGGGAATTACTTCTATCCTTTGATTGCAGTAGTTGAGTACTGGTCTTTATTTCAAACAATGCTTACTAAAGCCACAGACGGTAAGATTTCCCTGTAAGAACTTTTTGCTGTTTTACTCACAGTATCTGTGAGAAACAAATTACTGTATTTCTCAGTAGACCACCTGAGTTGGAAAATGCCACACATCAGTTGTATTCAGTGCAGTGTGTTGCTTCAGTGCAGTACACAGCACTGAACTGTGCTATCCTTCTTTTATGCGTTCTTGCTTCCACATTATTAGTTTTTGACTGTGTCTGTAGTTCTTGAGCTGGTCTCATCTTTCATATAGGAAGGCATATCATGAGCCTGAGATAAACAGTTAATATTACAGTGGGGGAGAGTTCAGAGACCAGCAAGAAATCATGTTACACATGGATGTTCTTAAAAACATGACGTTAAAGCTGAAAGAATCTTAAAAGCCATGATTGCTTGGTTCAGGCATCCGAGTGCAAGAAGAAAACGTGACTGAGACGTGAAAGGTAAGAATAGGATCTCTCATACTTTTATAGCCAGGAACAAAAAGGGGAAATAGGCCTTTCTACAATTCATAACATATTCCATTTGATGACAGACTGCTATGTGTGTCCTTCATTTTGTTCACTGTACATCGAATACTAAACTTACTTTATACTTGCTATCTTCTTGCCCACAATCAAAACCTTATCAATGCACAGCATAGCAACATCACTCATACCTTTGGGCATTCTGCAGCCATTTTTCTTATTACATTCAAATATCCTTGCATTCTGCTGCCAAGGTGAATTTATTCATCCAAGATTGTCAGTTTTAGACTGAAAGATTTCCTTTTTATCTGCCTAGTGTTCTAATATTGAAATTGCCCTAGAAGGAACGGTATCTGAAGTCTAGAGAGTGAGTGCCTATATTTGGCATTTCACAGCCTCTTTGATCTTTTCATCCAAACACAAGCTCAGCCACACGTGTTACCAGAGCCCTCTGATCTTTCTCCTTTGCCTGGCTCCACAGCAAAGCCATTCTACCAACCACTTCAATTCCTGAAGAGTGAGTTTGACATAAACTTTTCAAGAATCTAAACCAGAAACTTGCTCCCTGGATGTGACCTTGTGTGCCTTAATCTGCTCAGCTCATTTCTGTTGGCATTAATGCAACAATCTTCATATTTGGTCAATAGCTAAGAAGGCAACAGTGGGGGCAGCTGCCACCACCACTAGCTGAAGTTACCCTTAGATCAAATTCTTTTTCTTCCTTAGGACAAGCTGCCACTGCCAGATAGTTTTCCACTTCAGCAGTGAGAATTTCTCAGAGATAATGATTATCAGCTTCCCAGATTCTCGACCTTTTGCTCTTTACCTGCTGCAAGTCTCTCTTCCATTGCTCATCTCCTTCAGTTTTAATTACATGCCTTCCCAGACCATTTTCTGTTCTAGGCTATGTAGGACACTTCACTTTGCAGTAGTAACTTCCTGGTAAACCTTGCCACAGATGGAAATGTCCTACTTTCTTTATTTTTGACTTGTTTCTCAAGTGTATTTTATCTTAGTCTGTAGCACATTTAGCTCAACCCCAACTTGCAGAGCATTATTAATGTTTTATATCAGAAGTTCTTTCAATATAGAATAGGTTGCTGTAGAAATAAAGTGTACAGTAAAGGCTGCACCTAAAGCCAATTGCTAAGTTATGACTGATACTGTTTTTCCCCAGACTTCTGCAGCACAATCCCTCACCAAAATAAATTCCGTGATTTTTTATTTTTTCTGTTGTAAACATGTCAGGTTGAAGAGCAAGGCACACCAGTTCCAGCATATTTCAGATAACGAGACATACAGTCCAAATGCATATTAAGTATTTAAGACTGGTTACAGATTATACTATTAGTTGGAATACTGTAATAGAGAAATGAAGCATGAATACATTTCATAATATAGACATGTATAATTTTGACAGTAGAAAAGTACTGTTATACTTTCACTCAACTCACATTAGGCATTTTCTCTGCATCTCAGATTACTAAGAGTGGCTAAAAAATTTATGGAACATTACCCTACATATTTCAAACTATTAATGGGAAGCCTTTTATACCAGAGTGCTGCTTCTTGGCAGGTGAGAACAGAAGGTTTAAGGTTGACATTCAGGAGTGCAGTGTGTTGTTTTTTTAGGTGCATACCATGTTGACAATATGCTGGAAAATCTGTCTTAACCTGGCAATGAAATGTCTCCCTTGGCTTGTCGAGGACATTTAAGCTACATTTACATAGAAGAGCACTGTCTTCAACATGACAGAATTTTGGTTTCCAAATACATTCTTTCACTTGTTTTCAGCCTCCATAGCACACTGCAGGTTTAGTCCCTCCCAAATGAAAGTGAATTCAAAGTTGGAAAATGAGGGTAAAGGAAAGCCACTCTAGTAGCACTTTCACTGCATGCTCAATCAGTATCAAAATTGTTATCTTGCCCATCAAAAGGAAAGAAGCCCACATTCATATACCATCACTTTTATTAGCATTATTAGGATTTATTCACCTGTAGGGAACTCTCCTGCTCCCCACGGATTTAAAACTGGGCATGGCAAGTTACTGGAAGCTCTAGTTTTGGCCACCTTTAACCATTATGTGGGTTGTAGAAAAAAAGAAAAAAACTTTCAACTTGAATGTAATGACTTTTGCATTTTCTTACTTTACTCAATTTTTACACTGCTTTCCTCATTTTGATACACATTTTTCTTTTGATATGTCTGAAGAGAGACTGAATGAGCCTGCTAAGAATGAAAAAGGTGAAAACGATCTGAAGATGCATGGACAGAAATGATTTCTCCTTTTTATTTTTTAAATTTCTTATTTAGTCTGATTGAAATAGACACTTCAGTGGATCCATAACTACTCATTTATAACCTGCACATATTCCTTTACTTCCACACAGTACATTTGTACTTGTATCTTAAAAGGTTTAGCATCTTGTGAATTCACACTACAATTACACTGGGAAACCTGAAATATTAAAGTATGACTGCCTTTGGAGATGTAACAAATTTTTTTATAAATCCCAAACAATAAAGAATATGGCAATATGTTTTCCTAATATTTTGTTTTGCTTAACAAGAAGAAAGCAAATGACAATTTGATATATATTAGTAGCCTATAAATTGTGACAAGTAGATTTCTAAAATTTTATTTTATCTAAGAAGTGATAGCATTTTTCTTTTTTTCTTATCTGGAATATTGTTAAATGCAGCCAGGAGGGTCAACCCTGTCCTGGGGTGCATCAGGCACAGCATCACCAGCTGGGCAAGGGAGGGGATTGTCACTGTCCTGTTCTGCTCTGCAGTGGCCTCAGCTCCAGTACTGGGGACAGTTCTGGGCACCACAAGGTAAAAAAGATAAAAAGCTCGAGAGCACCCAAGGGAGGGCAAGGAAGATGGTGAAGGACCTTGAGGGAAGCCATATGAGAAGCAGCTGAGACCTCTTGGACTGTTCAGCCTGGAGAAGAGGAGACTGAGGGGAGACCTCATTGTGGTCATCAAGATCCTCACGAGGGAAAGTGCAGGGTCAGGGACTGATCTCTTCTCTGTAGCAACCAGTGACAGGATCCAAGGGAATGGCATGAAACTTTGTCAGGGGAGGTTTATGATGGATATGGTTTATACTGGAAAAGGTTCTTCATCTAGATGGTCAGGCACTGCAACAGGCTCCCCAGGGAAGTGGTCACAACACCAAGACTGACAGAATTAAAGAATTGTTTGCACAACACCTTCAGACACATGGTGTGACTCTTGGAGCTGTTCTATGCCGGGCCAGGGCTGGGACCTGGACATTGATGATCCTTGTGAATCCCTTCTAATTCAGAATATTCTATGATTTTATGAAAAAAGCAATATTCTTTCCAATCTCACAGAATTCTAAATATATGAAAAAAAATTTACCCTTTCTTTCCTCCTTTATTCCATTCCCCTCTCCCTCTCCTTTTTCCATTCACCTGTCCCTTTTTATTTTCTTTTTCCCTTCTGTTGTGCCTAGCTCTGAGAAAAAAGTGGATAAACAGAAATTACAGAAAATAAGTACAGGAGTGATTCTAGGAAAGACCTAAATTAAACTACAGTCAGAATCCCAATTCTGGACAGAAATTTATATGACTACTTGTTTTTTAATGGAATTTGGGCAGAAAATGCAAACTCACAAAACCACTAACTAATCAGAAGTGAGAAGGTCATGAAAAGTATTAGTATGAGCTACATTTCTCTGTCCTGTCCAACCAACTGTCAGACAACTCAAGCTTTTCCTGTTCATTTATCTGATGGCTTTTCCATGGGGAAAGGGTCTTTACACTGTTTTCATCTGGGGAAGTCTTATAAAACTGTTTGAACAGCTGGTTAAATAATTCAGGTAATGGTCTTTTATCTTAGCAACGTGGTCAGGACAAATTTTTTTAGTCCAGGTTTAATGAAGAGATTTCCTCAGCTGGAAAGTGATTGGCAATTTCTCTTTTCACCTTCTCCTGTTATAACTGCAGCTCTTGAGGCTTTTTATTTGGTGTGTCTATTTTGTCATAGTGTTAAAAGGACAGTTTTCAGTCTTTTTTTGTAAACTGACATTCAGCACACCAGATGTGAACAATTCACTTAAATAGGCCTTTCTTGACAGCCATAACTCATCTGCAAAACAACAGGCACACTCTAAACAAGAATCACTGCAGGAAATGTGTCTGCTGGAAAGGGAGCTCAAAGGAATGAATCAACACCTTTTCCCATGATAGCTCATTCAATTCCATACGGAGGAGGTTTTGATGCTCATTTTCCACTTCACTGCACAAGCAGACAAACAAGCTTGAGTTTACTGCTTGTGCTGTATAAGATTCACCACTTTCACAGCCCAATCCAAAATGACTTCCAGGTATTTGGAGCCAGGTATTTTGAGGGAGTGGTGCTTTGTGGAGAAAGAAGCAATACATGAATTTACCATGCTGGGGATGCTTTACTTTTTGCCAGAGTACTGCCAAACTTCTCACTCACTGCTGTATGGTACTGCAGTCCTGCATGTTGTGCTGACTACTGCAGCAAACACCTGCCATGTATATTCTCATAAGGAGCCACAAAAACAAGGAGTCTCTCAGTTGCACTCATATCTGACATGCACCCTACATGCACATGAACTTGCACAAATGAGCAGTGTTAGTGAAGCCACTACTTTCTGAAGAGCAGGAAGAACAACCTCAGGGTATGTGCCTGGGGAAGGGGTGCACTGGGAGCAGTGGGGTGCAGGCAGTGTGCCTTACATGAGAGGCATTGTTAGGGATGTAGGCAGTGTGCCTTACATGAGAGGCATTGTTAGGGATGAAGCAGCTTCCCAGGGCTGGGGGTGTGCCTCAGCAGCTCACTCTTTTGAACAGAGTGCAGCCAATTCAAGGGGGCTGATCTTATGAAGATGAGACTAAATACAGTAGCTAGGCTGTTATCTACAAGACCTCAACACTCATCCCTCACTTTTCAATCTTTCTGTAATGGGAATTCACTGCTCCTGAGCTCTGTGGGAGGCACAGAGGATGGCTTCTGGATTTGCTAGGGTGTGACAACGGGCAGCTTCCCCAACCTCAGGGCTCCTTGGGGCTGCTGCCTTGTCTGTGTGTCACCTCCCCCACCTTTTTAGCTCATCTATTACTGCACAAATAAACTGTGTGCCTTGTGGATATACATACCAGAGTATGGTCTTTCAACTAAGAGGAATGTTG
This sequence comes from Chloebia gouldiae, assembly GCA_003676055.1. Taxonomy (NCBI): domain Eukaryota; kingdom Metazoa; phylum Chordata; class Aves; order Passeriformes; family Passeridae; genus Chloebia; species Chloebia gouldiae. Next base: position 16,357,175 of record QUSF01000005.1, on the reverse strand, counting down.
GTGTATATATACTTTGTGTGACATATTGTTCCTTGCTGTAAGGTCTGCTTACATTGTCAGAGATGAGTGTACAGGCCTTTAGTGAAAAAAGGACATAAGGTTGGTCTGTTTGGCCAGACAGAATAAGCTCATTCACAGAATAAGCTGTAATGTTGCTTTTTCCCCCCTTAATTCTTATTTGGTGGTAGGGTGGGGATTTAATTTAATTTTTATTTTGAAAGGTAAAAACTCCACAAAGCTGTTTTTACAGGGTCACAAAAAGTGGACAAATCAACTTATTAAATAACATTATGTTTGAAAAGCAAGTTTAGTAACAGGAAAACAAAATTATATGGGTGTATTTTCTTTTCTTTTAGGGCAATGGAATACTATCTTCAATTCTACAATCTGTCAATTGTAGTTAAATAATAATTGTTAGATTCACGTTCTGTGGTTAATTTAGAAAAACCTTATTCCTTCAGAGTGCAAGTCACACCCAATTGATGCAGGCTTCAAAAGTGAGACACTTTCCCTTCCTGGGAGGGGCCTCCAAAGGTAAGGCTTTAAAATGCATGTCCCTTGTAGGTTTCCTAGAGAGATCAGTCTGGCCTCACTGGCACATCAAGGAAGACCAAGTCCTTTGATGGGGCTTGAAAATATGTTTGAATACAGCATGACTGCAAAGAGAGATTAGCCTTCTCACATGTGGTCCTGAGCTGCCCTTCCACCCTCACCACACCAGGTTCCCTGCACAGTGAGTGTGAAAGAGGGTGAGCTGGCTTGACTCTAGCCTCCATCACTTCTGTTTGACAAAGAAAAACATAGAACAAGATTATTAACATGTCAATAACTAAACAAATGGTATTGTAAAGTCCTGCATAAACCAGAAGTTTCAGATATTTTCAGGAACCTGGGCAGAGCTGACTGGATTGACAGTGCAGGACATTTATTTCATTAATACAAACAAAACTGTTTATTTTGTGGAACTATCCTTAGTTCTAAGTGCTTTCTGAAACATCATATGCTTTCTTGACAGAAATCAAAGCAATTCTTCCTTTTTCATACATGTAACATGTAATAAGATTGCTACGTGTCTTCAGCATTCTGATATTGATATTAGTATCTATTCAATGGCTTCTCAGGTCTGCTTTTATTACGTAGCCTAGTTCTAAGGAGAACTAGGCTACGTAATAAAAGAGACAGTGGCATTCAAGAATGAAGAAATGGGTAAATATCTATTAGGTGAGACATACTACTGCTATCAGGGCAATTTGGGGACACACTGCAGTTCTCTAAAGAAAATTCCACATTCGTTTCTAATGTATAGATATTATAATCTATATATTAATGGATTATTTTTAACATGGCTGTTTTTTATTAAGCAGGAGGAGTTTGAAACAGCAAGTTGAAGCACAAGTCTTGTAAGACTAAATAATATAATGTTGTATTATGACAGCTACTGTAATGCAGAGTTACAGTTCTGATTTCGAAAACTGTGAGACATAACCTCTATTCTTTAAAGTTGAAGATAGAAATTTAAAAAATGCATTGAATGATTTATCTTAAGAAGAAACATGGTAAGTCCTGTCAGCAAGCACAGCCATCACTAAGTTCCTCTCAGAAATTGCATGTTGGCATGAAACAGTTACATACTTGTGTAGTGTTGATGTGTTCAGTGTAAAGTTAAAAAAAACAAACCCAAATTAAGTATGTCAGCTTGCTATTTTTCCCTACAAGTTCTCTTTGGTAGGGAGCATACTTAGCTTGTTTGAATAGAGAGTAAGAGTTTTAATTGCCTTCTGGCCAGCCTTGCCCCCAAGGGTCTACATGAAGATGTGAGAGAGGGTTATGGCTACTAGATCTTGAATTTGTGTCATACTGACAGGAGGAGAAGCAAATATGCTGTAAGAGAGAAATATCTGTATTGCATGCTGCATTGTGCCAGGCAATGTGGATACAGAGGCACTTATGGACTGGCTATCTCAAAACTATTCCCAGAAAGACAGTTTGGAAACAATTCAGAATGAAGAGAATATGTTTTCTGTTGCTTGAATATATATAGTATGGGAAAATTAAAGACATTGCAGTTGTATGCCACAGTTTGCAATCAAGGGCTCATGTGATTCCACAAAAGCCAATGCAAGAACAGGGTAAGTGGCTAAACAAAAGTGTTTGAATGAATATGGTTAATTATTTTATAGCCACTACATTTTACACTGATGAAGCAAGAAGCAGCAGCAGTAAAAGCAGAAGGTACCAAAGCTTGTTGATAATAAAAGGACAAAAATATCTAAAAAGCACTATGATATCAATATAGTGTTGTTTAGTAGTGATAAAAAAATCCAGATTACAATATTGTACAAAGTTGTGGTATTTCTAAGAAAGCAGAATCAAATTAGAATGAAAGCCCCAAAACTGAAAGTACCAAGAACCCTAGGTATTTTTAGAAACTCCTAGTACTGAAGTATAAATGGGATAGAAAAATGAACACAAACAGAAACACAAATATTACAGGTAAATAACCCCCCACAAATGTTACCTGAAATGGTACAGAAATAGTAATTATGAAAACTGGATTTTGAACCTCTTAATATACAGTAAAAGTCCAAGTGAACTGACACTACTAGTAGGGTATAGTTTTTAATCTGATCAAAATAAATACTTGCATTTCAGCGTAAGTTCCATAGACCTTTCCATAGCCAAATTTCAGTATTTCCAAGTCAGACTGCACAAGCAGAACTGCAGAACACACTCTATTCTCTGTTGCCAACTGTTGGCAGTTACAGATGATGTGCCTGGTACCTGGGGAAACTAAACAAGTCCAAGCCAGAGGCAATATCTGACTCTGTATCACAGAGTTTTAGGGAAACCACAGCACTGAATGCATTGCTAATAAAAGCATAATATGCAACCTTGGCAGCACATAGTGAAAATAGATTTTTGCTTGCAATTCTTTAGAGTCCATAAATTACTGTAAGAATTTCACATTCTGCATGATTTCACCACCTTTCTAGAATAGCTGGAATGCTCATTAACTGTGGGAGCAAAGTAAACTTATAAGACTTTGCTTGCTAATGTAATTCTCTTTGCTTCCTATTGCACTGCCTTGAAGACATGGATTGAGTGGGAGGGAGAGGAGGGGAAGGAGAAGACAAATAAGCTCAGGGCATGAAGTGTCAGGGGAAACATTGGATGGACAGACAAGAGATACAAGAGGAGGCTGCGAAGAAATTCACTGCTGGGAAAGGAAAAAGCAGGCAAGCCAAACACACCTTAGGGAAATAATGGGAGATGTGGAAAGGAGCAAGACACAAGGTACGAAAGTAAGGGAACATAGTAGGAGGTCTGGAGAGCAAAACGGAGTAATGGAAGAAAGGCAGCAGTTTTGCAGAGAGGAGTAGCCATCTTAGTCTGGAACAGATCTCTGTCTGCTGATACCGCTTCTAAAAGAAGAGGAAAAAAATGAGAGAAAGCTGAAAAGAGCTAAGCAACAGTGGCTGCTGGGCTTATTTCATGTCTAAGGAGAGCACAAGCAGCCTGAACCTGCAGAAGCCCCCGGGCTGTGACTGCAGAGGGACAGACACCCAAGAGTGGGCAGAGCAGGCTTTGTTCCAGCGCAGCGGCAGGGCAGGGCTCGGTGGCGAGACTGGCGCGGTGCCGAGCGCTCCCGAGCGCGCACCGAGCCGGCCGCAGCGCGTCTGCCGGGCAGCCCAGGCTGCCGGTCCCGGAGGATTCTCCCCGGCACAGCAGCCTCTGCCAGCTCCTCCAGCAACCCCAGGAGCACGAAGCAGCCACAGGCTGGCACGGCTGCCTGCCTGGCAACTGCTGGAGTGCCAGGGCTTTGATGGAGAGCTTGCAGGCTGGGGGCTGGGTGACTGCACAGGGGCACCTGCAAGGCTTTTTAGGCATTTCCTTCTGGTATTTCAAAACCTAGGTCAAGAGAAAATGCTCTTTTTGTGCACCTGGCTTAGCTATCTGTTTGTTAAGTCAGAATGGAAACTGCTGCATAGAAATAATGCCATACAGGCTAGCTTGGAAGTGTCACTTCCAAAATGATAATATGCAGATAATTAGTTTAACTTTTAAGATTTATCTGTTTAAATGTTCATATTATGCATACATAATATGCAGTTATAGTTAATATTTTCCAGCTCAGATACCTCCGAATTTTTTAAGAGAATTTGATTAGGCTGATTACTTTTATACCTTGTTTAATACTATAATTTCATTATAAAACCTAATCTGAGCAACTCTTAGCTTCATATGGCTCCACTGGTTTTTTAGTATGCAGGCACTTTCAGTCATTTCTGTAAATGCTCAGTTAACATAATTTTTATTCAGCAAGTTTTTGGACCTCTGAAAACAGATAACAGTTATTATGAATTTGACCAACAGTGCTTTAAAAAAAGTACTCATTCCTGAAATGTAATGTGTCAGTTTTGATCAGTACACTATAACCCGTAGCAAAATAGAAATTTACAAATCCATTTTGCCATAAAGATATTAAAAATCCCCCAAGTCTGTAAACAAAGAAAACAGATTATATCCTAAGTAATTCAAACTAGTACTTACAATTTTTACAGTACTTACTTACTGTAAAAACAAAAAAGAATGTAAAAAAAATATTTCTTGTGTGTCAGTCCTTCCCTTCTTTAGGGAAAGAAGAGACTAAGTAAAATAAACTATAGATTAATTAGTGTCCAGGCTAAAATAAATAAAAAAGTAAATTTCTTCTGGATCTGATAGTAGTGTGATTTAAACTGTGGAAGAAAGACATGAAAAGAAACAAGACCAAATGCTTTAGTATGTGCTAGAGCAGTGATTGCCAATTTTTGGGATGCAATGTTTTTGCAAATATTTCCCCTTTGTACTGAAAAGTTCTGAAAAGGAAAAAAAAAGATTGACTAATTTTCATAAACCTGCTTTCAAACCCCTGAATTAAAATAAGTTGAAATAAGTTATTTGGATCCATGCTCCACTTACACAACCAGACTTGCACAGGAGAACAGTTAACAAAGCTATGCCTGAGTTGCTCCTAAGGATGAACTTTTTATTACTAAAGGCACTGTATTTTTCCTTTAGCCACTTAAACAGATGTGTGACAATCAAAAGGTGAAAAAACCCAGCTATACTCAAAACTAGCTGCCAAAAGGCATTTTTGGTCCATTGGACATTCAAACAGATGAACATTTATAACTGTCAGTAGGAAGAAAGTCTGGATTCACCACAGAATATAAATTCTATCCTTTTCTCAAAGTATTTTGAGATTCTGAGTAATATAGTAAATGAAATACATAAATAAAGTGTGATATTAAAAGAAAATGCATTCAGCAATGAGGTTGAAATATTATGCTATGAAGTCAGAGTTATTTCTTTTCAGAATTTCTTATTCCTCAATTGATATTTGAGGGATACCTTTCTATTTTAGCAAGGCTTCATTTTTTTCAAGAGAAAACATTTCACCTGGTTATGTTTTAGCCCATACTACCCACAAACATGAATATGCAGAAGCTGAAAGAGATACACTCTTGTACATCATGTCACCCCCACACAAACTTTCTGTGATAATTCATGGTCTCCACCTCTTTTGGCAATAGCAGCAAAAACCTCTCGAAGTCCTTCATTGTCAGATTTAATGTTACAAATCATGATCACCAAAATGTCACAATAATACTTGATCTTATAATAAAACAATGGCAAAATAACTGTGTTCACAATTATTTTTTTCCTTCAAAAGGGAAAGGTACATAGATTTGGTGCATGGGAATTTTATGTTCAAAAGAAGCAAGCAGCTATGATGACTGATGGATGTTTTTAAGAATGCTGTTTTGGCAAGAAAAATAACACAGTGCCTTCCTCCTGCCCCTTATTCCCTGTGGCTTCACATAATCAGTACAATTTTTTATTTTTGGTTTTAACTTTTACAGAGCATCACAGAAAACATTACTGGAAGGGACCTTGAGAGGTCATGCAGTCCAACCTCTACCCCAAGGCAGGATCTGTTCTTCCTGCATTGGTCCTGAAAGATGTCTGATCTGTTTTTAAAGACAGTCTATGAAGGGCAAGGGGTTGCTATCACTGTTGTCTGCTCCGGGGCTCCAAAATCTTCACCGTGAGGTTTCTCCAAATGTCTGATCTGAATCTTCCTTGTTGCAATTAAACAGATTACTGCTTCACCATGGCTACAGGGAGGAGATAAATATCTTTGCTTCTGCAAAAGCCTCATACACTTGCAAATTTGGGGAGAGTGAAATTGCCTAGCTTTTTCTCTAATTACTTCAGCTTGGGAATTCTAACAAGACATTGGTTGGAGGTAATTGTTTAGGAAGTGCATAAGCAGCAGCTTGGAAATAATACTAATAGTTACTGAGGGGAATAGCCTGCCCTTTGGGCTCTCTGTAAGTCAGCTGGACATAACCTAACTCAGACCAGAAAGTCTGCATGAAAGCAGATCAGGTGTGAAAGACAGCTATTTGCAGACTCAGGAAATAGCCATGTACTTCATGACACACAGTACCCTAGATTCTCCCTATGATGAAAACTACAGGCCTATCTCCCACTGAATAGTGAATATAATATCCAATTTTTTTGCCATCATGCAGATGGCATTAAGATACATGCCATTAAGATACATCCAGGAGCCACCAGCTACTGCAGGACACCACAGTAGGCTACACAGAAACTACAGCCAACATAGTGAGAAATTACTGCTCTGATTAAAACTCTAGGTTCTCAATTAGCCCAGTATGAATGCCAGCATGATTTAAAGTGCCTGCTGTACCCAGCAGATGCCTTAATTTCTGTGTGGGACTTCATTGTCCCCCAGACTGACTGTCTTGCCCAGCTTGCCTATTGGAAACAAGTGGCTGTGTCTGTCACAGCTCAACACCGACTCTACTCTCTGTGGAAATGGACAGCTATTCCCACAAACCTAAAGCTGTGCTTTGGTCTGTCAGCATACAGGACAGGGCTAACTCAAGAGAAGGAGAACACTTGCCCTCCCAATCAAACATTTTGTCATTCCTCTGTGTACACTTGCTGTGCTTCTGTGTCCTCTTGGCAGGACCTAAAAGGATACACAGCGGATGCACCAAAGCACAATTAAATATTACAGATGTGTGCTAATGCTTTGGGAAGGTGCCCGCTACCAAAGCCCTGCCAATTTACAGATTATTGCAAGAATACCTTCAAACTGGCAGCAGTAGCATCCCACCTGCTGTCTTTGTCAGGGATCAGCATTTCTAGCCCTGTCTCCACTTCAGGACACAATATGCAGTGAAGCAGCACCTGCTGCTCTTGTGTCTCTGATGGGCATCTGTAAAGGCTGGAGAGTAGATACAGGTGCTCAGAGTCCTCCTGCACACTGCCTCAGCCAAATGTACACTGACAGAAATATGAAGTTATCTCAGAACACAGATGTTTGGCTTTGCTGCCACTGCCTGACACTGGCACTTTATTTTCTTTATCATGTGTGTTGAATTGAAAGCTTTTTTTTAAGCTCTGACCTTGGCAGCAGTTGCTACTGCATTTCATCATAAAGATACAAGTAAAGAAGAGGGGGAAATAAAAAGAAGAGGGACATACTGAATTTTCATGATGCCCTTTGTAATCCTGAATAGTTAACTAGAGGCCTCAACAGTTTTACTTATCACACTAACACTGTATCTTCCACTCCTTCATACATACCTTCTTACCCAACCTCATCATGTCTTTCATGTGAGTTAAAAATACACATACTTTTCCAGCTGGCAGAGACAACTGAAAAAATCTGTGTTAATTCTTCATTGACATTTTTTGAAATAATGGTTTCTGGTCTAAGCTGCATTTTTGTTATGTTTTGTCTTAGTGTTATCAGTTGGCAGTTCACATCATTTGGAGATGAAGTTGCCAATAAAGCCTGTATGTGAATTCTCTGGTTCTACTAGTTTATCTATAAATTGTCATGACCTTCCTTAGTCAATATAATTGAGGATTCTGTAAAATGCTTTGCTAATCTATCTGTTATGAACAGGCATTGATGACTTAATGAGTGTAACACAGACTAAAGCAATTCACTGAAAAGATTTTTTGTGAGGTTGGTAAAATTACAAGTTCTGCTGTTCCAGTAATACCTCTTGCTGTTGTACTTGCACCTGTAAATGACATGGTGCTGGTGGTTTCTGTGTTCTCAGTTTATTCCTACAGGAATGACAATTCCCCCATGGCCCATATTTCTTTTCTCAGCTTCCTCCATTTGGGTCCACCTGTGTGAAAGCCTGCTGTGCTGTCCAGGAGATCCTTCCTGCATACTTGCCACTCAGTGAAACACAATCTTTTACTACCCACCCAGATGTTATTTTTGGTTTGCTTTAAAAAAAAAAAAAAAGAGCAGCAAAGACAAATTTCTTGTCAGTATTTGCAGCAGAAGAATGTCAATCTAATGAGCAAGTGGGATGAAAATCTAGTTTTTGATACAAATCTACAAACCCATGGTTGTCTGAGTTACAAATGTCTTGACAAGAGTGAAATGTTGTCTCACTATTATTTCAATATATAAAACTGAAATTCAAAATAATGAATTCAAAATTATTCAGACCCAATGTTCAGAAGAAGTCAGACAAGACAGAGGAAGACAGCATGGGAAATTAAAAGTATCTTTTGTGCTTCTTGCTATCAAGGGTCAACTTTACCCAGTTACTTTACCCAGAAATATTTCAAATGGTCCTGTAGAACTCAATAAAACTATAAGGCATCTATCTTTAAGTACTTACTCAAAAAAAGTGGTCCACCCAGTCTCATCGCTTTTAGTTGCCAGAAGTCCACTGTTGCCATGGTAGGTAAATAAGACCAGCTCCTGCCCTTGTGCAGTCATGCTTTTCAAACATCCATTGGTGCCTATGGTCAGCCAGATGACCTGGTTATCAGGAGAGACCACTCTTACTGGCATTCTGTTGGGATCCCGCCTGATCCGAAGAGTATTCCCGTTGCTGTCCGTCACCGCCGTAATGTCATTGTCATTACTGTAGCTGAAATTGTACAGGTAGTCTCCGGTGACTAAACTGACAGTGTACTGGTGAGTACCATTGACATCAAAGATATACAGCTCCTGGTCAGTTGGAGAAGCAACTTCATAGAAGTTCATTGAATTCATTAAGGGTTTGTTCTTTGACACAGCCCGTATCCTAATGTTTCCCAGGTCAGCAATATATAGGGTGCCATCTGGAGACACAGCTAAGGAGGAAGGGGCATTAAGTTTGGCATCTTTAGCATAGCCATCTCCATTCTGGTAACAGTCACAGTTAACATCATTTTTGCAATCACACTCTGAGGGTATTCCAGCAACTAAAGAGATCTCTCCATCAGTTGTGACCTGTCTTATCCTATTTATCTTTTTTTCATCAGTTTCTGTAATGTAAAGCACCCCGCTGTAGGACACGGCGATGGCGGTGGCAGACTCCAGCGTGGTCTGGACAGCGTGTTTGCCCACCGTGTACTCCACCCCGGGCACCTGGCAGTGCATCGGCCTCCCCGCAGCAATGCGAACCTGACGGTTTTCAGTGATCTGCAGAACCACGTTGTTATCCAGAACATAAATGGAGTTATCCATGGGGTTGATAGCTAAATCTGTAGGCCATTCCAGACGAACCTAAACAAATAGAAGTGTTTGGTTAAACAGTCAACCAGTGCAGATTAAATGAATTAATTAACCTTCAGTTTCAGTCACTGCTGTAAGGATATTTTCTATCTGCTGTAAGCAATCGCGGCTGAAGAACTTGCATGAATACGTGCAGCGAACTAAAGCTTTTCAGGGAGGCAAGGGGAACAATATTCAGGCATCCATTTTATTGAAAAGAAAGCCAGTTGCATTGAAACTATAATACAGGATGAGTTTCCCCTCCAATAAATTCAATACTTTTCTGTATCACAAATGCATAAATAACTACAGAGGAAGATATCAATGTCTAAATACTTGTCAACAGTATTCATCTTTTATTCTTGTAGTAGCAAAAATAACATACTACCTTTCAGACTGTGAAACACCGTGCTCCATTTTTGGAACATACCGCTACTGACATGTCCCTTCTTACCTACACAAGTTTTTAAGACAAATAGGAAAATACAGGGGTTTTGTGTAAATCCTTTCATTCACTCTAGTAGGCTAAGGATGCCAGCAATTCAGAAAACATCAACATGCCAAGATAGTTCTAACAGATATGCCATTCTCCCAGTATTTACTACCAGGCTTAATGTTTCCTGCTGATAGTTCTGCTGTTCTAAACCAAACTGAACTCTATGGGCAGAAAAATTGAATACAGCAGCATTTATAGCTAAGAGAATACAGTGCAATTCATGCCCGTGGAACAGGTTGCTTTCTCCCCCAAACCTGCTGTTAAATATCCATCACACTCCACCCAGTTTTATTTTACGGGCTGCGAAAGCTGCATTTTAGTTTCTATCCCCAGCTCAGCTTTCCAAATTAGCAGCAACTGAAAAGTACCTGGCTGATGTGCATGCTGGTATCACAGGTTAGAGGTCGTGCTGAGGTAAGGTCATTGGAGCCAAGCAAAGTCGATATTATTCCATTCTGATCCACTTTTCTGATCATGGTCCCATCAACAAAATAGATTAATCCATTCTTGTCTATTGCTATTCCTTCAGTGAAGCAAATAAAAATTAGAAGCAAATAATTTTTTTTTTGTCTACCAGTGAATATATTATCCAAAATTAAGGATATAGGTAGCATGTATATATTATTATTATGTATCTAGTGGAAATTGTAGGCAGAAAATCTGATCTCAGGCCGTAGGTAATAATACAGCTTGTTAATGTATTTTGCATGACAAACCAATATTCAGCATGAAAGCTACTACTGTTGATTGCATTTGCTGTTCATTTGTTTTTGTGTGTTGGGAAGGGACTAGCTTTTAAGTTAACTTTAAACATGGGATAAATGGAACCAAAAGCAATGCTCATTTTAGATATTCACTGCTGCCTGCCAAACACATAATCTAAATGCTCTTATTGAGTGTTTAAAAATGCTCAATAACCACTCAAGCCAAGTACTTCCTAAAAAATCAAGTTTAATTGATTTCAAAAAAATCAGTCTCCTGTAGCTCTCTTCCTTTATAGACTTTCTACTTGTAAAAAACCACTCAAATCCCCAATTTTTCAGCCAACATTTGAATTCAGTAATTAAACATGATCATACCCCCAGCTCTAAACTTCTGTATTATTCTGAATGTTACAGGAGGAGAATTCTTTTTACCTTTAGGGCTCATGAGGGTTGCCTCCACCGCCTTGCCTCCATCACCACACCTTGCCTCATCGAACGGCAGGCACTGCTCGCCTGTTCCTCCTATAACCTCAACATTTTTGGTCAGGTCTTTCGCACCAGTGAGTGACTTGGGCCGGTAAATCCTGCGCGTGTTTGTGTCAGAAACATACAAATCTCCTGTCACCGGGTCAGTTGCGAGGTAGTATCTGTGAGCTGGGTTGTTGCTGCAAAATGGAATAACACATTGCATATGCTGTAGTTAGCTGCACCTAACATTGGATCAAGGAAAAAACGGTTTAGTTCCTACGCAGTGTGCAGTAATGCAGACAGAGTTAAAGGCAATGGTGATGCTCCATGCATTGGCAGCACAGGTCATGGCCCCAAAATTGTTTTGGTCCACATTTCTCATGTGTGTCACAGGCAGCCCCGTCTAGATTAATCCTCTGGAGAAAGAAGGTCCCCACTGTCTTCGATGCTCTCAGGCCAGTTCAGGCTCTCTCATTAGGGACTGCAAATGTCTCTCTAATAGGCCGAATCAAAATATTGGAGTTAAAACCTTTTGAGAGTTCTGGGAACTCTCCCAGATTTTGCAGCAGTCCCAAATTTTGCAGCAGGATCCCAGGCCTCACTTACACTTTGTTGGTATTATCCTGTTTTATTATAATTTATACAAGGCTGCTGGGGTTCATGGTTTATATAATTCATAAACAGATAAGACAGAGTTTGAATGATGAGTTCACAGGCAAAAGATAAGACATCATTCATAAGTATTTGTTTAATCTACTGCTTTCAAATGCGTGATATGCATGATTTAACACATTAGGAAATGTCATCTCTTCCACCAGAGACCAAGCAGAGCTTTTCCATTATTCTTAAGTCAGAATCATATTTCAAATAACTGTATACATTGGCAGAAAACTGCTAACTATGCCAGCATAGTCTTCATTACAGTGAAAATATATATTGCTAACCATTTTCCCAGAACTGTACATTTTGCCTCTCCACTGGTGCCACATAATTGAGAATTACTGCCTTTTCTTCCCTGCTGGTGAAAAAAACAGCCCTGGAGATTACCTTTTGTGTTGATATATTATGATGTAGAAACTTAACCCACTGCAGTTGGGATTCCTGACCTAATTTATGGCATGAAGAGCTGAAATAAGGTCATGTAAATACATGAGGTAATTTCAGATGCTCCCCTCATGGACTGAAGCAGTGTCAGAACAGTCACTTCTGATGTTTGCAAAAGCGCTGCTTAAACAGATCTACCAGTCTGGTGGTAGCCAAACATCTGTTCACAGAATGCTACACTTCACGTTTTGTAAATACATAACTGTGCTAATGTAACACATTTTTATGTACTGCCACTTGGAAAATGCAACAGAGACCAACAGGAACAACTTGTGAACAAATTATGTCTTTTAGCAGGGACAGATTTTTATAGCCATCCAATTAGAAAAACGCAGAAAAAAAAGTGTTGCATAAATAGGATTTTATTTGGTTTTAAGACTTTTAACATGCTGGTTCAGAACCAAGTGAACCAAGTGAAACAGACTAATGAAATCAAATACACAGTGATTAGCACATCCTTAAAAGCTCTGCTTTCAAATTGCACTGAGTGTTGTACAGCGTGTCTGAAAACAATCAAATGTAGGTTTACTTTAAATTTCTGTCCGTTACAAATCTATTATGGCCAATGTGCTAAATAGTTGGAAGGTATTTTCAAAACCTTAATTTATGCAGCAATCATTTAATATGATCACTATGTAGTGTACTAATTATTTATACCTCCATAGACTGCAAATTAAATTATACCCATTTACATGATTACTTTGGTCTTTAAGAAACTTTGCAAACACTTCAAATATAAACACATTGCAAGATGTGAAATGTGCAATTAAATTTTATTTCATTGTAATTTAAAATAAAGTTCTTTCTTACACTACTGAAACCTAAATTAAAGTACCTATCTTCAACCCATCTAACACTGCTGAAAAATCATATTTTTCAGCCACTGGAATAAGAAGTTATGAAATCAAAAAGTAAGTAATTTATGCCTAACACAATTATTTATTTCCAAAAAGACATTTTAAAGCTCTTTTCTTCATAAATATGAAGATGTACATTCCAATTAATTCCAGCAAAAAATAAACCAGGGGATGAATTCTCACGGTACATACCATATCCTCATCAAACAAAAAAAAAAAATACACCTGATAATTTAAATGTATTTTCTTCTTTTATTAAAGAGTTGAAGTGCATAGGATATTACTACTGAATCAATAGAAACTCTCCAACTTGCCATACATAGATGTCTGATGGCTCCTTTCTGAGCTTATACAACAGGCTTAAGCTCAGCATTTCTTTTCAGGCGAAGGTTGAACAGCCAAGGAGGCTTTAGCCAAACGAAACCCCCATTAATTTATGGGAGAAAGGCACAATTTGAGAAACTGAATAACTGTCAAGTGAAAACTACATTTGTTTTCTAGCCAGAAAACATCCATAAGCACTATGCAGATCTCAAAAATAGTACAGGGATAAGCAGCCAGCAGCTGGAAAGCTGCAGAGTTTTTGCACTTTTGTTGTACCCTGAAATGAAATTAAGCTTCTGCCTTCTACCAATAACAACAAATGCAAAGAAGTGAAATCCCCAGCCTGTGACTTATTGACTCATTCAGAATTGCCTAATCACTTTCAGTAGCCTGCAAAACATGGAGATACATACCCACACTGGCTCCTGTAAAGACAAATGTCTAAAAATTAACTTGTTCTGTCTATGGTGAATAATAGCAAGTGCTTTGAACTGAAAGTGTGCACACACATACACAGAGCTGTAATGATCTATTTCCCTTTGCTTTTATCTTGCTTAGGCCGATCTTTCAATTCTTCAGCTGTCAGATCACCTGCACTATCCTTCATGTACAGATTTTTTGAAAATACTTCCCCTGCTTCAGTCCCTGTCTCTCTTGCCTTCATTATGTGCCCTCTAAACCATATATCCCCTGAAAGCTGTTTTTATGTTTTGTTAGACTTTTTTTTTCTGGCTCTCTATAGATTTGGGATAGTGCCATAGCCTACAAAAGACCTCCCTGTCTTCAAAGTCCTTCTAAAAATGACTCCTTCCATGAATGTCTATCAGCATTAATCACCCACAGGCAGCAGTGTGTATAAAGACATCATTTCAGCTTTTGAGATTGAAAAAATGTGAGGTCATTGGTACATGAGAGGAGAAATTTGATCTGCATTCTCTCTATATAAAATAGAGTACAGGCTTCTTGAGGTAGGAGACACATCACACTGTGCTGAAGCACTGTGTTTATAGGCCAGGAAAGGTGAATGCTTGAATAGACAAGAGAACTGAACTAGCATTTAGCCTCATTCAGTAGTTTTACTTGGGGAATGCATTTTTAGTGCATTTTCTTCTAATACTTAGCAATTATCTTCTGCAAAGTGGTCTGTTGAGGGCTTTTTTCCAAACTGCAGTTTAAGTAGAAATCTCCTCAGCAGTCTGAAAGGCTTGCCAGTGAAACTGGACATTTGCTCCTTTCTCCTGTTACAGGCCAGACAGATGTTCTTCCCTCTGCAGCATTTCACAAGACTCTGCATGAATTCATACAGCCAAAAGAAGTATTTGGTCTCACAGTGTGTCCTTAGCTGGAGAGCCCATGGCAAGAGGATTTGGTGGATCCTAAAAGTTTGCACATCTTAAATAAAAGACAGCTTCTTTTTATTTATAATTAGAAATTAATAGAATAAAAAGCTGCCAGGGGATATTAAGCATCAAGATCCCACTCTTGGAAGTCTCTCATCTGCAAATCTCTTAAGGCTGAGAGTGGACACGAGGAAAATTTTGTATGACGTGAGAGAAAACTCAGACTCATAATAAATTGTGTTGGGCTGCATAGTGGGCTCCACACCTCCTGCCTACTGGCTCCACAACTGCTCCTGCAGGGCCAGTTCTCCACAGTCTTCTTCTGCCCCAGGAGGAACCCCCACTTCACAGCTGCTATATGGGCCCATGCTGTTACACTAATTTGTTTGGTTTGACTGCAGTTTTGCTACCTGGAGCCTCTGCATGTTTAGGCATGAATAAAACAGGAAAGCTTCAGTATTCTCCCTCACCAGCTTTTCCTACACGCAGGGATCCAGTTTCTGATACACTGCAGTTGAGGCTGTGACCACAGCTCTGCCAGAGGCAGGAAAGGGTGGCACTACTAAATCACAGCAAAACAAACCTCAGTATGCATCCACTCTTTAATCCCTTCTTGTACATTCCACGTGCCCATTTTAAGTATTATTCCACATTCTACATATTTGCCAAGACAATGTCTTATCTAGCTTCAATCACAACTTTGTGATACCACAAGGGATATAATTATTTTAAGAGTAGTGGAACACATACAAACCAATTGCAATAGTGAAACCCTAAACCCACCAAACAGAAGAGACTGCCTTCGAGTTATCCCTGTCAAAAAACCCACAAAACTAATTCTGATCATTAGCACTGATGAAGACACCTCATTTAGTCATGGAATCTTTTGCCTAACACATCTGAAACATATTTTTGAAAACATAAAACCCTTCCTCACAAAGAAATATGTCCAAAGAAAAGTGAATTTAAAAAACAAAGACAACAGAGATATGACTCTGGAATTTGTTTAAAAACAAGGAATAAAAATGACTGGCAGCATAAAGGAGAGAAAGGTACCAGTGGGCCTGCTAAGATGTGTACTTATGAGTTTTGCCACAAATGTTTGCAGGGTTTTATGTCTGCGACAAGATTTTAGCACGACTCTGTTTTTTCCTCCCTTATCACCACCAGCTGCTGTGGTAAAGCAATTCTAAGCATCCACCTACTCTTCTGTTCTTGCCATTATTGTAGCGATGCCAGGATGGATGAATGCTGTACTACAATCCTCTGATTACTGTTGTTTCTATGACCAATTTTGTGAGTCTTGGTATATTTTAAAATCTTAACTCCTGAAGCTGTGTTATTGTTATTTCAACTTCCATTATTAAAAGAAGCTCACATTTAAAGAAACAAATCTGTAAAATGAGAGCCTGAAAAGATTCAACATCAAAAGGCTAATGAAATGAATTCCCTTGATACTTTTATATGCCATTCTCATCATATTTGGTGTACCTGATTAATGAATGAGTTTTGATAGGATCAGCAAAAGAGCTGCCAGCAAGAAGTGAGCAGAGATGAGGGAACAGCAAAGGAGGGCACACACAAGCATAACAAGAAGCCTGACTGTGGACAGAGAGTGATGAGAAAAGAGGAACTCATCAGAAAGAACGATACAGCCTGACAGTTGACATAACTAAAACATATGAACTCATTATTTTTGAAAAATACTCCTCTTTTCTAGTAATACATCTCAGAAATGACTTGCCCATTATAAGCATTCATTTGTTAAAAAAGAAAGAAGAACAGTTAGAAAAATATAAATCTTCTTTAAGGAATGCTTACCTATGTCTAAAATCTTTATTTCTTGGTGGGAGCAAGTAAAAAAGAACAGAAAAACATTATTAGACAAACATTCAGAAAGGATGTTAAAAGATGAGAGAGAAGAAAGCAACATTTACATCTATCATCAGTGAAGTGTAGAATGATTGTTCATTGTCCACTTACGTTGATCACATATGTTAACTCTTAAAATCTGCTGAATTATTACTTTTAGATTAAATTCTCACATTTAGATAAGCATAGTTAAATTATTATATGAGGGTAAAATGTTTTCATTTCAGTTTTAAACACTTCTAAAATCTTTTGACTCGACTTCTGTTTTGTTCCCACAAGCATTCACAAACTCAAGCTTACACAATGTCAGACATTTATTCAATACTTTAATTTGCCACAGTAACCCATAACTTCAAAAGTCCAGCATGAGAACAAGACATACCTTAGCTCCAGAACACTAGTTACATTTCCAGATGGGAATATCCGCCGAACGTAGTTGAAATCCCCCACGTACAGACTGCCATCTATCCCACAGGCTAAGGCAACCGGAGCCAGTAATTTATTACCATCAGCTTGACCATTACAGCTTGGACAGGAGATGCTGCGTCGTCTCCCGTTGCCCATAATGCTACTAACAACTGGAGGTTGCTGAGATATAAATTGATTTTCACCGTTCCCTTTGTAGAGGATTCCTGCCAGACAATATAGGAAAAAAACCAAACCAAAACCCAATAGCATTTATAAAAACTCTGAATGTATACACATAAAATGGTGCAAAAGTACTGTAAATATTCTTTTAGCTCGTTAGTGTAAGTTCAATGAATTTTGATTGTTTCACCACCAAATTTTCCTCACTACAGATAACAACTTTATTAAAATATCTATAGTTATATTTAGGTTATAAACATGCAAACATTAGATTATCTTGTCCATAAAATTTAGTAGAAACACTAAGTAATGTAGCTCTTAAAACCCCCAAATGTTTTCAATTGTTATTTTTAAATGTTAATGATTTTTATATTTATAAAAATTGTCATGCTGAAGGAAATGTTAAGGAAGGAAGATATGTGTTCCTACATCTTTACAGTTTTGAAATGGTCCAGACAGGACTGAAATTCTAAAGTACTTTATACAAAATGAAAAGTATATTTGCAAATTGTATTCCTAAAGTCCTAGTATAACATAATTATGAGTATCATGTCTAACGTAATCTGAAGAGGATTACTGTTGCAAATTGTAAATATTAATTAAAGAGCCACTTCAAAAAGTTGTAGATTGCCTCAATTTTACATTGTAAAAGATTCTTTACTTAGCTTACAATAAAAGTGATCCTCTGGCAACAAAGTCTGCCTCCACACCATGTCTGCAGTTATAGGCAGTTATTAAAACTGTCAAAACAACAAAAAGAATGTGGTGCCAGGCCAACTTGCCTCTGAAACTTAATTCTGCTTTGAGGCATGAAAGAAACAATAATTTTGTGAAGACAAAGCAATATGCCAGCAGTATTTTTCTTCCTTATAGCCTACGTAGGAAATCTGAAAGGAAAAATGGATGCTTTATGTTAAATCTTCCATCTTGTGGGGAGAAAAAAAAAGTATGTCAAAGTGTTGCCAGGACCCTCATTGTTCAATCTCATGATGAATCCATTAAGGTGTCCTCTACAAATGGCCAGCTATTCCGGTTCTACTCCTAAGTCACCATATGTCTTTCCATGGTATAATCCATGTAAACCACACGTCACTTCGTACTATACAGAGATCTGGATTTTATTGATTGCATGCCCAGTTTCATGCAATTTGGAGCTGAGGGATACAGTAATCTTTTGAGAAGTTTAGAAGAAATTTAAGATGAATTTCTCTTTCCCTCCTCACTCCCAAAGTGCACGATTTGTACTGAAAGGTATGAAGAAAAAATACTTTGCTTTCCTCTTTAGATGTTTTAGGTGTCTTCCCCGCTTTTAATGTTATAAAATGCAAGAGATTATAAATGTAAAACCAATATGATAAAATTGGAAACATGATAAATTGGAAAAAATGAAAATGGTTTATGGAAACCTAATGGCAAGTAATCTAAATAAGTAATCTAAATCAAAAGAGGAAGAATGTATTTTTCATGAATAGTTAAAGCCAGAATGCATTAACAGTATAAGAAATCCCCTCTCCTATGATTACATCATTTATGACAATCATGGCACTATAATTTTGCCTGAAATAGCTGAGTTCTACAATTTTCATCAGAGGAATTCTAGAAGTCAGCACAGTGCACTATTGCATCTGATTTATTCTGTCATTACCTTGAAAAATTGGTCCTTCACATTTCTCCTCTATTATCACAGAATAAAAGATGTACATTAGACTATTTACTGCAGTAGTTTGGATTTCCATGCAAACACCGTCTGCACTCTCTGCTGAATAGATTTATGCTTCTCATCCACCTTGTCATTACAACTCTCCACTTGGTTTATTCAATTAGACACATGACACTCTGAAAAGTCATTACTTGTCAAATGTACTCTTCAACGTAATTTAAAGCCATCATCAATTTACCCAGTGAACAGAATCAATCTTACATATATATTTATAATTATAGCTCTTTACATTTTTAGATGGATTACTTCACAATAATTTGCACAGTTGTTTTGTTGGGTTTTATTTTTTGGTGTTGATTTTTTTTAATTAGATACAATAACACCTTTTCCCTTGATTTGCCTACCTTGTTTCCTTACTAGTCAGAAGCAATGCTTTAGGTTCTGACTACTGTGTTATACATAATAAGCTTGTCTACTATGGGGAGTCCTTCACGGGACATCAAGTACTGCGGAAGCAACAATCTTCCTGATAATTACTCTGGATTCCTCTCTTCCATGAAAACCAAGTGCTACCAACTTTAAGCTATGTGATTGTTTACTTCACCTTTCCTACATAGTTTGAGACAAGTTTTTCCAAATTTCTTCCTGTTCAGTGTTGAGCTGAGGCTTCCTTAGCATGGCACCCTGCAAACAGTTGTTGAGCAGCATGCTTGACACAGACATTTTGATGCCAAAGTTACTGTGCAACAGCAAATTGCAGCTGGAGAGAGGAGTGAGAATATGAGCCAGCAACAGCTCTGCAGACAGCAAGGTCTGCAGAAGGACAGGGAGGAGGTACTGCAGGTACCAGAGCTGAGATTCCCCTGTAGTCCATGGGAGAAGACCATGGTGAGGCAGCTGTGTCCCTGCAGAACATGGGGGCCCATGGTGGAGCACATATCCACCTGGAAGGCCCACGCCAGAGGAAGGGGATGCCTAAAGGAGGCTGTGACCTTGTGGGAAGCTCATGCTGGAGCAGGCTCTTGGCAGGGCCTCTGGACACATGGAGAGAGGAGCCTGTGCTGGAGCAGATTTGCTTCCAGGACTGAAGCCATCTGTTCCTGAAATACTACACCCTACAGAGCAGACCCACGCTAGAGCAGTTGTGAAGAACTGCAGCCTGTGGGAAGGACTCACATTGGAGAAGTTCACAGAGACTGTCTACTGTGGGAGGGAGCCCATGCTGGAGCCGGAAAGAGTGTGAGGAGTCCTTCCCCCGAGGAGGAAGGAGCAACACAGACAGGGTGTGATGAACTGATCACAGCCCCCATTCCCTGTGTCCCTGCACCACTGGCAGGGAGGAGGTGGAGAATTCGGGAATAAAGTTAAGCCTGGGAGGATTGGGTAAGTTGTTTTTAGGATTGGTTTTTTCTGTTGCTATCACTGCTGTGATTTGACTGGTAATAAATTATGTTCATTTTCCCAAGTCAATTCTGTTTTGCCCATGACAGTAAATGCTGAGCTGCTGAGAGATCTCTCTCTGTCCTTATCTTAACCCATGAGCTTTTCATTCTGTTTTCTCTCTCCTGTGCAGCTGGGGAGTGACTGGGTGGTTTTGGTGTCCAGCCAGTTAACCCACCACAGCATATCCAACACAGACTGATGAATTTATTCATGCATATGTATTTTAGGATGCAGAAGCATGACACTCAATGTAAATCATAGAAACAAAAATATCCTGAGGTGGAAGGGACCCACAGGATTAATGAGTCCAACTCCTGGCCCTGTACAGGACAAACGCTAAGAATCACTCTGTGTGCCTGAGAACACTGCCCTAACAATTTCTGTCAACTCTGACTGGCTTGGTGATGTGACCTCTTCCCTGGGGAGCCAGGAAGTACAAAGCATCTACCATTTGAAAAATGTTCTATAAATTTATTTTTTAAAAAATAATAGAGCAAATAGCAAAAAGTTTGAATGAGAGATCTGAACTGCAGGACAGTGGAGCAGTAAAACTATCAAGAAGAAAATGAACTCCTTACCATTCTGAACATCCAATACATGATGCTTATCCAGTGTCCAACCACCCATGTTGGAGGCATCCAGTTCATAACCCTGCAGAATGGCAGTCCGCTTTTCCCAGAGAGTCAGATCCAAGCAAGACTCATACTCGTAACCTACAGACACTGAAATAACAGCACATGTCCTCATTAAGTACAGGATCTCATTCTGAAGAAGAATTTAAAGAATGGGATTTCCTTAAACTACACACATTGTTTTGCTCTCCTAGGACACATGAAAATCCCTATGGCTTCTTAGACATGTTGAAAATACTAAGCAGAATCTTAGGTTATTAATATACCTTAGTTATTAAGAATAAGAGAATTAGAGACAATTATAGAGGAAATCCATTTTGGGATGTAAGTCATACTGTTATTGTGCTTTACTTAAAGTACACAGAGTGTGCAAACTAAACTCCATTATTATTAGGCTGAGAGCTACTGTATGGGAAGGAATAGAAGTTAAAAACGTAACTTTTCTGTAAATGAAAAATGGTTTCCTTTTCCTACTGAAGGAAATTTTTTCTCATAATTCAAAGCTTAGATTAGTATTTTTCAATATGTTTTAATATCCAGTGATGTAATTTTATTCTGCAAAACATTTTCTACTTAATGTAGAGGTATGCATTTGAGGTATGCTCCCCTTTGTTCAAAACAACACTAGAAGTGCAAAATCGTCTGTAACACATACCAACAGCTTCAGATAATCCGTAGACCCTCTGATTGTATGCATCAGTTTTATCCCATATGAAGGTGTATGCTAGATTTGGGGATGCAGGGAACCATTTTTGGAAAAGTCTTCCCACCACTGCCACCATAAGATGAACCTTCATTAAATTAAATGGTATAACAGATTGGGTCATAGTGATCTTCAGTACAGATTTATATCCTGCAGCCCTGGAGCTCAAGTATGATAACTTCAAATCAGTCCCTGGAATTGTTGTTTCTTCATGAAGTACCTATGCATCGTTAAGAGAAAAATACAGTATTTAAATTATTTGGAAATTAAATAAAACAATACAGCTATCGTAAAAGGCTGCCTAACATATTAAATGACAATCCATTAGGAAATATCATCTGCATTTGGCCTTCATGGTTAAAAAACCCATAAATAAATAACAACGTTTCACACTTTTTCTAAAAAGTCAAGTCGAAACTCTTCATTATACTGAAGCTGCTTAGTTGTTACTTTCTGCTCAAGCATTTCAAAATTATCTCCTTTATTTTTATGGGGACAAAGGAGGTATGAGAAAACATTCCCAACTGATTTTTCCTGAAGAGGCAAAAAAGCATCTTTCAACTAAGTGAAAATTGCCCCTTATTGTGCTGCCACCCATGTCCCAGCTAATAAAGACATGTCTAATAAAGACAGTAGAGACTCTATGGAGAGCAAACCTTGAGATTTGGGTTGGGATGTCTAATTTCTCCTGTAAGAGCAGGAAGAACTCCCAGGTATCTTATTATTTGCATTATCAGTGGATTGTAAATACTTTAAACTAGATCATTCTTCCATTTATTTCGAAGACAGATAAGTAGGATGCCTTAGGGGAAGTTTTTCCATATTTTCTGATCAATATTCACTACTCAGATATCAGCTTATCACTTTCACATTTCTGAGAGGTGGAATGAGTCAATTTTATTTTTAAAAGGTTCCTCCCCTCCTATACCTTGTCATTTCCTCTGAACTGAGAAGCTTTTGTGGGTGATGGATGGATGTGAAATGTTTCTGTGTAATGTGGATAAAAGCAGCCTATATTGTTCTATGCCTCAGTCAGAATACACACTGCAGCCAGCACTTGGAGTGAAAAGCTACCAGGCATCTTGGTTTATTGAAACAAACAAAAGAAGAAAAATGCATCTAGACACACTTGTAAAGGTAATGTTTTTTTAGAGAAGAGTTCAAAGGATGCTGAAGTACGAGCCCAGAACCTTAGTGGTGTTACAGGAACACTCTTGGGCAGTAAATTAATAAAGGTTTATTTTACTTTTCTGTCTCCTGGTCTTGAAGTCTGAAGACCAAACAATATTTAGTATCAGTGAAAAGCAGACTTCAGGAATAACACTGTCACAAATACTAGGCTTAAGACTTCAGCAGGATCAAAACCTGGCTACTAAACAAGTGCTGCTAGTTCTCCATGCGAGTGAAATCCTTGGACACTGCTTCTAAAAAATTGACTGTGTTGAATAGGGTGAAGTAATGTGGTTGATGCTCAAGGAGGACAACACATGCTACACCATCCTCTATATTAGCATTTTTGTTGGATCTACAGAAAGATTTATACAGAATTAATTATATGTACTTCCTTCCCAATAACAGGAACAAAATTTCAGAAATACTATTTTGACTCATTGTCTGGCATTATAATTATTTATATCTGATACATGTTCTCCAGTAAGACTATAATAGAGCTGTAGGAGATAAATTGTGAATTGGAAGATACAAGACAAATAAAATTATGATTTTTAAATTATTAATTCTTATTCTTTGAATATTTCTTTGTTCCCCACCAAGAAT
This sequence comes from Chloebia gouldiae, assembly GCA_003676055.1. Lineage (NCBI taxonomy): Eukaryota > Metazoa > Chordata > Aves > Passeriformes > Passeridae > Chloebia > Chloebia gouldiae. Next base: position 16,333,616 of record QUSF01000005.1, on the reverse strand, counting down.
CTGGCTGAAAAGAAATGACAAGTAGTCACCTTGAAGGAGGTGAGTGTGGCCTCATTTCTCTTTGTAAATCTAGTCTGTTTTCCCTCAGCTCAATATACAGACTGTCTAATCCAAAGAACAGGCAAATCTTTTCTACATGAACAAAACCACCTCTCTAGAGAGTTAAGTGATTGTGAGCACATTCCTTTTCTGAGACTTTGAAGGAAAAGCACAAACCACCCAGGAACAAAAGACAAATTCCTCCTCAAGACACCAGCAGGACTCTCATATACTGCATATTAAAGCTACTCTAACAGATGGAGGTCTCTGTAAGCAAGAGGAGCAAAAGAAATAATATACTTGTAATAGGACACAATTTAATGGACTTCAGTGGTCTCCTGTTACGACCATTGCTTCTTTTACAACTGCAACTGTGGAAGAGCAGTGTTAAACACATAGGTGGTCTTCCAGTCCTCTTGGCTGAGATAACAGGCAATAAAGAGGACACCTTGAAGTTTCAATTTTCAAGAAATTCCACTGTGTATTTGGATTACTATCAAATTAGAAACTAGGACACTCATGCAGTTCTCAGCGAGGTTTAAAAGAAAACCTAAACCCCTATTATTAGTTTCTGCAGAAGCCTCAAATGCCTGCTGGAAATCTGACTTATAACTTCCTTTTTTCCATAAAATATCCCCTGTAGTAACTTATTTTCTAGAGAACTTTAGAAATGTATAGGTAAGGTTATGCAACTCAATCTCTCTCCCAGAATCAAGCATTACAAAGAGAATTAAACAGTTTCATGTTCATCCAAAAAGGTAAGTCATCAGGCACAGCAGAGAGTTCCTACGGGAGCCATGACAACACATCAATTGTAAAGCAATCGGGAAAGTCACCGGGAATAAAAGTCACATCAGGAATCACCAACACAACCAATCTGTCTGTACCTCACCTTTTCCAGGCTGAGTATCAAACTACCTTCAGAAGGCTGATACCCTAAGGGGACTGAGTTATTGCCCAACCACCAAATTCTAATGGCTGACATTTTACTTACTGATGATCAAGCTTCTCCTAAGGACAGCTGTGAAATATTTAACTTAGGGGACTGAGATAAGGGTCACCTCAACTTTCACAGGGTTTGTTGTTCTCAGAGTTCGGGCTGGTGTCTGAGTCACAGGAATTGTGCAAGGCTCCTTGTCTCTCATGGCCAGCAGGACTAAAGCTGTCCAGGCTCTAGAATGTTTTCCTGCTCCAAAATATGATATAATTTAACTAACATGCTCTGATGGTATTCAGAACACTGAATAAGTAATTTGCTTAGGGGGAGAAATGCCTGCTGCTTTGCTGTGATTTTTTTTTTTTTGGCAAATTGAAGAAATTCAATAGAGGAGTTGAGGACAAATTTCACAAATAAGTGCAAACTTTAGTCCTAGTGTCAGAAAAAGGTTGTTTGCTGAGAAATAACAGCTGAGCTTCTGCATTAAAATGTAACATGATCTAGGTTTGAGAGGGGTAAAGATGGCATTTTTAGATACTAGCAACTGCTGCTATTACATAAAGACTGAGATTAAGGAGTACCAAAATTATACTTTAAGTAGGAGCTGAAACTGCTCATTTCAAGACAGAAAAAATGTTTTCCTTTTTTAAAAAAAAGCATTCCCCTACAATTGAGGCTCTCAAATTAGCATTTAAATCAAGGAGAAATAAAAAGGGTAAAAATACTTCATTTTTCTAGACTTAAAACATGGTTTAGGTAACTGCAGAGAAGAGGGGTAGGAAAAAGCCATAAACATGTAGAAATATAAAAATGTATCTATAACAGAACAAAGAAAAAAGCATGTATAAAGTCTCAAACAGAAAGCAAAAGAGAAGAAAAGCATAAAATGTGCTGGAAAAGAAGGAGGTCTATAAATGGAGATATTCGATTCTACAAATAATCTCAATTTTTTTCTCAGTATGAACTTGAAATTCTGAAGATTTTAGGTAGATGAAACTAGGGTGCAGCATCCATAGCATACTAAGATTTTTAGATATCCTATTATGTTGTAGGTTTAAATGTTAAAATAGGTTAATTTCTTTGCTGAAAATCTAGTCACCCTGAAACTACCATTAATTATTTTTATTAAGTCAATAAGGCTCATATTTTATCTTGAATTTCTTTGCGTAAATAAATTTTGCCAACTTCTGCTACATTACTGCCAGTAGTGAGAGAGAATCTGAGGAGAAAAACCTTGAATATGTAATTTGAAGGAAAACATCCAGTTTTCATTCTCTCATACACTTGAAGTGATGGAAACAAGAGGCTCAGGACCTGCAGAAGGCATTTTGCAAGCACGTGGAACAGTGGATAACAAGTTTAGGAAAGGGAAACCCTCAAATACTCAGTTTCAAAAGTGCTCACTGTGACTCATATGGGCTTCTGCCAGACCACATGGCAATATATGGAAAACAGACACTTTAGGAAATTATTAGGAAAAAGAGAGTAACAATATTACCTAATACATAAAAGCAGCTCCAGCTTAACCTGAACTCCCTCATCTGCATGCAGTTTATTGCCTCATTCCACACTGATTAATCTCAGCTACTTAAGTCTAGGCAAAGCATGGTAACTTACAATTAATAGTAGATAAAATCATGCCCGAGCAGTCCAAATTTAGTTAACATGTTATTATCAACCCTCTTGAGTAATGATCTGTTGGGTCTGTGATCACCTCTTTACCCACTCACTGTGTTTGTTCTTTCCCCTTGCTTGCCCTTTTTTTTTTTCCTTATTTTCTTTCATGCTGCTCCTTTGGCACAGACTTTAATTCCCCCTCTGATCAATTTGGGATTCATAAGCCACTAAGTACACTCTTGGAAACATTATCTCCAAGGGATGATGAAGCACTTCAAGGGATGATGATTAGAGCAGCTCATCATTTTCTCCTGCAGTACGTGATAGTGAGTGCTGTCAGAGCACACAAACAGGGTGGCTAATACTGACTGCAAGAACACGGGCAACAACTTATTTCTCTGTGCTCTCCTCCAGGCTCACAGACTTTAAACTGGCATTGCCCCTTTCTACACGAGAAGATCAGCAGCAGATCCTCTGGAGCTGAACATACAGTTTTGAATAGTACCTGGTTCTGCCCATCTTTTATGAGAGGAATGATTTTTTTTGGTGGCAGGTTGTTGAGCATTATGCATTTCTGAGAGGAACCTGACCCGAAGGGGTACGTGCCAGTCACAGTTGTGCAGTTCCCACTTGCTCAAGCAGAAAATTACGTGTGGGATAAGCAAAGAATATAAAAGAAAACACTGCTTAATGTTTTCTTACATAGTATTAAACAGGATTTTTGCATATATAACAAGAGTACCATTTTCCCTCACCAGAAATCACCCAGCAGCACCCACTACCTAGGATCCACTGAGAATATCTTCCTTCCAGCTGGTTTCCTAGGGAGACAACTTGACCCAACAGTCTTGCCTATGAGACCTCCCACCTCAAAAATTTTAAGCCTGGTAGACAACTTCAATCACAATTTAAGTAACACTAGAAATCTCTAAAGATAATTCAGTTCCTTTATGTTTGTAAAAAAAAAAAAAAAAAGGCTCCAGTAGGGAAGAAGTAATCAATTTGGGACTCGCATGAGAAAGAAGAAAAGGCTGAATGGAGCCTGTGGGGAAGGACTGGATGTGACAGACAGATGGAATTACAGCAGTGGGTGGGAATTAGTAGGAACCCAGACCTCATTAGTCCCATTGCTCATGAAATAACTTGTTTACCTAGACACTACAAGGGTTTTTCTAAAATTGGTATTTTCTGACATTTTCTATCATAACTTTTTTCTTGATTTATATCTAGCTAAGCCATTTTCCATAATTTCAGGAACTGAATCTATCATCTGTTGCCAAAACAAGTAAATCAGAGCTGTTTTTTTAGTGGACTCTGTTTTGCAAATACTTTATTTTAATTGACTTGCAGCTATCAAAGGCACAGAAATGATACTGAGGATAAAAGCAACAATTTCCTAGCACAGTCTCGATTTGTATGAGTGTTTAGTTGTAATTTTCTTACATCTTTCCTTTAAACCCGCTCCTACCATGAATTGCTTAATGATTTAGCTCTTTTCTTAAGAGCTCTGCATGAAAACATTTGAATACAGTTTCTGTGTTTCTCTTGAAGAGGCAAGGACATTTCTTAGTGAATGTGAAAGAGTGCTCTATGTAATTATGACATTGTGGAAGCAGAGATGAGAGAAAGAGAGAGAAAGAGGCAGAAGGAGGACTGTCACTAGAAAAAGCTTGAAAATCAACACTAAGACATTTTACTTCTTAAAATGCAACTGAAATGCTTTAAGAGTCAACAGACTATTCATTCTATGAGTGATTATTATTTGAGATAGAGGAATCTTGGAACGATTTCCTATCTTGGAAAAAAATTTAAAAACCTCCCACTTAATCTGAAGTTTTTTCCATTTAAATCAAGGTTTGGATGTCAAGTCTTACTTTCAATATTACAAATTTTGAAGGTGATTAGACCACAAGCTCACTGGCTTGTCCTTAGCATTGCAGAGAGTTCTTTTTAAAAATCTTTATAAAAATCTGTGTGTCATGCTATTTATTAGGACTAAACAATTTAAACTGTGTGTGTGTCTTCAGGACACAGTGGAAAAACTCCTTTTGTTTTCAATCTCTGAGGTGACTTCTAACAAGAGGGCAATCCTAAAAGGCCAATGTACTATAGTGTACCCTTTTTATGGGGCAGAGCTTGAACGCTAAACACATTCTGTAAATTAAGTTTTGCAAACAAATGTCCTGATGTACATGAAGCTTTCTTACTTCCCATTTTCAGATTAAATTTTGAAAATAATCACACAGAATAAATAAATTGGTCTGAAAACTCACATGATGCAAATTCCTAGCACTTACTCAGAGTTACTTATTTTTGAACAGCAGTGCATGGTTTTCATTCTGGTTGCTGAATACTAGCCTGATATAAAATAGTGTTTATTTGAAGCACACCTTACCTGTGTCTCTGGGATGATGGGACTATCTTCAGGAGAAATTCTAAAGAAAGTGGATAAAGGCGATGACACGATAACGGGGTTTGGCCTTACAAATCCGCTTAGATCACAACTGGGAATGTCATTCTCTTCCTTCTTCATGACAAGGGTATCCATGACATAAAAGACATTCCAGGGAATCCACACTGTGTGATACTGTGTCAGGAACGGTGATCGCTCAAACACCAGTGTCAGAGAGGCACCACCATTTGCTACCAAGTCAAACCTAGGAAAAACCCCAAGAGGGCTAGCTAGTCAGCAAATTCCCAAAGCCACAGCCTCTATTTTACTGATTGATTCTTCATTCCATTGTACTGCTCTGAATGCAGAATGGCTCTACTGGGAACAATGGAGAAATCAATTAAATTACATTACATTATACTGCACAGAGAGAACAGAGAATCTGGGATGCTGCGTTTAAATTAAGCAAGTTCTTCTACTTCTGAAGTATATAATAATCAGCGTGTTTTACATTTTAAGAATGTGAAAAGTACAGCTTTTGTCAATCAGTTTCCTAATGTCTTTTTTCCCTGTTATTTTATTATCTCAGTTTTACATGCAGCTCTCCAGAAACATCTTTGTTGTCTTTATGACTTATAAGTGCTTTAAAAGGAACTTACATTCCGTCCTGGCGAGTGATTGTATATCCATAGTCTGGATAGTGTAGGAAGGAAACATTGACTCCAATGAGTGGTGTTCCGTCAGCAGTTAATACTTGCCCTCTTATGACAGATGCAAGACTGTGAAAAAGATGCAGGATCAAATTACAAATTTGGGGGGTTTTGTTCTTTTTGCATGAATAAAAGGTAGTGAGTGAACACACACACATCCACCCCTCTCCACAAGCTATCAACTATCATTTAGAAAACATTCCTCAGATTCTAACCCTTTTACAAGTTCACATAATTTACACTGTATAAACAAATGCCTTAGAATCTACAGATAATAATTTTGTTTCAGTATTGTTGATTTTACTTTGGTTTATTTTGTCTGTATTGTATTACTAAGACCAGAAATTAACTGAAGAATTTTAAGAACTTATAAACTCTGTATGTTCTCACTACAAGTCATATTTCTGGCAGACTCTTAAAGAAAAATGTACATTTCAATTAGTATCAAAGCAGTCTGTAAAACTGCAGGGACTATGATATACAAAATTTAAAAGAGCAATAAGGAACATTGGTGCAACAACTTTTAATCAACTGCTGTGCCCAAACACATTAATGCTGTTAAATTACTGCAAACGCAGTAGTTCTAGCGTAAATCATCTTCTTTCACTCAGTGAGATCCCAGACACCTGCTTCCTGTTACTGGCTTATTTCAGGTCATTACTGCTTCATAGAGCACCAGTCAAATAGTTTATGCAATTATACTGTCGTGCACTTAACAGTTCTATTACATTAATTCATAATTTATATTATTTAGTGAGCTCAGTTTAAAAAGTGCAGCTTTGCTTTTCCTTCTGAAGTGTTTTCATTGCTTTGATATATTTCCAACTGTGCTAGCCCAAATCAACTGGTTAAATAAAGATTTATTTAATCATTAATGAAGTGCCCTGTTAGAATACAGATACTAAGCATGGCAAGTACCTTCTGTAACCTAGTGGCACTGGTAAATTGAATTTTGCAGGAAATGAGACAAAACAAGCAATGTGATGTATTAAGCGAAAAGGTCTTTTCTCAAAATCCACACCAGAAATTTGCAGTCATAGCAGATCTCCTCACATAATCTGTATTATGAATTATCTCATAACTCCTCATAATCTGTATTATGACTCTCACACTCCACAGTTTCTTCTGTATTCGTGAGTACAAGACGAGTCACGCTCACCTCTTATTGAAGGGGCTTTCCCCAGGTATGACATGGGTGCTGTCTGCTCCGATGAGGAAACTGATCCGGTCATAAAACGCTTTGGCAGCTTGCTGAGATGGCGACTGCTGGCTTTGGCTGATGATGTCTTGGGGATCAGGCAGTCCACGACAATAAGGCTGGTTTTGGCAAGAACTCTGCAAACAGCAGTCAGGATCCATACAGTCAACTAGCCCATCTGTTGGCAGAAAGTCACACAAATGAACAAACTCTTCCTCCTGCCCCTGTGCATTGGAATGAGCCAGCCAGCAGGGATATGAAAAAAATTATGTCGTATGAAAGAATACTCATAATTAAGATTTTAATGAATTCACTTTCAATTAAAGAAAGAGAGTTTGTTTCCACTGAGCTCTTAAACTCCCACAGAAATCCATGCAAGCTGAATATACTCAGTATACTCAGTATCATGTAAAAATGAACCTATTTATTCAATACTTTTCTGAAAACATGTTGAACAAACCAGAAAATGAAGGCACTCAGGCTCTGCATACACTGTTAACTTATAAATATTAAACATTTTAGGTGGATCTAATTAGCTTTTATGTGAGGTTATTTGACTTGCTAGAGAAAAGAAACAAGTAACTCCCACTCTGCTGCTTTCCTCAAGTTTTGTTAGTAATATCTATGCTTCAAGTAGCTTTAAATATTTCACAACATGAATCAAGGTGGATTCCTTTATACCTTGGCAAAAAGATTTTGTTGCTAGTGGCAAGGCAATTTCCACAAGTTTTTACATGAAAATGTATGAGAGAACAAAATCTGCATTTAACATTTAGATTTTATTCCAAATAAACGGATGGGAAATGCTGGCCAGTATAAACAAGATTTAAACACATGGGTGCTTTTATGCTTATGTGCTGAAATATTCCCATATGTGGAACATTAGATCTGTCACATCCCCGGAAATCTAATTTGATCAAAGATTAAAATCAAGATCAAATTGATAACTACTAATTTGTTGTAAGTAAAGTCATAAGGAAAATGAGCCTCGAAATGTCAGCTACAGAAAATTTCTAGATGAATGTAATCTGGTATCACAGATCTGATAATTGTTTCCCCAAAAGAACAGCAAGACTGAAATAGCTCAAACATTTTATTATTCCATTTAGATTAGAGAGCTAGCTTGCTTGCTGCACTGAACTGAAAAATAAACGAATGCAGCACTCAGAGGAAACCTATGACTGCTTGTCTCACAAAAGAATCTGCCTTTAGAGTAAAACTTCTTTCTGAAAGGAAAAATATCATCCATTTTTGTTCAATCATATGTTGAAAGACTGTAAGTAAACAGAGATCTTCTAAAGGTATTCTTCTAAGTATTGCTGTGCTATGTGGATCAGTTAGAAGACTGGCAAAATAGTAAAGGAGTGGGATTTCTGTTCTTTTGCACGTCTAAAATTCTTATTTAACTTGTCTGACTTTGAAATCAGTTCAGGGAAAATAAAAGGGCTGAAAAAAGCATCATTAAGCATATCAAAGTTTAAAAATTTTTAAAAGACAAGAAAGAACACCGATTTTTTCTGGGATGAGGATACACCAGAGGGTCACACTGCCATTCAGCTAGACACTGACAGGCTGGAAAAATGGGCTTACAGGAACCACATGAAGTTTCCACATGAGAAGTGCAAAGTCCTGCACCTGGTGAGGAACAACCTCCTGCACTGTAACACAGCTTTGTGGAGAAGGCCTTGGGAGTCCTGATGAACAAAAAATTAACATAAGCAACATGCCCTTGCAGCAAAGAAGGTGCCAACACCATCCTGGGCTGTGTTAGGAGCACACAGTTCTTTGGGCAGGCTGGGCTTTCTGGTACAAGAGACATGGACATACTAGAGAACGCTTAGAGAAGGGCCATGAAGACTCTTAAGGGCTTGACACACCTCTCCTACATGGAAAGGCTGAGAGAGTTGAGACTGCAGAGCCTGGAGAAAAGTTTTGAGGGACCTCATCAATGCAACACATACTTGATGGGAGGGTGTAAAAAAGGCACCTTCCTGTGGTGCCCAGCAAGAGGAAAAAGGCAATGGACACAGACTGAAACACAGGCAATTTGGTCTAAACAGCAAAAAAATGTTTTTTATTGTGAAAGTAGCTGGATACTGCAACAAGTTGCTCAGGGAAGCTGTGAAGCCTTCATCCTTGGAGACATTCAAAACCCAGCTGAGTACATACCTGAGCAACCTGCTTTAGCTAATCCGGCTTTGAGCAGGGGAGGGGACTGGATGGTTTCCAGAGGCTTTCCAATCTCAAATAGGCTGTGACATTTGTGATTTTCTAGTCTCATTCTTGTAGAATATGAAACCCTTTCCTAGCTGAAGCACTGACTTCCCGTGTTAGTTTTAACCCCAAAAGCCTGGATCAGTGTAAAAGCTGGGGGGACTGATGGTGAAAAGACTATTTTTGGGGTTTTATTTATCTGAATGGTCCCCCATGCAATATCTGGTGCAGTTGCCAAAGAAATGCTCAAATTTCTCCATTCATCTTTGTTAGTTTATAAAAAGCAAATGTACATCTGGAGTATAGTCTGCAGGTCATAAAACTGCATGAGATTGACACCTTCTGAACTAATCAGCTGGAAATGCATTTTTACAAGCCTCTCCACTAACATCAATCAGAGAAAGAATCTCATTTTCACCCAGCCAAGATACAGGGATATGCTGTTTGTTATTTTCCTGTGGAGTTTATCAGTAACTTGCCCAGGCGAGTGACGGATGGTTATGAATCTGGCTCCTTATAACTTGAGAAAACATTTTTCATTCTTTCTCTGTACTTATGTGGCTAGAGCTATCTAGTACCACTAAGTCAAGTACTCTATTGCACTGTGTGAAGCACAGTAAAATTTCCTTTCTGAAAATGGCTCTGCAAAATTATTGATGAATTTTGTTTAGCCTGAAAAATATGAGACTTAGCTCAACAGTACCTTGTCAGTTATATCACTCAAATATGACAGTGAAATTATAAAGAAAATAGAAACTCCTACAGGCAGCTGGACAGTCACTGTCAGTCTCAGAAGGCTATTTATATTTCTTGTTCTAGATGTAAGTGGTTCTATATACAAGAGACATAATGACTACTTTATTGTTTTCTTCCTCAAAAGCTGATGTCTAGCTGTAAAAATCTTGACCAATGTTACTTTTCCTTTTGTTGCAAAATGCATTGAATTGCAGTGGAGCATGGACTGTTGATAAAATTGTTTGGAGAGATTCAAAAAACCACTAAAATTCTGCTCTTGTGAGACCCCACCCAGAGTTCTGTGTCCAGCTGTGGGGCCCCCAGTGTAAGAAGGACATGGACCTGTTAAAGTGAGCCCAGAGGAAGCCAGGAAGATTACTGGGGGCTGTAGCACCTTTCCTATGATGACAGGCTGAGCGAACTTGGGGCTGTTCAGCCAGAAGAAGAGAAAGCTGCAAGGAGACCTTGTAGCATCCTCCAAGTACCAGAAGAGGGCCTGCAAGACCTGGAGAGGGACTTTTGCCAAGGGCAGATGGTGATGGGACAAGGAGGAATGGCTTTAAACTGGAAGAGGGCATGTTTAGATTAGACATAAGGAAGAAATTGTTTATTGAGAGGGAGGTGAGGCACTGGAACAGGTTGCCCAGAGAAGTTGTGGCTTCACCATCCCTGGGAGTATTTAACACCAGATTGGATGCTTTTAGCAATGTGGTGTAGTGGAGGGTGTTCATAGCAGTGGGGATTGGAAGTAGATGATCTTTAAAGTCACTTTCAACCCAACCTTTCTCTTCTCCATGCTCTCATTATGCGATTAAATGAGAGGAGTCAAGACAGAGGATCCCCACAATGCTTGCCTAAAAAGTAAGATGTATCAGTGGGACTGCTTGCTTTTGAATGGAATAAAAGTGCTGGAAGGAAGAAAAGTAGAGGGACAAAGTAACTCCTGGGCAAAAGATCTGCCAGTGTCAAGGTGAGAGGGTAGTTAAGGACCTCATAAATCCTATTCTTGGTTGTTGTTTATTATAGTTGATTATGGATTTAGGCAACAAAAATCTCCATGGAGTGAAATTCAGTGCCTACATAGGAAAAATATAGTTTTGGAACTATGATGCTGGCCATTCTACCAGGACAGTTTTGGCGACTGGCAAACTAAGGCAAGAGACAGGAAAGGAAAGCAAACTGTATAACCAAATCTCAGTTATCCTTATGTACCTCAGTTTTGCAACAGGCTATAATTAATGGAGTCAATCATAGACATCAAAATGACTGCTTGTAGAACAGCTGGTCAGAAAAGCCAGAAAAGCACAAACAGCCCTTGATTTATTCCTGAACAGTGTGCAAGGGCTGAAATTCAGCTTTGCTGTTGAATGAAGAAGCCTAAAATATGAAATGTGGGGCTCCAAATGAGTTGTCACTCCATAAAGAAATCTTGGAAGCACTGTGTATAAGTCCCATGATATACGAACCCGGCATTCACCAGCTACCATAGATGCAATCAAAAAGCTGAAAAATAATAGGAAGTGGCAGAGCACAAGCCAGAGAACCTGAGCATGCCACTGTATCACTCCTAGTTCAAGTAGATACTTCCTGAGATTTCCTTAGCTTGGGTTATCTTTGCACTTAGCAACTCTTCTGACATTCAAAACATTCTGCATTTATTTTGCAGCCTGTTAGCAGACAAAAGAAAATCTAAGTTCACCTCTACCCTATTATAATGTTTTTCTAAGCAACAACTATTAGCCACTATCAGAGAAGAGGCCCTGATTTAGGCACTCTTTAGGCTGAATTTGTACTATGCTGTGACATCTGCCAGAAACAGGCTGCCCTAGACAATGCAAGTAATCAAAAAAATACAGTAGTGTTAGGTATGCTTTGCTTTATAACTATTTATTTTCATTTCAGCAAAGACTATTAATGTTCCCTTAAATCTTGCTCGTGGAAACCTGTAACTACTCTAGATGATTGGATAGGAGCTAATAAAAAGCAAATTTAACTAAGGAATCTGTTCAATAAAGAGCCACCTAAACTGAAGAGTAAACAGCGAATCTTCCTGTGTCTTATTCTTCCTACAGCGATAACAAAGCATGGCCCACTTTGTTCAAGTATAATAGTGACACTTTTTTTCCCCAAGAAGTTAGGCTTATTCCACCCACAGACAGCTCTCCTCACAAAGTCATCAGGAGTTTAATTCAGGCTAAGATCTGCTTGATGCACACTCTTTCCTTGTGGGCTAAAATGTAAAGAAAAATCCAGTGAAACATGGGGGAAAACAAAGAGTGAGCCTTAAAGAGAACAGAAATGATTTCCAAGACTGAAAAATCTGTATTAAAAAGAAGATAAACAATAATCATCCCATCATAAGTCAACAATATCTAGAAGGGAAAATACTCAGGTATGCCTTGATGCCATTAGGATTTCCTATGGAGAATATTCCCATTGGGATCTTTAGGATGTTCATGTTCACAGAATTTGAATAATCAGTCCCTGAAAGAGCTAAGAATCAAAGGAACAGCAGACACTTTTATTAATGAACTGTGCTCATATTAATATATTCTACCCAGTGTAGGATAAAACATAAACACTAACCACAGCATATCAAACAGACAACAACTGACATAACTTTAATTATATAACCACTGAGCCAAGTGAGATGTAGATCACACTACCCACAGTCATACTATAAATTCATCACAAGTGCTCAGATAACCTAATCTCCCATGATAAACAAATACAGCAGAAGAATACTTGTGCCATTCCCTGTAGCTGTCTGAAATGTTAATGGCTTACGTGGAGATTAGTGGGTTGATTGCAGAAAAGGGAAGAAATACTTCTCTTTCCAGGTAGCTTACATAGGAGACTTTCCTTCCCTAGTTTTGTTAGGGATACTTCCATTTTAAATTTGATTTGTAAAATTTTAAGCCTTCTCAGCCATAGTCAAAGACTGAAGTGAATATGCACTGTATTCAAGTATATAAATTAAAATAAGAGAAATGCCATTGACAAACATCATTATACAGGTCAATCACACCAAAACAAGTGTTTGGACACCTCCTTCCTCATGCATAGCTGCATAATGATGTCCACAAAGGCAATATGAAAAAAAGAAATGAGAGAGAGAAAAAACAACAAAATATCAGCATTAGCTATTTTCCTCAAAATCATTCTTCCTTCTTTAAACCATCCTGTTAGATTGTTCTGCTCCAATTCCTTGTTCATTTTGCCTTCCCCAAAAAGCTATTATTGTTCTGTCTGAAGAAGCAACTTCTTTTCTCTTGTTCCATTTACATGCATTCCTGTTCACCTTGTTCTTCTTCTTCCTACAACTCCATTACCTGCTCCCGACTCCTGCTGTCATTTGCCACATCCTTATATGATCTTTAACATTTACTGAATCTGTTTTAGTCTACTATTGGACTTTTAATGTATTTTCCCCTTTTCTCCCCCTACATAATCTATTTTTTTCTCCAAGTTTGTTTTTTTTTATGCTTCTACCTAATTTCTCCTTCTCCTTGATTTGTTCATGTTTGCAGGTTTCTCTTTTTTCCTTATATTGTAATTCCTTGGCTCACCTGAACTTAATACACTACAGTATTAAACAGGAGCATAGTTTTAACCATATTACTTATTTTCCTCAGGAAGTAAATGCTTCTATTTATAGTTTGTGATGTCTAAGATCTCAGCTGAAGTAGGGATATGAGAGCAAACAGTCAATCAGCAATTGCAGAGGCATATGCAGTCTAAAAGGGAAAGACAAAGTCTCAGATGACTTTATCATCATCCACAGGCCCTAATGGAGTTTTTATCTCTTCTCTGAATCTGAAGGTGTTAAGCAAAAAGAACTGATGAGAGAAGGGGAAGAAAGACAGACAATAAAAGCATTATGCTGATCTAATATTGGACTGCATTCACATTTAATCTTGTTTTTGTGGGCTTTTTAAATGGGATTCTGGAATCATGCTAAGTCACAGCCCCTCTAGCTTCCCTAGAGTACAACAGTAATCACCGATTGATTCCTTAGGTCAGCAGTCCTGCCTGCATCTCACCACAGATTGTTACCTGAATGACAAGACTACAGAAAAGTAAGAAAAAAAAAATTAGACTTCTGGGAGCATCCTGTCAGTTATGTGAACATTCAAAGGCTATAGAGAGATAAGATCTCTGTAGGCTGGGTAACAAATTGTTTCCAGCAATTGCATCATAGTTCAAAATGTGAACTCCCAGTTCGGCCTATTCTCTTGGGACAATTTCCTTGTGAGGTCACTGAAATTTTGAAGTCCTTCTTTTTTTTTCCCCTCTACAACAGTTCACTGAGTAGAAACTATGTTTTTTTTTTCTGGTATAAAAGAACACTGCAGGGAAACAAAGGTGACACTTATCTTTTTCTAAGTACACATCTCACCTGTCACACGCAGCTTGTTAGGCTTTGCTGATATGCCATAGAGAAGCACTGAAGACCATGGCATATCCTTGCAGATGTAAGAGCAAGTCAAATGCATGTATGCTTCTCATGGCAGTATTTAATCACCTGACTGAAAAATCTCCGTTCCTCAACATGTTCTCCCCAGAGCTAAAGATCCAGCTGGTGACTCTTACCTCCTTCGTTGTCCTTACTATCAGTGCAGAGAGTTTCCATGGCTACGTCACAACCTGCTCCCCTCCATCCTGGCTGGCAGACACAGTGCCAGCCATTTTGGTCCAGTGTGCATCTCCCATTGCTGTTGCACAAACCAGGGCAGCCCTCTGTTGAAACAGACAAAGAAAAAGCACAAGTGATTTAAATATTGTAACAATATAAAAAGAAAAAAAAATACAAACAAGGGACACTTACTGGGAACAGGCCTTAAGGACAGCACAAATACTGTAATTGCACATGGACTGGAACAGCAACATTACCCGGGGAACGTAATTCTTTACAAAGTGGCATCTTTGATTGGCCTGACACTTGAGACACCACTTACCTGTACAGGCAGGAAATAAATGCACCAATCCTCTAAATACCTGCAGGCCAGACAAAATTAAGTTTGGTTTTTTAAATTTTTTTTTCGAAGTAACAAGAGATGAGTGCATAGTGCAAACACAGCTGTGTAAAATGATACATTTTTCTGTGCTCATAGAATAGTTCATTATTTGCTCTATGCAGTATTGATTAATTACTGGCACAAATGATTAAGCTCCCTGTTACTATGAACAAATCCCTCCAAATTCTTAAGCAGGAAAATGGGTATGATTTAGGCAAGTAATAAAAGAGAAGGTTAACTTTATCTGGTCTCAGAGTTGCCGTGTATTCATGTGAAATTACAGTGTGTTAAATAATTGCACAAAGTATAGGCCAGTTTTAATGACTATACTTTATGCTAAAAATACATTCCTTTTCACAGAATAAGCAAAGCCCAGGAATAGTGAAGCAGCTTAGCATCTATTCTAACAAACATTAGGATTCAGGCTGCATACGGATGGGACAGGACCAACAGGATTTCCAACTTAATGTAATAGCTGTGCATATTTGATTACTTAGGACGGACAAAATGAAATACCATAAGGACCACAATAAACATTGATAGACTGAACAAAAACACGGTAGTGACGTGCTTCAAGACAGATAGCAGAGAGTGATTTTTTGTGACAATCTCCCTAAGGCTTTTGTGCTGTTACCTTTATATCCTATCTTGTCTGCTTTTATGGCCAAGGAGGGAAAATTTGGGAAACAATTAACATAATTTAATATATCCAAAATCGATAATTGTTTTCAGTCTAACATTGCATTAAAAAAAACAGTATCTGTCACTTCCTAGTGATGAAATCTGGCATGCAGCCAACATGATCTGTATGAGAATGACAACACTATAAATATGTAGATTTTGGTGCTCCTTATCTATGACTATGATAAGACACTGACAGAAGCAAGTACAGATATGACACTATCTATCTTATGAGAAGGTGGCTACAAATCAGATATTTCTGGAAAAAACAATTCTCTGTAAACTTTCATCCAAAACCCTAAGTAACTGGGCAAACAATTCTTTACTTTTTAGAACACCTATCTCTGTCAACTAACCTACTGATCCATTTTGTTTAAGCTTAGAGTAGTTTTTCAGAAGCAAGCTGCTTTTTTCTTCTAAAGAATTTTGAATTTACTGACTTCTTCCAATCTTGTAGTTCCAAATTACAGACACACAGAAAAAAGTTATAAAGGGTGCTTAACTCTTGTCAAATCACTCTTAGAAGACAGAGAATCAGGAAAACCTCTTGTAAGAAAGGATGGGGATGCTCAGTTATGGATGTTGCGCCATCATGCCAGGCTGAAATTAGTCTTGCTACTTTTATTCTTTCAGACTGCAGCTGCTAATAGTATTTGTTAATGTATTGAGATCTATTTTGTCTTAGTATTTCTTCTATTTGACTTATGAAAGACTTACATATATAATTGCAATACTGACAAAGCAATTTAGGAATCAACTGGGCGCACTCAAGACTTATTGTGTGAAAGCCTGGATATTGCCATCAATATTGCCATAGTCTAACGAAAAAACACAAGGAATAGAGGAAGATACTCAGGGAAAGAGGGGTAGGAATAATTTAAACATTTTTCTAAATCAATTTTTCACCGTAACTGAAGATACAGGAATCTTTGCTGTTTCATGTTAGGCTTTTGCATCCTTGAACCTCTTAACTGAAAATGTTTCACGGACTATAAAATATTTTTCTAGAGTCATACAAGATACAAATCATATTTTCCTATAGATTTTCTAAATTCAGATAATCAGAATGTATTATCTTGTCTACAGAAGATAATCAGACTTAAAAGTCTAAGGAATTCTATTGATATGTCAGTATATAAACACACACATCTCTGTAATTAATCTGTTCTTTAGAACTAATGACATTGTTCTGTGACAAGAGTATCACTTTGCTTGGTTTCCTTTAAATTTAGGGTTTTGTAGGTAGAAGTCCAATGACAAAACAAAACAAAAAGGTTCCAAACAGCAAATGGATACTATCTTCAGTTATTGGTTCAAATTAAATCTAATACATGTATACAGTTTGTTCATAAATGTATAATTACTGATAAAGTGTTACCATAGAACAGAAGCAAAATTTTGAGATGAGTTGAAACCCATATGAGTTATATATATAATCCATGGAATGTAAGAGAATATTCTTTTGCCCAGACTAGTATGTTTTTAACTATATATTAATATTAAAAAAACCAAAACCCAAACATGTAGATAAAGGCATGTCAAAGAGCAAATATACAGTACCTTTTACTATCTTATCCAAATAGTGAGCTTGAGAATTAAAAAGAAAAAAAAAACAGATAGACATTTCAGAAGTGTCACATGAAACAAGAATTGTTCAGAATTCACATGCAAATCAAGCAGGTGCACCTGACATGAGAGGTCTTACATTACAAAATGAAAATGTATTTCAAGCCTTTTAAAAATGCAATAAATTCTCTTTTCAGCAAGCATCGTCATGAATCAATGAAACTGTTCTGGAAAGTAGGCTTGCAGAAGCAAAAGGGAAGCTACATTTCTGAGACTACATTTTCTTCTGACTTCTCTTCACATGCTTTGATTTTTTTATATATAACAAAAATATAATCAAAGCTAGCTTAAAAATTCGATTTTCAACACAACATAAGAGCAATTCCTTAGCATATGAGCTTTATAACACTAACCACACGGGAAGATCTTTGATTTGCAGGTCATTCATGACTCTGACAGCATAACCAGCACACTATCTTAATTCTCAATGGATTAACAGGATTTTTAGGAGGATTTTTTCTTCTGCTTCAATTCAGTCACAGTTATTCTTCTAAGCACACAAACCAAGTATGTAAGATAAGCTGAATTGTAAATATGGGGTGGAAGAGGGTGTAGTGGGGTTAGTAATGTGATGATCCTTTCCATTTTGAAAAGCAGGTGAAAATTAAACATAGGCTTTAGATACATAAAAATAAATAAGATGGTATATACAAGAATAGCAAGACATCTTTTTGTAAGTTATGACACTTAAGATTTCACAAAAGATTTGAGGAGGCAGATGGATGAATGACATACAGAGCATAAGATGGATTTCAAGCAGCAGGGCCTACTTTTAATACATGAGACACAGCACAGATGGGTAACACATTCCCTCCTTCCTTCCAGGAAACAGACATCAACTGCAGTTGTGTGAAAGGGGTTAATGTCACACAGCAAAGCCACCAGGTCCATTGCAGGCTACCAAAGCCAGCCAGCCACGCCCAGGGAGATGGCAGACTGCAGACCACCGAGCCAGGAACGTCGGACCCCATCCCCTGCTTTTGCTGGGCACAAGGTCCCTCAACACAGCCCTCACAGCTCTCTTTCCTTTAAAATTTGACTTTCCTGAATCCCTGATGGATGATGGCCCCTGTCTGGCAAGTTCTCTGTCATTGTTAGGATCCCTTTGGATGAGTAACAAAGGCTTTTCCAGCTATGGCCTTTCCTCCAGTTTGGATCAAAAGCAAAAAGCTGCTCTGGACTCCAAGGAGGAAGGTGATATATATTGGGGGCACAATCACTGCTACAACTAAGAGGAGGAAATTTTCTAGTTTTTTTCTTGAGGAAAGTGTCAGGTGTCCACTACACAGCTTTTTTTTTTTATTTTTTTGCTTTTTTTTCCCCCTATAATGGTAAGGTTAATATAAGATAAAGATGAAAACATCAACTACAGAACGTTTAAAGCAGCAGCTACAAACTAGGTAGCTTTTCACACTAACCACAAACAAAAAGAAATATGATAAAGTTACATTTCAGGGTGGATCAAATTCTTCTCTTACTCATCCAGTATAATTCCTTTGCTCCTACACAGCTTGTGTACTATGTGTGGAGGAAAAATCAAGCTCTATTTCATAAAATGAAAGCAATCAGGTCTGTCTGGGGAATTAATCTATCCACCAGTAAAACATTAAATGCCTCTACAAGTGTAAGGATAGGTAACAGAACATTAAAAAAACCTCCTAGGCAATTAAAAATAGTCCCTACAATCCCAAGCCTCCCACACTATTTATTTTCAGAATCCAATCTTCATTAAAAAAACCCAAACAAACAACAACACAAACCCAAAACCAAACCAAACCCCAAACAAACCTCTGAAACACAAGAGAGATTAGGAAAGCGCTTTTTTAAGATCTTTTTTTTTTATCCAGCAGTCTAATAAGAAGTCAGTTTCAAACCACAAAACTAATTCTCAGAAAACAAGTTCTACCTTCCAGCATCCTTTTACTCACGGTCAGTTGACATTAAAGACAATGTTAGAAACTATTTTGGTTAATATGCAGCATTGTAGAAAAACCACAAAGCAGAAAATGAATGACCAAAAATTGTGTAACTTTGCAGTGAAGTTTAACTAGCCATGCTGTCTTCCTTATCGCCACTGCAACTGAAAGAGAAATGAACCTGTGTGGAAATACAAAATACAAACCTTTTCCCCACTGTGTACAGAGAATTCCAGGTGGGATTTGGAGCACTTCAGTAGGATGGAGCATCTCAGCAGGTGCTCCTTGGCAAGATATTTACACATCTGGCACATAAAAGTTATCTTATGTCCTTAAAATGTCTAATTACAGACCAGATAATATAACTAAAAGAATTTTTCTTGCAGAGTTTAAGACTGTGCCATTTAAATCTTGCTATTATCTCCAGAAGTAGAAGGACTTTGTATAACTCCAAGTGGAAAACAGAAAAACAAAAATGAAGATAAAAGATTTGTACATTTTCTAGGCTGCTCAAAGTCCGAGAAGATGTAAGTGGCATTCAAAATACATACAAAATAAAATAGAAATGGTGCCATCAATCTGTGTGGGTATTTATATAAATATGTGGCAGTTAAATGATTTTACAAAGAAATGGTAACAGTCAGGCAAATTCACACTTAAGACAGTGTATTTCTTAACCAGACAGAACCCTGACTTTAAAAAAAATTATTTAATGTCTCCCATTAGTCTCCTATCAGAGATGTAAGTCAGTGTTTTCCTTATTCATATACTGCTTCCTCCAGGTATGACAGTATAGCCTAAGAATAAAAGTACATATTAAATCCATTTATTCCAATCAGCTCCCGTTTAAATCAGCATGAGTCACATAGCCATTGACTTGATGTTCCTTAATTGGTCTTTATAGCACCGCTTTATTCTGATTATTCTGTCATTTGGGATTACAATGGTAACATGCTTCTAAATGCTGTACAGTGAATTTTATATCTGTATTAGTTTAAATCATTATTCTCCATCAGATATCTTCACCCATCATAATCTTTGTAATCTGTATACTAAAATGTAACATGTCCTATGTTTTTGTAACATATGCATAGGTCTGTTATAGTGTCAATTCAATAGCTCAAGAGTCATGAATTACTTTTCTGAAAGAGCAGATTTAACCTCATAGCACCGCCAGACATGAAGCAAAATCACAAATGAACACAACCATAGCCATACTGAACTAGATCAGCCTAAATAAAAAACTAGTTTTTTTTTAAAGTGTTTTTTTTTTCCCCTTTCAACACCTTGAAAATGTGAATCAAACCCTTGCCTCCTTTCCACTAATACAATCAGCTTTCTCCCTTCCTTACTGCATTACAGCCTCTTCCTCTCAAGGAAAACAGAAGGAGAAAATAGAGAGAAAAGAGAACCAAAGTGGAGGGGAAGAAAAGAACCAAAGGAGGGAAGAAAAGAAAGGAAAGATGATGAAGAAATAATTTCACTATTGGCAACAATGAAGAACACTGTTCTGCTCTTCTCAGAGCAAGCTTAGCTTTGTTTCCTCTTCTCATCTCCCACAACTCCTTATTGTAGCTCCCATTCCCTGGTGAATGACTACATAAGTATCTCTCCTGCTCACACAAACTTCATGCTCTCAGACACCCATGTTCTACAGGAACATGTGAAGGACACACCTCGCATCAGTCCCGTTTACACTTCTCCATAACCTTGCACCAAGTGTCATACAGGGAGACAGCAGGCTTTTCTTGGACTAAAAACTGACTGGAAGTAAACTATGCTATGTTTTTACCATATTGCTTCCTTTAAGCCTTGCAACACATTTACCTATTTGTTTAGAGGTAGAACGTTTTAATATCTTTACTTATTTTCAATCATTTTTTGTATTTGTATAAAACTTTGTTTACAATCCCTATTCCAAAAAACCCTGAATACAGAAGAATACCATGAAAGTGGCCATGTCAAGCATCCAAAATTTAGGCAGTGATGGGTTTATGGCTACCTGTGCAAATTTTGTACACCTCTTCCCTTGTGAATGTGCAGAGCTCACAGTCCTCATTCAGCACTCATTCTCTCACAAACAACAAACAGCTGATGCCCTAGTAGCAGGCACACTGTGTTAACCTAAACAAAGAAGTTACAGTTCTCTTTCAGACTTTCCTATCACCCTCCTCCCTAAGTCACAATTATTTAGCACACTATCTTCATACTACTGATGTGAAGAGAACTGGTGTTCTTACCTCATTTTACCAGGAACTAAAGCACTGAAACATCAGAGTGAGAAATCTCTATTCACTTGACTACAAGCACCTATGATGTGATTTTCTGGAATACTTAGAATTATATAGTATTGCATACACAAACCAACATTTTAAGCAAATCACACATGTGCAAATGTTGTTCCCAGAAAGTGAAGAACAATCCAAGAGAACTTCTTTAAAGTCTGTGTTTGTGAGCAACTAACCGAAAATACATGTTAGAATCAAGGGTGGAATCCAGGTCTTCAAAATCATCCTTAACTAGTTCATCCTTTGCACTAGTCTCTTATGAACATTATTTTTTACTCCCTGTGCAGCCAAGTAGTGGCAGGGGATGAGGCACACACTTTTATCAGTGGTTTCACAGGCACCTGCCAGCAGAAGAGAAAACTTACTGCAAGATTTGGAGAGAATGCAGTTTGTTAACAAGTTCTGTTGCTTGTTTTAGGGGAACAAAAATCAGGGCTGACAGTTCTGGTCTGACTTCTCTAATCTACTGAAGATTCAGTCCATGGTGGTTTACTTCTCCTGATGTGGCTACCAGATCACCCTCATTTCCTCTCATTTCTACCAACAGTTTAACTATTTTGACAATTAAACCACCATTTGAACATAAAACCCCAAATAACCTTTGTAATATTTAAACCCAGCATTTCTTATAATTTCTTATTATTCTTATGTGGGTACTTCTTACCCACAGCAGACCTAGGGAATAGCATACTGATTCCTTTAGGCAACTGCTTTCCCTCCCAAAGAATGACTAAAAAAAGCATACATCCATATGCAAATTCAGAGGAGCTCCATGCCTCTACCAAAAAACTTACAGAAGTCCAGAATTCACAAAATTTTAAAGCCACTGCTGTAGCCTGTCTTTAGAAAGGTTTGCTCATGACAAATTCAGCATCTCCTACACAGCATTTTCTGCCTGGCAAACTGCTTCCTAACTTTGATTTGTGCAGCTGATTATTCTTAAGCATAGAAGCCAGCATTTGTTGAATTGCACCTTATTTTTCTGCATAGCCTGTGCTATTTGTTGAAGTAATTTTAAATTCTTGTCCTGTCTTCCAAAGTGCTTGGGGGCAGCAGGCTTTGGTATCATTGCAAATGCAATTCTTTCTATTCATCACTGAACAGTACTGAAAGCACATGTTCTTCCACTGTAAGCAGCTCATAGTCATCACCCATTCTCTGAGTTGGTAAGAACCTTGTCTTAGACAGACCATATGTTCAGAGCATTGCTGCCAATAGAGGAGGATTACAAACATTCTTCCTTTTTGATCCTTTTTACTCCTAAATTTCCCTTTGCCCTTCTTGTAAAAGAGAGCACATGGATGGAATTATAGTTTCACACAATTTTATTTTTTTCCTCCTTACAAAGGCCAAAACACTGTTGTCACCCTGAACTCATATCTTTTTAATCATTTCTGCATTTTAAATATTTGCAGAAAGGCCTGACTTCACTGCAATTTATCCCTTGCCAAAACTGCAACTGTTCTTTGCAGCAATCATTTTTGAGATTTGTATACAAAGGCACACAAGCTCATTATCCTTTAGATATTTTTGTTCTGGAGACCATCCCAATTTTACTGTAAAGTAAGATTTCGCATCATTATTACTGGAAAGTTACATATGTATCAGAATAAAAGGTTCAGGTAATTTTAAGGATGTAGTAGACATAGGAAATTTGGGACTACTGGTAAGATCATGAGCAGTGTTGTTTGCTACTTAATATTAGTTTAGCTGGAAGAGGATTTAGAAGAAAGGGTGTATGTCATTAAGGGGTTACAACTATCCCACATGTACAGGCTGAAAAATTTCATTTGAATCAAGGAACTTGTGAAGACCTGCCTCAGATACAGGTAAAAACCTGACACATTAAGAATTGCATGAAAGATAAATTTAGCTTGAAAACACATTAGGGCATGGATCAGGATTGGAAGCATTATTGTTTCCATCTTTCTCCCTGACTGAAAGTATTTAGGGAATGTGGTCTGACCAGCATGCAACAATACAACGTACAAAAGCACTTACTCTCTAGCCACTTCAGCTCAAATAAAGTTCACAACAGGCTTCAGAATTCTTCACATCTCAGAGGATTCTGCTGCTTTCTGAAAATGTGCCTAACTTGAACTTCACATGTGGTCCTCATTTAAATGCAAATTAACCAATTAGCAATTTAAAGTATGCTAACAGTTAATTTGTATTTGAGATACTTGGTCTTGAAATGTGTTAAGGCCTGACCAATAATTCACTTTCTTTCACAGTTCCAAAAATTCGTGCTCCATCTTAAATTCACCTGGTAATTGAGTATTTTTAGGGTTACCAAATGTAAAAATATTTGGCATATTCAAAGCTTGGCTTGGCAATTTAATAACATGCCCTTCAGGCACAGGAAATATAAACCCCAAATTTGTTCTAAATTTCATGAAATCTTGTTAAACTGTGATTATCATTCCTCTGGATGCCAAGAAAGTCATCGTTTCTTCCTTGTAGGCTTTTTGCATTGAAGGTATATGTATACATATTGTTGTAAAATCCCAGCTGCAAAGCAGTCAGGTGTTTTGAAACTAGGGTTTCACTCATAATACTGTGGTGAACTAATTGATACTGGACATAATTAGCTTTGAATATTTGATTGATTTTATCTGATAAAAACTGTTTGAATGTCAAAGGTCATACCTTCATTCAGATACAGTGTTATTTTTAAAATGAAACATGTATGAAACCATGAAACCATAACTAAAGAAAACCATAAATTTAGGAATTTTGATAATTACAAAATACATTCATAAAGAAGTAATTATTATAATTTAAGGGACAAAAAAATTCAAAATAATAATAAAATTCATGAAAAATTCCTGTGCACTCAATAAGGTACAATAAATATGTAACATATTAAATCACTCTGAAATGTGAATATTGTCAGGGATTTAAACTTCTGAGAAAAGTGAGCCATGCTTGGCAATTAGCATCAGCACTGAAATGACAGTGGGCATAATAATACTGGTTATCTGTGCTGCTAACGTGCAAATGTAAAGAATATAGATCAAGCCCTCAAACTGGTTCATGACTTACTCTGTTGAGCCCATGTGTCAAAAATGTATCGTGTAATGATATACAGCCATATCAAGTTTTCTATAAGCATTTAATTTAATTAACTGAAGGAGCACATTTGTCTTTACTTGCTCTCTGATCTTTATACAGAGATAAAGTGTCATTTCCCTGCAGTCATATTTGAAATCTGTAGTAAAAGGAGCCCCAAGCTAAACACGTGCTGAAGGGAACAGGTGCAGGTCATATAAATTATTGGAGGAGATTCTGTCTCAGCATTCCTCAGCACTTGCTGTACGTCAGTGCTTATGCTGATCTGCCCGTGGTCACGTGGAACAGCAGCACACTGATGCCTTTGTGTCTGTCCCCAGTCAGAAAACCATTTAATCAGTCACCAGAACAGTCTGTGCTAAGGGAAATGCACTTATGGGAAAGTGCTCTAGACTTACTTTTTTCATAATTCTGAATATTTAAACCAGATTATATTCCTGATTTTCTGGATAAAATAGACGAAACTAGAAACTCCTTGCTGAGGAAAAATTTTTTTTTGTTTGATCGATATGAATGTCATGCTACTGTTTTTCATGCAAAGAAAAAGGTTAAAATAAATGATTTGCTGTTCCTTGTTATTTTTTTTCTCAACTGAATTTTAGGGGAAATTCTGAGAAAATAAACCAATTAGATTCCAGTTCTCACTGGAATATAAACATAAGATGCACACTTCTCAGTGAACTACCACTGGATTTGATTTTCAGTTCTGCATACCAGGTAAAGCAGCCTCATGTGGCACTCAAAAGTAGCATGGAAGTACCATGATGCTAACTTTAGCCCTCCTGAGGGATTAATATGAATGCTTAATGACATTAATCCACATTTAGCTCATTTATATTTAGCGATATGCTTTCCATGCATACATATACAAATATTAATTTTGGATTGAAAGATAATTGTTCAACATGATAACAATTAAACAGCTGTAACCTGTCTTGCGTTAAGTAATGGAGCTGCAGGCAAGCTTTATAAACAGATGGTCTTACCCACCCATGCTTAATGTTAAAGACTTTTAAAAAAGAGGTGTTGACAATTCTGAACAAGAAGGCATAGTTTTGATGCAAATTGGTAAATTTGCAATTTAGATTATGATAAAACTAATTTAGTCTATAGAAAAAAAATTAGGCTGCATTGTAAAAGTGAGTTGTTACACAGCACATCGATATAGCAGGTTCCCCACCAACATAATTATTTACTAATTTCATTCAGCTAACAGAGTTTAATGGAAAAGCAGCTGGAAAAGTATTCATATTTATGGGCTTCCTATGACAGTTACCTTATATACTCATGGTACATGACAGTTATATCACAAAAAAATAATAGACTTTCTGAAATAATATCTGTTCCAATCTCACAAAACAACTACTCAGACAGGAGAGGGTCACTGAACTCATTGCAAGCCAGGACAGAAAGGAAACAAAAACATACTTTAGCACAACTTGGTTATGAAAACTTAATTACAGAGCAGACTTTCATCTAGGCTATCACCTGGGCACCAGCTGTGCATCTGCTGTCTTGTATCCCATTGAGATGCTGGGTGAGTTTCAAAAAATAATATATGGATGCTCACCTCAGACCCATGAATGTCACTTGCAGACCAAATAAACAATTGACAGATGATTTTCCATAGCTCTGCTGTTGATTTAACCCATTCTCATGGGCACACAGGAAATTCTAAAACATTACATTAAAATATTTTGCCTGTTGTGAGGCACTGGCGTAAGGGTTTTAAAGTAAATGATGGTAGATTCAAACTAGACTTACTGAAGTTTTGTTCAGCTGGGTGGTGCAACACTGGAACAAGCTGCCCAGAGAGGTGGTGAATGCCCTAGAAACATTCAAGGCCAGGCTGGATGAGGTTCTAAGTAAATGAGGCTCTGAGCAAATCTAGTTGAAGATGATGTTGCTTACTGCAGTGGGGGTTGACCTCTAAAGGTCCTTTCCAATCCAAACTATTCCATGATCTATGACTACAGCTTTCTAGAGGGAAGAGATTATAAGAAACTTAGGTGCCTTAAATTGTTTAGTACTTGAAGCATACATTGCCTATATTTAGTTCAAACCTCTAAGATGCTAAACAATAGCACCAAGTTTTGAGTTTTGCTAATTCCTATTAGATTCTCAAAATGATGACCATGTACTTATCTCTGAACATCTTTGACATAAATATGTGGAAGTATGCATTCAGAGCAAAGGCAGTGGCTCACAAGTGTGGCTGACATCAGGTGAGGTATGGAAGTTGCACTACCCTGTGCCAAAGGCAAGGAAGATGTGGATAATGGAACAGTGGATATCAGCAATAGATAGCAGGTTTACTGCATTAGTCCAAACAATCTTGTCCACCTTACTATACACATTGCTTCAAACAAACAGACCTCCCCTCCTCCCTGCTTTATTTAGTCTACTCTATTCTCTATCACAAATCAAAGTATATAAATTACATATGTATAATATTTCTCCAATCCAGTCCTGTCATCTTCAGCCTCAGGGAAACTCTGATGTTGAACCCAGATAAGCAGATGTCTAAATTTTTTTCTGAACACAAAAAGCAAACCTTTGTAATCACCTACAATTTTTCTTTCCAACATCCTGAAGTATTGAAATAAAAATAAATATCAATGAAATAGGTATCTGACAGTTTAGAGTAATTAGTTTCCTCTGACTAAATTCCATTTAAATATTTTGAGGTATATGTAAAAATTGGCATAGTTTAAGAAGCAATCTAAGATTTAAATTATATTAGAGAGAAATACAACTAAGGACTACCTTGCTTTAATAAGGAGACAGGTTTGTTTGTTTCCTTCATTCTATGTTTTAACAGTGTCAACTTACAATGCAAACAGTGGGCTAACTGAAAATGGGACTGGACTGAGAGTTATCATTCAAGAAATGTCAACTGAGGTACAAAACATTTTTTTTACCATTTTGAACATCATTCATGCTTTACAAAAATACCATAAATTCTTTGTCAAATGAGTTATGGATTCAGATGATTCAGTATATATTCCAGTTAGTGCCTCTGTGAGTAATGCAATCACATCTGCCCCATTTTGTACATCCAGCCAGAGATCTGGAGGGCTATTCCTTTCCCAAAAAGTGAGTAAAATGAGCTGCACTTAAGATTTACAGTTTCTTTGCAATATTCCTTTCTCAAAGAAGCTGTTAATTTTGGCTGTTGCGCTTCATAGGGGTTCCAGCTAATAGCTGCAACAAAGAAACACATTTGAATTTCTAAAATACTTCACAGTACCTCAGCTAAACAGTTAATGACTTTTGGAAATACGAAGGGTGCAATTGTTTATTTTTAGACATATAAAGGGGGAATGAGTAGGCTTCTTTCACACACATAACACAAATTATGCAAATATTCTGCTATTAAGTAAAGAGTTGTATGCCTGGATTACATATGGAGGGTGACAATAAAAAATTGGTTTGCATAGAGAAATATTCTGAAGTCCCTTGTGTTTTGAAATTTATTGCTCAGAAAGAGCTACTACCTACTGTAGGGTAGATGAGAGAAAAGCAAATTGACTCTTCATCTGCCAAGTTAAGGAGGCAGCAATTTTTCCCCCACTAAGTCGAAATACTGCTGGAAATGAGCAATAAAATTATCTGGATTCTCTGTAACACAGAAAGAAACAGGTCTAAAAAATAAATGTAACAGCAGGCTAAAGCCTGTATCTCATTACTTGCCTTGGAGGCTGTAAGGACAATACAAACAAATCAAACTATCTTTACAGCAGCAGCCAGAAAGTAAACACCCATTTAAAGAACAAACAGGTGGGAAGAGAGACCTGCTTGCCCAGTGCTGAGGAAAAACTTGTTTGTGCTTAATATGTTGGAAAAATTGTTCAAGAGCAGTTCATCTGTGTATAACTACAACCCTTGAAATGCTGCCAAGGTCAGTGAGACCAACAGCAGAGTGATCTGCTGAGTAATTGCTCGTTGGCAAGTTAAAGCAGTCAAGGGAAAGGCTTTATCCGACTTCTAAATATTTACTTTCTTTTATTGTTCAGAAAGCAGTTCTCTCCCCACCTCTCTACTTTCTTTGTCAGCAGGTTTTCTGGAAGCTCCTCAAAAACGTTAACCCTATTGATTCTTCCTGTGATTCTGCAGATGCATCTTGATTACCTCTCCCTCATATGTTTGAGCAATTTCATTAGTAACTAACAAAAACCCCAAACCAACCAACCAACCAACCTTTAAAAATCAATTGTGATTGCTGTAAAAAATGATTCTGAAGTCAATCTTATTACTTTCACACCTGACTCCCTTCTAAAAAAGAAAACCTTGCCTCATCTTCTGGGCACAATGATGTGGGTATTAAGTAACACAGCTGTAATAGGCCCTCATTTTCCCTGCCCTCAAAGCTCTTACCACTGCTTCTCTTACAGCACCACCACCTGCCTCTCCAGCCAGGGCTGTAAAATACCTGGGAGCACAGCTTGGGTTTTGCTGTTTTCTAGATATTCATGTCCCTGTTACGGCTTAGCTATGCTAACACATTCAGAATTAGTGCCTTTCCAAAACTTCCATGTACGTTAAAATTCTTCAGGCTCTTTTTAGCTTGTGGCAAAAGCAAATCATACTACATTTACATCCATCAGCTCCACTGCAGTTAGACTTAGAAGCAGTTGCTTCAGCTACATCACCTGTTTTAACCATCACTCTTCCATCTCTCGAAACACAGAATCATGCGGGGTTTTTTACTTATTGGACTTTTTTTGATTACTCAGATTATCCATGATTTCCTCATCACTCAGTGTTATGCTTGCCTTTGTCTGACCTGTGGCTGCCTCTTTTGGTGCCAGTTCAATCCACCTCAAAGTCCTTATCCATGATGCTTCTCATACTTGGGAGATGTGCCCCATAAATACTTCAGTTGCGTGGTTAGTCTTGGCACAGCCTCCCACGAGCTTCATGCAATGCTCTCCACTCACCAAAGTACAAACTAGTCATCTCTTATATGCAGAGCATTGGCAGCTCCTTGGCCTGTGCTTCCACCTGTTGTCATGCAGAAGTTTTTCTATGTGGTTCCGCCAAGATAAAAATTGTTTGGATAGGACTCTACTCCACTGTTACAGACCTGCAGCATTTTCCACAAAGGGGCATTAGTGTGGAAGGGAATTTCTTAGCACTACAGCTCCACATTTTCTTAGTCCTCCTCTTTACATACATGGTTTCTCATGCTACCTCATTGTCAAAGCCTGTGCAGTAGAGAAGGATATCCTGCTCTATATGGGACATATGGACTATAAATGATTGAGTAAGAAAAGCTCCACTGATAATGGTATACCAACTTCCAAAGGTTTTCAGGCACTAGAACTAACTTGGTTACAGAAACACAGAAGCTGTAATAAGGATAGCTTCTTCCCAATCAGCTGTATTAAACTGCTGTTACGTTATTGACACGTAAGAAATTTTATAAGTATTCTAACACAGAACATTATGTTGACAAGAAGATAATCTTGGGCAGTTAGATCACATTTTTTACATGGTGGAAAGTGACATTTTTATGCAGGCGAGTCACTTTTTAGTGCTCCTTGTCCTTAAAATAGAAAAAAAGAAAGAAAAACAATAGGAAGCTTCATTTCCAAAAGACATAAAGCTATCACATAAAAATAGCAAAGCACAAATCAGATAGTATATTTACCGTTAAAAATAAAAGTAACCTCCCCCTGGTGAGGCAGGTAAAGGGAAAAGATTGAAGAGGAAATTCTTCCACCTTCTCCTCATGGCAAACTAGGAATGAAGAACTGATCAGCCATTATATAACCATCTCCTTTCTTAAAACATCAACTCTTTTTCACAGACTGACACATGCAAATATTTGCTCTGAAGAAACATTCTTCAAAGCAACACGCTTTTTATTCAGACGCGGCCAGCAGCGCTGGCTGTTTGTACTTCGCAGCGAGGACAGGGTAAAGCACAGGCAGCCTACCAATGGTACAGTGCTCTCCGTTCCATCCCTGGCTACATTCACACTTGCCGTCCTTACAGGTGCCGTGCTCGGCGCAGCGGGGGTGGCAGGCCCGCTGGCTGCAGGCTGCGCCCGTCCAGCCCTCCTCGCAGCGACACGTGCCGCCCATGCACACGCCGTGCGTGCCGCAGTCCGCGGAGCAGATCTCTGCAGAGACAGGGAGGCGGCGGGAGACGGGGAATACAGCAGTTAGAAGGGCTACCTTTGAATCGCAAGAATAAGAGAGGCAAAATCTTTGAAAGTTAAATCAAAGGACTTCATTGTGAAAGCCATTTTCATGTAAGATTCAACAGAATGGAGAACACAGAGTTTTATCTCTTTGCTAATGCTCTTTTAGTTAGCTGGCAGACTTAAGTGATATTTAAGTGTTGACAGCTCTTTTGCTAGCTTGCAGTAATTTTCAAGCATGTTTCTTTGTGGTCATATATGTCTTAAGAGTAACCTTTTGTATCTTAGATTATATGGCACTCATACCTACCAGAAGTTACACTGTACTCACAGTGACAAAATGTAAAGGTATATCTAGATCGCTGTCTGTGGTGAGTGAAAATCTATTATGACTAAGTTCAAATTAGCAACGTTTCCCCTCCATACTCTTCTCCCTGCTTTCTTTCAAAGTTGAAATGTGCCATTACTGACACATTTTTCATCATAAAGAATAAGCCTTAGTGAGACAAATTAGCACTATGCTGACACACTGACACATCTGTAAAGTATAAAAGATCATTTTAGTCTTTTACTTTCAGTAAATTTGTATCACTGACAGCTATGAACAGTCTGGTTTCAATAATACTTTGTTAAAAAAATAAATCAACATACAGCAATTGAACTTGTCATTTACATATAGTAACAGGATCTTCTATCTGATAGAATAATTGAAAAATATGTTAACAGTCAAAGGTAGTCAAAGGCCAAACAACAAATATTAAGTCTCAGCTAATACAAGACGATAATTTACACTGCCAGATTTTGCATTTACTATTTTGGTTCATTTAGTCAGACTCCAGCAAACTTTACTTCTGCTAAGCAGAAAACAGAAAAACAGAAAAAGAGATACAATACAGCCTGGGGGACTTTTTAGTTCCTTGGTGTACAGCTGTCTTTAGACATTTATGGTTCATAGAAATACTAAATTTAGGTGTTTTTTTTTCCTGTAAAAGACAGCAAGTAGTTCAGTAATAAAAGATCAAAATTATTTTTAACAGCGAAAGGAACTTGCATTCAGTGCAAGAAAGGTTTCCAGACTCCTGATCAACAGTGTTTTCTTCTCTGCTGCCTCAAAGTGCTGTGGAGCATTAAACACAGTATCAAGGAGCTGTGACATTTCCCTTAAGAAACAGCCAAAACCTTTATGGAGAAAGACAGCTGTAATTTTCCCCTCCTTTCCCCCCTTCCAAATATATAGCATTTTATATCTACTTTGAATTAAATTTTTGATTAAAAGATGCAAGATGGTTTGATTAACTTCAGAGTCACAAAACATCACTGCAGCTCCAAGAAAGAAAGGTTTATTTCTCTTCAATCTAATCAATTTTTCATTAGGGTGAAGGTGTTTATCAGCTTTTAGCACACCAGCTTTGAGCAAGGTGCGTCAATCTTTGTAATGAATTTATTAATTAGAGTTAATTTAATTGAAGTGGAATTGAAGGGCTAATTAACGGACAAACTGCTGATGAAGATAGAGGAAAGCTCTGCTGATTTCAAACCTATAAAACCCTCTGATGGAAATAACTCATTCTTTTCTTCATCTAACAGCTTAACAACATGTTTATGGGTAAGATTTACTTTTTTTAGTGTACTGCTCTGAAGGTCATTTTGCACAGCTTCAGCAAATAATCTCTGCACGTCCTTACAAACATTCTTTTGTGAGTCTGACACACTTGAGATATTTGAGATCAGAAATATTTTATGTTATTTTAATGACAAATCATTCCATGAAACAGAGGTAAAAGATGGAGCATAAGTTGTCATCAAAAGAAGCACAGAGGACGTGTCAGTAAAGAGGGGATCCATGTTTTGCCTGAGAACTAGACAGGGTCTAACACAAATAGCCATTTTTAGTGCTAGAAACAAAAAAGGATTTTTTCTTCTAAACAAAAGTCACAGAAAACAACATTTTCTTCTCTTTGTCACTTTTTCTTGCATGTTTGGAACTCTATCACTCCCGTATGCATAAACCATTATGAACTATCATAGATCCTGGTCAGGAAGTACATTTGTTTCAAAAAGATGGTTCCTCATGAAAAAGTTATATTTATTCATAAGCTGGCATAAACTCAGCTAGCCCATGTGTTCAGTTTTCATTAACAAAATGTCTGAGTTCTTAGATGAACTGGTTTAGACAAATACATGTCTCACAGTTAGACATGATTTCTTTTTTGATATGTGGCTACCAAACAAGATTCTAAAAACTCCTATTTGTCAAAAAGCTGCTGTCATGCTTTATAAATATTTAGATTCTGCTCTCTGTGCTAGTACCTCTAGTTTTCTCCTTTTCTTTCTAAGCTCACACTATGGTTTTAATAAACTCAGCTCCATATTTCAAGAAATTCTCCTCTCCTTCCAGCCTGGCAGCCTGCACCTTGCCTCAAAAACTGTTTAAGACTCATTCTTGCATTCTCCTTGCCTTCCAACTTGAATGCTATCTGTTTTTCAGGAAAATTACCTCAAATTAGCTGGAGAGATTCTTAAAATGCGAATGCCCCTGGTTTCACTACCGTAGTTTTAAGTTTCTAAGTAGATGTATTAGGAAATATTCATATCATGCAAAGAACATTCTGAGCTTGCTTGTGAAATACCTGAAGTAACCAGATGAAGGCAGTTGAAAGATACAAACAACATTGATTTTCCAATTCTTCAAACTCATCAATTATTTTGAACCTTTGAATCAATTTACAATTCATGCTGAAGTCAACTCCAAGAGATCAAGCAGCTCAGCAGGTCAGGTCCTAACACAGTAATGTAATTAAAATGCTGCTGTTCAAGACATCAACATTTTATAAAATGCCAGTGCTTTTAGCTCTTACCATTGGAGCAATCTGGACCTGTCCAGTTGGGGTCGCAGGTGCAGCTACCACTCTCTTGAAGGTAGGTGCCATGACCAGAGCACTGGTCAGAGCACATTGTTTTCAGGATTTCACAGCTGTTGCCCCCCCAGCTCGGGTTGCAGTGGCACTCGCCGTGGATGCACACACCGTGGCTGGAGCAGGCTGGGTCCAAGCAATCCACTGCAGGGAGATGAGAAACATCAGCTTAAAGCTGTCAATCCTAACAACAGTAATCAACCCAGAATGCCAATGGCACTTTTGGGCTTCATTCACATTTCAGGACCTTATGAAACAGGTACATTGCATTCATCTTGAAAGCAAATATTAGCAGGCTGAAGGTGTGAAGTTCACCTTTCTTTCATTGCAATGAACGAGGAAAATACAGAGTGGACTAAGATCTCTTTGTGCCAGCCTCCCTTCTCTGGCTACAAGGCAAATCAGTCTTTGTCATCACTTTTCACATAGCTGCAATTTTCCTTGCAAGAACACCTCCCTTTTACAACACTTTCTGATCCTGTAAATTTTGTACATGCACATAACTGAAATCAAGACAACTACAGGTCACCACTGAATCAATGGAGAATCTTCCAAGATTTGCTTATTTTACTGAATTACAGCAAGATTGGCTTTGGGTCTTGGGCAAGTAATCTGCCTAATCATAATGTAGTAAGTGTTGGATTCTCTGCAGCACTATTCCCTGGTAAAACTGACCCAATTCACTGCCATACAGTTTTGACAGCTACATAGGAAACCCAAATTGTTTCAAAAATGAATGAGTTGCATACTATCTATCTGTCTTAATTCACTTGTGCTTTAGATGATGAGATTTAATTTAGCAATTTGACTCAATAAAATGTTACACTTGTAGGGTCAATGGCCTGAAAATTTAATTCCAGACACTTAACTGCATTACTTTGTATGTGGAGATCAATAAAATCAATTTGATTGGGGAAGAAAATAGCAGTTTTTACTCCCTAAAAAATAGAATGGAAAATGAACCACATTTTGAACCAGACCAGAATGAATATTATTATGCATATCTCTGGAATACAAGAATAATGCATCATTTTTCTCCCGATGCATTCGAATCAGCACTTTGCACAATCTGGTCAGTGGAAAAGACTACTAACAAATGCAATAAATTAATGATTACTCTATACTTAGAAAATTCAATAAGAATTCCTACATATGTGTTTCATGTGCTTTCTTAACTGACTTCAGCCAGATGAAACCCACATATACTGGCAAGCAAAAACATTACATGCATGTTACTTTGAATTTTCCCACTGCTGACTTGAGAATAGAGTACAATAATTCTGTAGAATTCAGTGATACTAGCGATTCCAAAACTTGATTTGTAGTATTGTAAAGTGATTTTAGAAGAAACAGGGTTAGTGCATAAGATCTAAATCTAGAAAAATTTATAGAGCCAGATGTGCCAGCTGTTAACCTGACCAACAACAGCTGGTGCTGGCAAAAATATTTACTCATTTACCTTCTTCACAGTTTTCTCCTTTGTAGCCAGAGTTGCAGGCACAAGAGCCCATGATGCAAATGCCCCGTCCCCCACACTGGGGATCGATGCACTGACTCGTAGGCACGTCACACTCAGTGCCCTTCCAGCCACTGTAACACAGGCAGCGTCCTTTGGAGTACTGCCCATTGCCACTGCACAGCACCGGGCAGGCTGCTGTGAAACAGAACACAGCAGAACAATCAAAATAAAGATCTTCACCAAAGCTTTATAAAGAAGAACATCTGAGATGTTGCTTTTCTGATGTATTTCTCTTCATGCCCACTTAAACTGGCTTGAGAAAAGCATTGGGTTGATTTACCTCTCGAACAATCGGGGCCCAGAAACCCAGGAAAACAATGGCAGGATCCAGAAACACATTCACCGTTACCATGGCAATTCCGGGGGCATTCCACCACAGACTCTGAAAGGAAAAAGAGAAGGATAATTCACAGGTGCCCACTGCATGAAGCAGCTATCATTTGAGCCACTACTAATTGACAGCTTGTTCTCCCTCCCAGAAGTGTTAACATTTGTTTTGTTTGAAGAGAACGGATAACTGTGATTTTCTACTGCTGATGCACCCAGTATCTTAGGACATCATATTCCAACCAAAAGGAAAAAAACTACAAGTGTAAAACTATATGAGCTCCATACTTAAAATCTAGTCCTGTGCCATTTAATAAACATTTCAAAACAGCATCCTCCTTTCAAGCACTGTTTCACTAGAAGTACTTATGCCTTAGACTAAGAAATTAAAACCCTTATGCCTTAGATCAAGAAATTAAAATATATACTCTGTATTTTATTCTGAGTAGCAAAAGAAACACATAAATGGAAAACATGCAAAAAAAAATTTAACTATGAAAACCTATCTATGAATTCCTAAAAACCTGACCCCAAGCTAGCATTTGGTAAGAGCTTTAAAGATTATGCTTACCTATAATTATGGTATTAAAAGACACCTGCTCTGCATTTTTCCCATCATTATAAAAGGCCAGGTGCCAGATGCCAGAATCCAAATACTGGATAAAACCTGCCTCGTGGAGACTG
This sequence comes from Chloebia gouldiae, assembly GCA_003676055.1. Classification (NCBI taxonomy): domain Eukaryota; kingdom Metazoa; phylum Chordata; class Aves; order Passeriformes; family Passeridae; genus Chloebia; species Chloebia gouldiae. The sequence goes on along the minus strand of QUSF01000005.1, from coordinate 16,297,580 downwards.
ACAGACCTCGCCTGCCGTCCTGCTCGCTCCGACTCCAGCAGGTTGCGTTGCTCCCTTGCAATCAGCCGGCTGCCATCCAGGAGCTCCACAAAGTCATACTGCAACGAAGCACACACGGGAGCTTGACAAGTCACGGGCTGACCATGGCAGCACCCTGACAATATGCTTGTATTGAGACCAAGAGTTTCCTTTTGGAACAGGGAAGCAGGAGCTGAAAGCAACCCTTTCTTCCTTCTTTGCTCCTTGCTAAGCATTCAAATAAAATTACCAACTAGTTCTCAATGCTTATTAGAAAGACATTTTCAGTAGAAAGTGGCCAATGAACCCATTATATACACTGGGGAAAGAAAATAGCAGTTGAAATGAGTCTGCAGTCATGACTGGCACCTTAATTACAGGTAAGAGCTAACGTTCAAACTGTGTTACATATATATGGGCTAATAATAATAATAAATGTCCAATACCCATAATCTACTTTTCCTCATTTAATTTCAGATGAAGGATTAACTGCCCAACCCTCCTTTTGTACAGTCTGGAATTTTTGAGGAAGGAGAGCAAGAGCTTTACTTCTCATCACAGAAGCTCAAAACAGGAGGAGGAAATCAGAAAACATTTCAACTATCAAAATTTACAAACTGACCAAGCCCCATGGTACCTCAGGTCAATGGACAGCACATACTGTATTTTAACAACTAAAATGGGGCTTGGAAAAATGTAGCAGCATCTCAGCTGATAAAACAATCAAACTCACAACACAAGTTCTTATGCATGTTATGCATGTTTATGCACCTTAACTAGGCTAATAGCATCTGGAGGGCTAAAACTGCTCCAGGCCCTACACTGATCTTACACTATCTGGAGTTGTTCTCATGGCTTGAAACTTGTTGAACATGTAAACATCAATATGTATACAGCAAAATTAAACAGGTACAAAAACTGAAGAACATTATTGCTTGTGGCAGAGGGTCTCTGCTTTTACTGCTAAGACTGTTCAAAGTTTCACTTCTACTGTGACACATGTTTATCATATGAGGTGAACTTTAGTACATAAACCTTCAATCTTTCCACATGTTGAAGATCTCTCTCAAATCAAATTATATCCAGGGCCTATTAAAGTAAAGGCCAGCATGTAGAACCACTGATTCACAAGATCTGGGACCACCGGATCAGTGATTTTTCCACCATGACTTGTGACCTTCAGAAACTGCTCCTGAGACAAAAGAAAATATGATAGCCTTTGTCCTGGAACAAGGGTTTAAGTATTCATGTACTCTTCTTGAAATTGCAGGCCAAAATTCACTGGTATTGTAAGATCGCTCGTTCCAGTATTCCGAATCATTTTCCCACCAGCCAGGATGTGAAGGAAATGCATCGTTAATATGACTCTTTCAACACCCAAGACACTTCTCCAGCTCTGTCTGAATGAGCAGGATAGAACAGAATGTGATTAGGATGCACAGAAGCTGGTGCCTCGGCAGCTCTTTATGTGCTGCACCACACGGAAACGAATGCGATCATTTTGGGAGAGCAATTATTCAAAACCACTCAACACTCTCATTTGTCAGAGTATTAAATATTTATCTTATTTTGTGTGAGAGAGAAAAACAATTTTGGCTTTTTTTCACTCCTGCCTCTCTGGTGGTTATAAGATTTTTAAAAAGGGAATGTTCAGGGAGCTCTGAGGTTTAACAGGTCATTCATAGACATTAGTAATTTGTATATGGCAAGAGATCACTTTTGAAGAAGGACAATTTCAGATTAAAACTGTATTTTTGATACAGGAACAAGTGATTACACCATTTGATTGGCCACGAATGGCTGACGAGCACAATACAATTCACAATTTTCTATTTGTAATGTAATAAGCACATATGCTGTTATCAGAACACCATTTTAGACTACACTTAAAAAGCCATACAGAAGGGAATTAACTGTTCATTCTGTCCCCCAGAAAAAAAAAATTGATCTTAACAAACCATTTTAAAAGCTGCTTTTTTATATTAGGGACATGGCAACAAAAACAGACTGGAAAAACAATTATCTTCATAAGCAAAACCATACCAATTTTTTTTTCCTCCTATGAGGATAAATTAATTTCCTTTACATTGAGTCTAAATATGATGTTTTGTCCTACCATACCATACAGTTTTGCTTTAAACCAAAGTCTATTTTATTCTTAAAAGTCTCTTTAAATAAACATATTGATTCTCTGGCTGCAATGGAACTGACATTTTTAGAAAGTGTCACAAAGACTTTCAGGCTTGCATTGATTGGGGTTTGAATGGACAACCACTGACAATTACTTCTGGTTGATATATGTATGATTCCACAGAAGCATCTCAGATCAGTCTGTGACACATTAATAGTAGCTGTGCTTGAGACTAATTTTGACACCTAAAGAGTACATACCAAAGCAACCAAAAATTCTGTCCTGAATACGACACATCAAACCATTTCCTACATGCTATATCCCTATTATTTTGGATTATGGGACAGAAGAAGAATTAAACTTTCTGCATTCTGTTACTGTTTAATTAATGGAATTTTCAAAGATTGATAGGAATAGTTATATACAATTCATTCTATTACAAGACAAGGGTGTAAACTAAGACTTGTTGAAATCTCTCCCAGGCTTATTTCTACCATACTTTTGTTCTGTCCCCTGCAATAGAAGGATAATATGCACCAGAGGTTGTACACTTAGGAACAGATATTGACTACAGTGTCCTCTTAATCGCTGTTAGGTTTTAACTGGGTACAAAAAAGAGGTGGATACACAGGCAATGTACAATTGGTACAGGAGAGAAGTGGAGAACAAGGTGGCAAATGTACAAGGCAAGTTTTGCATTACAGTCAAAGGTGACAAAGACACACATTGGTAGAAAAATCTAAGGTGTAAGGAGGGAGCTAAAAAAAATTGTGCTGTGTGGTTACACATGTAGGGTATCACAGGCATATGAGCAAAGATTTTGGAGGAGGACAGGTGACAAGGCAACATTACAAATGCTGGCAGAGTGCAGGATGTAATAAGTTCTCCATTATTTAACATAAGATCTGAAAATTCAAATACTGACGTTTGAGAAACAAGCAGCAGTTGCTCATTTCCATAAATTTTGTTATTAGCACTTGTCATTCTGTGACTAGAAGATAAGGGCAGATAGCATTCAAGAGACACAGACATGAAGTGATATATGTGAGTGAGATCCTACTTTTTGAAGTCCTCATGAAACAACCCTAGCTTTACACATCCAGAGATGGGCTCTGAGCCAACTTTTGTCATTATAAGATGAGATCTTTGAGCTATGGTAGACAGATTATGGAAGTAAGAGCTCAATAATTTAAAAAAAAAAAAAGGCAGATATAATTAAGACACTGGATGAAATCATCATAGTTAAATACCTCTTATGTTCTGTGCTGACTTTGAAAAGGCTGCATTAAAACTGGGGAACATTCAGAAAAGGATAACCAAAGGACTGAAATAGCTTTCATGAAAAGAATGACAGATTGGAAAAAATACAACTCCCTGATAATACCAGAGATCCATTAATCAAGGGTGGCATGGAGAAGAAATTAATGAGACCTTCTGCCCTGCCTCTTCCAAAACACTACCAACAGTGTGTCAAACAGAAGTTACTGTCTCAAAACACACTGAGGAGTAGAGTGTGAGATGTGTAGTTAAGCCCTGCTGCAAATGTCACATATGCCAAAAGCTTCCATAGATTCAAAGGTGACTATGCAAATTCACAGGAAAAAAGAAGATTTGTAGACAAATCAAAGACAGCATCATTGACTCAGCAAAGTCCTTCAGCCTTAAAACTCTGGAGGCCAAAAGCATATTGTGCTACAATAACTACAATATTATCATACTGCTTTATTAATCTCCCTGTGCCTGCTCATGGCCCCCATCACAGTCAGAAGGCTAGATGGGCCTTTGACCAAACTCAGCATGGATATTCATGTGCTTGTCTGCTATGTTCCTGTGACACTTGGAGCCACATGAGTGAGCTGCCTTGTCTAATGGACAGGAAGGAAGTGAAGGATGGAAGTGGAATGGAAGGATGCAGTGAAGCCAAACATCAGCTGTTAGTCTGTCCCTGCTACCTATGCCCAGCTTGCAGTTAGGAACTTTTGTCAGTACAAGCCATAAGAGTAAGGGGAAATAAGAAAGCAATAAATGGACTTGTGCTTGTAATCCCCTCAGTGTTCTATTTTATGAGATGTCTTTTTGCCAAAATACCTTATTTTGTTTACATAAGCTACTTCAGTTAAATATGTATTTTACCAGGATGAGTTGTGTCTTCATCAAACTCCTGTGTTAGGACTTATTTGGAGAAAGGCCTAAACTGTCAAGATGTATTTTACTCCATTTTTTTCCCCACATGAAGGAGCATGGTCGCAATAAAACCCAGCTGCTTACTGAAACTGCATTTTCAGAAGCTTACATACATATTTTATCTCAGACGCTTAAACCAGACATCACTGGGTTCAAGGCCATACAAACATTCTGATAAACCTGTACCCTTGGGAAGCTTTAGCAGCCTTACAAGTTCACTAGGGCACTGATAAGTAAGCATGCCTAATTTTTCAACGTATCAAATGTCAGTCAACGGTTTGTTAAAAATACTCTAATTATATACCAGGCAAAGACAGGACAAGAAAGCTTGACCTATACCCTGGGGACAGTATATCCAAAATGTCAAGCAGGACTCACATATGATTATTTCTGTTATATCATACCTAAACCTTAGTAAGAACTTGGAGTCTGTGTAATACAGAAGATAGGAAACAGATTTAGTAGTCTCTATGTTTTGGATAAAGGGCACTTTTATTTCAAACTTATGACAGGATAAAGAATCAAGTAAAGATAATTTTTTAATAGATGTACTTACTTGCATAACTTCTCATATAAATGTATAGTCTAGATCAGCTTCTTCAGTTTTATTCCTTCTTGCCATACATGTATTCCCCCAACTCCTGTTATTGTTATCATTGAGATGGCATTTGTATTCCAAACCCCTATTTCAAATGGCTGATAACTTTCTGAATCAATTTTCTTTACACTAGAATTTCATGTGGTTGTTGTCAGCCTGAGGGTGGGTGTTCATATGTGAAGGTCTGAAGAAAATCCATTTAATCATTATTATAAAGATCAAATTTTTAAGTAAACAGAGTGCACTTTCTGCATTCAGTAAAGTGTTTCTACTTAAATGGAAACTAAACTACAAAATAAAGTTAATGTAACATTCCATGACTTTACTTGCTTTGCTCACCCTTCCTTCTGGTTTTTGTCTGTTAAGTAGGTGTACTAATTATAAATATATTAGTAACATATTTCTATATTGTACATATTTTAAAAGTTATACCTGAATTAAAAAAAACCTAAAAATTTAAATAGTGCAGTAGCATAAAAATAAAAAATTTTAAAAATGAGACTGAATTAAAATATATGAATTTTGCACCTATGGATTTGCTGCTACAACTGCGTATCAGACATAGTCAGTCAAGCTTTGATACAATTATGCCATATGCTATACGTAGATGTCTGTCCACAGCAAACCCATATACTCAAAAAAAAAGTCTAATATGTTTCTCCAAATGGGGAGAAGAAAATGAGCTAAAATACCTATTCAGGTGGAAAAATGGATCTGAGACAACACTTGGACAAATACTGTGTTGAAAGAAATCTAATCTTGGAGGGTCTTAAATCTTAAAAATAATATGACTACAATTAATGCTAAAATACCATCTGAGGCATTGATTCTCTGTTTCTCCTGCCAATCCAGAAGACTGTTCATTTTACACTTTAACTGTTCATATCCATATCACTATGGATAAAAAGTGGTTTTTTGTTACTAGGAAATGTGACCATATGCAATAAAAGGTGTCATTAGAAATCTTCTGAGGGGTGGAACAGAGTAAGTCCTCTAGGACACGTAAGATCAAAGTTTCGAGACATTAGATGCCTAGTGAAGACCGCCACTTTCATAACCCCAATTCACTCTATCTTTGTAGATACGTATAATATATTTTTCCTTTTTTGTTTTTATTTTCTGAGACACCAAGCTGTAAATACTGTAGTATTTGCTTGTCTTCTTGTTTGGAAATTTGGTTAATGTGCTGTTTGCAGGAACTCTCAACCACCCCTTACATGTGGCTGTAAGATTCTGTATTAGTTTGCTTAGGTGTTTAAAGATATGTGAATATACCAAAGAACAGAAAAAGTAGCTATAAATTCTGCATGAAACAACTCCATATCTGAAGAATCACTGCTCAGGCAATAAAACAGCTCATAAGAACACCATGTACCCCCATTCTGGCTCCCAGCACAGAATATTACCAATGTTCTGGTCATCACACGAGATCAATAAAGTACGAACAGTAATAATAAAAATCAGCAACATGGAAAACATTAGAATCCTGAGAGATAAAAAAGATACAAAATATACAAGATCATGGTTTTCAATAAAGTGTTACTTTTAAGACAAGCAGTTCTCACCTGAGTGTGTGAAGGTGGTAAGCCTTTTCGACCATATACTCCAATCAATGCATCTTTCTGAAGGGATATATTGAATTTTAGAAATTGTGGCTGATCAATGAAGAGTTGTGATCTCCAAAAAATCCCAGGGGGCACTTCTTGTATCGCTCTTCGGCCTATATCAAGTTCTCCAGAATCTATAGTGTTGTTTTCTTGTGCAAAGCCTCCTAATTTTCCTGGTGGTTTAGAATAATGAGATCAAAAATTAGTGCTCCTTTCTGGCTTTCAACCCTTCATATATATCCTCAAATATTTAGAATTACCTCAAAAAATGTTATCTGACAACCTTTTTGAATAGAAGATCCCAGGAATTCAATGATTTGGAATTACAAAGGCAAAGATACCACAAATACGTACATACTAAAAATGCTATAGTATCCCTAAGAAAGACCATTATGGAAATGGTTTAGAATCTACATTAAACTGTATTTTTTTCCCCATTTTAACAGGGGTTTATCACAACAAAGTCTCACATTAAAAAGAAAAAAAAACTAGAAAAAGCAAAATACAGCATACAGATTTTAAGAATAATAGGTACATAAAAGTATTCAAGAGAACTAATATAATCATTTCTACATTAAATATCAGAGCATTTATTCAATACTAACAAATGCTACAGCTCTGGTTACCTATTTTTGGTTTTGTGTAAGCAAGCAATGCTGTATTGAAGCAGCTGGCACATGTGAGGCTTGAGTGAAACAATACAAAGAAAAATGGAACTGTCATTATAGTCTGGGAGTTTGCTGTGTTTTTACCAATTCATATTTTTTTCATCAGCTAGTCTATTATAAAGATTGAACTAAATCCATCTGCATGTGATAAGCATGTTCATGTGATGCTCACTTGTTTGCATACAAGTGTTCTGAAGAACTGACAATTCAGCCTTGTCTTTTGCGTTCAAATTCTACATTATTCATCACTTGATGGAACAAACTGACACAACCTTTTTGCAAACATTTAGACTGTAAAAAAAACTAGATTAAAATCTGAAATGCCAGGTGAGGTCACACATTGATCCTCGCCACTTATTGCGCATCCAAGATGAACTAAGGCTGCTGCTGAATTAAACAGGTACAGAGGCACTGCTGAGAGGCCTTGAGTGGGAACTTGTATAATCATTAGAGCTGTGTCACAATGGCATTGCAGTCACTGAAAATGTTTCACAGGATTATCACACTGATCAGAGTGCTGTTGAGAAGAGACAGTGAAATATCTTGATCTTGAAGACACTAGTTTTTAAACACTTTTCAGGATGAGTCTAATGCTTTTCTAAATTTGGACTTAACATTTCATAATACTCAGGTGTTATTCTAGAAGATGGATCTGTATTCACTATTTCAGTTTATTTAAGCGTTTGTTTTTTACTTCTTTCTTCAAATTTAAACATATTGTGTTGAACAAATTCACACACCGATGACGGGTAATCACTAAACAATAAACACTTGTTTGCCGTATTGATCTGCAACTTCCCATATTTCTACATTTCAAATGAAAAATAACTGCCTTGTACACTGAGAAGATGAGCTACACAGCTTGAGTAAGTGCTGTTTATCAAATACATTAACCAACTTCCCAGGAATGCCTGTTTCTGAGGTTCAACACTCAGCAGATAACACACTTAAGGACTCCTATGTTCTTCACTGAAAAAAAAGGTGGTTTTACTTTGTAGCCACATGCCCCTTTAGCACCCCAACACTGTTTGAGTCAGCAGCTATTTGTCACCCTAAGGTTAGGGTGTTAATTATTCTTTGTTCTCTACTGTATCTCAATGAGCATAAAAAAAATCTTCATAGTATTATAATTTCCTTTCCATTTTCTAAACAATAAGAGTTCTTACACGCAGCTTTACACCAAAACATGAAATGTCATGTTCATACACATGTACTATTAAGGTGGTTGAAATTTCTCAAATCCAAATCAGAGGATCAGGACATTACCAGGGGACTAGAGAAGGGTGGTACTGAAAGTTGTCCAGCTGTCAAAATATCTGAATCAAGGCTTCATTGATTCTTCCTTACAGTTTTCAGTAACCAGTGTGATAGCACAGGGGCCTCACTTCTCACATTTCACATCTAGTCATCACACTTTCCCTTCTGCCTAACTGGTCCCTCTTTTGTGGTTTAAAATGGGTACCCTCTGGTCTTTCTGTTGTTCACTATTGATGCATGCTGATAAATGACCATGTACCATATTCTGCAGAGGACAGCATTTTAAGTGGGTGGAATTAACCCTGTTATCTTGAACAATATTTAGGGACATAAGGAAGCAAAAATGTATTTGAAATCTTTGTTATTTCCTTTTATTTTTGAGGCAGTGTATAAGAGGTTTTAATTTGTTAAAAAATTAAAAATTACCAAGAGAAAAAAACCCAGTAAGTCTTTATAAAATATTTACAAAAACAACAATATAATTTATAAAATAAAGTATATATATATATATATATATATATATAAAATAAAGTATATCTTAAAGTATATATGCAGAAGACAATGGAATGAAAAGCTGTCACTGCAGCATCAATATTCACAACCACAGAGCAGATTTTTTGCTCTTCATTCAAAACAAGTAAGAAGAAAACAGGAAGTGATAATGACTATCTAAGTACAAAAAAAAATGTAGGAAGGTAAAGGAAATGAGAAGAAAATCTCCTGCTGGAGAAGTTTCACAGGCTAAAAGACAAAGGAGGGAACTGAGAAATGACAAAAGGAGGGAATTGAGCTATAACTTTTCTATGACTTGGAGCTGTGATAATTTGAAAAATTTTCAAGATGTCAATTTCTGGCAGAGGCTTCCTTGTTTTCAGGGGTAAGGAGGTCAGGTGTACCTTGTGAATGGGAAAATGGATTTTTGTGTAATGAAACAAACACTGCATTCATCAACCATTTAAATCAAGTCTTCTATTCAAAACCTATTGATTTTGAAGCCTCTGTTAGCCAAAAGTGCACAAGCTCTTAAATGTTTTGAGAATCTTAAAGGGCAACATGGAGAAAGGTCGATAAAAAATAATCCCTTTATGGGGTTTGTATTTTAAAAGCTCTTAGAACAAAATTAATATAGTTTTTTTCCCCTGTTTTATATATTGGTTGGATGATTCAGACTCAACATTATATGCCAGAGACTTTGAGCAAACAAATGTACATATTCTACCTGACTTATTGAATTTCAGAGAGAAATTTAAAAAAAGAGATAAAAGAAAACATCAACCTCTGTAGAGAAAAATCCAAGATATTCCACAGTGAGGTCATCATGCCACACAAAGCTCCTTGATCATGAGTTTCCTTCTAAGCATAGCTAAGAGAGAAGCTTCAAAAATATGCAAATCATTCCTGAAGTGCCTCTTCTGGAGCAAAAATTTCAGAAAAATGATTACAATGGAACACACACATCTAATCTTTTGTCCAAAGCTATTGCAGGGTTGCTGAAAGTGCCAAAGATTGACTCTCAGGATGAGGTGCCCCTTATGAAACAGTGTGTCCCTACACCTTGGGCCCCTGGCTTTGTTGTGGCCATTTGTTCAACATGAGGTCCCTAAGGCAGGATGGTCCAAGCCAGCCTCAGCACCCTCCTGCTATCTCTGGGGACCCCATGGCAACAATAAAAATATTACCATGTATTTTGGAGCAAACAGAGGTTCTGCTTCTCTGGATATGCTGAGAGCCATCCTATCCTCATCACATATCATATGTAAATTCCTGTGCGGAATTTTGGCTGACAGTTAGCTTTCCTAGTAAGCTCAGCATTATTGCTCAGGATCCATAGGCCCCTTCTCATGCTAGGTAGGAGAAACTGTGTGTTCCTGTTTATCTGTTTAAAATTACTCTTACTTACAAATGCTCTGTACTTGCATTACATATAGGGTCTTGGAGGAAAACTGATGTAAGTAAAACACAAAAGAAGGAAATGTTCCAAAAGAGGGGAAAAAAAAAAGGTGCCCATTTCACTTACCACTGTCTCCAGCAGGAACTGTTACAGGATGTGTTGGCACAGTATCAGAATTCACTTTTCCATTCTCAAATGTATCATTTTCAGTCTGCTGTAACTGCCAGTTGAGGCCAAACAGATGCATTGCTGGTGGTAGAGGATACAGGTTATTTGATGCTTTTAACCACAATGACGAATTGCACAAGTAACGACTCTCCATGCTGCACAGTGGAATAGCAACTCATACATTAAAAAAAATTAAATTACATGAACAAGCATTTGCAGACTAATAGTTCAGCAATGGCACAAAGCAATTACTACCACTGTCCTTTAATGATACAGTGCTTTCAGTGAACACAGTTGACAGAAAGCTCACCAGTCTCATTTTGAGTCTCTTACCCTTCCCAAATCAATGTTCAAAAGGATAGGCAGTAATTATGTTCTATTCTCTTTTTTTTTCATTTTTGATCCTTCTGAAGAGACAAATCATTTAAGTGAACTTCTAAATGGCCTACTAAAAGAAATGATTTTCCCCGCAGATGGATCTGTCCTGGTTAGCCAGAAAGGGAAAAGAAAAAATACAGGAGAAGAGGAAGGAGGGTGCTGTGGGTGTTGCAGGGCTAACCTATGACACAAGCACTTCATGCTGTTAACAACACCCTGCACAACCTCCCATTATGTGCCCATTCCCCACACTACAAAATGAGGCCAAGGCCATGAGCAGAGGCAGGGACACTGGGGCATTTTGCTCTGATAATGGTAATGCATAAGTTAGGTTTCTGAATTACTTAATTCCCAACAACTATGTTCATTTGAAAGTTGATACTATGTTAAGGAATTTAGCTGAGTTAATTATGAAACAGAGTCAACCTTCCATGGTGTTAGGGGGAACTTAAGGAACCTTGATCACCAGGGATTAAGGAATGAAACCAGGATCTAAACTTTTAGAGCAAAAATATGGAATAAACCCCCCCTATCTTACAGCTATACTGTGATACTCTCATGCAATTTCATGCTGTCTCTGGATTATTTTTTTTCTCTTCCAATGTCTCTATAATGTCATCAAAATTCATTTTACTGTAATTACTCTAGTTTGCGCTTGGGGTAATGTAGGTTTGCTCCTTCCATGATAACAGTTCTCTGCAAAGCAGTTAAAATAGTCTTTCAGTGCTACTAGGGCATAAAAATACACTGGGGAAAAAAATCCGCACTCATGTATTTTAACTATTAGTGCAAAATAGAAGGAAAATATTTCACTGTACTTTGTTGTTTCTGCTACTTCCCTCTCTCTGAATCAAGGTTACTGCTATAGTCAACATTAATAATTTATTCATTCCCTCTATGCAAATGACAAAAAATTCTTCATCCCATTTGGTTTCATCTCTGATCTTTAAATCTCTCTGTATTGATCATGGCAACCCTTACTTAAGATGAACAGGCATAAATGGAAGTTTAATTAGCTAGGCAACAAAAACTGCCAAATTAAGAGGTTGTCTGCAGGTCTTTGCCTTAAAGCCTCCCCCTTAACCTGAAAAAAAAACAAAAACAAACAACAGAATGCAACTAAAGACCTGTTACTTCAAAGACTGAAATCCTCACTACAGATGACATATTCTCTTTGTTCCAAGTCTTTGACTCTACCATTACACTTCTTTCCCAGACTTTAAATTGCCTGTCAAGGCCTGATAATGTAGAATGTTCCTTGACCCTAAAAACATCTTTCTTTTATCCCCTCTCAACTCTTGTTAAACCATAAATCTGACCACCACCATCTCTGACACCTCACTAGAATTAGCCATCATTATTTTGACCCTACATCAGCTGAAATCCTTATTTATGTATTAATCACCTGATGAGTGTATCTGTTTTAATATATTTCAATAAAATTCCTAGGGTCAAACTCTACATTTTGTTATACTTGTTCATTTCACTGGCAGCAATGAAAGACTGCAAATAGCAAAATATTTCATGATTTAAACCCAGTACATTCCTTGTTTTCAAGTCCAGAGATCTAAATCATCTCCCTTAACTTTGCTGTCTTCTTATCCCTTTTATTAGTTCTTCTGGAGAAAAGAAAAGAAAATGACATTAATTTTGTAACTCTAGAAACACAGGAACTTAGAACATCATTAACATCTGCTGGTGCTATGTACAGCCCTATGCCTCTCCATGCTCTGGGAGATCAAAAGGGGAAGCTCCAGCATGACCTTCTAGCATTCCCTTGTAATTCAAAACAGCTGGAATTTGAAGTCTTCAAAGGCAAGAACTGTGGGATCAATATTGGCTACATCAATATAACCACAATTACTACAATGTAAGTGACAACTACCTTTTCTTTGTCTTTGTACTGATGTGAGTCCCACTGTAGTTTACTGTCAAAGACTGGGAGTGTTAGCTGTATCTCTCAAGTATACAATTCCTCTCTCAGCTTTGACAATGAACTAGAAACAAGTTCAATACACAATGTTTAATGAAAATGAACAAATGGATAAATACAGGTGTTTCACAGATTGGGAATGGAGGAATATTTTTTAAGGAGACAAAAACTGTTACTAGACAATTCTAATGACAAAACTTAGAGTGTGTACTAATACACTAAATAATTCAACCACACAATCACTCTTGAGCTAGTGCTATGGAATTTAGAGAATTCTCCTTTCACAACAAACATGAAAACAACATGAAAGAAACAGGCTTATTGCTAAAGTATCGAATTACAAGGCAGAATTTCTTTTGAAATTATGAACTTTAGGAACATGGTTAAATTGACTGATGAAGACAAACTCAGGCACTATTGTTCAAACCAAAATTTGTCTTCTCACAGCTAGACAGCAACATAAAAGCAAACTTTACATCCTTATCAGTTTTATAAGGAAACTGAGACATCAGATGAAAATTTTTGATGCTATTATCTGCTTAGCAGCACCTGGGACTGGTACCTTAGTGGGATATCTGGGACCCTCCAGTCAAATGGTATGGACTAGTTCTGCATTTCCAAAGGGAGAATGATGCAATCAGACTGCAGAGGTGTACATGTTTGTCTGATTTCCTTCGGTCTAAAAAGGATGCATACCTTCTTCTAGCTTTGGGATGGGGATATAGGAGATCAGTCTCCTTCTCTGTCTCTACTATGTTCAGAGAAATAGTAGGTTTACTTCTTTTTATAAAGAATTTGATATATAAAGCAAAACTTAAAGCACATTTGAACAAAATGCATTTCATTATCTCCTGCTGCTATTTTTGTCCCAAATCTAATGTAAAAAAAGTTTCTTCATTTTTGGATTAGATATTACCTGTCATGTCTGGTTTGGAATAATAAATTTGGAATTTATTTGGTGTTAGACAATGACAATGAAACGAAGAAATGCTTCCTACAGTCATTAGTTCTGACTCTGTCAAATCTACGGGGATGCCAACATAGGAATGACTTTCTTTTCAATACTGGCATAACTCTGATGGCAGCAAGGACTGGTTTGAGAATGCCAGATGCCTCCAACCCCAAGGCAGGCAGACTGCGATGGTTGTGGTCATGGATCACAACAACTCAATCCAAATAATTTGCAGCCGCAAGCGTAGATGAATTCTCAGAGGATGGGAGAAAAGATGGGCTGTCACAATTCCAAATGTGCCCACAAACGCTAACAAAAGCCTTCTCTTACTTGTATCAAGACTGGGATGACTGTTTCCATTGTGGATCAGGACAGTTATTAAGCAGAAAGAGAGACGATAACATCTGGGGCAAAGAAGTCCAGGAAAGCTGGACATGCTATAAAGAAGGAAATCTTAGAAGCACAGGAATAGACCATCCCCATGTGCTGAAAGGTGGGCTGGTGGAGAAGAACACGATCCTGGATGAACAGAGAGCTTTGAAGGGAGAGTTTATCATCCCTGAAAAAAGGCACTGGCAGCTCAGAACTACAAGGTGTTGTGAGGCCACGTGGGGAGAAAATTACGAGGATCAAAGCTTACTTTAATCCATCCACTGCTATAAAAGACAACCAATGATTACACAAACACATCAGCCATAAAAGGGGGGGCAAAACTCTCCATCCTTTCTCAGGAAAACAGCGACAAAAGATGAGGAAAAGCCCGAGGCCTTTGTTGCCTCAGTTGTTAATTAACAGGACCAGTTGTCATCAAGGTATCCAGCCCCTGGACCTGGGAGACAGGAGTCAGGGAGCAGAATGAAGCCTACATAACCTGGAAGGGAATTGTCAGTGACCTGCTATTCATCTTAGGCCCATATGTGTTCATGGGGCCAGATGGGATTCACCTGAGCATTGAGGGAGCTGGCAGAAGAGCTCAGCAAGCCACCTCCAGTCAATTTACCAGCAGCCCTGGTCAAGTGTGGATGTCCCAGGCGACTGGAGTTGGATAATGTGACCCCTGTCTACAGGGAGGGCCAGAAAGAGGTTCCGGGGAACTCCAGAGCTGTCAGCCTGACCTCAGTGCCAGAAAAGGGCATGGAGCAGATCATCCTGAGTGCCATCATGCAACGTGTACATTGAGGTACTGAAGCACATCCAGGGAAAGGCAATGAAGCTGGTAAAGGGTCTGGAGCACAAGTTTTATGAGGAGCAGCTGATGAAGCTGGGGTTGCTTAGCCCAAAGAAATTGAGATTCAGGGAGACCCTCACAATCCCTACAACTGCCTGAAAGTAGGTTTTAGTAAGGTGAATGTACATCTCTTCTCCCATGTAACATGTAACAGGCTAAGAGGAAAAGGCCTCAGATTAAACCAGGGGAGGTTTAGATTAGGTATTATGAGAAAATGTTTTCATGGCAAGGATTGTAAAACATTGGAACAGACTGCCCAGGGAACTGGTGAAGTCACCATCCCTGGAAGGATCACCATCCCAAAAAAACTGTGGATACGACTCTTCAGCACATGGTTTAATGGTGAACATGGTTGACAATTTGACTTGATGATTTTAAAGGTCATTTCCATTTTTAACTATTCAACCTATGATTAAATAGTTACATTTTTGTAAACTGAAAAGAAAACCACTTAATTTTAATTAATTTTATTAATTTTAACTTGAATTAAATGTATGAAAAAACCTACCATCTTTAACCTGGGATTCTAGGATCTTCTACCTATCTGCTGTTCCAGTCCCTACATCTATTCTGCAAAGTAATCTCTAGCTACCAAGAGTTCTTCATTTGCTGAAGCTCTGCTAGCATTTACCTTTGGACTGAGTTGTTAAAGGTGACATTTGTGCTGCTACTGGACAAATTATCTGCATGGCCACCCTTTAGAGTGTGGTGAGGAGTGCATTCCCTCTAATGGAGTGGAAAGAAGAGGCATCAGAGATGTGAAAACTCTCTTGGATCTGGGCTGCTCTTGGCATGAATATAGTATCAGTGCCTGTGTGTGTGTGTGGTGCTAGTGAATATGACTAAATTCACCAGGACAAATCCCAAACATAAAAGCAGTAACCAAATTAACAGTTGGGCTCTTACCCTCCTCTTCCCTCTCACCCTGCCAATGGAGTACGGTATTCAAATATTCAGAGCTCAAATTAAAAGAGTGTATTTGTACCAACAGCAGCCTTAATGCTAACATAAAAACGCTATCATTTGTTGTAAGCAATTGGGTAATCTTGCCATCTGTCACCACACCACACAGTTCACTGAAGAGTTTCTGAACCATCTTAAAACTGCTTTTTCAAGCTTGGCTGATCTTGAGATCACTAAAGTCTAGTTGTTTTGGTTTGTAATCAGTCTACAAAGCCTTCCTTCAATAATTAAAATAGCAACTAAGAAAACATTTCACAGCAAACACTTAAAAAACCCCATTGCTAGTTTACACTGTGTAAAACATTTCGCAGTAATCTTCAGGAAGAAGTTGCCCATTTGTTGTGCATGCTCCTTTCTCAAGCTAGTAATTTGGCGCTTTAAGCATTACCTTTACAAGGAACTCTTTCTTGAGAAATACACTGTATTATCACTTCAAAACACTCTCCAGGACTTTCTTGCATCCAAAAAGAAATCAGTCCAGGTGGTGTAAGATGTACAGTTTATGTAACTAAGTGACAGAACTAGAACTGTGAGGGCTGACAACTACCTGCTGCATTTGACTACATACCTGCTGCATTTGCTGCCTTGCTCAATCTCTCAAAGTTCTCTTCTGCCAAAATTATGAGAGGCACAAAAAAGAATTGTAACAGAACACCAATTAATGCACCTGTTCTACCATTTAGCAAGAACTGGACTTGTCTGATTTTTTTCTCCTCTTCTCAATACTTGAATGCTATGAGGATAGGACAGCTAGTTAAAGGAAATAGACAGGTATTAGCATTATCCAGTATCCAGTGTAGCTTTAAAGAGAAAACAAAGTTTAGATCGGATGTGAATATACACACAATTCTGGGGTGTATGGCTCTCAGATTTTTTTTTTCTTTTTTGAAAAGGGTAGCAACATACAGTAAAAGCAAGAGAAACTTATATATTGTTCTCATCAAAATTCAAGGTTGTCTCTATGATAACTCACCAGGATCAACCACACCTTTTTCTAAAGTACTGTAAGTGACAAATATGCTCACATGAAACACAAGGGGCATAGAAAACACCCTGTGAGCTGTGCAGGTGAAAGAATCCCAAATGCACATCATAATGATGCACAAACAAAATCATACACCTACAAGCAGAGGCTTTATTCACAGAAGCAGTCCTGCAGTAATGGAAGAGGTAAACCTCTGAAGTAGCAGTCAGAAGTGCCAGCAACTCAAGACCTTCCATTCTGAATATGGCAACTTGTTTTTTGCAGGAAAGAACTGTACAGGTAACACAGGGTGTTTAAGAAGAACTAGAATTCACAGGTAAGAGGATTCTTTTAAGTAGAAAGAAGAAAAAACAGAGTTGCCTAAATTGGGAAATGGACTTGCAATGCTCCTCCAGCTTTTGTTAAAATAGCAACAGATGAAAAAGTAACACTAGACAGCAGAAAGAAAAAACACTGGCTGTCTCTAAAGAGCAAGCATCTTCCCAAAAACCTCTGGAGGTAAGGCCTATAGCATATGTTCTATGAGTAGAAAGAACTCAACACCATAGGGGAAGTTGGCAAGAGGAACTGAATTATATTGGCGACCCTCCTTCCCTTCTCCCATGTGTTTTACAAGGTATGGAAATCAAGTCTTATTATTCATGAGGCTGTGCTTGAAGATGAGCCCCACGCTAAGTTATTGAACTCATGTTCCAGGACTGCCACTGCTACATTTCTTGGTGCTGATATTTTGAAACCATAATTTTAAAAATTGCTTCCTTAGAATTAATTGAAAAATCTTTAGGCACACTTGAACATAAGGAAAAGTGAACATAATTTATATTTAAAGCAATGCAAAGAAGATTATAATTTAAACTAAGCAAATTGCAATTATTACTCAATCTTGTTGAAGGATTATCTTCTAGTTCATCTCCCTGTTGGCAATACATTTTAAAATGAAATATTTGAACACTGAAGTGGTTTTTAAAATTATCTTCCCTATATTTTTCTTGCAGACATAATTAGAATCTAAACCTACTTTATTCTGAAGGACCTGAAGTGGACCAGAAGACGTGCAAATGAACTGTCAGTGATTTGCATTCTTTTGCTTTTTTCTAAGATAATAGGATACCTTGGATGTTGTTGCAGATCAAACAATGAATTAAAAATAGTTAATTAAAATCTTAAATAGTGAATTAAAATTTACAAAGACAAGTTCTTTATTTATTACTGTTTTTCTCAAATCAATAAAATGGCTGTTATTTCTAAATTTAAAATAACTTTAGAGTACATGCTTTTGAGCACCTTCAAATGATTAGTCACCAGCAGCATCATATGAAAGTTGCTCTACATATACTCTGAATGTAAAACATTTTAGTAGAGTGCTATATGAAAAACTTAGTAATACCTATCAAGATAAATATAGTAACTAAAAAACTGGTATTTCCCCTTTTATCCTGAACAGTTGAACAGGTCAATTGATTTTACTGTTTCACCTGCAAAATAAATCCAACCTGTCTTGTCTAGTCTTCATTTTCTCTTGGAACCTTTTAACAATGAATTTGCAAAACATCAAAAAATTTGCCTAAAAATATAGCAACAAAGGTATATCAGCTATCTACTGTGGATAAAGTTACTCTCTTTGCTAATCAAAGATGATTACATGGCACTTTAAAGTATTGTTGCATTTTAACTGTTAAGAAAGATGTGTGGTAGTCTTGGTGTAAATATTTTTATTATATTCACTCCAAGATGGAGCCTTTATTCCTCTGAAAACTTGTATGGCTAGATGTCTCATTTCAGTTGTCAAGACAGGGACCTTTATGTAACAATGGTCTGATTCTGTCAACTCCGTTATACAAGGCACATTCAAAGCTTAAGGGAGAATCCACATTTCTTACAACAAAAACAAAAATAATTTTTCAGTAGCCTCTTATTTAAATAAGATATATCTATTATGTATTTTTTTAGATTTTCCCATTTATTCTGATGAACATCAAACTTATTCCATTTTACAATAATCTCCACCATACTTAGACAGGCATTAGTATTATCCTGGGCTTTTTCCTCAACAAAACTTTTTTTTTTTTTTCCCAGCTAATGCTGTTCAGTCTAAAAAGATGGTGAAAAATAATTACAAGTACAGAAATTATGGGAAGTGCATACTGGATTGCTCACTCATTTGAAGCAAGGGTTGTTTTGTTCATACAAAGGTAGAAAAAACATTCTGTAAATTTTGGGTTTCTGTCTAATAGTCATAATCAATGGTTTTAAATATTATGGGGCAGAAGAAAATTTCCCTGATTTACATGTTTCAAGACCAGGTTAAGACTACAGGTTAATAACTTTTCTGTATTCCTTCAGAGATTATTTTATTGCTTCTCATTCTATAACTTTTTCCTTTTCTACCTTAAATTTGCTTTCTAGAAAAAAAGCTGAAGCTCATGGGTTTTTTACCTATTTTAGGTTTTTTTTTTCCCAATTCCAACAGAAGTCTTGCTTTGTCCTTTAGATGACACCCCCATAGTGTTAAGAAGTGCAATGACAATGTAATATCTCAAAATTAATTAGAAACACCTTTCTTAGGTTGATGAAGTGATCCAACCATTCTTATAGTTCAAAAGCCTTATTTATTACAGAGAAACCAACCTCCCCAAACCCAAACCCAACAAAACCACCACAAACCTCTTGAGGGATATAATTAAGTGGCACTATATGATCATGCATAGCCTATTTGCATGTTGATGGCACAGAGAAATGCAGTCTGATGAAAAGATCTATGAACCAAAGGAAAAAGAAACAGGGGCCAATTAAAGCAATGTTCAAAGGGCACACTGAGCTGGGAGTTTATACTATATAGTGAAACACTTGTGTTGCATATTTCCATCTCATGACTGGCTAAAAAAGATCAAAGCTTTTTTTATTCCATATTAAGAATGACAGAATATTACAGCAAACATGCAATAAGGATAAATGTAATAAGCTTTAATAAAAGATGATAATAAGGCTTGATAAGAACTTTTGGAATGTCACCAAATCTGAAACGTAAGATGAAAGCATCTGCATGTAGAGATTGTAGTATGTTATTTGGAACCCCACAGAGCTAAACTGTGATTAGAACTCCATATTTTTCCATAAATTAGCTTTTGTTTTGAATTTCCTGCTGAGATCATATGCAAGTTGATTGAACGTGCAAGTCAATATATAGGTTTTCTAATCCTTTGCTGTTTTTCAGGCTTCATGATATCACAATTACAGCAGTCCACTTGTAGATCAAAGGTACATGATTGAGGCCAATAGAAAATAACCTATAACCTCTTTACAAAACTTCTTCACGGTGATTCAGACCTCTCCATGGTAATTACCACTCACCTACCTGAACAGCACAATTATGTAGATGCATAAGCCAACCCCTACATGCAGATCAACTTGCAATCCCAAAGAATTTCCTCTTCAATCCATATTAAAAAACAGAATGAACATGCTGAGTTCACCTTCAAGGGGGTCAACTCTACCATACCTCAACACCTCCAGTATAAACTTGAAAGCCATTAGCTATCTGCATAAGCAAATAATCTCATGCAAACCTTTGATTCAAAACCCCAGGGTTTACAACAGCTCAGTGATTGCGGTCATCCTCTTATTGAAACATCCCCATCACTCTAGGGATTGGCTAATAGATAGGGCATCCTTTATTATATCATCATTAATATGTTTTATGTGCATTGGAATAACACACCATGTTCCTCCACTAAGCTGAAATGTGTTTTTTATGAAACTACTCCTGTAAGCAAAGTTATACGGTAGGTACAGGAAAAATACTATCACCAGAAAAAACAATTTACTATACATGATTTAAAAAGGAAACTGTGACATAAAGACAAACTTACTGTTATTTGTTTGTAAAGCTAGGGAATTGCTTGCAAGTCAGTTTCTAAACCACTTTGTACTTTGTATCAATTATCTAAGCCTTGGAAAAAACAAATTAGGATTACAGTTTCACATTGATTTTTTTTCCTTTTAAAGGTAAATCAACCACAACACTGCACAGTAAAATCTTACAGGTGATTTTAAGAACAGTCTTAGCTCTAAAGTAATGGTCACTTATAAAATTGATAGAGATAACCAATTACTCCTTTTAATGTGTGAAAAGACATTAGATCAGTAAAAATAATGTGTTTTAAATTTGTTCTCTAATTTTGGCTACAGCTGAATTGAAATAACAGTAAGGATTGCATCTTTCCTTTTCAAATGTGGATACCTCAATTTCATTACCTCTACTTTAGAGTACTAAGAGGAGGCAGGAAAGAAGGCACTGGAAAAATAATTAAAAACCTGGGAAATAATTTGAAAACATAAGTAATTTTTACTTAGCGGTGTGAAAAGATTTCAAGTGAGTCAAATGAGGACCCACTGTCTGGCAAAATTGCCTCAATAAAAAGGATTGTGAGACTTGGCATTTCAGTGATGAAAGAGAAGGTAAAATGAGATAAGCTTGGAGATTCCACAAAAAAGATAAATTTAAAGATAAATTTATTGTACCCAGTTACTGCGTTACACCTCAGGAAATCAGTGGTTAGCAGTAGGATAACTCTATGCAGCTGGACATTGTTTTCGTTTTCAACAAATATTAATGAAACAAAAATACTACTCTTCCTGTACCAAAATAAGGGTAACGTGGAAGTATTTTTAAATAAGAAAACCTACAGGAAAAAATCCTATTTCTATACTTAGAGGTTTCTGGAACTAAGTAATTTTCCAAATAACTGATATATATTTATATACCTAACCTCCCCCTCCCACACCCCCCCCCCCCCCCCCCCCCCCCCCCCAACATTACTGCTTCTGTGGAACTAGTAAAAGACACACATTTGTGTGATCCTATTTTATCAAATATTGTCAAAACCACTCTGGTTTTGTTTTATTGGTTTTATTATTGAGGAAAAATAAGCTTCTGAAATGCAAATGTCCATGTCATTGACACAGTTGTAGCACATATATTTTTCCAGGATTATGAAACTACAAATGTTGCTAAAGGTGACAATTCCTAAGAGCCAGTGGGCTCGGAGTATTTTTTTGTGAATGGAGTTGTCTGAAATGGCATAAATTTCTTCTCTACTTCAGAGGACATCTAACTTTCATCCATAATAAATCCCTGCAGTGGGGTAATTACACCCATATAAAACCCATGTGTTCTTGTGATCTCAGCCATAAATATAGTATCAAATGGTATTGCTTGAAGCAAGGTAGGACACATGTACACTTTTCATTCTATAGTGCTCGTGTATGAAGAGGTTTACCAAAATCTCATCTAAGTCAGACAGTTTTAACAACATGACTTTTTTTTAAAACATTCAAAAAGAGAACAAGCAGTTCTCTTCAAAGAAAAAAAAAAAACCAAAGAAAATATTGCAGTTTACAGAAAAGATGCAATTTATACACAAAACAACAGCTTTAATACATGTTTTGTAATTCAAATATCACAGCAGACGGTACATATCTAAGAGTGGGCTTTTTTTCTTCACAGGCATGAGATAGAAATTAATTGAAACTACCAGCAAAGAAGAGATTAATCCTATGTCCACAAGTCAAGTAATCACCCAAGCAAATATCTGCTTTGCAAAATCTCTTAAACATAAGCATTAACTTGAAGTATTACACACATCTGCCTACTATTAAAATAAACTACATGTTTACCTGGACTGATAAAATACAAAGAATACCTCTTAAACTATTCTAAGCTTGCTCTCAACCAAAAACCAGAGAATTTCAACTGAATATCTCATTAGTTTGAAAAATTGCTAATATTTGAGAGTCTGCCAGAAGACTCTCTGAGTCTTCTAACAGGAGTGCAGGACACACATCTCTACAAAACTTGCTTGCAAGAGACTTCAGTTTTCCTGAAAGCAGTGTCCAGATTTTGAGAAAACATCACCCTGCTTCACAATATGATGTTGGGACTTACAGGCAATGACATGTCATCATCATGTCATCTTGCACATTATTACTACACCTCTTATATTGCCAGAATTACTGAGTTTCAATTTTCTCCAGTGGGTAAAAGTGCAAGGGTGACAGGACTATTGCCAAAAAGCTTGTGATAAATCTTAATTAGAATACAAGCCTTTGGAGCAGAGGTGTGCCTTGACAGATTAACTTTTTTAATCCCTTGAAATCTTGTCAAGTCTCTTTTAACCTCCTGATTGTCAATTACATGTTCCTACATCCTTTCGTGTGAGGATTATCATTCTCAATGAACGTTTTATTCTCAGTGCCATGAACAATAATAGTAAGTGACATCCACAACACCAACCAAGTACGAATTCCCTGCACTCCTGAAACAGTAATATTATGCTTTGCACTTAATCTGGAACACAGCAATGAGATCTTTGCTTTAAAAACATCAGCCAAAGACATTATCCACAACAGTATTCTTGCAAGAGGCAAGAAAGTATACTTCATGCTGATCCTTCAAGACAGATGTTCAATATGTTTAGATTTTGTACTATTTCAACAAAGATGTTAAAAACACTTTCAGCCCAATACGACTTAAACACACAATAACTTCATTTTTGGACTAGTCATTCTATCTCTGTCTCCCTGTCTTGAAAGAAAGAATGTGGTAAACATAAGAAATTACATTATTATTTACAAAACACTTCCACTCTAAGGAATTCCAATAAGCTCATCGCCAATGATGTAAACATTATATGAAACTCATGCAGCTATCTAAAATTCATAGCTTTGGGATACGTAAAGAAAAATAATTTGACCACATGTTAGACAGAGCTGAAAACCTCTGTAATGCACAAAGTCATGGAAGTACTAGCTGTAATATTAAGCCTCATTTTAAAGCAAAAAAAGAGTGTGGAAATTCACATTTTTATCTGAATTCTGCCCTTTACCAAGCACATGTCAGGAGTGAGTGAAAAGAGTTGCCTGAACCAGTATTAGTTATTAGTAAGGCAAGGGCTACATTCATCAATTATCTGGCTTTTGTGATTCTATTTTAAAATATTTGAAAGTACTGAAGTGGAATCTGGAGGTTAGTACTTCAGATTTCAGGGACTATTCTAAGGTCCATTCAGGAGTTAAAATACTTTAGAAATTTCAAGAGGTGGTTTTCTAGCTGCTAAATCATTGTACTGGGTATTTGACCTCACACTTAAGGTGCAGTTGAAGCAGGAGAGAGCAACATGTGGCCCTGATGTCTAAAACAACAGGCATGCGGATTTTGCCAGGCACAGAGCAGAGCCACGTGTGCTGGGAAGGCAGAGCTGTACACATGGCCCTGTCATCACATGCCCTGACAATTGCAGCTAAGACAGATCTGGAAACATCCACTCTGCACAGAAGAGAAATATCACTATGTAGCTAATCCAAAGATTCTTAATTGGACAGGCTGCCGCTTCCAAATCCTACCAAGTTCTAATTTGGAACAAAAGATGACAAGGAACATTGCTGCTGCCTCCAAATGCACCAGAGACACACGAAGCCTTCCCTAAAAGTCCTATGCATTGCTAAAATGAGTATTCAGTCTACACTTTGGAACAAGTGATGTACTTTCTACAGTGCTGGAGACAGTGGCTGTCTTCACAAATCCAGATACAGGCACACAGTGAGCAAGAACATGAGAACATCAATGTGGTTCTGCTAAGTGGTGCAATCAGACAACGCTAAAGAGCTGTGCTTAGATAGCTGGCATGCTTTCTCAGAAAGGTTTACATAAGAAAAGTTTCCCTGCTGTAGATTTTTGCATGGTAGCTTGAATAGATTGTGATAGGTAGATTTGGTAAACTGTAAAATCTCAGAGTGCTTCCTTCTGATGATGAAAGTAGATCAAAATGAAAACAAACCTTTTTTTTTTTTTTTTTTTTAGGAATCAGATATATAAATGTATTAGTTTACCTCATGGCTTTATTTTATTTTGTTGGAAAAACAAATTGGCTGAGAGCAGAAACCTAGCTAACTATAAAAATCTGCCACATATCTGTAGACAGGGAACATATTTTCAACCCACACACCTCAGTGAAGCTCCAGACATAGCTAAGGTCCTGGCAAAACTGAATGAAGCAGACAGAAATGGGAAGAGAAGGAAGAAAGCCAAAAGTTCTTGATGAAACTCTCAGTGACAATATCATTACAATACTCAAAATTAGATGTATGTCAAAAAGAAAAACAGTTTCTATAAACGCATAAGGTGATTAATGGCAATTAAACCATATTCTCCCTCATGCTTGTTCATTACAATACCTACGCTGGGTATTGCAATAAAAAATCCATTTAAATGGCATTATTAATTAAGTTGTTTTCCTCATTCCTGGCAGTAACTGAGCTTTACAAACAGCAGAGTAATGTTAACTTGGCATTGCAATCAAAAAGAAATATTATATTGGTCTTTATTGATAAAGTAAAATAGATTCTTAGGCATATTTAGTCATTGCTTTAGTCACAAAATTCAGTTCTATAATTGCCATGGCTGTAAATCAATTAGTTATGGAGAGTGGGTCTGCCTTACTATGACTTCTGCCACTGAACCTAACAGGAAGGGCAGCTGGTCCTCCACAATCTGGGAAGATCTGTGAATGCCAGCACCTGTCACACTAAATCCTGACTAATATAGGAGAACCACCAACAACAAACTCAGAAATAGCACTGAAGACATAGGAAGTTAGTCTCAGTCTACAGAAACAGACAAATAATTTTTAAACAATTACTTAAAACTCAACTCACCTCAGACAGTCACACACTGTCTTTCACACTTCACATCCTTCTGATGCATCACTCTCCTCTAATAATGAAACTTGATTGCTTCCTGGACACTTCATTCTTCTCTTTCTACCTAAAAACCTCTTAAGTTGCTCTGTTCTTACTCTCAGGAAGTTTTTGAGATAACTCTGAAGACCGTTGTCCATTATTTGAAATATATTGGCACATAATGTTCAGCTTATTTTTTATATTTTGGGATGATGATAAAACAGTAACATTTTTAGACAGACAAAAAGCATGAGGTATTATATAATAATAATATTATATTTATTATATATATATTATTATAATATAATTGCAAAATAAGCACAATGCAGCTACTTTTATACAATGTAGAAAATATTAATTATCTATAATTATCAAACATGGCTTTCTAGTCTGGTATCTTTACCATTCACATTTCATTTGAAACTTCCATCATGACTGTACAGTTATCTGCGTTGTAGCAGAACCCAAGTTTTTCTACTGTTTCCCACAGAAAAAAGTATCAACTAAAATACATGTTTTCCCATAAGATATTTCATCTGTTAAATCTAAAAATTTTCTTTTCTGTCCACATTGAATTTGCTTCAGCAGGAAAAAAGTACTGATAGATAAAGAAAGACCCGAAATAATGAAGGCAATAGTGACAAAAATAATCATGTGGCCTTTTAAATGAAATAAAATTACCTTTTTTTGTTTGGTTGTTTTTGGTTTTCTTCTCTTCCTACAGAAGAGATGCCCTTCTGTTATCACCAACATATGAATACTTGCTTTATCACAATGAATAGCTGACTGGTGTATATTCTTGTTCTGATCACTGACTGCTGAGATAAGGCTAACAAAATGATCAATCCCAAGTTCCACAAAGAGTGAAGTGCTCAATGACTTGAAAGTATGACAGGTTGCTATGAAGCAGTCAGGACAGGAAAGGCCTGACTAAATAGCTCAGGTCCTACTGTGCATTCAAATGATGTTTTATGTTCAAGGAAACTTATTTAGCAGATATAAGACAAAATTCATGACAGATGCCTGCAATTTTTCAGAGTGCAGCTCTTCATGCTTAGTTAACTGAATCTGGTATTGTGCAACTCCAGCACTGACTGAGGAACTGAACTGCTCCCCTCTTCAGTTGCATGTACAGTGAAAATGGCAGTAATTTCTTGTATTGATTTAGATGATGTCAAGACAGTGCCATTGGCAATGGAGAATCAATTGCTAGAGCAACTCCTGAGGAAGAAAGAGGGGTTCTGAGGTCCCCAAATTCTCATTACTTTCATCCATTAATTGCTGAATCCACACTACAGCAGAAATAATTAGTACTGTACAAATCAGTTTGCTAATACAGCTGGTCAGAGTCTGTGATATGCAGCAACATATTGGAAACAACTCCTGACTGGTAAGTTCTCTATAATTGCACAGTGGATTTTTCTGTTAGGAAAAAAATCACATTCAAGAAAAACTAAGCTTCTTTGCTTAGTAAAACCCAAATGGACATGGAAAATCCCAAAATGTGGAATTGAAGGATGATGGTTATTAATGAAACTTTGACTTGG
This sequence comes from Chloebia gouldiae, assembly GCA_003676055.1. Taxonomy (NCBI): domain Eukaryota; kingdom Metazoa; phylum Chordata; class Aves; order Passeriformes; family Passeridae; genus Chloebia; species Chloebia gouldiae. The sequence continues at coordinate 16,270,336 of QUSF01000005.1, read as the reverse complement.
TGCTCATTTTTGACCTAGGAGGTGCTCTTCAGAACTTTCCTTTTATTCATTCCTTCACTGCAAGTGATGGATGCTGAAGGAGGCAGTAAGGCACGGGGAAACAAAGGACTAAGTTCTGTGTTGTCTCCACACTGTAAAACTGAACTCTATTTCTAGCTTCACATGGACTCTGTACCAAGTTGGTTAAAACTGTTATTGTCTATATAGAAAGAGGTCAAACAAAGACAACTTCATTCTTCTTACTCTTTAATGGTTTATATTTAATACTGCTCTTCCTAGTCTCCCAAACAAGGAAACATATTTAAAAATCTTCATGTTGGAAAAAAAAGGTTGCTTTTTTATCTTGGTTGCAAATCTGATTACAGATGTAAATTAAGCAAATTAGCAGCTTAAAGAAATTCCAGTGTAAACTTGATCCGAAAATAAGGCAGTTTAAATTATTTACTCACCATTTTGTAATCCATTATTTCAGAGAGATTTTCCTTGAATTCTTGACTTTAAACTAGAGCTATTTTTAATTCCTGTCTTCTATATGTTGCTACACTATCTTTTGGTTCAGCACTTGCGTGTTTCTGCTGCTTTACTTCTTTCTCGACCATTTAACAGTAGATAAAGCCTCTAAGCAAAGGACCAACATTTTCAACAACTCCCTTCCATTTTCTCTTAGCAGGTCTAATTCATAGGAATAGTAAGTTTAAATATTTTGTACATTGCAGAATGGTTGAGAGAGACCATGAGGGCTAAATATGCAAGAATGCATGGGAAGACTTTCCGTTAGATTGAAATAACATTTTCAATTCCTTGTGATCCCCAAAACTGCATTAAGTGACTTCAGAGTGGAGTGTTTGCTCTGGTCTCTACCCATGCTGACACTTTCTGCTCTCACCTCATCTTTGCAGACTTTGTAAACGTAGAAGTCTTTCCTGTCAGAGTGATGGAAGAAGTGCAAGACATACCAGACTCTTGATGCAGCTCCTTCCTCTGGCTGGGCTAATTGACAGAGCAGTAATTGACTGAGCAGTTCTGCAAAGGCAGACATGAAGTCTAGCAAACTGTCTCTTCTGCCTTATGTTGCCTGAGCAGAGGCAGCAAGATCTCAAGCCACTTTCTCTACCCCATACTCACTGTAGCTAAAATAAGCTTGGGCATGACATGTTCATCTCTGCAATTCTGAGAAGGGCTGGGTCACACCACCACTCACTGGAAGAACGGAGTCTATTAGACCTTCAGTCTGCAGCTGCCACAGTCACACAATGGACATCAGCCACACCTTATCAACATGTACTGGCATATTTTGCAGCAATCGTGCTGCAGAACGGGTGATTTCCCAGCTCTTGACAGTGATACTTCATATTGAATTCATTCTTTCATGCAAATGCTACAAGGTGGTAGCATTTTCACACTTGTGGCAATATATCTCTGTGAAGTTCAAAACATGTCTCAAACTGGCTATACAAATGTGACATGCCACTTCAGCTGCTGTAAACTTCAGCAGAGATTCCAGACCACTGTATTGGAAGCATATCACAGCGTGCTAGGGGTCACACAACACTGCAATCCTTCCGTTCTTTTTATGTTACAACCAATTTCCTACTCAGTCATTTCCCTTTCACACCTACGTTATGAAACATGTCTCCTCTGAAGACAGACTAAAAGGAAGTAGGGTTGTTTAGAAAAGGCTCTGGGGAGACATTACAGCAGCCTTCTATTACCTAAAGGGGACCTGAAAGAGACCTGGAGAGAGACTTCTCACAAAGATGGGAGAAAGGGGAATGGCTTTAACTGAAATGGGACAGGTTTAGATTAGATACTAGGAATAAATTCTTTGCTGTGAGGTGGTCAGACAATGCAAGAGGTTGCCCAGACAAGCTTTGGATGCCCCATTCCTGAATGTATTCAAGGTCAGGTTGGTTGTCGCTTTGAGCAACATGATCTAGCACAAAGTGTCCCTGTCCATGGCAGGGAGTTTGGAACTAAATGATCTTAAATATCTGTTCCAACCCAAACCATTCTATGAAATGGTCAACTAAGATGAAGGAGTGTTTCCATCTTACATTAATGATTTTTACTGATTTATACTTGGATGGCTTATTAAACGGGGAATATTTCTGATATTACATCTGCAGAGATGGGAAAACCACATCTATGAATGAGTGCAATCCATTCGTGATTTTATGGACACAAAGTTCTCTGGAGAGCATCTCTGAGTGCTGAATTTTACATTTAGATTGCTGAGTTAGCTGAAATATGTGTAATATCACCAGTAGGCATTGAGCTCCCTATTGACTGTGGGCAGAGGAAGGCTGTTGTGCATTATTTCAGCTAGGATGTGAGCTGGCATGCACCCACGAAATGAAGTGTTGTACAGCTATCTTTTCTTTACAGGGTATGTGAATAAATGATGTGTGGAGCTTTCAGCTCTCGCTCACTAGAAAGCTCAGTTCTTTTTCTCGAATACAGGAATAGAGGCACATTAGACATGCTTATATTTCTTAATGTGCCTGCGGGAGAAATAATCCGGTACAGCTCTCTGCCCGTGCCCCTCAGATTCATAAGTAATCTGGCTCTTTGGGGCTAGCAAAGTGTAGAGCTCAGCTCACAATCAGGTCTCCAGTGTTTTACTATATGTATGGCTGTTTTTCCCGGCTTCTGACAGTGATACTTCATGCTGAATTCTTTCTTGCATATTTATGCATTTATTTAGTAGCAGATGTTTACTTCTGATGATTTATGAGGCAATATTACAGAGACTGAGCACAATTAATGTGTTTTATAAGTGGGATTATTTAAATTCTACTTAAAGAAAGATTTCATGTCAAAACTTAACTTTAAACCATACCTTTAAACTCCTTGCCACATTCACACAAAATAACCACAAATCCAATGACTGAAGGAAGCTGAAGAGCAGTGGCAAACCCTGCATTTGCGTACATGTCTCTTATTCTTTGGGGCTGGCAGCTGAGGTGGAAAGGGTGCTCAGGAGGCTCAGCTTTGCTAGGTCAGAGGGGAATTTCTCCAGCTACTTAGCAACCCAGTTTCTTGCATTGTTCACAGGAGATTCAACTCAGTAAGAACTACTTCAAAGGCTCTATAGAGCTTATGCTGTGTCTTGCATTGAAATGCAACAAGGCTGTTTGAACAACTACAATGAAGATTTAAGGATCTTAAGGCCTTATAGGCTGTATTATAAATGAATACTGATTTTAAAAAGAGGGAAGGAAAGAGAGATTGACTCTATTTTCTTTCCTCCACTCCTCAAGACCCTAAACTTGTGTCCAACCAGTAACAAAAACCAGACCATTATACTTATATTTTCATAACTGTGGCGACCTAAATTTCTAATTAACAAGTCAGTTAAAAGGAAGTCTTTGAAGACCATTGTTGGTCTCAAGAGATGAAAAAATCTGTAATCTGGATGAAGATGCAAAGGAAGTTAGGAGTGCAAAATGATCCTTTTATGTTCCCTTATAAAAGTCAAGGACATTTTCTCATAGCCAACCACTGCTCCTATTAACTGCCTAAAACTCAAATTACATAATATTTATAGTGAACATTTATGAAAATAATTAAGGAGATGAAGAAATGAAGAAAATCTTCTAAAATAATATTTGGAAAACGGAATTTAAGAAACAAATAGAGATAAGTGACAATAATTAAAAATAAGCAACATACAAGAGAGGAAGAAATCTACATCTTCACTTCATGTTGTCTTTTGGACAGTTATTTTCCCTATTTTGCAATCAAACATCTGTATTAGACTTTTGCTCCAGCTCTATACACAAGCATACATGGACGTAATGATGCAATAGGTGATAGTTAGCATTCCTAAAGATTGTATTAGCAATATTTCAGTAAAATGAGAGGAAAAGAGTTCCAAAGATATGCTGAAAGTTATATTCACATCAAGGAATTTTTACAACTTATATTTTACTCATACTTTTATAAGAACTTGACCCACATAATTTAATTGTAGTTCAAATACTTATTTGAAGTTAATTCATTGACCATCAAGTCACAGAATGCTTGCAAAATATTAAAATTTTCTAATTTCTCTAAACAATTGTGACTTTTCATTAAATCCTTGTGGCTTTTACTGTTACCAAAGACTTGGCTAGTTAAAGGCTAGTATATCACAGTCCAAATACAATCCATCAGACACCACTGTTCACAGTGACACTTATAAAAAATGGGACTCACCTATAAAGTAGGACAGCAGTATTGCCAGCAGCACTGAGACCCCTACAGCACAGAGTGCAGTACATTTCCAGCTACAGTACTTTGAAGACTTCTTGAACTTAAAAGCACTTCTGGATAGAGTGTTCCTAGGTAGTGGCCGAGTAGGAGGGGAATAAACAGAGCCGGATGCCATTGTGTACCCTGGCGTTGCAGTACTGAACAGTGGTGTGGTCCCTGTTCCTGTTTTGAATAGGAAATGCCTGTGAAAGAAAGAGCATATGGTAAAGTATAAAAGTAAATCAAGCTGGAGCACAGGCAATCATAACTCTTTTTTTGATGTTGCCTATTTTTCAAATAGCTAACAACATCCGATCTACAAAGGGTCATAGAAGCAATAACTTCTTGTGACACTCACATGCAAAAAGACACTTTCCCTTTAAGTAAAGACCAAAGCCCCCCTAACACTAATAATACACTGGTATCCAGACAGGAAACAGAACTACCCAAAATACAGTATAGCAGGGAGGAAGTCTCTCATAGTTTATCCAACAAGTAAGGACAGGCTTTCTGCTGCTGTTTATTTGTGTTGGCTTCTGAAACAGACTACAGGGAACTCCATTAAAAAGTCAATAATGAGCAATGTGACTGCAGTCCACACTACTTATCACAGCTTTCCCAGGTTAAGTACAAAGAAAACAGCAATTTTTCAGTTACAGACTTTTGGCAACTTCTTCAAAAACAGCCAGTTAAAAATTTCTTTTGGGTCTGTCCTAAGTACTCACTTCACTAATTCACATCTACTTGCACATATTCCTAACATAAAAAGATCTGATTATGAATACAAGGAGCTAGCTACAGCTCAGGAGAAATAGTCTAAAGAAATATATTTACTAAGTGTTCAAGAAGACCAAAAGCCAACAAGAGATATGAAAAGTAAAGTCAAAATTAAGCACACTGTGAGTTACCAGTTTATTTTTTCAATTAAAATCTCCAAAGGAAATATTACTCCCTGAGCTTCTCTGTGGCAGAATCTTTTATTTTCAGTTCATGCAATCATAAGTATTTTGAAAGAGTCTCTAAACATGGCATATTCTTCCTGGAGTTTTTCTTGAAATGCACATGCACAACTCTACAAACAACAACATCTCATTCAAAGAAAGGTCTGTGCACCAGAGGCTTCCCACCAAGTTGTTATGCTGGCAACTCTGTAGTATATGGCTTGCCCTGATCTAATTAAGACCAACAAAATGAATACATTATATCTGAAACTGGTAAGAAAGCATACTGTGAAAACTTTGAACTTACCAACACACAGCTAAACAGAAGCAGGAAGGTGTTTGGATTTTGTCATAGCTAAGAGACAAATGAATTGCTGATACCCAGGTCCTCCTGAAGGTAAGTGCATGCCTACACCGTATTTGCCTCCTGTCTGTCACTTACACAGCACAGCTCAGAGGATGCAGCACTAACTGAGCCAGCTGTGCAGGGGAAAAGCCTTTCTAGTTACACCACGTGGCACTGGGAACTGCTTCTTAGCTGATGGGACTTTGATTCTCTGGAACACATACTCAGATTCTTGCAAAGTAATGGACTAATTTACACTGTAGAGACACTAGAAATTAGTTTGCCCCACTGCAGCCTGAGAAAAATACCAGCAGCTGATAAACAAGATTTGTTGTTTACAAGTGATTTTGCTATGGGAGGTTGACACATGAATTACAACATCTTGGCATAGGCCCTCTACTTGAAAATATTTGCATTACAAACATGATTCCATTAAATATTTTACATAGGTTACTTTATTCTGAACAATATTAAACTTGATGGCAGCAACAACAGAAGCTTATGCACTAGATCTACTGGTACACAACAGCACATCCCAAATTTTTGTAGCTTCTGAGCTCCGAGTACAATCAACAGTCTCAAAAGACAAAGCTCTGGTAGCTTAAATCCTGTCTAAGAAGACACTTCATTAAAAATTGTGACATTTTCAATGTAACAAAGACCAAAATAATAACTAGCCCTATGTAAAAATATTTACAACAGCATTACTTGGATTGTACAGATTCAGAGAATCATGTAAATTCATTAAGTCCTGATAAGTGTCTTATCCACCTGACCTTTATTGCTCTTTCCTTCCTGGCTACATATGGTAAACACTATATCCAGGTATATTTCACAAACAGATCCCAGAAAAACTCCACCAAACACAGAGGTAGCTGTTTCCATGTGCAATGTGTATTGTTTTGGGGAACAGAAGAAAAGCCATACAATAGATACAATACTCCTATATATGAGCTTCCTGTTAAAAATAAGAAGCTGCCTGACCAGCCTGCAATTTCCACACCCTCCTTCTTCTGTTGTTAGGTTCAACAGACTAAAAATGGGAATTGGCATTATATGAGCACTTGACTAAAACTCCAATATACTTTAAGTTTTAAGAAAACAGCGCAATAAAACAGTCTGTCACTGATATTTTCCTTTTTTATTTTCTCCAAGAAAGTGAGAATTGATGTTGGCTTTGGTAGACCACAGACTACTAGAGACTGTAATCCATATTCTCAAAGCGTTTGAGGACTTAATCCTATAGATAAACTCTAGAGATGACAGCAATGGTGTGAACTGTCATAACTCTGACAGTCCACCTCAGGCATAAAGGTAATGAAAGAAAATTGTAACTGTTATACGTGAATCTTAGAAAAATGTAGGTTGGAAATGACCCTTAAGATTGCTGAGTTAACGGGTCCAACCGTTAACTCAGCACTGCCAAGTTCATCTCTAAACCATGTCCCTAAATGCCACATCAACACATTTTTAAATACCTGGAAGGATTATGACTCAACCACTTCCCTGGGCAGATTGTTCTGATGCTTGACAACCCTTCAAAGAAGTTTTTGCTGATATCCAATCTAAACCTCCCCTAGTGCAACTTGAAGCCATTTTTTCTTGTCCTATGGCTTGTTACTTGTGAGAAGAGAATGACCCCCACCTGGCTACAACCTCCTTTCAGGTGGTTACAGAGCGTGGTAAGACCCCACCCAAGCCTCCTTTTCTCCAGGCTAAACAAGCCCTGCTCCCTCAGCTGCTCCTCATAAGGCTTGTGCTCCAGACCCTTCACCAGCTTCACTGCCCTTCTCTGGACCTGCTACAGGACCTCCATGTCCTTCCTGAGCCAGGGGCACAGAACTGGACACAGCACTTGAGGTGTGGCCTCATCAGTGCCGAATACAAGGGAAGATCCTTTCCTGATCCTGCTGCCATACCATTTTTGAGGCAGGCCAGGAACCCACCTAACCTTCTTGGCCACCTGGGCACACTGCTGGATCATTTTCAGCTGGCAGTCAACCAGCACTTCAGGGCTTTTCTGCAAGAGAGCTTTCCAGCCATTCTTGCCCAACTGGTAGCACTGCAGGAGGTTTTTGTGACCCAAGTGCCGGACCCAGCACTTGGCCTTATTTAACTTTATACAGTAGGCCTTGGCCCATCAATCCAGCCTGTCCAGATCCCTCTGTGGAACCTTCTACCCTCCAGCAAATCAACAGTCCCATCTAGCTTGGTGTGTCTGTGAACTTGCTGATTGTGCACTTAATCTCTCCATTAATAAATCATTGATAAAGATTGTTGATAACAGACAAAGCATCATCAGTTGAACAAGGGAGGCGATTATCCTGCTCTGCTCTGCACTTCTGGGGCCTCACCTTGAATATTGTGTGCAGTTTTGAGCACCACGATATAAGAAGCTTATAAAGCTATTAGAGAGCGTCCAAAGAAGGGCCATGAGGATGGTGAAGGGCTTTGAGGGGTAGCCATATGAGGAGCAGCTGAGGTCATTTGGTCTGTTCAGCCTGGAAAAGGGGAGATTGAGGGGAGACCTCATTGCAGTCTACAATTTCCTTGTGAAGTGGAGGAGCAGGCACTGATCTCTGTGGTGACCAGTGACAGGACACAAGGGAACGGCCTGAAGCTGTGTCAGGGGAGGTTGAGGTTGGGTATTAGGAAAAGGTTCATCACCCACAGGGTGATTGCGCACTGGAACAGGCTCCCAGGGCTCCACAGCACCAAACCTGACAGAGTCCAGCAAGTGTTTGGACAACACTTTTGGGCACATGGTGTGACTTTTGGGGAAGGTCCTGTACAGGGCTGGGAGTTGAACTTGATCTTGGTGGGTCCCTTCCAACTCAGCTTCTTCTGTGATACTGGGAAATTAAACAGGACTGGTCCCAATACTGAACCATAGGGAACACCACTTGTGACTGGCCATCAGCTGAATCTAACTCCACTCACCACCCTCTGGACCTGGCCATTCAGCCACTTTTCTACCCAGTGAAGAGTGTGCCTGTCCATGGCACGATCAGCCAGTTACTCCAGGAGCAAGCTGTGGGAATTCAGCAGTAGGAATTCAGGAATGTGTTGTCTTAGGCAGCACACAGCACAGCTCCTCACTTTAAGCTATTCTCCTTTACTTTGAATCCCATGAATACAATGCCAGAGTGGTTGCACCATCTGGCTGAACGCTGAGGGAAAAATAATGACAGAAAAGTCAGTCTGGCATCTTCATGTGGGTCTAGAAAATTTGTTTGGATATCTCTATTTCTAATGAGTGGAGTTACTAACAAAGTTGTCAGAGACTCTCCTGCTACATTAACTCCGAGTGATAAGTATTTAAAGTGTAATGCTATCAGACTTGCACATCTTGTCTGCCTCACTGAGCCATGCCAAACTGTTCCTGTGAGACTCTTGGGAGGATATGGCATCTGACAACAAATCTAGGCTGCTTCCAGATAATGGTAAAATTCTTATGCTCTTGAAATATAATCCATCCACAAATGATTTAAATTATCTATATATCTATCTACCTCGTCTTTTCAAACTATGGAACTCACATACCTAATTTCTAAAGCCTAAGATGTTTGCGCAACTTGACCAGGCACTGACTTACAGGAAATTACACTATATTTCATCTCATAGGGAGCTTATAGCATCTGCAATCGTGTATCTTCCCTTCAAAATTGATCACATAACATGCACTTGCTACATTTTCACGTAAGCAGCACTTTAAATATTTTATTAAGCTACGGAGAAGAAAACTCCAGTGAATCATGCTAATATTTTACAAGACAAGCCAGTTCTGTATTATTAAATAATTCAACTTTTAAAGCAAATAATATTCTACTTTTATATTTATTCAATATATATTTCTGCTAACTTATTCAATAGATGTTGCTATTAAAAAGCAAGCTAATCTCAGCATTTTAAGTGGGAAGTATTCAGTACCTAACAAATCTAAATTAAAAAATACAAAGTTATACCATAAACTAATCTTTAGATGCAAAGACAGCTGGGAAGTACCCTTACTTCACAAATGGTAGACATTTTACTTCAGGTTTTACCCTTACCATTAAGACAAAAATACAGCATCAAAAAACTCAAAGGTGTCAGTTCAGAAAACAGAAGCTTGTAAATAAAAGTAAAATAATCACGTTTTTAATTTTACTCAGTACTCTTTGAGCATCAAGTGCTGATGTGCACTGGCTGACATGCAGCTGGTTTCTTCCTTCTCACATTGGTGGGAAGAGAGGCCTTACAGCAAATCAAGATTTTTTTTGTGCAGCCACTTCCTCTGTGTAAAATAAAACTGAAGCATCCTCTACTACGTTCAGTAAATAGAAAAACAGAAGGGGCAAAAAAGTGACAAAAACCATCCATGAGTTTGGCAGAAAGATTAAGTTAACTAAAAACTGTTTCTTTATAGAAATAAAGATAGACTATAAAAATATTCAAGGACAGTAAGACTCAGCCCAGAAGCCTGAGTACTTTTCATATAAGATAGCCAGGTGTCCAGCAACAGAAATGTGATTTAGAATAACGTTCTTCATGAAAGGATCTATGACAAGAACTTTTGACCGCAGTTTAGAAGAAAATGAATACTATGCATCAATGAATGCAATATTATATAAACATATCTGGAAAACCCTAGACTCCAGATTGCCAGAAGCTGAGATTTTATATAAATAAACTATCATCAAGCAAAAAAGGAATGTTACCCATTACTTTATAAATAGACTGGTCTCAACTGGGAAGAGTTATTGCATAATTTTAACATTCGTAATGTAATTTTTACATTATATATATGACTTTTTTAGCTTATGCTGAAATTGCTTCACCTTGCTAAAGAACAATTTCTCTAGTTTTGGGCATCATATATATAGAATACTTTGCAATACCTGGAAGATGTAAAAAAGCCTACCTTATCATTTAAAAAAACTTTTCTGGCAGCATTTTAGTTCTGTTTTAAATTATTTCATAATGTGCAACCCTGCCAATAGAGTGCTCAGTCACATGGCAAGTATGTCACACCATATTAAAAGTCGCACAGGACTTCAACAAAACTCATACTAAATATGGAATTGTGAATAAGGTCCAGCAAAACTGTATTAAAATATGATGCATATTTTATCAGAATATGCATAATATTTTATCACCCTGCCAGTGAGATTGAATGGCAGCTACTGTTACTTTGTGCAACATTATTATTTAGTTGATGTCTGCTATCACAGAATAAAGGCCAATATTGCTAGGCCTTATGCATATAAGAATTAAACACTCCTCATCTTAAGAGCTATAAAACCACTGATCCAGAATAAAACTGTATTTAGAATATATGTATTTAAAAACCCTAAATCATTTAATCATAAATCTTTGGATCTTGTATACCATTGTACACTAACAGCAGCTGAAAAATATGGAGAATAAATCTATTAATTAATTTGGTCATGTTTCTGAATAGAGAGATTCCATTGTGATTAGTATAAAATGTCCTAGTGCTATAGGTTCTCTTACAGCTCTGTCTCCTACACTGTCCCAAATGCAATGTTTGGTCAGTTCCATGATGGTTCAGTTAGTGATCAATGGTTCTACAGATCATTACAGCCCACCAGTAGAAGGAAGACAACTGAACGAGAACAGCTTCAACACTCAGAAGACTGCACTACAAAAGACATCCAGTGTTAGAAATTATCTCGCTACTTCTGATGGAGGTGTCTGTCTAAAAAGCAGTGTAAAGGTTAGGATTCCTCAAAGCATATGCAGAACAATGAGAAAGTTAGTTTATCCCAAAAATGGTGGAGAAAGAGATAACTTATTTGGCAGTGAACAGTTACAAAAGCTGTGTAAAACTGTTACCAAATAAGCAGAAACAGGAATTACTGTAGTAGGGTAGACCATCAAGAACAACACACTGTCTGAAAGTGGCCAGTATAAAGGGAGGGAATTAATGCCTCCCAGTCTATTCATTCACTAACAGCTTGCTCTTTCTCTAAACAGCCCAGAACTCATGCTCTCACTGACGTCTTGTGGCATTTTGCTCTGCAGGCTAAACATGCACTATATCAAAACGTATTTTCTTCTATCAATTTCAATTTAAATTCCTTGTTCTTGTATAATGAGTATGTACTATTTGCCCCGCAGTACACAGAGACAAGTTTTTATAATACTACTGTTTGGTTCACTTTATTTTTAGGGCAAAACACACAAAAGCATTAAGAACTAATTGCCTAAAGCAAAAAAGCAAAATTTAGGCTTTTTATGGGTCAGGCAAAGGCAGCTGTGGAGATGAGGAAAGCTACTTTCAGATACCTGTTGTTTCAGTGCAGAATAAATCAAAACTGACATTTGGAAGTTGACAGAATAGAAAGTGACTTGAAGAGAGGTGAAAGAGAAAAGAAAAGCGATCCTTAATATTTTTTGCATTTTCTTCTTTTACCTCTAGGTATCAAAATATCCACATATATTTAGATATATCTGGGATGCTCTAAAACTTTCTTTCGTGTAAGCAAGAAGTCCAGTACTCTGTTTTATTTGACTCATCAGTTGCCCTTGCAATTTGAGAAAAACTCTGGACACAATAGCAATCACCCACAGAGAAGACCACTGTTGACTCAAAGGATCACTGTACTTTACTGGACTCTTCCAGCTAAGGCAATAGCATTATTTTTTTTTCTGTAATCACTAATGAAATATTTTATTAAATGAGCACACCAATTTTCATATTGTGGAGCACAGGTTAATCTTCCCCCCAAACCAACTCAAATCTGCCAGTATCTATATTAAAAATGATCTATTTGCCTTTAAGGTGTGTTGAATCTGTGGACATTATTACATGAATTGCCACATTTTTAAGCAAGCCCAGGCAAAATATCTTATGCATTCTGTTAAGGTCCTCAATCTGTTAGCCTGGATTCACTCCAAGGCACAAAAGGTAATAGACCTGAGACATGTAGGATTAGAAACACATCAGTTGCGTTCTCCGAAGGCTCCAGAGGTGGAAAAACTTCTATCAAATCCACTTTAAGTGAATGCAAGTTGAGAGAAATGTAAATTTTAGTGTATCACGACCCAACTCCTCTGCTTAGAAGTCAATAGTACTCCTAATGACCTGGGTTTAATGTTTATTATAAAGGTATTGTTGAATTCTTAGGAATAAAACCTTAACTATTCTATAGTGTATTGAACAAAATTGCAATGATTGCTCACCTGAACTTAAAATAAACCACAAGATTTTCCCCCCAAATGGTCCGAATTCATAATGTACCTATCTGGAGATAGAAGCAATCAATAATTCTGCTTTTCAATACCATAATGGAATTTTCTACAGAGGTTTGGCAGCACCATGAGGCCAGTGTAAGCAAATAAGACATAAGGGTAGCTGAAATTTTATGTTTTTATTTTCCTGATGTTTCAAATGGGAAGAATAGACTTTCAGACAGAACACCCTCCTAAGGTTTGGGAGCTCTGCCTCAAGTACATCATCACTAACACATGCAGAGATAGTGCACATCTATCTGTGTGCAAAGACCTAGAAGTTTATTTGCCATTTCCATACAAAAAGATCAATTAATCTTAAGAAAGTTAAAGAAAGGAGGGTTAAATCCAGCTGCAGCTATTTTAGTTTGTTCCAACTTCTCTCATTGAGGATTTTGTTTTTGTCTCTCCTTGACTTTCTTCAATGCAAACCAGCTGAATTTTTCCCTCCTGGGAGTGGTTATCATGCTTTTTTGTTTGTCAAAAAAGTCCTATGACATACATTTCCTGTCAGAACGAGGAGAAAACCATTAAATGTGGAAAAAATGGTGGTCCAAGATCATGATCAATCACAGTACTGCACCTACTGACTGGTGTGCTCTCTCTCTGCTGACAGACCTTATTCATGCTGGATTGAATTGGGTTCTCTGAAAGAGACTGTGACCCTCACCTGCCACCTGACATTAGAGACCTCTGCCTGATTCACTAATGGATAGATCACGTCAATAAATACAATTCCTTGCATTGAGTTGAGGAAACAGATAGAAAGAAATGATTAATCTCTGCTGACTAACATTATAGGAAAGATGTAAAAGATAACAGAAATTACTGGCTAGGTTTCATGTGAACTCTGGTTCACTGATGCATGAGAAAAGCTTTCCCAGCAGGCTCTAGCAGGAATTGGATTTTTTGTTTCTCTGTGAATCTTTATGCCTCTCTTCATCTTCTTTTAACATTCTTCTGAGATGAAACCTGGTGTTTGCCCTTAGCACAGGCTTATGACTGACTTCCACAGAACCATATGGCTGCATATAACATAACTCCAAGCCAGCACAGAAACTGTTATGCTGTGAATTTGTCTTAGTTTATTTTCCAGGCAGAATTGCAATAAAAAAATTGCTTAGGAAGAAATAAAAGTGAATTTCAACTTCCTTGGAGTCATTATTAATGCTATCACAATCCTGGAAAAAGCTTCAAGATCACAGCAGATCAAATGATGATCAAAGTTTGGGAGGAAGAAAGAAAGAGAAGATGGCTATTAACCCAGCTATTACCCACATATAAAAACAGAGGAAACATCTGTGGGAAATGGAGATAAGCCCCTTCAACCAGATTATTCAAATGTTTCAGAAAAGCACTTTACATATGGCAACACTTGCTTGAATTTGGCTGGGTTTACACCAAGCACCTGTAATCTTTGTAAACTGAACACTGATATCCAAGAAAGAACAAAAGCCCTACTAGGGCTAAAGTGTCTTCCTTACTGCTTGTGTGTTCTTCCACCTCTGTCTCCTGCAGGCTACAGCTCCACTGCTGGCTGCTGAAAAAAGAATGGAGAAGTCAGGCATAGCAACTTGCAGCTGAAGCTTCAAAGAGCAATTCAGACAAGACAGTGTTCCAATCTGCTGTGAAAGTCACCACAACATGATGACTTGAAGGACTGAATGCTGACAAAAGTCCCAGACTTCCTCTCCTTCCGTGTGTTAGAGTAAATCTTCCTTTTCATCACCCCTACCTTCTTGGTGGTACAAGAAAGAATACAGTGATACAGGATGGAAAGGGCACCTGTTATCCTCTTATTTGTTTCTCCAAATTCAGATTTGGGCTGCTAGTTCTGAAGCCCAGAGAATGAGTAGTTAATATCTGCATAACTAGGATCAGAAGAACCAGAATAATCAGATGGCTCAGCCAAGCCTGCTCCTTTGTGCTCCTCTGCTATGCTGCACTCTGTGAAGATAAACAAGGAGAACAAACAATGCTAAGCTACACTTTGCAGAAATGAGCAAGAGAGTCCAATGCAAAGAATGCCTTGTGCTGGGTGAACAAGGAAAGAAACTTGGCTTGGTTGTAGCTACTCATACTGTTCATTGCAGGACTGTCCCACTACCTTCCAGATGAGAGTGAAACTAGATCTATGTATTGCTGAAAAAATATCAAGTAGTTCTGTTGCATTACAGGCTTCCTCTGGGTCTCTCAGAGGACTAGTACTTACACAGACTTCCACCTATGTTACAGTAAGTGATTTGGCTCTTGATATTGCTGGTGATGCTTACTTCTGAAGAAGACAGCAGTTGGGAGAGAACTTGGCAGCCCTTTACTGCACTTCCTTATACTGAATTCAGTATTTCTGATACACTATTCCTGCTATTACAATTTCCTCTCTCCAAAGGAAGGGTAAGCAGAGGAAAGCATCTGAATTTTGCAGTGAGGACCTGAAATGCTTATGTGAGCAGTAAGGATTTATATTACACTTCCTTATCTTCTCTGCTTTTCTCAAATCATATCCCCTACCAAGACAGTCAGGGAAAGTTGTCTCTGAGATGAGGCACTCTAACCGTAGCCAGTTCCTATCTTAAATATTGAATAAGTTACAATTTCCAAGCAGAAAATCAAAGGAATGCAGAGTACAGCTACTCCTCCAATCTTTTTACCACCTTTGCTGTCTTCATAAAGTTGAAAGAGAACAATTGCTCTAAATGTCTCAAAAGGCACATGGAGAGTATTTCAAAATGAAATACTGTTTAAGAGGGACCCAGAGCTGCATTATGTACTGATGGATTTATTCAGAAGTTGGATCAAAGGTTGAAATTTTGTCTGGACTGACTGAGCATAGTCTCTCATATGCAACATGCCAAATTTCATAGAATTGAGAGACTACATGGATTCACATGGATTCACAAAGGCAGAGGATTACATCTTGTGCCCAGAGGAGGGTGATGCTTTATATTTTATGGTACTCATTTTTACACACGCCTTTTTGCAGATGGTCTTCTCTTAATGAAATCAGCCTTATCAGAGACACTGAATGCAGGCACTATACAGTCATCCAAGTCTTTGTTTTGCCATGAATTTGGTATTTGGTTTCCTCACATGTTTGAATGTGGCAGAAAGAATCTCCAGAATCTTTTAAAACCCCCTTCTGGTTCAACTTAACCTGCACTTACTGGGATGGCAAGCTCAGCTGCAGCCAAGCAGCTGCAGAAAGAAGTTAGCTTTTAATTTTGCAAGTTTTTTGTGCTAGATTTATGATTTTTTTTTTTTACTAAGGTGATTTTATTTAAGAAAGTTTGAAGAAACTTCAGAAATCATATTGAAAGCTTTCTCATCTCCATAGGCCATCACAGATAGAAAATCTATAGTTTGATTATTTATTGACTACTCTGTCACTAATAGAGCATATGCCAGTAGCCAAGGTTTCTCCCCATGCTGAGTCAGTGCCATAGGTGATGAGGTGCATCCAATTCAAAAAGATTTCACAAATAACCACAAGCAGTAAAGGACAAGAAATTATCTCTGTTTTCATTGTATATATTCAGCCTCTAGTCCACTAGCATTTCTTCTATCTCCCACCTTACTTAACCAACCAGTCTCAGTTCCTTCTTATGGACTACTCCATCTACCCATTTGGACACCCACTCCTACCCCTTTTGTACTCAGCTTCTTTCAGTTTTCTCCTCTACCACTCTTAAGTTTAATACAGCATGCCCTAAACTCAGCTCTCCTGAACTTTCTCCCAGATGACAAAAATCCCAAATCAACCTCCTCACAAAGAATTCCTACTTAAATACAACATACATTTTCTAACACTGCAAAAGTATGAAATTTTCAGAATATGCAGGGACAATAGAAAACAGAGAATACAGAATATAGAAAAATACAGAAATGGAAAATGCTAACAAGCTTAATCTATAAGTAATATAAATACAGTCATTTGCTGATAGTGAATCTTAAATATTTTCAGATTTTGACACCTAAGTAACTTAGGGAAGAGGACTATCAGGTTAGGTAAAAGGGAAACAGGCTTCTTACTTCAAACTAAGCTCATTTGTCAACAGGGAAACAGTAACATAGTTTTGTATATCAGAGAAAGGAAAAAAGCCAACGGTACATACCACTAAAATACATTGAGATTTCCAGCTGTTTTATGATAATTAATGCACAGTGAATACATCTCTTGAAGCTATAAACAACTATTCTTTAGGTCTAGGCCTATGAAACATTAGAATTTCTATGTAAAATGTCTATTTCTATAATAATTCTTAACACTAAAGTTGTCAAATTGTTTAGACTAATAGTCTCTTCGTAAACCATACAAATTAAGAGACAGTATATCATAATGCATGACATGAAAGCAAAGAAACAAATATATAATGATTCTAGCTGTGACACAGTATGTCAGTGACATTGATAAATTGAATCTTCATGCTGATAGCATGTTGTAGTCTCAAATCTATTATGCTTTGGAACTGATGTATTATCATCTCTGGACAACTTTCACACCAGGAAATGATCCCTGCTAGCATAATTTTAAAAATGAAGGGATTACAAACAAGATAAATTTCATTGTATTGTCACCTGAATTAGTCTCAACTAACAGAAAATTCATATAACATACACCATTTGCTAAAATACTTACATTTGTTGATCCTATTACAAACATAGAAAGCACAAACCAGGCATAGTTCTATAATTATATACTACAGCATTTATGCATCTGAACCAGTATTGTATGGTAATTGTTCTATAGGGAACAATAATATTTGTCTTTGTTCTGTTTTAATACAATATGGTTATATTTTTACTTTGAAGACAATATATTGGGATCTTCTGGCAAATATCTGCACTATCTTTGAGTTTGCTGATAATGATTGACTAATTGAATTTAACATACCATTCTCTTCCTGTTGTTGATTTTAATTTGTGGCTAAGTGAAAGCTTAAGAGTTTTTGGGAGAAGCAGATCAATGTACTTTGTCAATATATATTACAGATTAATTAGTAGGCAACTGCATATCTCCTTATTTAATCAAGCAGCACATTGTCTCTTTTATGAAGTTAGGCGTTACCATTAACAAAACAGAATTTGGACATAAAACTTTAAATTAACAGAAAAAGCTAGATTTATGATTAGCAATTCAGAAATGGTACTGCTTTGTCAGGATTTTTTTTCTGTGTGAGGATCATAAAAGAATTACACTAATTTGGCATAAGAGTGCCAAGACATAGTTCAAAAATCAGACACAGATTATTGAAAAAGTTAGGTAGATATGGAACAATTCTAAAATAGAAATTTTACTTAAATAAATTGAAATAATTATTTATATGGAATTCTCTGTTTACAGTTACATATTTATTACATATTTAGCAGTTGCAACTTCAAACTAGCTTGTAAAAATATTAGAGATTAGGTATTTAACTCCTGTTAACTTCTTTGATTGGCCATTCTTTATGCTATAATATATGTAATAATATTTCTAAAATAAATATTTGCCAAGTAGTAAATATATTACAAATGGAGGAGCAGATCTGGCAAATGTGTAATCATGCAAATAGTTTACAACAGCCTGCAGAATTGGGCCACAGAGAACTAATACAATGTCAATTGCATTCTTATTGTCTTAGGTCAAAGCAAGCAAGATTTGGCAGTCAAAGCTTACCATTTTTTATCTGCTATGAGTCAGTATGACAAATTATTTAGACTACTTTTTAAAAAATCAGACATAAGGATGAGTACATTTGTTCCAGATGTTTTCCTATTGCAAGAATCTTTTTTAAAATCACACTTTGTCTTCTGTGTCAATAGTTAGCATCATGCAAACACTGAAGAGTCACATACCCATAACTGCTATCCTGATATGTTGGAGAAAACACATCCATCTCTATAAGGTTGTCATGACCATTTGCAAGGACTGCTTGACTTTCTAATTCTCTATACATAAAGATACAAAAAAATGAAATTAGAGGTGCAATTTCAAATTAAAGAACGGGATGATCCCACAAAAAAGAATATACTAACTCTGTTGTGTAACTTTGTGCAAAACTGAATGTGGGATTTATCTGCCTTTCATGCTGTCCTCCGAACTACATGCTGGATTGTATCCTGAAGACACAGAGTTATAAGGCTGCCTTTAGGTGGTCATTACTCTTTGGTGATCCCTTATTTATGTGCAAGTCTTGAATAAAATTCCTGACTGCTGCCTGTGGCAAAGCAGGCTTAAGGACTGAGCAGTGCATAGTGGGGGATGTTGTTTACTTGATAAGGCTGGACCAGAGATGAATAAAAATAGAATAAAATAATAATAATAAAATAATAATAAAACTATAATAATAAAACTGAACTGAAACTATTAAAAGACAGTCTCTTGCTGGCTATTTGGCACAGCCAGTCAGCAAGAAAAATATGCAGAGGGCTACCAGAGTGAATGGGGATCTCACATTCTGCAAATGACAATGCACAGCAGCAGGAGATGTAAAGGAAGCATCAGAGTCTCTGGTTCTCTCAGGGAATAGTGAGGAAATGAGGGAGAGAAATGAAGTAAGCCACTATTATTTTGTTTAGAACCACATATTTCTTTTGTCCTATCTAAAACAGGGAATGATTAACGTGGGGAAAAAATACTTGGGTCCATTCTTACTTCAATGACAGTGTATCTCTGAAAATGTGAATGATACACTTAAGGAACATGTGCAAATACTACTGAATTCTGGACTACTGGTGCTTGCCTAAGAGCCAGGAGACAAAATACACAGCATGATCAAATTCCAAGTACTTATGGTGACAGCAAGGGATATTTGAGCAGGAAAG
Source organism: Chloebia gouldiae (assembly GCA_003676055.1). NCBI lineage: Eukaryota > Metazoa > Chordata > Aves > Passeriformes > Passeridae > Chloebia > Chloebia gouldiae. Next base: position 16,250,776 of record QUSF01000005.1, on the reverse strand, counting down.
ATGCCAGAGGGATCCAGCAAAAATCTAAAGCAAGACACTATTGACATCAAAGAAAGCTTATAAGCATATGGGCTTGGTGTTTTAGGATTCAAACAGATGCTCAGTGAGAACCTGACAGTAAGACAATGTCTTACTGAACAGAACTTTTTTGACTTTAGTATTTGAAAACAATACTTAATTTCTAATGTCTGTATATAATGATCCCATAATTATGGCATGTCAATTTTTCAAATGCATTCATGCAATCAGAGTCCTGTTTCTTCAGCTTCAGATCAGCAATGTGAGCATAGTGCTTAACAGGATCTTCAGAAGAGCAGGACTTCAATTCCATCCCCAGTTTCTGCCTTTATTTTGTACCATGCACCTTCTCAACAGGAGTAACATCTCTAATCAAGTCCATGTGTGAAAACCTGGAAGACTTACAGATCAGAACAATTTGAATTTGATTAAACAAGGCAGTGTTTTAGTGGGTGGAATGTGTAAAATAGGTGGTTTGAGCACTTTAACCTCCAGCAACACTGTGCTTTTGCAGACAATCAATCAGCCTCTACACATATTGATTTAAAACTTCCCTGGAAACTATCAACACCCTTTCCACACCTTAATCAATACTGAAGGCAACTGGATGTTTGGTAGTCCACCCCAATAATGACACGTGTATGTTCATCACACTTCAGGAGTTTCTAAAGTCTCCACATTCTAAAATGAACTTTGAATCAAGTTTACAGAACAGTTTTGAAGTAATACATACCAGGAAATATTTTGTCTATACCATTTCTGAGGTATTCCATACTTTAATTAAGTCCCTCCAAATGCTAAAATATTTTCTAGTCATCAAGTATTTCTTCAATCAATACTGTATTTTTTTCTTGGTAAAATATGTAGTTAAGTAGCTGAATACAGTAATGTTCCTATGACTCCACATGTAATACTAAGTGGTAAAAGAAAACTAAGATGTTTAAACTATGAAAAACATGTTAGTTTCTGGGCTAGTTTCTATAAAAAATTCACTGTCCATCATACAAAATGCAGCTATCTTTCAAATGAGGTATTTTTTGCAGCAAATCTAGTAAGAAAAAGCAAAGCTCTTCTTTGATTCACTGGCACATTAGCACAGATTCTGAATAAAGTTACATAATCTCAGAGATTTATTCCTTGATTGGAAAATGTAAATTTCCCTTTACCAACAAATTGATCTTTTGGATTCAATGACTGAAATTAACGAGATACTTCCAAGGAAATGCACTAAGAGATGCTACCAGCTTATTTTTATCTACAAATGTGTGAGTTCTAATATAGAACTCGTAGAACTCATAGTGTACTTTTCCTGTGTGCATCTCTAACATTCATAATTGACTGTGCATTAGAAAAATCTGCACATTCAATATTTAACAGAGAGAGCATTTAATGAAGTGATTTACTATGTATTTTTAAATATCAGTAATTTAGATCCTACTAGAACTCAAAGTCATGAGAATGTTACTACTGATACTGGTAATCAAGAAATCATTACTAAAACTAGTAGCTGAATAAAAGCCTAAAGCTCAATCATAATAAAAAACCCACTATAAGGTTTGAATATTTATCATATTCAGACATCTGACATGTAGTCATATATTTACGTGACTTTGGTTGTTCAACCTGTTATTCAAAGAACAAAATGGAAAGATTTTGATTTCTTCAGAAGTTTATATTACTCCCTAGTGCCAGCTCCTCCAGCAGATCTATTTGCTCTACAAATGAACCTAACTTACATCTGGCTAGGGAACAGTCAAATAATAAAGATCATTAAATGTTCAAGGAAAGTTCCTGCAGACAGCAGGAAACCTACAGGAAACCTACTACTGGCTTGGTTTTTTTTTTTTGTTAATGTAGATTCCACTGATCCCAAATACAGGGAAGACAATTTCTGCCTCTGCTTGGTAATCTCATTGTCATTTAAAGATGGCATCAAGATTAAAGAAGCATTCACATAATTCAATTTATTCAAGTTACAGTTTAAGGTCCTCATAAACATATAAGCAAAGAGTTTTTTTATATTTAAAAAATGTGAATTGGAGTTTCTGTTGGACATCATTGATCTGTAACCTCACAGTTCATCTTTTTAGCCAGTAACAGTAATGCTTCACACAAATCCATTAGCTCTTGCTAATAGTACTTTGCACAGAGCCAAATGGCAGTATATTCTATTGCAAACACAGCTGAATCCAATACTATGGACTATATATCTTTTGAAATCACTTTCACTACTACTGCAGAGCAATAGGGACTAAAACCTCCACCAGATTTTGGCAATACATCCCTCTCTCCTACATGCACATACACAAACCCAGCCAATTCACTGCCCAGCTATACATAGCAGCAAACTGTCATTTTTATGCCACCCATAATCAGTATGAGTCTATACAGCTAGAAAGACAGTTGTGTATCTAGGCTGGCATTCACATTCTCTACCTCTAAATGGCTGCCATCAAAGTCAAAATAATAAAAAAAGAGAGAAGGAAAAAAAGCCCCAACAATAAGCATAAACTAAAATATTGCTAAAGAGGAGACAAACTTTTTTTAGTCCAAGAAAAGAGTGAAGGAAGAGACCTACAAGTTGTTAATATAGTTGATACTGAGACTGAAAATCACACTCAGTAGGGAACCTTAACCAAAAGGGGAAGAATCAATGACAAATAAGGGGTTTTACACCTCCAGAGTTCCAACCAAGTAACACTATGGGAAAAACCACTGTCATAGGGCTCTGTCAGTTTTTACATTAAATTTTTACATTTTACCTCATTCACAAGTGTTCAAAACTTGAACACTCAAAATACCCTTAGGTTTTCATCAGAAATGTTTAAAAGATGAAAATATTATACTCTGCAAAAAATACTTAAGGTTGGAAGTGGCATTCTCATTCAGGTAGTCCTACACCTTTATAAAGACAATCAAAACATACATGGCAAGAGAAGCAAACATCAAAGACCTTACCCATCTACTTAAGTTTAACTGCTCTCAGGAAAACATCAAACATCTTTTTCCCCACTATAAACTTATTTGTTCTATAAGAAAAGTCTTTCTTAAAGTACTAAACTGTTTGAATATAATGATGAAATCTCTTCAGTGGAATGCTGTTTCACAGTGCTTATGTCTCAAACAGCACAGGAGAGTCCAAGAAAACTAGGAGAAGGAATAGCCATTCCAAACTGTCTAACAGAGGAGTTGCCTGAAACATTTATGGCAACAAAAACTACTTAGAAGAGAATCTTAAGGTCATGTATGTTTTAAATTGGTCAAAATCATCTTTACTTTGCTATTAAACGTAATTTAAAGGGATTCAAAGAATGAACTGAAGGGATTTCATAAACACTTTCAAGAATTACTGTCAACTTCAATATAGTAATAAATGCTCGGTTTAATAACTAAATTGGATATTATGGCTTTCCTTAATAAAAAATTAGTGCTGATTGAGTGTTACATGAGTACTAATTAATCACTGTAGGTAAATTCAGCTTTGTGCCAGAAAGTCCTATCAATTTTTTATAGGTTATTCTGCATCTAAAAAAGCTAGTGTCACTCTTCATATTAGCTGCTTCTTTCCTAGAGCCAGTTATCAATGACAAATTTATCATTACACCAGAACTGACTTCTCTTTTGTCTCACCAAATCTAGCACCTTTAAAAATACCTGGCTTCACAGAAGTATTTCTTTAAAGGTACCAAGTACAAAAGTTAAAACTATTACTTAATGTTGACATTTGATCTGTATGACAGTACATATTTGACACATTTCTGGCAAACAAGTCAAGAAATTTCTTCAAACAAAAGTAAGGCAAAAGTCACAGATTATGAAAAGGAAGGAAAACGCTTGTCTGGAAAAATTAATATACTCTTAATTACTCTGGAATAGCACTGTAAGGGAGAAGAGTGCCATTGAAGATTTTAGAGAGAGGACACATTTTTCAGGACTGAAAACTTTTCAGTTTTGCTTGCTGAATGAGGAGAAGTATTTGCTGCAGATCAACTGTCATTAAGTTAAATGTTTTCTTTAGCATAAGTAATTACCTGCTTTCCAGAGGTGCATTACTGCCAAGCACCCAGCTGTCCTGCAGCTGGACTGACTCAGGTGTGGTTTGCAGCTCGGCGGGCAAAGCAGCCGGCGGGGCCGGACTCTGATTCCTCCTATTTGTCAGTGAGTTTCTGTTAAGTGAGGTGATGGATGGGTGATGCTGTGCTGAATGTTGCTTGTGAGAAGGTGGCAAAGGCTGCAGGGTCGACTGGCCTTGGTTATTTGGAGGTTGTTCTAAGAAGAAAGAAAATTAAATTTCGTTATACAACATCTTGGCATTTGCTACAACCAAAGCAGAATGAGAAATTCAATATAATCCTATCATCTAATATATTTGCATATTATTCTATTAGCAGACATTCAGTGACATTCTGTAAGAGCAAGTTTACCCTTGATACACCAAGTTCTAATTAATACACAACAGATGGTAAAATTGCTTTTGGTTTTAATTTGTTTCAGTTTTTTTTTTTAATCTGGTTTTATTAACACCTACAGAAAATAGCATCTGACAGATCCCCTAATGCGCCTTTAGACTTCAGCTTTTTTTAACAAACCAACCCTGAAATTAAATGGGTAATTTCAGTAGAACACAAAGGTTTTCAAAATGCATATAATCCCTATAATTATTTAATGGAGTTTTAAAGCTTTATTTAACTGCAATAAATTATTACAAGCTAGTTGCTAAACAGCAGTAGACTACTCTAGTTTAGTGCATTTCAAATAAGGCAGATCTGCACTATGATCTGCTAATAGATGCTAAGTATTCTTTAGCAGAAGGTCACTCTGTGAAGCAGATGTTGCTTCATGGATATTTAACAGACTGATTCACATCTGATTACAACGTCAGAAGACTCATATACTTAATGACCGTCACATCCATTAGAACACACACAGAACAGATTTTCCAATTTCACACCATGCAATATAAATACAGCTTGGAGGAAGTCACAGGTGATAAGAGAGTCAGGCCATCGAAACAAAAGGAAATATTTTCTGACTTAACCAAAGCACACAACACCCATAAAGCTTAAACTCAAAACCTCAGAACAGCAAAACCTACAATCAAATACTTCCATCAATGTTATGTTTTAACAATCTGTTCCATAAAATCACTGGCAAATAAGTCATAAGACAAACCTTTTACAACACAATGCACACAAAACTAAAGAAACCTTGACACTTAATTTAGCACAATTTAGCAAGAACTGATGACACTTAAATATGTAACATTTAACAATTATGCAATTAAAATTGCAATCTATTTCTTACACTAATGTAGCAGAACACACTTCATAATATAAATGCAAGTGTTAAGTAGAGCAGAAGATACAGGACATGCACTTTTCTCACAGTGCAAAAGCTTTCAGGTAGTTTTTAATTAGTTGTTTGCTTTCCATAAGCAATTCCCTTTTGGAACTGGTTATAATTGCAAATTGTTACAAACTCAAACTAAAACTCTAGTACAGAGAACACAGGAAAAGTATTTCTGTTGAAACAAATGTTTCCAATAACTTACAGGTGACTGCTACAAAATGAACTTAACTGTGAGCAATTTCCCAGGTTGTGAACATAAGACAACATTAAAATGTTAACAAATAGACAAACAGAAAAAACAAGTCTTTGGAATAATTTCCTTTCTGAGAACCACATTGTTCTTTCCAGTGATTTTTGTGTAATCAACATGACTTTTGTTGCCAACAACAGCAATGCCGAATCTCTCATTAAAGGATATATTAAAAAAAAACAAAACCAAAACCAAACAGCATTTATACTGCCAGTGAGATCTTAACACCAAATCCCGAATGCATTAATACAAAATTCCAGTTCAGGTAGGATACAACTGATAAGCTTTATCTTCACCGACACAAAGGCTGTCACTGCATGTGATTACAATCACTATCACGGTCTTTAAGCAACATTTCAACAAGCCAGCTAAAGAAAGTTAACAGACCAACACTAGAGCAAAGAATTTTCCCCATATCTATGTAAAATTGTATCTGATTTAGACAACAAGCTATTTATCAGCTGGTGCAAAATTAACTGTGGCCTTATATTTTGTAATACATAGGTGCATGTGTATATAAAAAATTATATATGTGCACATGTCTGTTTAAGTATTTACACACATGTATATGCAAATATATAAATAAAAATTATTAATTAAATTAATTACAAAAATTACAGAAAAATAGCAGGTGGAATGAAGTAATTCACATTAATTTATTTTAATCTGATGGACAAATTAATTAAAATTGTTCTTCGGATCAGACGTTTCTTTTTTAAACCGTTTTTTGACTCTCCTACCAGCCTAGCCTTTTTGGACAGTTTTGCCAGGATCAGTGAAAAACCCTCTTCCACTGCATCTCCTACCAGCTGAAATGTTATCCTGACATCCCTCTTATTCATTAATTTCTCTTCTCATTTACAATTTCTGCTGAAAATCAATCTTTTAGTCTATCATTTTTAGTACTAAAGGTCTTGCAGCATTCTCTGCTAAAGACAAAGTAGAGGATTGATCATCGTTGCTCTCTTGCATAAAAGAGGGTGTAAGTGCCAGGCTTGTCTCAGGTAGATGTCAAACTTTCCCACACACTCTACCTCATGAGGAAGATGGATAGTGAAGGTTCTGTAAAGGGTATTTATATACACTCCACAAATAAATGCACAGATTTAATAATTACTCTGAAAATATGCTAGAAGAATGAAATTGGATTACTCAGGCCATAGAGCAGGTATGCAGGCCACTACTTGGGATTTAGATTATTTCCCTATAAATTTACTGTGAACCAAAAGGTCCTTTTGCTATATAACATATAAACATTACTGACACTGAAGATACAAAGCAACATATAGAAGAAATTAAGAGAGGCTAGAAGGGAGCTAGAGGGCCATAGCAAGTGAGATTTTGCAAAGATCACTTGTCTTCCAGTCCCATCTTCTCTCTTTACATAATGTTGACAAGTGACACTTTCTTGTGTCTGAGGGTGGCTTCAATTGGCAGGGAATCTACAGCTGCCTCAAAATCAAAAATACCCGAAAAATCTGGAGTGATTTATTTCTTTTCTAATTGTGCAAAAGCTACAGGTAGAGTTGCATTTAACAAGGTTAGATTTTCCATAAATCAACAGAGCTAAAATCTATACTGCTGTAAATTTACTCAGTCCTACACTGTCATTCTGAATGAGAGATCACTGAGGACTGCTTTTTGGATCTTTTCTCCAACCTGGCAGATTTCCCCAGTACACAGTTCTTCTGATTGCTGCACAATTTCTAACAAAACCCTAATGTTGCACCACTGATTTGTGAGGCAGAGAGAATCACCACAATAGTAATGTTTTGAAAGCCATTCTTAAGCTGAAGCCAGATTTCCTTTTTTACTCTTTTAAGGAGTTAAAAGTTAAAGAAGAATTTTCAGTATTACTGAGACTTTCACACAAAGCTATCAGTCTTACGGAGTAAGAACCTCTCAGCATCCCTGTGACACTGAAAATATTCTCACTGTACATGCAGGGAACCTGAGGCATGCATGTTAAGTGATTCACACTGCTCTCCTGAAAAATCAGCATTTCTGCCAGAATAGTTCCAGTTTTATTGCTTTTCCTACTTAAGAAGTTTATAAGGAGAGTGGGATGACATGATATGTACTTGATAAACTCTGCAGCACTGGACACTACTCCCTGTAATAACAGCCCTCCATGTGCCACAATATCGAGTGTCAGGACTCTGTAACTCCACTTTCCTCCCTACCAACCATTGCAGTTCTAGAAGGAATACATCTTCCCTTGCTTACTGAAAAGACAGCAGCCCTGGGACTTGGCCAGCTCCCTCACAACAAACTGCTTATTAGAAGAAAAAGCATTCAAATCTGATAAAGTACAATTGGGCTGAAATGTGTAAAAACTATTCCAGAGAGGTACAATTGCTTTGCTTTAAATTGGATTTTAAATGCTATCTTAATTGATTTAATCTAAATGGGAATGTCTAATTTACACTAAAATTAAGCAGATATGGGTAGGTACAGGTAGGCTTAGGTCTAAAGATGAAAAGTTTTAATTACAACTTTCCTTTTTGGTTTAGACCTTAATGACTGTAGAGCAATCCTGTTCATCTTCAAGAGAAGATTTCTGCAGTAAGAAGCAAACACAAACTGGTCCAGCAACCAGTGTGTCAAAGATCTTCAGGTGCAACAAACCAACCCCACACTTTTAAGGCATTTGTTGAGTAAGTCAAGATCAGATAATTATGCATGTGAACATATGCATAGAAATCAGAAAAGTCACATAAAATTGGGTAGAAAGCTGTCTTACTAGAGTTACATCATTTTTTCAAAACATATTTAAAATGTTATTTACCCTAGGGAATCACAGGAAAGCAAAGGAGCCATTTCAATTGCAGAGGTGAATTATATGCAGCTCTGTAGCTTTTTACAAAACCTTTTTGTATTTTATTTTTTAAACAGTAATCTACTTTTAATTACTTTTATAATTTGATTGTTACAGAATTTGAACACCATAGGAAGGAGAAACACTTATGATACCTACAGCTATGTGGGGAAAGGGGCTAATTCAGAAGCAGAAAAGCAGACCAAGTATCCATGAAAAAAAGTAATTTGTTTGATATTTTGTGTGATAGCCTTTCTATAACAGACAGACAATTGAGACTTGTCAGCTAGCTACTCATCTAAGAAAAGGAGAAGTGATTTCCATTTGATAAGGATTAGGCTTTTAAACAGTGTATAAGTAATGTGAACTTAGAGTTCCCATGACAAACAAAAAAGCAGTGTCTTCCATTATGATATAAACATTTCAAATGTGAACAAAATGTTATTGAATATCTATGTCTATGAGAGTCTTAATTCTTTCTAGCCAGGCTGTTCCTTTTTTATTCTCTCTTTAGAAAAGTCTCTGCCATGGTAAATGAAATACCCATAATATATATTAGAATTAAGAATCTGGAATAGACTAAATGTTTTAGAAACACATGAAATGTTTAGAAAACTTAAAAAAAATATACAACTTTTTGTTTGCAGGTCACTGGTCCCTGGTCTGCTACCCCTTGATTGCATAGCAGTAAAAAGTAATTTCTATAAGAACGGGTTTGACTTCCTCAATAAAACCCTTCAATGGACTTGAAATTTTACCTAATTGACATTTGGTCATATCTCCAAAAGTACTGTAAGCAGTAGTGGGATTTACCTCAGAAGTCCCTGCAAATTGAAAAGAGTGGGTATTACAGCTTAATTATTCCTAGAGCTCCCAAAGGAGCTCTTTTTTTTACACAGGGATAAGACAGGCTACCTGCACTGCTCTGGCCACAGCTTCAGGGATCCTGTGGGCAAGTAAAACAAATCACTCCATAAGTCTCTCATCTGGGAGCACCTTCCATGAGAAGCCATATTTAATTAATAAAAACATAAAGAAGGTTATGTGTTCAGAAAAAAATCTGAGTATTTAAGTGTTCACTTGTACTTAGGCACATCTGTCTTTTGAATGAACCACTGCTTCAGTTCAGTTTTTCCGGCCAGGGTGTGTGAGGCTCAAAGTTTCATTTCTGATCATTTACTACAAGCCATAGGGGTAATTTAAGACAAGTTGCTGTATGTATTTATTTTGTGGTTAATCACAAGTATTTGCTTAGTCTTATTCACATCCAAATTGGCTCTGTTCTGACAAATGCTTAAGGATCCAAGCCACACACTCAACCTAGGGACTGAGGTGACAGACTGCCTACCATCAGAGTCCTTTCACTCTGATTTGTTGTCAGCTTGCCCATCCTTTTCTGCTTGGTTTATACCTAATGGACATAGAGATGGAAACAGAATTAACCCGTAGCCACTGCTGCTCACTTCCTCCTGTGCTCCTGTGCTAGATACATGGTGACAGGCATAAGGAGAAGTGACAAGGACACTTTGATCTATATATGCACCTTGTGTGTGTGTGTATGCTATTATAATATAAAAGGGGCAAAAGTCAAACAAGTAGCTTGATCAAAGTGGGCCAGTGTTTGTCTACTCATCAGTACAATGCCTGTAGGGTCTGAAAACCTGTCAAGCTATCTGGGACTGAGAAACTACCAGTGAATTTAATGCAGGATAAGCTCTGAAAGATTGCATTGCCTTGCTCAAGATTCTAAATTTGGGAGAAATAATAAAGAAAACCTTAACTTCGTCATTTTCCTTTAGATTGCAACATGATTTTACTTTTTAAAGACAAATAAAGACTTCTGTCCTGAAAGGGAAGACTTATTTGACTGTGGAGAAACTCAACATGATCCCACGGTTCTCATGTGGTGTCTGTCTAAGACCAGATGACAAGTGGAGAGAAGTAGCTGGAACTCCCTGGAGGGCAGTAGGAGTCTCGAACATGCAACACTGGTGCTTAAACCACAAAGTACATGTTGATAATTTCCCACATGCTATAAGGATACTGTTCTTTACCACTTAAATATACACAGGAAGACAAAGAAACAAGTTGCACAAAATAACCGCAAGCTTTAGGAACAGAAGGAAAAAATATTTTTACCAATGTCTTTTGGCTGTGTTATCTACAGGAGCGTTATACTTCCAGTTAAAGGTACACTTGTAACTTTGTCTTTCTATTTCACATCCACTGAGCATGATATTTTCCCTCTACATTCATAATGATAATACCTGTACATTCTCAGGTGTTTTATAATTCAGCTCTCCCAAATGTTTTATAACCTTGCTGCAGAAATAGAAAGCACCAGTTACTAATCTATTCCCAAAAACTTTGTAAAGAATATGAACTGAGCTTTAAACTTATTTGAAAGGCACATTTTTTTGACCCTGATATTTTTAGTATAAACAAGCTGAAAAGCTGTACCCTATATGATATGTGACCCTATGAAGATAGATAACATAACTTTCTATTTTATGACATTTACTTTGAAAATCTGATTAAGATAGATGTCTCCAGTTTGTTATTCTTCAATGTCATGTTGTCACAGTTCCTATCAGCAAGATGCTTTAAAGCTTTTCGATTAATATTGTATGCCAGAACTGAAATTACATCCTTTGTCGTTTAGTTCTTAATGGTGCAAGTGATATCTATCAAGTAGTGTTTTATGAAGCATGTGTGATTTTTATTACAGGCTGTTTTCACAAATCTTCTTCAGGTCTCATAAAGACTGTTCATGGTTCACAACAAATATGCCTTGCATTTAAAATCATGCCAATTCTCAATGGAAAATAAACCTTGGATTTTTCAGCAGGGTTTATCAATAGAACAAAACTCTTACTTAATATAAATCTGTATATAATCACCTTAATTAGCAAAGCAAAAATATTACTGTAAGCCCCTCCACTCTGCATGAGAACTCTAGAGTAAAAAAAAACCTCCAAACAAAAAATGTAATAATGTTTTAGTTTCATAAGTAAAGGGTTATGTTTGCCAAATCTTCTAAATGCCCTAATATTTAAAATAAAGATGGCACACAGGTAGAACAGAAGATGCAACATTCCCCTGTAATTCAAGTACAAAAAGGATCTTAATTTGCAGCATCTATATTTGTAAAACAAGATGCATATAGTCAAATTTCTTCAATTTACTGGAAACTATATAGTTAGGGGCAGCTGAGAAGGAATCTTAAGGCTGGCTACTTTTGGTTAACCTGCCATTTAAGCAAAAAAATCTAAAAAGTCAATAAAACGTAGGCCTTAGATGACACATGAGCAAAATTCATTTTTCTAGTATGTTTTTGTCCAAAGACTTTCTCTTGTTACCTAACAGAGTAAGGCAAATACCCTGCAGGAGGAAATCCTGCCCATTGAGAAGAAAGTGGGCATTTCTTCTACAGGTGGTGGTGAAAGGAAAAATTGCAGGATTTAGTTCTGAAAGGTTTATTAAAAGTTGTTCACTGTGGGAATGGAACAAGTTCACTTTTAAAGCACTTTTTTCCATTTAGCTGGAATCGATTGTCAAAGCATTCCAACATAAACACCATTCCATTTACCTCTTCAATACATATGTAACAAACAGTCAATATTATGGCAGGCAAAATCTGTTTAATTTAACTACCAGGAAGAGACAATGACTTCTTATCTGGTACCTACATAAGTGCCCAGCTAACAAAAAGTAGTTGCAAAAGCATGTGCGGTAAAGAGCTCAGATTTGGAAAACAAATACCATCTTGATCAAAGAAAAACACTGATTTTGTTTCCAAGTTTAAGGCAGTCATTTAAAGTAACAAAATCAACTGGACTTTGCTGGTTTTCAACTGAACTGTGGAAGCTTAATCACCTTATGAAAACTGAACCTGAGATACGTATTTCAGCTTCAGTGAAAAAAGCACTAGTGAAACTAGTTCAGGAAACAATCTTTCTAATAGTGGCCTCTTTATCCCCAGAGGGATTTAAGAGGAAAGATGAAGAAAGAAAAAATACAGAAACGCTGCTAAAGTAAATTGAAGTTTAACCTGCTGGGGTAACATACTTAGAATTTTGCTTTACAAGAAAATGAAATAAAACAGGATAATAAATGCCAGGATGGCAGCTATGCACACAGGATGAATGAGAAGCAATTGTGTACTTCCAATCCTGCTGTTCTCAAATGCCATCTCCTTCCACCCCAGCCTAACCCACACAGTAGTTAGTAGATATACTAATAGACATTTATTTATATTCTCTTTTTAGGACCCGAGGTTTGTAAAACCAAACAAAATCCTCCACTGGTAAAGTGTCATTGACTTATTTCCAACAATTTACCTGGATGTCAAACTGGGAAAAGTTGGTATCACACTGTGAGAAATGAGAAAAGCTTGCTCACTTGAGACACAAAAATGACACTCAGCTTATATTATCCAGAGATTCAAAATATAATAATGCAGCCTTCAGTGGTGTGCTCCTGGTCTGACTTTTCCACAGTGGGGTTCAGATGTTTTGCATGACTGCGGGCTTGGGGTTTTTCCCCTCCACTGGGGTATAGCAGTCTCCTAGAGAAATAGTCTGTGATGAGGGGGACAGGCTTCACTTAGTCATAGTTTTTTCTAATCAGAGCAGATTGAGCTTCATCTTCATAAATTAAATCATCTTTCATTCTTATTTAGAGTCAGAAGTGAGAAAGTTATGCAATTATTGAAGGCTAACTCGTTAGAGAATTTAGGTTTCTACTGAAAGAAAACAAAACATGAAACAAAAATGGAGAAGTCCATCTGAAAGACTTTGTACAGGGAGAAAAATTCAGCTTTCCAAAATGGTGACAGGGGACTGGAATTAATTTGAAAAACCTTGAAGTACATAGCTAAAACCTGCCCATAAAACACAGGTGAAATGATTCAGAGTATGCCATTTCCCAAGCGCTCACCCTGCAGCTTATACTTATAACAAATACAGACAGACACTTAATTTTGACTGCAAAAATTGTGATTCATAAATAAATGTCAAAAAAAGAACCATGCTTCAGCTGTAAGCTGGGTAAGTTCTACAATGATTCAGTCATAGTGTGGTAATATATGTACTCGTCTCACACCACATGATTAGCTGGAGTTAAATGCAGCTCCCACTGCAAAGTCTGATGTATGGCTTCTTAATAAAATTTCTTAGCATTTTCAAGAGTTAGATAATTTTGGTTCCTATCCAAACTCATTAATCCAGAGTGAGCTTTATGTATGTTTTCCTTTGTCTTCTGATTTTATTTCTTACCACTTTCAAGAAAAATGAGTTGCCAAAACTATTTATTTTAGAAGCATAGTTACTACTGTACAGGTTAAGAAAACCTAAACTCTTAAAACTTTTAACCTGAAAAAATACACTCACAAGTCATGATTATGTAATGCTTACAGATGACACAACCAGTGCTGCAAAAGCCCACCTTTCTGCCCAATAAAGAAAATAGCATTTAAAGGTTCTTTTACTACTAAACCTGACTTTTACTGACATATGGCTGACATTCATAAAGAAGTAGCAAATCCCTAGTCTTCCTCAAATTCAAGAGCCAGAGGAAAATTTCTGCATTAAACAGGTCTACTGAAGTTTTTGTCATGGATTTGCAATAGTTAATGACATCCCTTGTACATTTTGCAAATTTACAAATCCAAAAGCACTTTGAAAGGCTGCTAAAATGAATTCATTATAAGCAATTAAATTCTTTACCAATTTCTGCATGCTCAATCCTTGTCTGTACACACAAGGCCGCACTAATAAAATCTGTGAAAGATAAGCCAGGAATGCGAAAACACAATATAAAACTTCTAAGCAAAATCAGGTGAGTTTGTTTCATCAGATTTGAAAGAACTCAGATAAGAGGGATTCATGTTTTGCTTTGGAGGAAATGAAAACGGAACAGGGGCAGTGACATGAAAAGAAATCCATGGGGGGAAAAATGGTAGAATTGCACAGAAAAGGGGTTGAATGAATAAAACACAGAGGAGACCTCACAAAAGTGAGGAGATAAGAGAAAAGTTCTGAGAAAACTGAGAGAGCATATACAGTTTCATTAGAAAAATCATAATAATCAAAATTTTATGGAAAAAACAGAAGTAAGATGCTTACCCTGGCTTGACTTTAAAAAAGGAACTGAATCCTGGCCTCTAGAGTCACAGTAAAAATTCTTACAGACTGCAGCTTGGGCCTTAGGGTAAGAGGGAAATAAAGCAGTAGATCACCAGACGAATTCTTGTCTCTGAATCAATTAATTGATTGGTTATCAAGTATAAGAAATAAGAAGATTATAAAAGACAGGAAAAGAATAGGGAACCAAGCTTCCAAAATAGCTTTTAAATACTTTTTTTCTTAACTGTGTCAAGGAAGAGAAATGCATAATAGGGGGAGGCCTCCACAAGAGCAAACTAAAGAACTATTGTTCTCTAATGACTTTAAATAAGCTTTTTAGGCTTACAAGTGAATTAGAATTTTGCTCTTCCTCTTTATAAAAAAAAAAAGCCAACAAAACCACTCTTGATTTTAGTAAGATATTCTATTCTAATGACAATCAAACCTAGTTAGGTATCAATCAAAAGAACAAATCCACTGCAAAAGATTTCTTAAAAGGTACTCTGGGTTTCCAGTACAGCTGCTTCCCTTTTCAGTAGCAAGATTGAGTCATTAACTCTCAAATCAAACCTCAACTTTGAATTGGTAAGAGCTGAAACAAAAACTACCTGTCAACATGACTGCCTCAGTTCATATAACTTATCAACAAAACTCTCCTCTACCTAGCACAGCTATAAATTCAGACGTGTAAGTGGACATGGAGAGTGATTTAATTAGACATTTGTCTGTGTTCACTATTTATTGTGCAAGTCCTGTGAAGGACAGCAGTATGCCGAAGAGTTTAAGCAGACTGTATTGTAATTAATGATAATAAACAATTTGGTTCAATATTACACAAAAAGTTAGGGGTCAAAGTTCGTAACTTTTAGAAGAAATTATAAAATACAGAAAAATGAGAAAACCAGTTTTTCTTAAATTCTATATATATTTTCACAAATGACTGTAGGCTTCGTCTTTCCTGTATCCATTTTCATTATGTCCCAGTTATGTTGCTGCTCCAAAGCTACAAAGATTCCAGCAGATGATCTTTCACATCAGTTTCCAGCTAAACTTTACAGCTTTTTGCCTGAATGAAGCTCCTTTAAAAAACATGGCTGATTCTTGTCATAGTAAGATCTTCCTTTTAATAGCATTGCTGTAGTTCTCAGACAGACACTGACAGAACCAATAAAAGGTAGAGAAATCACAGCTCACTACTACCCCCTTTGATTTCAATAGCCAACTAGATAGTATACACAAAAAGATCCCAGAAGAGCACATCTAAATAATTTTTTTGAAAAGAAAGTTTTCAAAACAATGGCAAATAAACACAAATAAGCACAAAGAATATCACCACCATGGTGCAGTGAAATGTGATGAAATCTCCCATATATCATTAGGAAATGCAAGCTGAATTCATCCCATGATACTTCTGACTTCAGAGTAACTTCAGCAGCAAAAGAGATGTTGATGCCTCTTCTACGATAAGCAAAGGCTAAAAAATGATTCATTACAATTTTATGTTCTTCTGGTAGCATTATTAATTCCAAATACTATTTAGTTCCTAAAAAAAGCTTTATCTGAAACCTCCTAATAGTAACCTGATTTCTACATATGCAGAATTTCTGTTTCAAATTACTTAATGTAGAGGAAGCGTGTAAACTCCCTTTAACCTAACAGCTGTCATTTCACTCGTAACAAATTTGGCAAAAGCATTTCTAGGTATGCTGGGAGAGCACTTGCAAAGACAGCTTGCTCACCATGTAACACTGCTGATTTATGAAGCAAGCTATGCCCCAGTCAAGTGGGACAAGATTTTACACAGGCACAGAGCCAGCAGAGATCTGAATGACTGGACTCCCTGAAAGCCTGCTGCCTTCCACTTGTGGGGAAAAACCCCTCTATTTCTAGCATAATCACACCCTCTCCACCTAAACATGTTTCCCAGATCCATTTTCTGCCTAAACTATCATATAGGAAAATACCTTTCTTTTTGTCTTCTGCTGAAACTGTAACACTGGTGACAAGGAACCCGTGTGTGGGGGTGGTGTGTGATTGCAAGGGAAGCAGATGGTCTCAAGCTGAGAAGTCTGGTATTTAACATGCTTTTATAACTAGCACCGGGGGCTAAAACCAAACATTTCAGGAGGAAGAATTGTTTCATGGTAAGATTGCAGCAGAGCATGTCAGGAAATCTCTTTTTTTATTCCTGGCATAGCCAGTGGTGTGATCACAAGCAACCAAGAGCCTTTGTATGTCCAGTGGTCTTGTTGCTGAAATCAATTATGTACACAACAGCTCTCTGCTGCTCCTGAAATGGTAGATGTTCTATGTGTAAATGTCCTGTGCTCTCAGAACACATTTACAATGAGAAGTGCACAGACAAATGTGTTTGCAGAGAGGTGGAGGAAGGGTAGGCTTTGTGTTCTGCTGAGGGGTGACTCCACACTGCTGCCAGACTGGGCAATGGGAAGGGATACTCAGAACACTAAATTTTTTTCTGCTATAGGTCAAGTTTCCACCACCTGAGGGTAGGGAGGCACATGTAACCCATCCCACCTGCTCCCTGCAGAATTCCCTGCAGGCCAATTTCCTGGCTCCATGCAGGTATTAGTGTGAAAATTTCATCTGCACATCCTTACCCAAGGTGCAAGGTTTCATGGGTTACATGTGGCATTACAGGGGAATGTCCTGTCTTCCACAAGGATAACCCACCAATCTCACAAACAAGGTAACATTTTTTCATGAAAAGCTACTGGGCCACTTTATAATCTCAGGTGAATTGAATCTATTAGAGGGATTTACACTTTGGAAATTCAACTCTAAAGAAAATAAATACAAACAAACAGGAAGACTTCGATATACATTAGCTGCAAAAATTATCTCAGAAGCAAATGCTTTTAAGAAGCTGCAAACATGTACAATTAGAAGTGTTTTTGAAAGCTGAAAGCCTAAATAGCTGTCAGCAACTTCACCAGCAAGTGTAAGTTATTTACAACAGCAAGCAGACAGATTATCAAGATAACAGAAGCACTGATTAATTGTGTAGCCTAAACTGGCAATGAAAACAGAGTAGAGCCCTGTATGTGTGAATATTTATTTTTAAATAGGTGTGTTTCAGTTCCAAGATTTCCTCTTTTAGTTGTTATTGTTTAATAATAATCAATGAATCAAATTGCTCTTTGAAATTTTTTTCAAATGTTTAGGAGTAAAAACCTGACTTTGTAGATAGCCTCCTTAAGACTTTTCAAATCTCTGAGTACCACTGAAATACTGAACCAAAACTAAGAGCTATTCTGAGTTGCTAGAACAGTTGCAAAATAAGATGCTTGCATGGCAATATTCTTCCATAACATCAAAAGCTTCAAGCATAGGTTTCAAAATATTTTACAGCTCTCAGTAAAATTTGAATTGAATTTTGCTAAGTACAGATTTCTTCATAGCACATTACTTGTATTATATGCTCTTTAGAGACAAATGGAAAATCTCAAGAGTTTTCATGTTCAGTGGTTTATATTCAGAACCTTTTCTAGCTGTACAGAATTTCTGAAAAAGACAGAGACTAATTTATCTTCAAAATACCTACTGTATACTGGTTTTGACTGTGTGGAGTCCTACATGACAAGACACAAAAAGTGCTGAAGGACAAGGTGAATCAAGTCGGTTTGCAGAAGTGACTTGAAGTGAAGCTGGCTTTAGATATTGCTGAGCAAGAAAAGTGGCCAGCCTTTATCTCTGTACTGACTCATGGATGGATGATGGCAAGCTCTCTGTGGCAGTGGCTACAGCAATGGAAGCAGGCCAACTGATAGTGTGTAATACACCCCTCCGGGCTGCTGAATTATGGCAAGACATTGTTGCTCAGGTAGAAACTGTGATTGTTAAAGTACCTCACAAGAGCTGGGGCACTCAAGAACACTGAAAGAATGAACAGGTGATCGAGCTGCTAGAATTGAAGTGGCTCAGACAGAGCTGGACTGGGTACATAGGCATGGGCTGTTTTTATAGCTTGGTGGGCTATAAAAATGTCCTGATGACACATCAGGACATTTAGGAAGGCATGCAACAGATAGATGGGCTTGTGGCCAAAGGGTTGAACTTTAGTACTGATGTCATTGCACAGGTTATCCAAGAATGTCAAATATACCCCATAATCAAACTAGTAAAGCAGCTAAAGCCTTTTTGATTTAGAGGGTGAAGGCTGAAATAATATGGGAAAGCCTGACTGATTATATCACACTTCCATGAACCTTTTTAACCACGTGCTTACAATGGTGGAAGCAACACTGGGTGCTTGGAAACATGCTCTGTGACCCATGCCACTGGTTGGAATACTATCCTGGGCCTTGCAAAGCAGGTTTTATGGTCACACACAGCACCCTGGAAGAATTGAATCACAAAACAGGACTCATTTCCAAAACAATCCCATAGACACATGGCATTGAGGGAGAATATTACAACCCCTACTGTGCACCAGACTCTGGGAAAACTGAATGATGATTTATTTGGCATGTTATGGGAATTGTTCTATCTGGAATCCCTTGTTGCTAGCCAATCTAGGAGCAAGGGGAGGAGTTCACTGCAATGTTAAACCCTATATGCTGGCCCAAAAGGCTCAGGGGTAAAGAGGATAATGTATATACCTTTAAATTGTTGTAACCTATGATCTCAGCTGTGTTTTATAGGAATTACTATAGTATTAGCTAACCAAACCAATGAAGGAGAAGCCTTAAAAGAAGGTGTTGCAATGCAGCAGTGATCAGACCCGAGATGCCTTTGGTGCCCAATACCTCCATGCAGCACATCCCCTCTCCTGTCCTGAGTGAGCACTAGAACAGATGGAGCGCCAAGTCGTGGACTAAAGGAATACACTGAACAATTGTGGATATTTATGGAATTTTTATGGACACTTCACAGGGTGATCTATAGACCAAAGCAATGGTATCGCTATACTGCATCAAAGGTCTTATACCTGGGCTTTCTCAGGCACACCTACAGGCTGGGTTGAGAGAAGCCCTGTTGAGAAAGACTTGGGGGTGATAATTGATGAAAAACTCAACAAGACCTGGCAATGTGCGCTTGCAGTCCAGAAAGCCAAGCAAACCCTGAGCTGACTCAAAAGTAGCGTGGCCAACAGGTCAAAGGAAGAGATTCTTTCCCTCTATTCTGGTGAGATCCCACTTGGAGTGCTATGTACAGTTACAGTGTCCATAATGTAAGGATGATGTGGAACTGTTGGAGCAAGCCCAGAGGAGGGCCATGAGGTTGGTAAGAGGACTGGAGCACTGAAGAGGCTGAGAAAGCTGGGGCAGTTCAGTCTGAAGATGAGAAGGTTGTGTGGAGACCTCATAGCAGCCTTCCAGTATCTGAATGAGGCCTAAAGGGAAGCCAGAGAAGACCTCTGTATCAGGAACTGTAGTGGCAGAAATAGGAGTAATGGATAAAAATTAAAAGGGGAGAAATTTAGGTTAGATAATAGGAAGAATTTCTTCTTATTTTGAGGATGAGACACCAAAACAGTTTGCTGTGGGAGGCTGTGGATGCCCCAGCCCTGGCAGTGCTTGATGCCAAGTTGGATAAGGCCTTGAGCAACCTGGTCTAGTGGGAGGTGTCCCTGCCCATGGCAGGGGGAATTGGGACTAGATGATCTTTAAGGTCTATTACAACCCCTTAACATTCTATGGTTTTACGATTATATGAAGATTAATGGGGATCATGGTTAATGAGGATATATTGAAATTTCTGAGACCTGAACATGACTTAAATGGAAAAAGAAGCTGCAATTCTGTTGGTTTTGGCCAGGGTAGATATAGTTTTCTTGACAGGAGCTGGTATGGGACAATGCTTTGCATTTCTGCTGGAAACAATGCTGATAAAACAGCAATATTTCAATTATCAGCAGTGCTTACAGAGGCAAGGCCTTTTGTGCTCCTCTCTGAACCCTGCCAGTGAGGAGGCTGGGGGGCGGCAGAAGAATCTGGGAGGGGACACAGCTAGGACAGCTGATCCAAACTGGTCAAAAGGATATTCTATAAAATAGGGTACCATGCTCAGCATATAAACTAGAGGCAAGGTTGGCTGGGAAGCCACTGTTCAGGGACAGGCAGCAGTTGGTCAGTGATGAGCAAAATCCTTTTCATTTGCATCACTTCTCTTTCATGGGCTTTACTTATCTTTATCTTTTTTATTTTCCTTTCTATTACAATTTATTTTTTCTTATTATATTTTATGTCAACTATTAAACTGCTTGTCTCAACCCACAAGTTTTCTCCATTTTCCTGTTACAAATTCTCTTTCCCCCATCCTGCTGGGATCACACAGTGGCTGTGTGATGTTTAGTTGCTGGCTGGGGTTAAACCATGACATGCAGCAACCAGCCAGACCTCAATATGCTGGAAGTCTAGATAGAAGAAACTTACACCCTTATGCCATGAATCACAATGGTTATACTTTTTCTAGCATCCAGTTGGCTGAGGTTGCTGGCATACAAAAGTCTACCCTTGGCCAGCAGATAACCACATGGATGAACATGTCTTGGTTTTGACTAGCTCTGACAATAACCTGGGGGGTGAGTCAGACTAGTAGGAAAGTATATAAAATCAAGGTACTTGCAATGCCCCTGGGCCCATGCCTCATTCAAGCTCAGAGTCCTGACATAAATCTTGTTCATTGTTTCTAGTAGGAGCTTTGTAGCTTCTTTAAGTAAATGTCATGTGATTATTATTTATCATGTCTCCAAAACATTAAATTGCAGAAAAAACATCACATCTGCCAGAGGCATGACTCTTGCTTTATGACTATTTATATTCAATCCTCACCCAAATATAGGCCATGGGGGCACTACTGAATCTTTGTCACACTGTGAGAATACAGATGAAAATCATTTGGGCCATCAAAATAAATGACTCATATACTGAAGTGAGAGATTATGCTACCTTTTCCTTAGGAAATCCCAAGAAAGAAATTTGATGGCTGATGTGCTGCTGCTCATGCCAATGTTGTTTTCTGTAACAGTTACATGTACAACTAATCTCATGTCAGTTTTCATAGTCATAGCTGGTCAATTCATCAGGTACAACAGGATGTGTGAACTCCTCTGACATGATAAGCTCTCCAGATACTCCAAATTGCATTGTACTTGGTACAGATCTTTGCTGAACATAGGCAAAGATGCCAGATTTACTCCCTCTGCAGTTAGTGCTCAGTAGTTTGTTCAACGGTGGAGGCTTTTGCTAATACCAGTAGTCTTAAACAGCTTATAACAGCTTCTTCTTACTGATAAAAGCACAGTAATTCTGGTTACTGGTCCTTAAGCTATAAAAGTCAACCCTAGTTGGTTTGGGTGTTTTCTACATCCAGTTTGTGCACACAGAAAAAGAGAGAAGAGAGGACTAGTTTCTATGCAGATGGGTTTGTTCCCATTTAAAGTATCCTCACTGTCTATCAATTAGGCCATTTCATTAAGGCCTGAGCTTAACCATTCCTCTACTGCATTTACTTACCTTTTTTGGTGGAAATAGGGAAACTCAAACACCAGAATCATTACTGAGCATGTAAAATCTTACTTAAAAAGTAAACATCAAGAAGGAACATTCAAGAAAGGTATTTACTGGGTTCAATCTCACTGCTACAACACTAATAAGGTCCCTTTTCACTCCCAATTCTTTTTCTGTTCACATAGGAATACAATGAGGAGCACAGCTCTAGGAAAGACATCTGCTCTTACAGAATGAAGAACAAATCATATTGTGTTTGATACTTGTAGCACTGTTACAGCTCTTGGAATATGAATATTTTACACCAACCATACTCTAGGTATTTGTCCATATACATACAAACTTACTGTTAATAAAAATAGAAATACATGTCAGAAATACATCTGATTACTTTATGAATATCTTTTATACTTGTGACATCCCTACTGTTTAGCAGCATACAAATGAGAAGTTACTGTGTCTGGTGCTGCCTGTAAGAATTTACATCTCCCTAGGGATAAGGGTGCTAAGCTTTCTGTAAACCACTTATTCTTGGCACCAAAACCGAGCAATTACAGCTATGTCTCACACTTTGTCTTTTAAGGATGTGGCATGTTTATTACTTGCAAGAGAAAAATTACTCCTACAATGATGTTTTAAAATCATTGGGTTCAGACTAAACACGAAGTGCTGTCTGTAAAATACAAAGTTAAATTTGTATACAGCTGCTATCTCTATGGTATATGATCACAAAAGCCCCAGGCAGAAAAGTATTCCTTTCTTGCTCTTGCTCTTAGCAGTGCAGAGGTACTACGGAAAATTCAATTAATACTTTGGAAAAGTTTCTACAAAGTTTACTTGTGTACTAACAACTCTTGAGTTTTGACCTAGAAATTATTATTATTTAAAATTCAATTGCAAGAATATGGTGCAGTGACAAGTTGCAATCTTCAAACTACAAGAGGAACTAAAGAAAGTTTGCTTGAGACTTTTAACTTGTAAAATCAGACTTAGTCCCACATCTAACATGCAAATGCAAAAACTCACAGCAGCTTAGAAAAAGACCCCAAAACATGCACAAGAACAATTAAGACATTGGTCTTCAGCTGCAAAACAAAACATGTAACACTGAATGCATAAAGCTGTCCAGTAAAATATATTTATTGCATCAAATGAAGGATATGATAATTACAAGTACTTTCCATAAATCTGAAAAGTAAAATAATAAAAACTAAACAGCCAATAAAATATGAACAATTTTGAAAAAAATAACTCAAGCTATTAGCTCAGAGATACAAAATTATATTGGTCTCATTAATAAGTTCAAAATGTTGTATTAATGAACAGAAATTACACTCTTGTAAGGTCTTTACAAGGTAGTTATTTCTGTAGTGTCATTATGTCTGTTTTCTATATACTGAGTAAGGAAACTACAGAAGAAAGTATCTATAATTAAAAAAAGTTAAAGGTTCATACAGATTTGAGCATTATAATAATGAGAAAACTACTTCTTTTTTCTCCCCCACAGTTCTTTATGTGATTCATTGTAAATCTTAACATACCCCGGGTAATTGACATGGTTCTGTTGCACAGAATTTTACTTACACATGCACCATACACATAATAATGATATACATACTGAATGAGGATATGGTAGAGAAATATGATAATTTACTGGACTGATAAACTGATAGTAGAATCACAAGTAAAATTCTCATAAGTTTCTAAAATATGACAGGAGATGAAAACATTATAAGTTACTTTCCTTCTGCCTTAAGAAAAGCAATTTAAATATTGCCCTCTTTCCTTTAAAAAAAAATAGTCCCTATGTAATGAAGTTCTTTAAAAATGCAAACATCTGAGAAAGGAAAAAAAAAGCACAATGGCAAATAGGCAGACACAAGCACTTAGATATGCTGAAGATGTTTCTACTATCATACAAGAGAATGATAAAATACTGAAGAAAGAATGGTGAGAAATGTTTAAAACAAAATGGAGTAAAAAGATTGACGAGGGAAGGACAAAGGAACCCGAGAGGAAGCACCCAGAGCAGCTGGGAAGGCAGCACAGGGCCCTCAGATGCTGCTGGACAACCAGCTGGGGTGCTGGGAGGTAACTTTTGAATTAATTGCTGGATAAAATGCAGCTGAGCTCTCTCTGAGGACATGCAGGGGTGGAAAACACCCTCAGGTGTGATCTGACTTGTGTGTGATATGAGACTCACTAAGGCAGTGGTTTGTGTCCAGACAGGTTAGTTTTTTGGGTAAAAACTTCCATACTGTAGGTAAAATGCTGCGTGTTTTTTCTTTTATCTTTGTTCAGCAGTTAATCATTCATCTCACATGCAGACACAACTGTGTCACTGTCACTGCAATCATATCCTGATGCCACTCTAATATTATGTCCTTCCACTAATGCAAAAAGCATTCTTATACACAGCACTTCTGCTAAAGTCCTGCTTACTGACTGCCTTTCACCTCCTGAACAAAAAAACTTTCTCTAATGCGATGAAGTGAGCATGAAACACTACAGAGAACACTGTTTCTAATATTGCCTTCAATAGTTCATTCATATCATTAATTTATTCAGAAAAAATTGAAATTCCAAACTTAACTTGTCTGTTAAATATGAGTTTTAAAATACAACCTAATAATATTAACAACATTTGGGGGGGAATAAGATCCTTCTTTCTAGAACAGATTTTTTTTCTGCACCAATTGTTAGCTTCTGCTATTAAAATTCAGCCATTTGCACAATATTGTGCATTAACAGCGGGCATACAAAACTGTATAAAGTGGAAGGAAAAAAGATGGAGAAAATGGAGAAAAGCACAAATCCAAATGTTAACTTCCACAGAGTGAGTGTAAAAAGCCACTTCTTATCAAACACACACATTAAAGACTCCAATATTTCAGGTCACGTGGGAGCATCTCACAAAGAAGTCTGAAACCAACTACTCTTATAGAAAAAATGGTCACATTTGTGGAAATTAGTGCCATTACCAGTACCAACATCTCAATAATTTCTGCTTTTAATCCTCTGTAAGGCTATTAAGGTACGCAGGAATATCTCAGTTCCCTGGGGCAGATGAGTAGTAGCACCCAAAAGGTTAAGATTATCCTGCTCTGTTAAACCACATAAGATTGATACTTTTCTGTATCTTCTGGCCTCTCTGCAGCTGAAAATTTTCCCAACAGCCAAAGCAGCCATCAAGAGAAAAGACTGCATGTTTTTTTTTATCAATTTTCATATCTTCTAATAGCTTTCCTGCCACAAGAGGGTAAGAAGGATCAGAAGCAGGCAAGATGTTAGTTTTCATCCCCAGTTATAAAGGAACTACACATTTAAGTATTCATGTTTGTGTTTCTGCTGATCCTTCTACAGATGTCTGGACTATCCTCAGAACAGAAAAGAAGGGTTAAAGAAAATTCTAGATTAAAATTCTTGTAATATGGATTAGAAGCAAAAGTCTTACTTTTTTTATTTCAAAAAACATACACGTTGCATAGCATTGCATTCCTTTAATGTGAAGACACTAATATTAAAAAAGAAATATGACATGGTTACTTTAATTATGTAGAAATGTAATTGGCATTTATTGCGTCGGGCTTCAGAGGGATAGGAGCATGGGGTGGAAGCTGATTTTTTCATTAAATAGCTGCCCCAAGGCAGATACATTCTGAACAAAGCACCTTTTCATGAGATATACCTGTCCCATGGAGAGAACAACAAAGGGAATGAGGAAGGGGATGTAGGAAGCCTGAACAAGGAGAGAATGATATGAAAAGAGTCCATTTAAAAAAGAGAAAAAGGGATAAAAGAGAAAGTAGTAACTAGGATGGAGTGGCATGGTATGGTCTAATAAAGGTTAAATGACTTAATAAGAAAAAGATGCTTTCAAGGAAGAAGGGCAAAAAGAGGGAAAGGAGGAAATTAAAAGAGCACACTTAAAGGATAAGAAGGATTAAAACTAAGACAGAACAAGAGGAAAAAACCCAGTACCCAACCTCTCCAAATAATGAAAAGGCAAAAAATAATCACATACATGCATACAGATCACTTCAGGGAGTTAAACGCTCGTGCCTGTTTGCATCTGTTTAATTGTAGATTTGACTATATGGCATTCCTCAGCAATTTTGACTACTTAAGGGGCATTAAACAGATGAGTCATGAAGGATGAAATTAAGGGCAGAAGAGTCCCGGACAATCTCTGCTTTCTCATCTACACTCATTTCTTTCCTGCTTTGCTTCAAGACGGCTACCAGCAGTTTGGGTCTGAAAGAGCCTGAAAAGAACGTTTCCTTGCCTTTTTTTTCCTAAGACAATGCATGGTATTAGAAAAAAATGTCCCCATATCAGCTGCATATGCTTCTAGTGGAATGGGGGAGTCGTGTCTGCTCCTCAGTAAGCCATCTGAATAATGTCAGAAATTGATACGGGGTGCAGATGAGCAGTCTCCATTATTTGCACATTTAGTTTTCCACTCATACTCCACAGTAGCAATGGAAATCTTTGTTCCTACTGTGGCAAACAACAAATACACCGAGAAAAAGGGATCTAGTTTTCTGGTGTATTCTGTGGATGCAAATCAGAGGCTTTGCTGCATCACCACTTGGCTTTGCTTGTATTTCACGGTCACTATTAAGAGACATCTATGGCAAGGGGCAGTGCCCTTCCCTTCCGAGTTTCAGCCAGTGTAATGGAAACAGGCCACCATTTTAGGTCTGTTAACCCTCAAAGCAACAGAGCTTTGCACTTGGAAGCAGAAATCATGGCAAAGGAGTTGTCTGGTACTTATGTTAGTAGAGAGCAAGTTTTTGAGTGGTAGAAATAGTGCATCTGCAACTACTTTTTTCCTTTACTACTCAACATCTCCAAAAGAATCAAACGGCACTAGAGCAGCCATGAAAGAGCACTACATCTAGAGGTTCCTGTACTTCATACCACTCAAGAGGTTTTCACAAAGGCTGTCTGCAAATGCCACTGAATTGTTCAAGTCTTTGTAACCACAGGAATATGCTTTTCACATTTCTTTAAATACATTTTCAGCTCTGTTGTAATCATGGGAGTGCAGTAACAGGAAATGGAAACATATGCATATATTAACTACAACTTAATTCTGTGAGGATATAAGACATTATTTGCACTTGTGCAAGTTGAGAATCAATAATTATCATCACCAAGATGAAAAGTTAGTGCATTGTTTATAGTCTGTTTAGTATTCATATTTGATTATTTCAGGATTAGTGTTAGAAAAATTATATACTACTAACCATACACAACCCCCTCTTGAACAATCTTTTAATCATTCTCTGGATTTTCTTTCTGCCTTCAAATTTCTTGAACTTCTTGTAGAAGCAGTATTCTCTCCAACACTCAAAAATACATAAATACATAGTAGTTTAAGATTCCAGGTGAAAAGTTTATAGCCACTCTCTGTTCCTAAGACATGACAGAACAGACTAAATCTGGGGCAGCACACCATACAAGAACATCAACGTTGCTAAAGCATGCATGAAGGATATGGAAGCTAACTCAACTTCTCGAACACAGAACTGGTACTACAGGGTAATTACTTTTAGACATAGGTGGTTTAAATGCCTAAGTATAAGCATTTCATTCTTTACTAGCTTGAATTTTAACTCTCTCTCAAGGAATTTTATATACACAGAGGGTGAAAAAAAATCTGGTCTGTTGGGGCCATGATCATAGAAAGTTATTATATGACAATGAAGCAAAACTGCACCCAGAGCTCGAGATTTTTTCAAAAGAACTTCTAGAACTTTTTCTAAAGAACTTCTTCACTTTCTAGATAAATTTATTTAACAGAAATGTTGATCTGAGTATTACTAATGATAAAGCAACTAGATGAATCTGTTTTACTTGATTGTTGTTCTGCTGATTTTTCTCTAAAAAACCCTGCAATTTTAAATGTCTAGCTAACAGTATAAATCTCTGTAATAGGGCAAGGAAGTATTTTCCTTTCAGGCTCAAAACAATGCAAGTATACTGTCTGATTTCCCCACCCTGCCTAGGAATGTCCCTCAGGGTCTCCAGTCCAGAAGGCCTGCAAAGCAGTTAATTCTGGAGGCCTTTCTAGAAGCTAGAAATAAGTTTTAAAAATATCTAACCTATCCTCCATCTCTACCTTCCTGTTTACCGGCTTAGGTACACAACAGTAGCCAGAATTCACTACAACAGGAGAGACATCAAATACTTTTAAATGGGAGACTAGATTAAAATAAGAAATAATTCAGCTTGAGCAAGGAAGAGATCCATACATGATGCTGTGGTACATTCTGATGCCAATTACTTTGAGTTATTCATACAAAACTATAAACAAACAGAAAAATACTTCATATCACACACCACTGATTAAAGGCCTTGAGGAAATAGATCAACAAGGACATCTGAAGAAAAACACTGCAGTGAATTTTGAAATTTTGAGAACCATACATTACAAGGTGTAAGTAACAACTTTATACTGTATTGCTTGAAAAATGCACAAAAAAGGCTATTATTTTTGAATTATGCAGGCAAATATGCCACAAATGCTGCATACCTGAAGGCACATTAAGATCTAAAGTACTTGGAAATTGAAAATTATAAGGTATCAATTATTGTTTCTATTGGTGGATACCTTTTTTTTTCTGAGCATTACTATATATTCTGATGTCAACAAAATTAAAACAGTAAAGTGCTTCTTTCTAATTTTTCAGTACCAATAAAAATAAACAGATATTTGGACATGTATCAGACATAACAAACAACTTCTTTACTAATACACTGCTGCTTTAAGAAACTGTATCTTAGCTTTTCCATTTCTTTAATCCCCATATAGAGTGCCTGCTGGCAAATCAGCAGCATGTCGGAAAGGGGTGAAGAACATGAAGATATATAAGTGCAAATTTCATGAAGTCTGTCGCTCCCTCTATGTTATATATTTTTGGCCAGTAAAACAATGTAAGTACTTAGCTCCCAAAACCCCATGTTGTGCATCTCACCCCAGTAGCAATTAGGGGAAGAGTCCAGCTGTAAAAACCTGATGGAGACGCTGTGCAGATTCAAAGAATCAAAAGTGCAATTCATTAGAAGTGCTTCACTTGTTTTCTGAAGCCATTTCGAAGCTGGTGTACACAGAGATGGGGGTGCAAGGTCACCCCTATCCTTGCCTTTTCACCACTGCGCAGAGGACAAGCTACCACAAAGTAACCCAGAGATTCAAGAAATATCACAGACAGTATTTTAAAGCTTTCCTGAGCACAATGTAGGATGCTGCTGAGGAGAATGAAGGAAGCATTCAACAAAAAAAAACCGCTTGTGGCTTCTTTGCATTTAAGAATGAGCAGAAAAACAAGCCCCCTCAAACCAACTGCTATCAACAAAGTCAAGGGAAAGCTTTACTCTTCCTTGAACTGAATTCTTTTCTGAATGAACTAAAAGACACAACCAGCAGCAGCTGATATTTTGTACGCAGTGATAAGTCATTCTCCTGTATATTCAGATATAACATGCTTATTACAAATAAATTCCATTGTATGTTGTTTGAATAGCTACTGCATTGTTAAACTGATGCTTCAAGAAATGCATACAAAGTAATATTTAAGAGACCATTTCATCTGGAGTCTCCAGGTTATGGCAATAATGGGATAAGTTTACTGCTGACTACTGCAAAATAGAGTACTTTTCAACACAAAGATGAGTTGGATTGATGGCAAAACTTACAGTAACTGACTTCCTTTTAATTTGCAAGTATTCTGTGATTACAGTATTTCCAAATTGAGGACTTTGTTTTGTTTGGTTCTTTTAATGACAACAAAGTATCCTGTTACATAAACAGAACTGTTCTTTGACATTGCATCTTGCTGCTCAATGTTATGGGATTTATCTTCAAGAGATGAATAGCAATAAAGAGGCAAATTAATTCTGTTTTCTGTAAGTATAGCAGGGATACTAGTGTAATCATACAGAATTCCCACAGAGAGAATATTTTTAGTCTTTTGTAATAAATGGTCAGCAACTTAGCAGATAGAAACATCCTTACTTTTTTCTTTCCCCTCCCTCCTGGCTCAGAAAACGTATCTCGTACCTATGAATTCTAACGATTAAAATAATTCTACCAATTACTTTGCTGCATTCCAGTACGCATAGTCAAGTATGTAATGCAATAAACTATGCCTGAATGGTCTGTTTACCCCAAAGCAAGTTACAAGGAAAACTCTTTTGCCTTAAAGGACTTGTCTCTTTGGAGCGTGCAGGCTGGCAAAAATCCAAGGGAAGCTGGTGCTTAAGCAACCAAGACTGAGCAGTGCCTGTGTGCTCTGCAATCTCAGCCAACCGCAGTAAATGTTATTGGAGTTTTTGTGCTGTAAAATTGCTGCTTTCATGCCCACTGCATCTGACAATAGGAATCCTTGGCCTTGCATGAGAAAGGAAGGCTGATGTGCCTTCTAGTCAGATCTCTGCATCCTTAAAAAGCAGGGTTACTACTCCTGTATACTCCTAATGGGTTAGTGACAAATAAATTCATGTCAATGCTATGTCAGACACAGAAATATACTAAATGGAAAAATTGTTTGTATATGAGAGAGAAGAGTAGAAAACTCATGCTTTAAGCACAGTCCTTAGGCTATTAAAACTATTGATAATATTTAAAAAGATAAAGGATGTTAAAGGTGACAAATGTTTAGCTTTTCACTTTCAAAGCAACTTTGAGATAAGCTGTTTTCACAATCATCCAATGCACATTTTTTTTTTGCTTAGTGACTCAAACACAAAATCCTTAGCATTTCTCCTATGAAAGGGCAGAATAAGAATCTGCCAGCTGAATTTTGGAGAGCCCTGTTTACTTTCAACAAGCAGCATGTTTAAAGCACTGAAACATGATCCTCCAACTTACATCTACTGAGAACAGAGTTCAAATGAAAACCAAAAGGCAATGATAAGACAAACCAGAATTTAAAAAAAAAATTGTCAAATGATCTGGGTTTTTTTTGCTACAGGAACTTTTCAACACTAGAATAAAACGTATATTGCAGTTGCATCACAATGACCAGATTTCTGTATTAACCTCCACTAGTAACTTCCATTTAACCCAACAGCAATTCCTCAGAAGCACAGAATCAGGCCATAGTAATCATCGGAACTATAGAATAAACTAGGTATTAAAAAAAATTATTAAAAACTCACAATCTTCAACTCATTCTATGTTTCTAGAAGAACTTTTGCATTCACAAATCCATCAAGGATTCTTGAGCATTAGAGCTCATAAGAAAGACTTGTAAAACTGTAAATTCAGACTGTTGACACCAAGTGATGAACACATGGGAACATGTGTAAGATCTTTAGTCCTCCCTTTCTAAAAATGGCTTTTTAAAAAAGATTTTGCATTGCATTACAGAGTTAAAAATACTAGACCTTTTCCCAAAATAAAATAATAAAAAATCAAAATAAAAGAGTTTAATGTGATGATGTGACACACTTGCATCTGCTCCTGATGTCATACAAGTTATTTGCTGTCTACTCACATAACATTTGTTCCTCTGGAAGTCAGCATAAGCAGTACCTGGGTGAAGTCTTCAGATTTGTAATTCATAATGAAAATAAACCCCCTAATTGACTGTTTCCTTGTCCTTTTGCCTTCTGTATTACAGATTAATTTCTACCATAAATTTCTTACAGCCTACTCTCTGCACAAGAGCAGTACATTGTCGTTCATGATTGTGACTTCAGGATTCTTCCCTTAAACTGTGACAGAATTTAAATTCAAGCTCCTTATCTTGCAATTAGGAATGTCTGTTCTGTAATCAAGCAGTCAAAGGAAACTATGTGTGTGCAAGCACTTGCAAGAGGAAAAGATGCATTTTTGACTCTTATGTTCATCTATCGCGCCAGGTACATGTTAGTTCACTCCAAGTGAGCTGACATTTGGGTGCATCATTCTTCCTTCAGTAAAACGATATTCTGCTTTTATGTTTCACTGTATTTCAGAATGAATTTATCTTCACAGATTTTCTTAAACTGCCTGATTTTCTGTAATATGATTTTTGATGGGGAAGAAGGAGTGGAGAAAATGTCTCCACATCAGATCATATCCGCACTACAGTTATGATACACAGTTGGCAGGTTGTCCCATCTGGCATGCATTCGAGTAGAAGATGGATAATTTGTCACTCTGAATCCTTTGATTCGTGAAAAGGCCAAAATCATCTCTAGAAAGATATTTTGCAGCTAATGATACAGGAGGTGTGGGGGAGACTGTTCTTTGAAGGCTACAAAGGCCACAATCTGAGGAGAAATAATTGGGTCTTGGCTCTTCTATTAATTAACATAGTATGAGATGGAAAACTACAAAAATCTCTTAGGAGCAAAACATGACTTAAAACAATCAGATATGAGAAGTAATTGCCCACCACTTTGCAAAATTTTATTTTGGAAGGGTGAGGGTGAGATTGGGGAACTGTAATTTGCTCTTGGCAAACAGACTGAATGCTTAATTAAAATGAACAAATGTACATTTTTGTACATTAAGGGAACAATGTTGACAGAATTTTGGCTCAAAAGCCAATGAAAGGATAAAAAGATGGATTCATGAAATTGAAATCAAATATCAAAAAAAGATAAAAAATAAACTGGCTAGCATTCAAGACACAATTTTCAAGTTTTTAAGGCAACTACATTTGCCCCAAGCAAGTGGAACAGCTAAATCTGTTGATCTGTAGTTCCTGAAAGATATTTGCCTTCCTGCAATATCTGACTTTGAACCATAAAAGATTTACGTGCATCTGTAACTACCAAGGAAGGCTGCAAGCACAGCTACACACTGGCTGAAACAAAACTGTCTCTGGTCTGCAAAAAAAAGTCAGCATGTATTTTTATAACATGAACTTATTCTGTGTTTACAGAAAGCTTGTCAAGTACCTCTATTCAGCATCACGGGCATTGTGAATTTATGGGTATCAAGCATTTTTGCTTACAAAATATTTACATGAGTATGTGCATGCCCAGAAGACATTGGCAGTTTTCACTGAGAACTGGGAATCTTATTTTGTAATTCTGCAGGATATAGAAGGGTCCAGCATGTTTTGCAAATGATTTATTGTGGAAGGTCTGGACAATTTCAGAGTGAGGTCTGGGCTACAGGACAAATCATTTTCTGTTACATTTAAACAGGCAATGCATTTCAACATGCAGGCTGCCAACATAACAGGAGTAGCCATAGCTTAGTGAGAAAATCTGTCATAAATTCCAAACTCACATATACCTGATTTGAAATGCACACAAGTATCACTAGAAAAGCTCCAGGAGGTTACCTCAGTCCACCTTCTCCTAATTGAATGTAGGTTTTGTTCTCAGAAGTACGAGTTACATTTTTATTTGTTTTAATATCATGCTAGAAAGTGACAGAGCTTCTGTAACTTCCTTGGGACAGACCTTCAAATCTTGTAGTTTAACAGTTTTTCCTAACCATGTGCCTAATCTTTCCTTATTTTCATCCTATTACTTTTAATTGTATCCCCACACCACATGCAACATGTTCCATTCTATGTTTGGTTATTAGCTTCTCTTTACCAGCAATTAATTATTGCTTAGGCCATGTATTGAGCCCAAGTTTAATCTCTTACCTACTCCCATAGATATCTCCAACCTCATAGTTGTTTCCATACACATATATCTGAACAGTAAAATAAAGAGCAGTAAGAGAATTTGACAGGAACTTTGAAGAAGCAAGATGTCTGAATTCCAAACTGATATTCCATTGATGCTATGCCTAGGAACCCCTCTTTGCCGATATATTTGTATATGCAGTTCCAACGGTATTCATGAGTCAGACCATGCTGCAGATTAACCCCTAATTAAACTCTCTATGACAATTTCTCCTTAGATTTTTCCTGAATACACTGCACTTTAGACCAGCTTGTATTTTTCAGTTCTAATTTCATTTTATTAGTTTTTGGCTATACAATTAATGATCTTTCCTTGCCCTCTTCTATTAACATGTTGTCTCTAGCTGGCACTCCGAACATTTGCTATTTAGTACCATTGGGAAATTTTTAGTGCCATTTTTACTACGTCATCTATATAAATAATGAGGATGTTAAATAAAACCAAGATTATAGGATATCCCCATGATGTTCTTCAATACAACTCCTCCTAGTTTGAACCATTAATCCTAATTTATTATCACAGAATATTTCAATCCAAACAGGTCTGACTTAATTTTTAAAGTAACAAGTGTCAGACCTGAGGACAAATTGTGTGTACTGATACAACAATGACAAAATTTAATTTATCATGAATTAGGAGATAAGATATAAAAATCTCATTAAACAATGTGTAAGACAACAACGAAAACAAGGCATGTGGACACCCTCAGAGATTCCACATGACTGACTGACAGTTCTGAGAATGATGAAAAGGAAAAGAAATAAATATATATACTTCACTAAACAAAACCCGAAGAGATTTAAAGCATTTAATCTCATTGCCTCAAGTTTGTTTCCCTGTGTCCTAGAACACCCCCACACCCCCTTCCCTCTCCTTTTATTCCCTAATAACCTAAACGACTAAAATGCAGTTCATTAGAGCATGGTGCTAATAACACCAACCTTGTGGGTTCAATCCCTGTGTGGCCATCCACTTAAAAGTTGTGCTCAATGATTCTTGTGGGTCTCTTCCTAAGAATATTCTAGGATATCAAAAGAACTCCTTCTGTGAAATTACATGGCAGGTGACAGCCTGGCTGCCAAGTAAGTTCTAGCTCACCAGCACATGCAACTTCCTTTGTGGAGTAACTATGGCAAAGCAGAGATGGAGTAAGGACAGGGAAGTGTTTAGTAGGCACTAAAGCAGGACTACCAGAAAGCTATACAAGGTACTTCCACAGTGGCCAGGACTTAATTTGCCATCGGCCTTTTCAATATTCATAAGTTATTTCCAACCTTCTCACAATCCAGTTGAGTATGAAGGGAAAAATCCCATTTTCCTCTTCCCACCCTGACAGGAGCAGCAAAAGAAAAGGTGCCTTAAAAGTCACTAGCATCTTCCACTACCTTATAGCACAAATCCCTGTGTGCACTTCCAATCACACTTCCATTTCATTTTGCTCTTGGTGGCAAGAAAAAGGTGGAAGTGAGGCAGATTGTTAAATTATCCTGGCTATATATGAATTGTGGTATCTATGAAGAAAACATAAGAGATGAAGGGAAAATCTGAAGAGTAAAAAGCCCCTAACAAACTCCTAATAAAATTCACATCTCTCCTCTGTACATGTGTTATATCTGGTCTTTACTAGTGCCAGCCTTGAGCACTGGGGACCTGTTCCCTCAGGTATATGTACAAAAGCAAAAGGTTCTGACCTTGGCTTCTTGACTGTGGGATAATAAAAACAATAATTCTGGTATGGCAAATACTTTGGTATAAGCTCTTCCATCATGTTCTAATGAATCATCATGAACTAAAGTCCTTAATTTATAGGAGAATTATGCCACAGCACATTTGATGTCTGTAGAGTGAGATGTCATACAATGAGACCTTCGAATGCAGAATTCAGATACCTTTTCATTCAACCAGCTTTATTACATTATTTTTTCTCCTTCCCAAGTTTAAATTCAGAGTTGCGCTCTAGATTTCCAAATTTCTAGGAAGACTTAGCCATTTTGAACT
Organism: Chloebia gouldiae; assembly: GCA_003676055.1. Classification (NCBI taxonomy): domain Eukaryota; kingdom Metazoa; phylum Chordata; class Aves; order Passeriformes; family Passeridae; genus Chloebia; species Chloebia gouldiae. Next base: position 16,215,097 of record QUSF01000005.1, on the reverse strand, counting down.
GAAAAGCCCATCAATCTACAATTCCCATGTGGCTGGAGCAAAATCTTGTTTATTGTGCGTTACCTGGCAGATACTTGATCAAGGACAACAGAAAACCAGTTTATATTATATTGAATTTGTTTCAGATCTTCCCATTACATTAACTATCATCACAAATTGCTATTAAGAAACACAAGAACCTTGATGTTCAAATGCACTATACAATGCTGCTGTGAAATACATCCTTCTCTGTTTTGCATTTTCTGGTTCTCCCATATCTCCAATTTAGGGGTAAAAATTCTCAAATCTGAGTTTCTAATTCAGACTCTTCAATTTCATTATCAGTAGTAAGCATTAAATATTAACTATACCTTGTCTTCATACTCTCTGCTTAAACCAAGAATTTAGCACTTTATTTATCATTATATTAAATTCTGTGTTAAAAGATAAGCGGCTACTAGTTTCAATAAATTTCCCTCCAAATTTTGTCTAATCTATAACTTTTCATGGAAAAATATTAAGAAATTTATCAAAATGCCTAAATACAGATACTACATTATTTCTATTTTTTATAAGCAGACTTAGTGACATAAGGAAACCCTCCAACTCAATTACATTCAAGAATTCTTTCCTCCCAGCTCCCAGTTCACTCTACTCTCCCTCTCACCTTAACAACTGTTTAATTTCCCTGCATATGTATTCAGATGTTCCTGCTTATTATAAACCATTTTGCTGTTCTTTCTAAAAACAATAAATGTAATAAATAAATTGTTCTGATAGCAGTAGGCAAACAGACTGACTGCTGGAACAGTTCATATACTGAGCTGCACCCTGAAGAAGAGGAACAAGTAGAATCAATCAGAGATGCTATGTAAAAGAAGAGTTGCAACTGATATTCCCAAAATCTATCTCCTCCTGAATTTCATGACTTACTAACACACTGCTCTTAGATAAACTAAATTATTCCTATTAAACTGTCCACAACAGTCCTCACTTGATCTGAATTTTTAAAGCTATTAGTAATACCTCCATGTAGACCATAGCTTCTCGTGTTAAGGAATTGGTAACTAATTTTACTAATTCTCTTTGCTCTTTAAGCTAATTCCAGAAAAGGAAGCTAATTCCCATCGGTTAACAAAACAAGCTAATCAAACCCAGCATCAGATTAATATAATTCTACACACATATTCAGATCCTTTAAATTTTGAGTGAGCCAATCAAATAAAATACATTGGTCAAATGAACTAATTCTAAAGGAAAACAATCAGATGTTTGAATAGACTAAGATGTTAATTCAACTTGCTATTCAAATAAAGTCAATATAACTGAAAGAAGTTCAATAATATAATTGTTTTCAGTCAGCACTTTTTTATCTCTAAATGCTTGTGATCTCTCACCCTCTGCCAACAAAAACACTGGACAAAGTCATCTGGAATATGGCACTGGATTTACTTTGAACCCATTAAGATAAGACAGCATTGAAAGCGTACATGAAGATGCAAAAGAAAAGACAACTGGTGAAAAAACCCCCTTCTTTCTGTGAAAGTGCTACATATCCTGCATTACTTACCATTTTAGCTAAAGAAAATGCAATAATCAAATAATAGCATACTAAAGCCTACAATTAAATGATATTGTCTTGATAGGATAGAATTTGAGAGATCCACATACTACAATGCAATGCTACACAACCATGCACATCATCAAGTAGGAGAAAGTTGTAGCTAACTTATTAAATTCTGCTTTTCCCTGTTTTACAAAGAACATACTTTTTCCATAGCAATAGGCCATCAGCATATGTTCTGAGAAATCAATCATTAGCAAATCAGGTAGATAATCCAAACAATATTCATTTATGTGCTGAGTGGAAGGAATCTTTCTTCTAGTAACCCAAACCCTCATTTTACAGCTGACTGTGGAAATGGAAGTCCACTACCTGAAGAGCTGTTATCTTCTCCTTAACCAGCAGAAAAGCAACAAGCCTGACTCAAATTATGGCAATCACTATACATATGTGATTAGCAAACTGAGGCACTTCTGAAAACAAGACTAATCTTGTGGAGAGAAAGATCATCTGACAGCAGGAACTGCCAACACTTCTACCACACATACATGCTGAAGGAGTGAGTATCAGACATCTGCAGGCAGAGGATACAGGGGAGATCAGTGGGAAGAGAGAGGGAAAAGCAAAAAGAACACATACTTGCAGAATATGCTGGGTCTTCCTCCTGCTTAGCAAAAGTCTTACAAAGAACAACTGTCTCAACACATACCACAGTGCTAACTCCTGTCCTACTTGTAATCAAAACCCCTCTGATGTTCTGCTAAAAGGCCGAGACTTGACTTGACACAGGATCAGATGAAATTAATTTAGCTTGTCTGGGATAAAACAGGTTAAGGAACATTCCTGAAGGTTGGTAAACTCACTGGCAAGCAACTGTTCAAAATTTCAGAAGCAACAAAAAGACTAAAATGTAGAGCAATGATGAACATTTACTAGCTTCCTAAGAGATGCATGCAGATCCTCTCAACTATTCAAAATTTTTAGCCATTTTGTCTTGCTTTTGCATTTTTCATTCATAAAAGAAGGGTTGTAGGATATAGTAATATAAATATATTGACTTATTGAATTAAATCAGGCTATCTTTTGGATAATGAACATATTTTCTAACAGATTTCATATTCCTAGAGTTAAAAGAAAGATAGCATACCCTGATTATGACAATGCATAGCCATTTTCTGAGTTCTTCACAGATTAAATACTGAGCAAGTTCAACATGCAAAAATAAAGTTATCATTAATTTTAAAGACCTTAATCCAATGTGTCAAATACACATACACGAGTGCTCTTAGCAGACTGGCCTTTTAGACAAGACACCATAACTCCACTCAAAGCTAAGAAGAGAAGCTCAAATTTAGTGTTATGCTTGACAAAAGAATTCTGTCCAATCAGCTGATGTGCAATCTGCAGAAAAATATTTCTCCATACCCCCTCTAGTGGTTCATCTGTAGGTGAGATTTTAACAATCAAAAGACAGAAATAGTTCTTAGAATTTGAAGTGGCTTGTTCCAAGCTTTACCGATCTACCCAAGAAGGGCTGTGAATTAAAAAAAATATTCTTCCAGTCTGCCTATGCCTGTACCAAGAATATCTGTTCAGTCATGCAACAAAAATGGAAACCTGTGGCTAATATATTTTCTCATATCAAAAGAAAAAATAATAAAGAAAAAAAAAGTGGTTTCTTTGGGCACAATGTTTAAGCAGGCACTGGTTTAAAGTATGTCACTCCTTTTGCTTACTGATAGTAGTTGGAAGGAAGAGAAACGTGCAAACATATATCTCAGAAGCCACCACTGCCTCCTGTCATCTCAGCTCTCTTTAGAGCTTTCTTCCACAGTCTTGAGTGCCCTATCCAGTAAAAAAAAAAAAATCCTCCTCTCCTTCCCTTAGGAAATCAAAGGAATAGCTGGAACCTGCTAAACTTGATGAGGTAGTAAAAGACAACTTTTACATTATTCTGGAGCTAAATATCATGACAGTTTAACCAACTTCAGCGTACCCTTTAAAAAGTACAACTAAAGGTTAGTCACTTGCTAAAAACTAGATTACATAATAAATCATTAATAGCTACTGCTTCACATAAGCATTGCCTGTTAAATGACTTAAATGATCTTTTCTATATTAGCAGTTATTTTCTACTCTTGCTTCTCTTACAGTAAAATAGAAACAATTTGTGGCATTTATGGAAAAATCAGTTTAAAATACAGAGTAATTTTGATATATTTAAGTTTTGTTAGACAATTTCTTAAGAAGATGGAAAACAAAAGGGTATTTAAACTATGGACAAAGTGTCCTCTTCTTACCATGACCTGGGACAGATACTGGATTATCACTGGTCTGTACTAGATATGAGCCGGCAGTATAGTCCTCATCTGTATCAGAGTCCTGAACTGGCTGGCTGGCATTATTACTTAATAACCACCTCTGGTTGTCATGGAGATTGGGTGATGGAGGAGGGGAGTGTAAATGTTCAGTAACTGATGGACTAGATGAAGAGGATGGCATGGGAGGACCTATAAAAAAATAAAAAGCATTTAAAATATGGGTCAAGATATCACATGAAAAACAAATAATTTATTTCTTGTATCACCAAAAGATGAATATTCTACTTCAAACAAGAAAAAAAGATGGACAAAAAATATGACAATTGCCTGAAATAAACTGGTTTAAGTGTTTTAGAAACCATAACATAATGCCATGACTTGATATTTCAATGAACAGTGTTTATCATACAGGATTGCTTCTTTCAGTGGGACACTCTTGTCTAAAATCTTCTAGTGCAATAAAGTAATACAAATAAGCAGGCACAGAAACAGAGACACAGGACCAGTTTTCCAAGTTCACATATACAGGGAAACTCACCACTGTAAATTTCTACCACAGCAGTTACTCTAACAGAACTTTTAGTTTTCAGCAGCGTTTCTCAGACATATGCCATTTAAAACCTATCAAAATGTTTCACCTATCAAACTTATGTCCATCTGCACAAGTTGTTTTAAAACATGCATACACAATCACTACATCCCATTACTGCATCTTGAAAGTATCTTAAAGTCATCATGGAGGAAGAGAGATTTAAATAAAGCCTTAGGATATCATAACAATGCATGTAGTCCTTCAATTAAACAATAATTAGACCAGAACGCAACAGAGAAAGAATTATTTAATCTACCTTGTCAATATATACGTTCTTTATAGTCTTTAGTGAGCACAGATCTTACTCTGAGTAGGATTGCTGGAGTACTTTTGAATAAAGTGTTGTTGCCTGTAGGTGGGAAATGTGCTAGAATATGAAGAAGCTTTATTACATAATTTATGTTACAACCAAAATTAGATTAATCTGCATGGTTATAATTCATAGCTATAAATCTAAATTTAAATTAGAGGAAAAGGGCCTTTTTTCATTATATAATGATTTGGTTTTATGGTACTTAGTAGTATAGTTATGCTGCAGAGGTGCTGTGCTTCTCAACGTTAATAAATCATACTGGCACCAGTAGCTTGAATTACCTTCCTTCCACCTCCCTTGTACCCTGCTAGAATCATGCTAATTATTTTTTTTTTTTTATAACACATTAAGTTTATACTATCTTAAATATCTCTAAAACATGTTGCTATGACCATACCAATTGGCTTCCCTGGGAAGAAACCTATGACAGCCTCACCATAAACTGTTCACTTAATACTTCCACATATCATTAACCCCTTTTTGTAGTAAACAGCACAACATATATTATTATAATTTAAGATGCAGGCTTGGTCCTGGAAGGAAAGTGAGCACTTACTATTAGTCAAGTAACTCCTGTGTAATACCCAAGGTTTACAATCGGGGAAATAAAAAATATGGGGGAACGACATTTTACAGGGCTCAACTCATGAATTTAGAAAAGGGAATGGGCAGATTTTGTAGCTCGAGATAAAATGACAACAGGTTTTCTTGCTACACCTTGATTTTTCCCATTGCTTGCTTCAGTAACCTGACTTTGTGGTTATTTCTTGATGGACTATTTAATGCATTATTTATGATATACTTAAACTGATTTAGGCAGCCATTATATTTCATTTTTTGAATAGTTTCAATAAAAAAAAAAAGTAGGGGGTTTTGTAATTTTTTAATCTTGGAATAAAGCTCCTTTACTTGCTTTGGACCTCTCTTAGAGGAGAGCTGCAGTAATATGTTCCAGATGTATATGTACTGTCTGAAGTAAGTCAACATTTCAGTAGTATCTTTGGACTTTACAATATATAACACTTCTCAATATGCTTCCTTTCTCCTTCTCAACTTACACTCATTACCTTTCAGGCATAACAGAGTCCTGATTGCACAAATCATAATCATACAAAACATGTTGCCTGAAAATGTGTCATGTGCAAGGTTCCTTAATTGTTTTGTAAACTCCCTCATTTGTTCAAAACTATTAATTGTCTCAGAGCTACATGGCTAGCTGACACTGCACTGCACTGCTGAGTAGCCATCCGGAACATGCACCACTTGGGTGCCCTGGTTTACTGAATTTCTCAGCTCAGAAAACACCATGTGTCAGGTGTGGGGTCGAAGTGCAAGGGTATTAGCAAAACTCCCACCACTACATGCAGCAGGGACAGATCTCTGCTACTGCAAAAATCAGTTGATTAGGGCTGTAAGACCACCAGGAAATTATCCAACTTTTTATAAATAATCCTAATTCTAGCAGGCAGGTCTTAAAATTGTAGAACCATTTAGGTTGGAAAAGAATTTTAAGATCATTGAGTCCAACCTTTAACTTAGCATTGACAAGTCCACCACTAAACCGTGTCCCTAAATGCCACCTCTACATGTCTGTAAAACACCTCCAGGAATAGAGACTCAACCACTTTTCTGGGCAGCTGTTCCAAGCTGTGATCACCCTTTAAGTGAAGAATTTTTTCCTAATATTCAAGATAAACTTTCCTGATGCACTGCTAGCTCATGTTCAGCTGGCAGTTGACCAGTATCTCTAGGTCCTTTTCTGCCAGACAGCTTTCTAGCCACTCTTGTCTGAGCCTGTAGCATTGCACGGAGTTGTGACCCAAGTGCAGGACCCAGATCCTGGCCTTGTTGAACCTCCTACAATTGGTCTCAACCCATTGATACAGACTCTCCAGATCCCTCTGTGGAACTTCTACCCCCTAGCATACCTATATTCCTGCCCAACTTGATGTCACCTGTGAGCTGGATGAGGGCACACTTGATCTCCTTCAGATCATTGATAAAAAATGCAAAGAGGACTAGCCCCAGCACAGAGCCCTGAGGAACTCCGCTGACTAGCCACCAGCTGGGTGCAATTCCATTCACCACCACCTCTCTGGGCCTACTCATCCAGTCAGTTTTTAACCCAGCAAAGAGGACACCCAGCCATACCATGGGAAGCCAGGTTCTCCAGGAGAATGTTGCGGGAGAAAGTGTCAAGAACTTTACTTAAGTCTTGGCAGACAACAGCCACAGCCTCTCCCTCATCACAGTTTGTCACAGAAGGAGACCAGGTTGGCCAGGCAGAACCTGCCTTTTGTAAACCCCTGCTGGCTGGGCCTGATCCCCTGTTTGTCCTGTACATGTTGCATGATGACTCTCAAGATGATCTGCTTGGCAGAGACCACCTTGCCTGGCACTGAGGTCAGGCTGACAGCTCTGGAGTTCCCCAGAACCTCCTTCTGGCCCTCCCTGTAGACAGGGGTCACATTATCCAACTCCAGTCACCTGGGACATCCACACTTGTCCAGGGCTGCTGGTAAATGACTGGAGGTGGCTTGCTGAGCTCTTCTGCCAGCTCCCTCAGTATCCCTGGCCTGAGCCCCATAGACTTGTGGGTGTCTAAGTTGCATAGCAAGTCACTGACTATTGCTTCTTTTACAGGGGCTTCGTTCTGCTCCCCATTCCTGTCTCCCAGCCCAAGAGGCTGGGGACCTTGAGGCCAGCTGGTCTTAAAGACTGAGGCAAAGAAGGCACTAAGTAAGACTTAGACTCTTTCTCATCCTTCATCACTGTATTTTCCCCCTTCACCCAATAAAGGATGGCTATTCTCCTTAGCCCTTCTTTTGTTGTTTTTTTGTCACAAAGTTACATGGTTTGCAGAGAAAGGGGAGCCAGCTGTAAGATGTGAGCCAATTTTTCACAAGAACCCAAGGCCAACCAGCTGGGACACCTATTTCTGTACAATTACATCCAGAACTGGCAGATTTTTGCAGTGAGCTCCTCTTTGATTCTAAGTGAAAAGAGAGATAGCTATCTATACTGCCATTTATAGAATAAGCTACACATGAAGGAAAAAAAAACACTTAACACACGTTCTAGAGGAATCATAAATGATGTGCATATTCCTTTCCAATTCTTTTTTTACATGGAATGAAAGGCATTTAAAAATATTTGGCAATATCCCCTCTTGAAGCCGTAACAAACTCATTTATAAATCATAAAAATCATTAAGTATGAAAAAAGCCAATTAGATTGATTATAACACTTTTCCCACATAGCTTACAAGTATACAACACTAAGAATATTTCATTCTAAGAAAACCCAGAAAAATACAACTTCTGATTTTCTCTCCATTCTGCTTCTTTTGGTGCCCACATAGCAAAACATTTGGTTGTTCTACTTTGACTTCTACATATTTTAAAAAAGCAAAAGTTCTTGTTTTTAATATGTGAACTTGATTCAACAGTAATATTTTTCACAGGCAAACATCCTGGACTTAATAGTATTTAAATCTCATGTTTTAGATCAGTTATGAGGAAAAAAAACCACTTTATTTTGTTAGCATTTTCATAATTGAAAACATATGACTTTAAATGATCTTTATGTACTTCAAAAAAATTATCTTAAGTGAAAATGCAAAATACAGCCAAACTGCAGGAAGAACAGATTCAATATAGCAATATGTGAAGAGATGAATACATTTGCTAAGGATATGAGTCCCCACAGAAAGTAAAACACAAAGAAAATAGGTTGTAAGAAGAACATTAAAAAAGAAATACACCTGAGCTAATAATGGATACATTAAATACATATATACAAGGTAATTATGTTTAAAAAAAGGACAGTGTTCTCTGCCACAATCAGCACTGATCTAAAACATGGCACAAATTAAAAATTGGAAGCAGAAGTGATGCCACATATCCAAAAGCTCAAAGGGACAAGTATGGTAAGTGCAACCCACAAAAAGATAGCAAATTAACAATGGGGAAGACTGCAACAATTGACTGGTAGTAAAGTACAAGAATTTCTGCATTAAGTATATTAAGGCTTAACTAAGTCTAAAGCTGAGCCTCTGTCAATTGGTGCTGCCCAACACCACAGATATCATAGCAGGGAAATGAGTGGGGCTGCTGAAGAGTTTGGGAAGGACTGGGGGCAGAGCAGTGCAGAGCTGTGCCTTCAACGCCAGAGCCTCAGGCACCTCCACCTGGCCAGAACCCCAATTTACAGTTATGTACAAGCTGCCTTCCCTTAGAAAAAAAGGAAAAAAAAAAAAAAAGAAAAAGATAAGCTATTTGCAGCATTTAAGTGTATTTACATGGTATTATAAAGAATGAACCCAACAACTGCTCAGCTCTCATCCTCTCATCCTCAATAGGTCACCAGTTGCTACAGAAACACTCTGCTTCAACAACACCAGTGAGTGCCTGGATGAACTGCATCTCCACTAGATGTATTTCAGAGAAAGTAGTGCTAGACACTTTTAGAAAATGGCATTTAAGAGAAAAGTAAGATGGGAGAGAAGCAGTAGTAATAACCTGCTGTTGCAGGGTGGGCAGGCTGAAATAGATGATCATGTGCACTTAAGAAATCTTCCCACCAGATTCGAGCTCTTAAAGCAGAGATTTTGCTGGCAACGACACTAAGAATAAAGAAAAAAAACTTTTTTATTTTCTATTCTTATTATAAATCAGATTTTTCTGACTGTAATTCATGAAGCAACGAAATCTTTCCTGAGCTGAAACATGACCTTAAAAATGTGAAGTTTTCATTGCTTCATGAATTTCTTTAATGCTGAACATGTATCTAGATTGTCCCTAAAAACCTGGCGTTATCAACTTACTTCCATAAGATGCATTGCAAGTTACATACTTTGAAAAAGTAATTTCACTATAAAAGTTTGAAGAGACATTATTTTACTCTCAATCTCATTGCATAAATCCTATGTACAAAACTTATGTACAACTTCTGATGGCTTCTTAGAGCAATACAACAGTAGACAGCTCTGTTTAGGCTGTTCAGCTATGGCAGAACAGGGCATTTTTCCATTCACAGTGTTGGCAGCCCTTGCAACTGAGACTGAAGAAAAAAAAAATCCTCTATCTACATCTCAAGCACACAGAAGGAGAGTCTTATTTTGAAGTGTTAAAGAGATTCTTACTGACTTCAATGTCAGTAAGAACATAGTATTAAATTACAATTTGCAAAGTAGATATCTCACTACTGAAATTAATGGGATTTTGGCTGGTGAGTTAATAGAAATGAAGATTTCATGTTGCATTAAATGGCACTACTATGTCAAAGAAACCCAAACCTAGACCCCATACTGTGGAAAAACATGTTATACATATAATGGATCACTAAGAATAGCTATATATCTCTATTTTGTACTTTGCTGCTCACAACAGGATAAGGCAGGTTGCTGTTTGGCTTTTTTTGGTTGTTTTTGTTTTGTTTTGTTTTAATAGCTTAAGGATCTTGTAAAACTTGGATGAGACAGGCGGTGGTTTTTGAAGGTCAGAAATAACATGTCTTCTGGCTAAATTAATTAGAAACCAAAACACTTTCAAACATGAAGGACACTTACAAGCCTTCTGAATCAAGCTGAGATGAGTCTTTGCAATCTGTTCTAAGACTTCCCAGTGTGCTGAAAGCTGTACAGACTTGTTAAAAAGGGCACCTATACCCTCCTAACAAGTTTACTGATTGCATCCCAAAATTTCAATTTCTAGTGTATCACATGTAGATTGACCCAGAAAAGCCCCTAAAAACCCCCAAGCCCCTGCACCTGGTATGTACAACCCTTAATGACTGCATTTTGGACCTTTTCATCTCTGCATACAAAACAGTAAGTTAGTAACAAGTGAATTTTAATTTTAAACTAGTTTTTCATTATGGACTTCCTGTATGCTCTCCAACCTGTATGACTTGGCATTGGCATTTATCTCTCTGCTGGATCCTGCAGCCTTCTGCAGCCAACCTGCAGTGACAGTTATCTCTTAATTAATACTCTACATGCAAATAGAACTACCAAAAAGTGCTGTTGTATAGCACACAAAGAACAATTACTTTTAACCAACACAGTTCTCTTTATCTATTTATATCACAGTTGACCACTGTAGTAGCTACTGTGAAGACCTCCCCAAGGAAATACATGCATAGACAGTCTTCCAAATATATACACACACATATAAATAAGACTCTATGAATCCATCTACAGTGAAAAACACTGCAGTGAGAAGAAATTACATGCCAAGAACTCTTTTAAAAACAAATGCTTTCAAATGCATAGAAATCATGCTTGTGATTTATTGTGGATTTTCCATTGTGTTTTGCTTTATTTGTAAGCATAATGGATAATGACCCTTTTACCTATGACCTGGGAGGTGTACTTTAGAAGTTTCAAATCCTTCTGAGTGCTGATGAACTGTGCCTTGATGCAGACTTTAAATACAAATGGCATCTATTTTTCCTATATTTCGTCAAAAAGTTAGCACTTCTAAACAAAACAGATGTATTGACACGTATTCTAACTCACAAAGTTGCAACTACTTCTATAGACTGTGAAAGCTAAAACGGTACAAGACCATAATCAAAGGACATTGATTTGAAAACTAAAATTTATCCATTAGAAAGTAGGACAAATAGTGGACTGAAATAATGTAATTTGGTTTTTTTTTCCCTCTTGGAAGTATGGTATAATAAGCAGACTCAGTAATATAAAACTGGCAATTATCTTCTAAAAAAGAGAAAGATTTCTTAAGAAAAATGGTTATGCCTTAGAACTGACATACATTTCTGAAGCAAACACTTTATATTTTGAAGCATTTTGGTCGTTTCAAAAAGTTAACAGCTACTGCTCAGCAGATTGTTAAATGAAAAGGAGTGCCCTGTTCTTATAGGGGTCAGACTGCATGACCACAACAGCTCTGTCTTCAGTCCTGAGTTCAGGCAGTGCTTATTTTTGCTTTAAATGGGAGTTTTGTCTTTAAAGAAATTGCAGAATCTGAGCCTTAACTGACAAGAGTATCCTAACCAAAATGCATAGCTCTTTCTTCTTACTACAGAATTTTTTTTTTACTATTATTATTTTCAAAAGGAATTGCCTTATAAATTCAGAGCCAGGCGTAGACCAAATGTGTAGTCACCTCGGCACAAAGTCCATAAGCTGAACCAAAACCTCAAGAATCTCTAGCATCCAGGGCTTATTTTTTAGGAGCTACTTTGCTCAGCTCAACTGAATCTTCCCGTTTATTTCCCTCAATATTAATTAAAAGTGTGCATGAAAAATACTGGAAGGGAACAGAGAGCTATTCCCAGAAGAGTGAAAATCTTCATTCTACTCAGAAAATAATTTTAAGTGATAGGTCTCTATATTTTTAGAAAAACATTCATCTTTTTTTCTGGGGTTGGGGGCACCATTTTGGACAGAAGCAAGCTGAAATCAACGCCAGATTGCAAAATATTCTGATTAACTCCTATCTTCACTTGAGATGTAGAAGTTCTCACACGAAAATGTCACTTCTCCATTCAGAGCATCTGCTGGGATTCAGACTCCTCTGCCATGTGATGGGAGTCTCATACAGCACAGCCAGGACAAGGAGACACCAGGTCAGCCACCGACCCAGCTGTACAAGTGGCAGTTTTGGCCCAGCCAAGTGCCACTTGCAACCGACTTGCAGGCCCTGGCAGCCAGCACACAGTGGCTGGAGCATCAGAGCCAGAAGGTCTCCAAGGGCCCGTAGCACTTGGACTGTGCATGCAGGGAAGCTCCTGGGCTCCCCATCTGGCTCCTGGGTAACCTGGTCACGGACCTGGCCCTTTCCTACCACAGCAGTTGGTGCCTGCTCAAGCACAGCCAAGAGGCAGGGGTGCATGGTTGCCCCACGTGCAGGCACACAGGCACAGCTCTGCACCCAAGCAATGCAAGGCACCCACGCATGGCCAATCACTTCTGCCTCAGTCAGAGCCCTACATGGCTGTGCACATCTGCCTGCACCTACTGCTTCACTGACCACTACAGGGGGCAGGGAAAGGACAGCAGAGATCTCTCAGGAAGGGGGAATGTGCAGCCAGTACCCTCTGTACCCACTACTCATCAATTCACATGCAAACCAAACTAAGCATTACATAGTGCTGTGAGGGAAAAAAAAAAGCCCTTCCTTAAAGCTTGCCAGGATTTCATGTTCAAAAAACCCATACTATAAACACACCACAGACACAAGCTAAAAGGAGGGGGAAAAACCCACCAGAGTTTTTTCTTTTTCCGGCATTTCCAGAAATGGAATCAAGCATCAAAAATGGAGCAGCTGGCAGATACTATAATCAATGTAGGAAGGATAGCCACTCTGAGTCTGTCTTATATTCACTCAGCAATGATGCTGAAGTGTTTACCAGATTCTACTCTCAATCCTGACCTTTGTAAAAGACTGTAATTTTTCTGGATGCTGATACTCTTTCAGATGGCAATTCATAAAGACTAATCACCTATAAAAATAACCTTTGAAGAAATGCTTCTTTGTTCTTCCTATCCATGACTTTTTATTATTAGAGGTGAAATGGATTGAGCCGTGTCACATCTGGTTTATCATTCTTCCAACATAACTCAATGTGGTAGTCAATGCACTTTGTATTTTTACAGTTGCTTTGGGCTAAATTAGGGGGAGCAGAAAATGTCTTTTTTGAACAGGACAGGAAATGCATCTTGAAGAACACAAGACAACATAAAGGTTTTTTTGGAAGGGAGTGGGAGAGAGGATTCTTAATGAGGAAATAAACCTTCTGAGAATGATTCACAAATCATTCAGTTTATAGAATCAGGTAATTTCCTACCCTCATTCCTCCCACCCCTGTAAAACGCAGTTTAAAGAGGAGTGAAATCAAATACTAATTAACTAAATCTGGTTTTCTTAATTCTACTGGGTCCTATATGAGAAAAGCAGTCTAAGCAATGACAGGGATACCAGTTTTGCCTACTTTTGTCACCAGTGTGGCCATTGCCTTGCAATCTGCCATAAAGGGAACAACATATTCAAAAAAGCATCCAGAGAACCTCTTAATGACATCAAATTGCTTATGCTTGCAGAGCACAGAATATGACTTGTTTTCTCAGAAGGAAACATAGCAATTTAAAGAGATTTTGATAGATGCGAACAAAGAGCAACAAACTGCTGAAAAAGAGTTCTATCAACCTTACTTAGTAAAAATAATCCTATTTTTTAGTATTCACAAGAATCACAGAATATTCTGATTTGGAAAGAACCCACAAGGATCACCAAGCCCATCTCAAGTAAATGAGGATCAAACCCATGACCTTGGTCTTATTAGCACCATGCTCTAACCAATTAGTTCTTTTAGTGTAGTTATTTATATCCCTGTGAGCTGCATTTTTTGGACTGTGGCTATTTCAAAAGACCAGAGCCATGGCACTGCAAAAGAAGAGGAGGAGAAGGAAGGATACAATGACTTTGCCAGCTTCTGATTGCAAGCTGCCCCAGACAGCGGCACATGTTCCCCCATGGGGTTTGTGTGCCTCCAGCAGGGCTCTGCAGGGACCAGCACAATGTCGAGCAGCCATCAGAATGAGCAGCACTACTGCCAGAGCTGTCCATGTGCACTCAACCCCCATGCTGCTGCTCCCTGCCTTCTCCCAATAAACTGAGGCAAACCAATAAAATTTCCCATAACACTAAAGAATCACACCATGACTACAAAAGCACACACATTTAGCAATGAGAAAGGAGAAATCAGTCCTGCCAATGAAACATCAAACTTACCTAACCAGCAGTGAACTCTGGAAGGGTCTGAAGGCAACACCACTGAAATAGGTATTTTTGTTACTTCTTGTTGCTTCATTATCAAAAGCCCTTCCCTTCCTACAGCACTTTCAAGTTCTAGTTCTTGTTAGGGCTTTTTTCTGCTACATTAAATGTAACTCCTTAACAAAGGAATTTTGGAGAGGGGAGGAATTAGAGAATTACCAGAAAATTATTGACTGTTGTCTCACACAGTACTACTCTTACAAGCAACGGGACATTTACTGGACATTGATGTCTCATTACATCTAGTATGTAATTTATTTCTCTGCTGGAAGAGAACTTATCAGTTTTGCCCATGTGGAGAAAATGTTTCTACTTTAGAAACAAATAGACCACCACAGGCAAGAAGCTGGAAAGCTCAAATGAAAACCCACTGCATGATCACTGGAGTCAGCTCACTACCAAAGCTACTAAGGCAGCAGGGTTGAAATGGGCCAGAGGTGGCATTTTGGGGCCAGATTTTTGACAAAGCCTCATTGAGGAATTATTTAGAAAACTGAGAACAATAAAATCTATAAGGTACAGAGAACTGAGAGAAAGCTGGACTCAGTATTTAGGTGTCTCTGGAAATTCAGCATTAAACAAAAACAAAAACCTTGTTTTTGCCTGAAGATAGAAGCAATAACGTATCAGCTGAAGAGAAAATTTTGTGAAGCACTACAAAGTTTCATACCTTTTGTCACTCTTCCACTATAAGAAATTATTGCTATCTAAAACAAAATATATTTTGACTAGGATAAAAACCTTCTATTTGATAGCTTTTAATTTTTAAACATTTTATTTGCATTTACACTCAGCAGGACTGGATAAGTGCACTAGCAATATGTACAATTTAAAACCATAAATTTCAAATAGGGTCAGTTATCCATTCAAATTAAAATAATACAGACTTAGCAATTCTTAAACAAATCCCTCACATTATCCTAGGTAGGTCAGAAAATGCTGAATGGAGTTGAAAAAATACCTTTGGCCTCAGACTAAACACAGAAGATTTCAGTCCAAGAGTGCTTTTCATAAAGTTATGAGCTAATGAACAAAAGGCCATTCTAATAAAGTTTCATGAAATACTAGCTATGAAATCCAGCAGTAATGTCATAATCTTTATTTCTTTGCCAACTGGACCATTTCAGAATAGTAAAAACCAAAGTAAAGTAAACCACACCAGTTACTGTAAAGAGGTTTTATCTCAAAGAAAATAGAAAAGGACCAAAATATTGAGGGGAAAATTCCAAAATAGAGAAAATACTTGTTTATGCCTGAGTGGAGCCAAGGGTAACAAACTCTCTTTACCAAGCTGCTTTCAGAATCCTTGGGCCTTGGTCCAGGGACAAGGGACACGCCAGCTGGGCCATCCATATCTGCCAGCAGGCAGAGGTTATCCATCTCTTTGAAAAGGGATGAAAGGAAATGGCTGGCTGAGTGCTTTACAAACTCCAAAACAACTGCTCTTCAGCTAAACAGTAGGATTGCCAGTAGAAGATGTACAAGTCTCTGATATACGGAAAAATTTACTAATTTTGACATATTCTACTTTCAAGATACCCCCCTCATTACCAGTAAAAGCTGCCAGATAAAAATGAGTTACTACACAGAAAGCATTTAGAACAATTGGTGTGGGGGCCCTGTCCTGTAAAACTAAAATTCCCCATATGTACATGTTATGGCACGTGCTTTCCAAGACTATCTATGCCTTCCCACCAACC
The DNA here is from genome assembly GCA_003676055.1 of Chloebia gouldiae. Classification (NCBI taxonomy): domain Eukaryota; kingdom Metazoa; phylum Chordata; class Aves; order Passeriformes; family Passeridae; genus Chloebia; species Chloebia gouldiae. The sequence goes on along the minus strand of QUSF01000005.1, from coordinate 16,198,825 downwards.
TTCACAAATCTCTACTGCCAAAACATCTACCAAAGTATTTACTGATAAGAAAAGGCATGAACGAATTTGTTACTTGACTACGTTTTTTTCCCCTCTGAAAAAGACACTTTGTAACAGGTTCTTGGCCAAGATTACATTTGTATTCACACAATACCTCTTTTATGAAAAGATGTAATGCAACCAATTATGAGAGCAGCTCCTGAAAAACCCAGCAAATGGCTTGACTTGGTCTGCATTCATATCAACACAAAATAACTAATTTTATACAATGCTTGATAATGCAGCACCATGCAAGGAAGAGATTACACAGGAACACTTAAAGATGCTCATTCTGAAAGGATCAGACCTTATAAAATGCAATTTATAAGCATGAAGAAAAACAGAAACACAAAACTGAAATCAGGTTTACCCACATTTCATTAATTTTGTTCTTTGGCATGTTAATGTCTAACACACATGCAGTTTTCTGGTGCAGTTGTTGTTACTACATTTAACTTAAATTAGCCTCCTACACTTGAAATGTCACGACTTCTACATGAAGAAATAAAGGAATAGTGTTAGCTCTCTTACTCAGTTATCTGAGATGCCTTTTTTTATGGTAATTTGTTTGTATTTGTTATTTATCTTTGAGATATGGTAGTGATACAAATGTTCATTCTTTACATGTTTTCTGACACTGTTACCATTCATGTATTTCTGGAGCAGTTACAGCCTGCAAAGTGAATTCTTGGTCAGAATCTTCACATGCACAAGCAGAAAACAAATCACAGGATACTTCAAAGTCAGATCCTGTGACTAGAGGAGGCTGTTAATCAATGCAGTTTAACACAAAGCCCTCTGCCTCACTGATGTTAAGATATGCGTGCTGAGGTGAGCAGGCAGTGATATTAAGAACCATAAACAAATTTCTTCTGAATAAAAATGATGCATCAGCCCATAACATTTATCAACCTATACAAACTCTCAGGAATCCAACTTTCACTGCAAGTGTCTTTTTGGATCTATTTACATCGGAAGATGTGGTATGAACGATAGCATAATAAGTTTTACTATGTTTCAGGCATAAGTGACTCATATATTATTCCATTTGAAAGAAAAAATCCTAACATGCAGTACGATATGTTACTGCATCTGCTCTATGGAAATAACAACATATCCATTTGGAAGGAAAATACATTTATGAAAAAGCCTGATTAGCAGAAAACAATTAATCATAAACAATAATACCCAACTGCTTTTTTGATTGCTTTATGGTCACAGTCTCTTTTCATAGAATCTATTGGATTAAATACATTCAGCTCTTCCCCTCCCATCCCCAGCTCAAAATAGTCTTCATTGATGTTATCCATAAAAACCAAACAAAAAAATAGCCTTCAAAGGAGGGGCTGTCATGTGAGTTGAATGTAAAGTTACTGGACAGAGTATATCAAATTATCTTCTTACTTCAGGCATCTCCTACCAGGATCCCAGTTTGAGGGCAGAAATGCATGTTCTCCTGTTTGCTTTGCAAAATACTGTATTTTTATCTTGCATGCCTCCAATCCCCTGCAAAGGTTACGAACTGAATGCTGCAAATTGGGCAGGAAACAAAAAATGGGCACTCTAAGAACCACACAACATATGTGAAATCAAGGCAGTGCCACCTGCACCTGCGACCTCCTAGAGACAAGGCTTCCCAATATCTTGGTCTTCCCTTTTACAGCTAAGGAAATCTCTACCTTCTTCTCTCTTACCTTTCCTTAGTCTTTATTTACTTAATGGGCACTCTTTATTTTCCCTCACATCACAATTAAAAAGTTTCAGACACCTTTTCTGTTACAAACTCATTAATTTTTTTCCACTAAAATTCCACTAAAAATTATCAAGACAAGAACATGTTGGCATGTTGATTGTAGCACTAATTAATGAATTATGCCATTTAATGCAAACCACTAGCATACTAAAATAAATGTAGAAATTATTTACAGCACTTCAGGATGTGTACATGGGATAACATAAGGACACAGGTAATACTGGTAATGTCATGGCTTACTTTTCATGAAAGCAAACTCAAGACATGTTTAAAAAACAATGAACTAAGTAGAGACAGTTGAGCAGTTCTTATGGACTGTCCCACAACCACTCACCAATACAAACTGCAGACTCTTCAACACCAGAAGACACCCAGAACTAACTTTGATCCCACCTGCTGCTGAAGAGGCATCTCAGATGGTATCCCCAACTCTGGGGCCATGTAAGGGCGACAAACCAGGAGAGACAGTGGCTAACCAAAGAAAAGACATTTGAATGTTTTCCTTGTTTCAGGCCAGAGGATTAAGTCTGGGTCTCCCACCTTCCAGGTGAGTACCTCAGCTAATGAGCCTGCAGCTAATAACAGAGCAACTTGTTATCCCTCTTTTTTTTTCATTAAAATCTCTGAAGAACTGTGTTTAGTTCCTCATCAAGATGAATGCCAAGCCCACTAAATTTTTCATGACACTGAATTCTTGTTCTCCTGCCAGCCCTAGTTATGTGTGAACATTTCAGACTCCCTCAGGCATTTATTTTACTACAGAGTCCTGAAATACTTAAGTCTATTAAGACCTAAAATAAACAGGCAAAAGGGAGGAATCTGCTAGTTGTTCCTCCAATCTACATTTTAAGTACACAGTGCCTACACCAGTGAAGTTCAGAAATTATTCTCAGTGTCACCAGTGAAATGATGGTACATTTGGCAAGACATGCATCAAGCCATGTCAGCTACCACAGTGGGGTTCAGCTCCACACCACAGCAGGAGCAGCACTGTCTGCAGGCTGTAAAGATCCAGCCAAGAAAGGTGGATCCAGAAAAGCTGGATTTACTAAACACACACACAATGGCTAGTTGGCTAGTCTGCATGAGCATTACCTTTGGGTTTATACCCAATGCAGTCCCTGCCTGCTCCCTTGCTGCCAGGAAAGGGGACAGCTGGGAGTAGACTAGGACTGAAGAATAATTCACACTACTTGGCCTTGGTTACCCTCCTCACCAAAAGCCTTTCTGGAGCAGAAAGCATGCTGGCTGTGAGCTAGGCTGGCTTGCTGCTGTGCGTTGAACAAGTGGGAGCTTGAGGAAAGGAGGCCAATCATCAAAAGACTTCAGCCAGGCCTTAAAGGGCAGCAGACAACTGACTGAATTAACCACGGGGCTGAAAATCTTCCTGTCACATAGGCTATGAGCTGTGCCTTCCTAAACTCCCTAAGAGAACACTCAGAAAAAATTCCCTACATAAATTATCTGGATTTCAAGTCACCTACTGAAATAATTTTACAGTCACTCCCAGTTTATCTGTGCATTCTGTAGCTGCTCTCTCCATAGGAGGTCTGAAAACACACCAAGTTTATCTTGACGTCTTTTACTTACTACAGAAACTCCAAGAGCACTTCCATCCACAATGCTTCAGTATTATTGCTGTAGTCATTGGGATTATATACTTAGAAAGGAAGTACAAATGGCCAACTTGTGGCCAGAAAATATCAAGCCTGATATCAGAACTAAAGATCAACATTGTCGTCTTAGTGAAACTCTGTGCAGGTGTGAAAAAGTATGTATGGACTGCACAGTCTTATGTTGGATATGCTATGTAAAAGAAGGCAATGTTAGTGCTTGAAATAATTACCCCTGCAGCTCCCTGGAGTTACTAGATCAGCCCAGATCTGAGAGGGCTTTGGGGGAATATTTCAGGAGCAAGGGAAAAGATTCCAAAAGAGGCTCTAAACCCCGATGTAGTCAAAGACGTTTATTCTCAAAGGTTTCTGGGGAGAAAGAGAGCGAACAAGGAAGAACAGGGCCTTTATCTAGACTCCTGCTCAGGAAAAGATAATTTGCTCTCAGCCAATTAGGTCAAGAAAGAAAGGAAGGTTTAAACTAACATGGTTAAAGCTATAGGGGTCTCTGGGGGGGGTGGGGTGGGGGGGGGGAGAAGCATTTCCCAGAGGAATAAAACAAGTACTGAATCAGCTGTCATGAGTTGCAGGTATGCACAAATCAACAGCTCATGCCTGTCCGTGGCATATCCTCAGAAATCTCCCAAAGACCAGTCCATCTTCTAAATAACGTCTCTTATTATCCATACTTCCACTTTTCTGGGTTTTTTTGAAGTACTCTGTGACTTCCTCTATATCTATTTTGTTTGAAGCAAACTTTAAAAATCCTCTTATTAAACAGTTTCTCTCTGACACTTCAAATTATTTTTATATAGATGTTAGTCCTTAGCAGACCAATGTTCAAGATCCCTGTAATGAACTAGATTTAACATGGCTGCAATATGTCTCTATAATCCTGGCAGGTGATGCTGCCTAAAAGCACAACCTAAGATGAAAGGCCTCAAAGCTTTTTGTCATTCAGGCTTGTGAGGGATTTTGGTCCTCAATAAAAAATCTGACAGCAGGGTCTTGCCAATGTCCAAGCAAACTGGTGAGCTGATATCCAGCTTGGTCCTTGCCATGTTTCTGACACTGCCAAAATACTTTGCCAAAGAAATCTTTCAGAAGGCAAAACCAAAAGGATTTCCCTAGAATTTATGAATATAGTGGGGAGAGATGTTCCTGAAATCGGTAATTCTGTAAAGTGCATGTACTTATCATTAAAAAAAGTAAGGTTGGACTAGAACTTGGCAGTTCTTTTACACACTATTTCCCTGTGCTAGTGAAGAATTATGATGGTTACTTCAGTTTTCTCGTCTGTCCATAGTAATTTTCGAAAGTGAAAGAACAGGAACAAAATCACCATCAAGCAGTTCTTGTGAGTCCCACATAAACAGTTCTCAGTTCTACACGTAAATTTTCATTTAACCTTTGCTGCCAAACTGTTTAAATTAAATGCACATCATGTTAGTTCCATGTATTACTTGTAATTTATTTTACCTCATTACCTTGTGATTTTTGCCGCTTTTCTCTCTCTTCACTTCAATGACTTTCACTTTGACAAACTGAAAACATGCCAATACAAAAATTGTTTCTTCCTATAATTGGCCAAGTCTTTATGCATAACTGGAAAAATGCTGTAATCCCAGTTACAACAGTATTCTTTCCTCATTCCTCCAATATGAGCATAATGGCAGTATCAGCTTGAGTGGTGTGTCTCTGATGAATCAGATCTCATGCCCCTGAACGCCCATGGCAGAAGAAAAAGGGAATCAGCCACTTATCCCATTGAGGACCAACAGGATGTGAAACTCAGAGAGTGAAGCTGGAGCATCAGAGCTGACAGTTTTTCCATCACACGGGACTCTATAAAGGACCATAAAGCCCTTTTCTGTAAGATAAAAACACAAGAACAATCTCTTGCTCTGCCTCCATGGACTGAGTGGGACAGAGCTGTCCTCAGCAGAGCTCTGCAGTGAAATCATGGCCACGCTTCCGCAGATACCTGAGAAGCTTTACTGCTCTTTCCTTTCAAGAAGCAAAAGGACCTGCTGTCAAGGATTTCGCCTGCAATATTCTTCTGCCTTGTGGAGTGAGAACTCCACTTAAGGACGTTAAGAGCTCAGGAACTTGATAGATTCAAAGTTTAAGCCTAGTGTGACTAAAATCCATTTCCAAATCCTTAAAATCTGAATATATAATACAAACACTGAAACAGCTTTGTCCAACGATATATCAGATAGTGACCCCAAAAGTATCCTTCAGTCACGTTTTTTATACAGCTTTGAATGGGACCTGTGTAATGAGGAATGTCAAATGAATACTCCCCCAAAATGAAATATGACAAAAGCTTCACTCAGAAACCACACATGGTGCTGTTACACATTTTTAACTCATAAGCTAAAATTTGTCTAATATAATTTAAGATTGATAATTACTGATAGAGGACATATGTGTTTTCAATAAAAAGAAATTTCCGAATTAAAAACACTGTTTCCTTTTTAGAGGACCATGGTTTGAAATAACATCTCAGACTTATATAACTGAAATAACAACTCTATAAATTTTCACAATTTAAATTTTTTTTATCTGTAAATGAAATCTTGCCCTTCCTTCAACTGTTTGCATCATTCTCTCAAACACAAGAAAGTGAAATGAAAATATACAAAATCAAACAAAGCAAAACGTAATAGTATATTACTTGCAAATAAGAGCAGAAGACTTGCATTTTTTAAATCCAGCTTTTAACAACTGATCTGGTTTTAATTTATGATTAAAATTATTGTTATTATGTTAGTGGGAACAAGGGACTCTGTTATGGTGGGTGTTACAGAAGTATGGGAAAAAAACCCCAAATTTTTCTGTGAATGAAGTAAGAAATGGCTGGCACTAGACAGCAATCACCTGAGAGTGCAGACTGAAAAGGGAAAATACCTGAATTACTAATGAACATCCCTCTCCACAGTGCCCTGCTACTCGACGTCTCCAACGTAGCTAATGTGCTGCCAAATTCTAATACAGGTTCCAAAGAAGCCCAGGGGAATGGCAACCTGCAAACCTGACATCTATATGCTAGTGAAGTTAATAGAAACTATAATAGCAAAAAGAGTAAGTGGGCCCTAAGTGGGGTCTAAGAAGAATCAAATTTCAGTTTTCATTAAGTGAAGCCTTACTAAATTAACCCAATTCTTTGAATAGCTCAAACAAACATGTGAAACCAGTGATCCAGTCAATCAATTTCAAAAAAGCTTTTAACAAATACTTTACCAAAGGCTTTTAAAGGAACTAAGCACCCATGGCAAAACAGAGGTCTCTGCACAGCAACATGACTGGTTAAGAGACATAACCAGAAATTAGGGGTAAATGGTCAAACCTGCATCATGAAGGAAGCCTACCAGTGGAATACCACAGGGATCTGCACTGGGATCTGCTCCCCTTCCCATACCTGTAATTGACCTGGAAAGGTAACTGAGCACTGAAGCAACCAAGTTTTCAGATGATACCAATTTATTCATGGCTGTACGGATGAGGGGCAAGTGGTGAAGAATCACAGGACCTTATGAAATTGAGTGACTAGACAATGGAATGGTAAATTAAATTCAGTGTGGATAAGTGTAGAGTGATGCACATGGGAAAATATAACCTTAACTTCACATGTACAGTGATGGGCTCTGAGCTGAACATTATCGCTCAGGAGTGAGACCTTGAGGTTACAATAAAGAGTACCATCAAAATGTCAGCTCAGTGCTCAGCTGCCAAAAGAAAGCAGCCCAAATATTAGGTATTGTTAGGATCTGAACAGGAAGCAAAGCAGAGAACACAATTATGTCACTTTGTAATGTCACTCAGTTCATACACTGTCTCTTCTTCCAGTGATATGTTTCGGGGACATGCTTTGTCACTGAATATTTTGTGTTTATTTTTAAAAAGATTAGAGCAAAACAGAAAGCATCTTAAAACAGAAGAGTGACCTGTAATTAGGGGGACAAAGACAGCAATTTCAACAGCGCATCGCAGTTTCACAAGAGTTCTCTGAGACTAAAACTCAAGGAGAGAGGGTCTTCTACGTACTTGCAGATAAACCATTCAAAAAAAGAAGCTGACAAATTACACACATACAACCAATCAGTTCTATTATAAGGCATTGCTATACATCAAAAGCATAGCTATTGCCAAGTGCACAAGCTTTACCCAGTACTTGAAATCCCTGGGAAAGGACAAGTTTGAAGATTTGCCTTCACTCCAGCAGCATACAGCCAACTAAAATTCATTTTGCCGTGTCATCTTGAAGTGACAAGGTTTTAAGCCTTAAGGGTTGGTACAAGTGCCCACAAAAGGGTAAGTAAAAACAATTTAAACTAAAAATCTTCAAAGTCTTGTGTTATTCCCTGCTCTCTTTTCCTCATTTTCTTCCCTATCAGATAGCCTGCTCAAGATGCTGCTGTAACCAGCCTTTTAGTGCTTGACAACAAAAAACCCTTTCACTTACTTATGTTCTGTAACAAGGAACAACTAAATTAAGTCTAGGCCTTCAGGTATCTAGCTAATCTCTACACATCTCTACTACAACACCTTATTCTTGCTTTTATGAGAAAGGGCTTGTCTGTGTGCTAATGGACTGGCATTACTTGTATCTTTGTCTAATTTCATGAGCCATGAGAATGTTCTGGTTTTCATTTGGATTGTTAACACATCAGACATAAATTCTGTCTATCAGTATTTGCTACCTACTATACCCTCTATTTATTTGCATAAAATACTGTCTATTTACTTCACATAGTCCCACTCTTCTGTATAGGAGAAATATACTCTCACCACAATCTATAACCAACCTTTACAGTAGCTTTGCCTATTATGTAATAGAATAAATACAGAAAAAGAAAGAATACATTGTAAGAAAAAGCAGCATTGTGATAATTAGTTATTACCTAATTTTAAACTCACATATGTATCAAATATAAACATGAGTATTTTTCAACAAGAAATGAAGCTACGCAGGGTATTTAATGAGCTTAAACTGTTAGCTAAGAGTTGCTGCAGATGGACTAATAACACATTTAAAACAGACCAAGATGAAAATTATTTTTTGCCTTTGTTTTAGCCCTATATTTCATTAAAAATCCCTTAGCGAATTTCTATTCAAATGTTATATTGTTGCACTATGAAATAAGGATTTTTTTTTATTCTTTTCCTACAGCTGTAATTTCTACTGTTGAAGTAATTGAAGTTTCTTTCTTTTTCGAAGGCACTTATCAATTTGTGCTGTCCAAGCATGTTTTAAAGACACATCATGAAGGACACTCAGTAGGATGAGCTCTGGAAATATAAGTTATCTCAACCAACAAAAAAGCTGCTGTGGGAATAAACAGTATGATTTTAATTAAAGTAGAATGAAGAACATCATGTAAATATTAGCTGGTAGCAATGCACTAAAAATTTCAGTCACCACAAATAAATGAGAGTCAATTCAACCTCTCACAGAAATGCCTTCAGCATTCTTAAGACAAGGCATAGAACTGATGAAGCCGTGACAGGATGGAGACTGAACTCAAGGCAGGCACATCACCTCACTAACTCGAGCTCCATGTCCATCTATCAGATGAGTCGACATTTCAGCAAGACTGCGCCTACTTTAGTTAACCAAAGAAAACCAAAATCAACCACACCAACCAGGCAACCACCACTGTCTCTCTCTTTCTCTCCTCATGCCCACAACAAATTAACTAAAACTATCTGTCTCCTGAAGTGACAGAAGAAACATCAATTAATCACAGAATCTCTTGGATCACTAGATCATTCTGTTGAGCCCATGTTGTTTTCAAAGGGCAGGGCTAAGTTCTGCAGCTACAGCTGCTGCCTTTGAGCACTGGCAGTAGCACCGGGCAGCTACAGATTACCGGCAGAACAGGTGAGGTGCAAAACAGCAGCCAGCCCTTTAGAAGTCCTAAAGCACCCTGAAACTTTAATTCTGTCATGCAGTTAGAAAACACTGAACAGATGAAGCTTTCAGAAAGCCATTCTAACAGAATTCCTCATTACAGCTCTAATTACAAGCTATCTTAATAATGTACACCTGACAACATTGTGAAAAGCACTTTGCTTTAAAGGTCAGTAGAATTAAAAGAACAATTTGCTATTTATAGTAACAGGTGAACTTTTCTTATTTGGCTGCTTAAGCAGCCAACCTTTGAGTTGAATGTAATTAGGAAGGGGATATTCAATTTACAGTATCCACAAGTAATGATAATTACACTAGTTCAAAAAAGCTGTTGGTAAGCATAAGAAACCCTCGTAATTACATCCCGTTCCCAAAATTACTTGAGCACTGTGAACTTGAAGCATTTCAGCAAATGAAGGCCAAGACACATAAAGGAGAGCGACGGCACTTTAAAAGCTGCACTGTTTAACATAATGAGCCGCCCGACCGGAGGGAGATCGCAGAACGCGCTCCGTAACTCACCCCGACGGCCCACGCCATCTCCTTCCTGCTCACAAACATCCATTAAGAAAAACATAAGCCGGCTCCCTCACTGCCTCCTTCCCATCCTTCGCCAGCATTGCTCAGCCCCGCTCGCGGAGTGGCTCCGGGAGCTCTCGGGCTCCGGCCGCCGATCCTGCCGCGCTCAGGGGAGCGCCGGAGCTGCGAGCGAGCAAACGCCGCCGCGTCCCCCCCGCCGGCGGCGGCCCCGCGCCTGCAGCAGCCCGCCTCGGTCAGCAGCCCGCCAGGACAAGGTGAAAAATAAACAAATAACCGCGTTCACGGCAGCTGCGGCGATCGCTCTCCGGAAAATTATTCAGGCATTATGAGGGAGATGGTATTAAACGCTGCCACTTGCAGCTTCACGGCTCTCTGCGTCTTCGCATCAGCTGGGATGAGCACTTAAGGAGTATCATCGGAGAGCTTGCCCAGCTGAGCATCTTCCATTATGTTTTTGTCTTAAAAGGAGATAGCAGGAACCTCTCTGCCTGACAGGCGAAAGGCTTGTCATAATTCATTAATAACAGAGCCTTGCTCAGGTTTCCTTCAATGAAATCAGGCAGGCATCCTAAGAAGAAAATGCTGAGTGAACAACAGCTTCTCCAGACACAATGCAATAAACTTGCCAGTACTTGGCACCATTTGGTGCCTGAGACAAGGATGACCAACACTATTCGACAAGACCTGTCAGAGTCCCTTAAGGCTCCTAGTGAAGAAACTCAAAAACCCCAACAGTAATTCCTCAGCAGGATGCAATTCACTGCTTGGAAGCAAAAACTTCATGTTTCAGCTGCAGAGATAAATGTACCAGTCTGCTTTTGCTATACTCAGGGTAAAGCTGGCAATTTACTCTGAGGAACTGTTTGCATCCAAAGGGAAAAAAAGCAAGAAGAGGTGTGGTAAAAAGCAACAACTACAATATCAGATAACTGAAAAAAATGACAAGACTATCACAAGGCTTCCATCACCTAGAAAATACAGCTGAAGTTATCTGTAAGGAAAGAAAACAAGCTCAGGCCAAATGTCAAGATAAAGTCATTAGGACAGCATCCAAAAGGGAAAGACAGAAAATTACTTACTTTTAAATTTTTTTTTCCTTTTTCTAGTATGCATCCATTCATACAGCACCTGTTATATTTAATTGAGTCTCATGTACTTCCTCCTAAGACATTGGTTCCATCATGAAAAAAAATGAAGAAAGGTACTCTTTACTTGCATTTCATCTACTAGCTTTCCATACACTCACATTGCTTCTTATGGCAAAATAATCTAGTAACACAGTAAGAATGTACTGACAATGGTTAATTAATGAATTTAGAATATCTGTGTCACAAAATCATCTTTTTTGCAATAAAGTGGGCTCAGGTAATTTGCAAACAGCACAATGTTATTGCTTCCCTAAGCTCCTTTGTATTTTACTTAGGCATGATAATTTATTTTGAGTGCAATATCTGTCATTAAAACTGTGGCTTATAAACATTATTAGAAACAGCTCTATTAGCATGTCTCGAGATTGCTGTATTTGAGCAGAATGCAACTGATTGAACAGAAATCAATAAAGGTATTTAATGATTTCATGAGAAAAATAAGTGACCCTCACACCCCTAATGGATTAATGTCACTTATGTGCAACACATTGCATAATGCTGACATAGAGCTACTCAAAGTAGTGTCACTTTTCATATGAGTGCCTTAACACCTTATCAAAGGGAAATTGTGTTTTAATGCTATTTCAGATGTCATTTTTGAGAGGATTTTTACAATCCCATTTCATAAAGCAGAAAGCATGATCTGAATTGTTACAAGTAGCTTTTGTCATTGGCAGATGTACTAGGTCACCCTCTGAAGTTAGCTGGTGAATGAAATCCTGAACGCAGGAGGAGGGTAACACTTTGAAACATTACGAAAACAACTTGTTTGTTGTCAGCTTTCATCTCTCAATACACCTTTGCCTATATATCTGAATCTTCCACTAATTACCAAAAGTAGGCTTTGCTAGGGAAGGGAAACTGCTCCTCATGGTCAGTACTACAGCACGAGGTAGACGGGATGCACAGCTCCCCAGTACGCTTCTTGGGAATGGAAACAGAGGCGGGAGATAATCTAAATGACAGAGGAAATGCCACTAAATAAATGCATGCCTCTCAGCCATTTAGGCAACCTCTCAGATCTCTTAAGAACATGCATGTCTGTCTGTCCATCTTCAATACACTGCTTTTTTATCCCATTTTACATCTATTCACTAAAAAGCAACTGTGGGCTGCAATTGAGCACTGAGCACAATTGAGCAAACCATTTCATGGTCTCATGCCTTTATTTTGACTTTAACAGACTGACAACGAAAATATGCAGTATTTGCTTGGTGTTTCTTCAGTGACATGAAAGCTCCTTTTTGGGAAAGAAACAAGTCAAATTCAACATGTCACCATGCACTAAGCAGGCTTTGCCATGACAAAGCTGCCTTTACAATTCCTTTATAGTAAACCCAAACATAACTAGGGGGAGCTGATGTTCGATCTTTTTCTTCTATTTGCCATATTACCTATCATAATTTTTAGTGCAACATGAAGAAGTGAAAATAACTAAAAAAAAAAACCCAAACCTTTTTCCTAAGGACAATGCAGTCCCAGCTTTCATACACAGTTTTCACCTGAAGAAATGGGAAAAAAACTCTGTTCAGACAAAACAGGGAAGCAAATACAAAGCTTTTTCTGACTGCCTTGAACATTTCCTTATTTCTCCCCAAAGGATATAAAAACTACTCTAGTAAATGTAGCATCATAATTGGCTATAATTGACTCCATCCTTCAATTTTTAAGGTAATCTATAAAATATGGATCTTTTTGTCAACTGGGAGACAATTTTGTGACACCACACTGTTTATCTCGTTACAGTGATCTCAGCTGCACTTGATATCATTTGTTACCATTCAGACTACCTTATTTTGGCTCTAATCCTGCACCTCTCTACACTTAATGCACTGTACACTAGTTAGCTCCAACACCAAACACTTTGAGTGCTACCGAAGGGAATTAATTGCCCCAAGACCATTACCACAGGGCATAAGAGTAGCAATGATACAGCAGCAGGTGAAGCAAGAGCAAGCAAGCTGTTCCAATCCATCAGTGTACTTCATGCTATTCTGTCATTAGCCCATCTCACAACTTACTGCACGTGAATTAGAGGGGATGGGGGACAGAAGAAAAATGCAAGGTTTAACTGCTTTGCTGCAGTTTTTCTATTACACCTATTGTTTTACTGAATTTGCAGCATTTTAAGGTAAACTTCTAACATTCTGGCTGTACAGACTGTTAGGACATCATGGAAGTTTTGCATCAGACTCTAAGGTCACAACACTATAATGACCACTGAATGAAAATTACTAAATCTGGCCATTTCTAATAGCTGAAGTACTGTGAACACCTCACAAAGATATTGGCTTCAAACACAATCTCTGAATGATAGAATTGGCTTATCTTTTTTTTCCCCTACATCTTCCAATAATTATTTTTATTTATATCTCCCTCTATATGCTGTGACACTTAACTGAAAACTAAGTAAAAGGATTATAAAACCTACAACCTAAAAAAAAAAAACTTCAAATACAAATAGCCACAAAACTGCAGCAAATGATTGATAGAACGTTGATGTAATCCTGTCCATAGCAACAGTTTAATTATGAGCATCTTGGCAGTGAGCCTGCTCTATGTGTTGATTTTCCCCAGCAGAGAATGCCATACAATCCATCTTTGTGTTATGTGCTATATGACTACATGGAGAGGCCAATCAAAGGGGAACAAGGAACAGAGAAGTTGTAGTAAATTACTGGGGTGATACAGGAGTAAGTACACTGGCCATGAATAATTCTACTCCTGAGGATTAGCAAGCCTAAAAAATGAGTGGTAGGGAAGAAATATCAAGAGGGTGCTACCCACAACAGAATAATAGTATATTCCTCAATTACAGTGATCACAGCATACAACATGAATATACCACTTCAACAAATGACATGAATTACTGGTACCCAGTTTAAAAAGTCCCCTCTCATGCACTTCTTTCCAGGATCTCGGTCGTCTGGAGGAGCAGAGAAGCACCTTGGTGTAGCAGGAGAGCAGGTCCCCCTAAAGCAGGGACACAGGGCCCAGAGGCCATGGCTACATGACACACTGGAAAACAAAGCTTGCCAGAAGCAGCAGGTCTGCTGGGTGGAGCAGCCACTGCCAAGAACCCAGCGGCCTTGGGATTTGTGTTTTAAGGGTTTCACTACTGAACAAAAACAACACAGCAAAAGTAGGCACACCAGAGGGGAAGCACATCATGGGTGAGCTCAGAGTTCACTCTACTGAACTAGAGGGCAAGGAACTGCCCTCTACTGCCAGGGACCTTAACAGGAAAAGGCATCTGTGCAGGTTTAGGAGGTTACAAAATATATGGTGAAATCTGACTGCGACTGCTTCTCAATATAACTGCAGGTAATTTTCAGACAGAAACAAAAAATATAATAGAACTGTAATTTATAATTAAACTTACTTCCAATGTCTATATTGGAATGCTTGTTAAAAAAGCCCCAACAAAAATGAACACAACATGTATCAATCTATATACAACTGCAATCTACAGTGCTTATTTATTTAAAAAATAATTTTAAAGAATTTCACACCTATTTTTTAAAGCAACATTTAGAACAATGTCTCTGAAACAGCAGTTTAAGGTTATAGTATCCACTCTTTATTTTAAGGAAATGCTCTGGTAATTTTTAAGTGTGTGAACAAAGGTTTTGTGAAATTCTGTTAGGCTATTACATGTGGTAAGAAAACCATCAATCATTTCTTCAGCCTGGTGTCCACATTCACAACTTAACTCAATAAAGACTGTTTTTAGTTTCTATTAAGGTATGAATATTTTATATTTGTAACCACATAAATCAATAAGAATACTCATATAGGTATATACATGGATCATACCATGTGTTTCTTTGAAGAACAAACCCAAAACAATACAGAAATTTGAAATAATGGAACTCTAAAAATAAGATTCCTAGAGCTTACAGAAATTCCAAGAGACATACTGAAATCAGACACAAGTGTTGTTTCACTCAAAGTTGGAGATTTTTGGCAGTTGTGTGACTATTTCCATCTCCAAGACATGGAGGCTGTATCATGACATGAAAACACACTGGTTTTTATTAATACCAAATATATGGGCATGTTCTACCTACTGTGGATTACCTGACTGAGACATTGCTTTTAAAGACAAAGTACTAGAATCTATGCAACTCTGCTGTACCTTCACAAGCTCTTCCTCATTCAAATTTACTTTAAACATGGAAGAAAGGGATTTGTGTTTGTGTGTGTGGGTACAACTTAATGTTCAGATCAATATGGTATAAAAATCTACTAAATCACTACACTGAAACTGAATTAGTGATATAAGTCTTGCAAGCTCAGGTATTTTAGCTCTAAATTCAGATCTCATATTTCAGCTCAGAGCACTCAAGAGGTGCTCTGGATTTCTAAACAACAATGTACCAGGAAATGTCTGTACCTGATAGAAACTCCTTGTGTGTATCAGCTCAAAAAATATTTTTTGATCCTCTCTTTGCTGTGCATTCATAATAAACACAACATCTTCCAAAATACCTCTGTGACTTTACTGATCGAATGATTACCTGAATAGAACACCCATCTGATTACATTGAATATTCAGTTAACTTATTTACCCTTCAACAGCTAGACAATACAACATAAGAGAAACCCAGAGGAACTCCTGGTCAATATATTATTCAAAACTAGAGTAATATGAACAGTTATATTAGTCCTCAGTAAGTTTACCTTGATATTTTCACAAAACGGTCATTTGCAAAATCTTCAGGGGAAAAAAATAATTGATATATCACTGCATCATTCCAGGGTTTGTGGGCGTGAACATGGAAAATTGGGAAAATGTGAATCTGCTCTCAGGCAGACAAAAATCCATAGTTTGTACAGTACTCTTGATGCAGGTGTTATAGTGGCACTTTTTATTCGTGAAAAAGAACTTCTAAAGACTGATTGTGCTTTGTAAATAAGGTTGCATTTGAAAATGCTTAATGGCACCTCTAACACACAGACAACATATAAGTTTTGCAACTAACAAAATAATTCTTAAGTTCCATACCAATTGCAAATTAAACAACTACATTTCTTTAATGAACCAAGAACTGAATTAATGATTACAGAGTACCTGAAAGTTCTTAATGACTACTAAATCTGACATTAAAGTTTATGCCCATTTAATCTTTTATTACTTCTGGTGCATTACCTTAGATTAAAGCACACAAATCTGGCTGAAAGTATTTTTGCCCTATGATCTGTACTATAACTTTTTTCCCCCTAATTGAAAACCTAAATAAAAAATGCCCTGAAATGAGATGACTACATATCAAATCTCAAAGCAAAGCGGGTCATTTGCCACTCAAGAATTCTTAGCTATCAGAGAAGGCAGCAAACATCTTCTAGTTCAAAATGGTTATTTTGGTCAGTTTCCCACTGGCCAGAGTTGGGAAGCTGAGACAAAAACCCTTGTGGAGGGCATTAAGAAACATTAAACTTGGAAAAATGCTACTGACAATATTTGCTAAAGTTGGACACACAATTGTCTAGTTATCAACCATATAGCTAGGTAAAAGCAGTGAATCAAAGAAATAGGGGCAGTTCAGTGAGAAACAAGGTGCCACTCCACATGGAGAACTGGAGTGAAATTTGGTCACATTCAAAAAAACGTGCCCCCAACAAGAAAAAAGCCCCCACAAAACCAGAAAGCCCTACGCACTAGCAACTTGCAGTGCTTCTGTTTTATTCATTGCTGAATTGAAGTCCAATAGCCTCTTTCTCCAAAGTCTCAAAGACCCAAGGGAGGTGCAGATGTTTCACTTTCTCTTTGCTAAAGCTGCTGAGAAGGCTTAAAGCTGGGGAGGGTTTCCTGAATCACTATCACCCACAGTAGTATCTGATTACTCTGCTTGAGCTCGTTTTGATTAAAAGGTTGAGAAGCGAGCAGGAGACAACAGTAGTGGCTGACAAATGAACAATGAGACAACAGTGGTAGTGGCTGACAAATGTTTCAAAACTAACCTGCAAGACACTTCTCAAACCATGTTAATTTAGTCTGACAGTGAATATGGAGCTTCTTATTAGGAATGCATGATGAACACACAGCCATGGGCTGCACTTATTTCAGCCAGTCATCAAGAAACGACACTTTCCTGTGGAACTTCTGGTTTACAAGATAAACCTTTTAGAATAGAAATACACATTACATTTTCTTTGGCAGAATGCCGATCAGATTCTCCATCAAAAAATAGTTATTTTGGACCACAACTGTGAAGCTTTTCATATTTACATGCTCTTGAACTAAATATTAAAATGGAGGTGAACGTTCTCAATAGGCAACAATTGTCTGAACTATCTTTGATAATTTCTACATTACACAGGGCTGCAGCACAAATGATAAAAAAATGCTGCTGGAGGGAGCCAGTGTATTCCTACAATTCGTCACAATGCCAAATGTGCAAGCAGTACTTTGCATCTTGGGATCAATTTAAGTACCTCACTGCAGTACCGAGCACTGGTCTTGCTTCTGATTACCCCAGGCACTGGAGTGAGTTCATATGGATGCATTACTGTGGATTGGGGCAGTAGCTTGGGTATCTCTACACCAAATTATTAGAGGACTAATTTGATCTACGCAGAGTAGCATGTGTGGAGAAGCAGCACCAAGGTAGACATGTATCAAGGTTTATAAATTAAACTAAGTTAAATTAAACTAAGTTAAATTTAACTAAGTTAAATTAAATTAAATAAATTAAACTAAATTAATGATTCTACAGTAAAACAGAGAAATAAAATGAATTTAAAAATTCAAACCAGAATAGCAGAATTATTTAGTGTACTGCAATTATCACAATAAATAAGCATGTAATTTCTCATAAGAATTGATAATATTAGAGACTTGGACCTTGTTTAGGCACTAGCCCCTAAAGGAGAGAGTATCAAAGCTTTGTGTGAACTGAATTTGTGTTCCAGCTAACCAGTGAACATGAAAGGATCAGCTCATCTCCATTATAAAACAAGTACTTAGATTGAAGGTCTATGCCAATTATGGAATCCTGCTAAAAATGCATCTGATTAAATAATACGCTTTCCTTTCTCCCCCTCACAATAAGAGAAGGATAAAATGTTTCTGCTCTCTCCAAGACATTCCATCTTACTGCATTTAAATTAAAATATAAATTTGAAACACAAAACTCTTGTTTGAAAAAAAACATGTCTGTGATGTGTTGGGCAGAAAAGACATTTATAAACTACAAACTATTATACTGGGACTGTGCTCAGAAAAAAAATCTGTTTCTGGTCCTGCACATTCCTATACTACTTGATCATACTGTCAAATTGACAAAATGTTGAAGGAGATACAGATTTCCATTAAAACACCAAAAGAAAGCAAACCGAAATAGTATAGTACTTAAGCACTATGCTTGCTATATCTAAATTTTAATTATACTTCTGGAAGTTGGTATATTTGGTAAGATTAGCCATCAATTTTTTCTTTGGCTTCATTAATATCATCAATGGAGCATTTTTTTTTTTTTAAGCCACACATTTCTACCTATCCACTCGAGAAAGCAAAGGAAGCATGAGCCTTTCAGCAAGCCTGGTATACCATGTGACCAGACCAGATGATAAAGCTAGAAAAACATAGATTACTTTCTTTTTCTTCAGCTAAAAAGCCAGCCTGGTTGTGATCATTCGTCTCCTTTAGTCCACCAAGCCAGAACAGAACAGTTTACTTTCAAGGTCTCATTAGTTTGGATTTACCATCTTAGGTAGAGTATAGTCAGAAAATATTTTATGTTCGTTTCTGTTGAATGGACTGTAAATATCTAAAACACAAGTTCTTCAAGGCTTTAACAAATCATTCTTTTAAAAAGTGCAGCTGAAAAGAAAAAATAGCTTTCCAAACCATAAAAGTCAGGCATAAATCTAGGAAAAAGAATGGAAATAAAAAGCCTCAAAAGCAGTATTGCCTCAATCATAAGCAGAACAATTTTTCCTCTATTCTTCAGATAGATCTGAGATCCTGTTTTATATATAAATATATTCCACTCAGCTCTTCAACTTCGAATAAAATTTCTTAACACAATAATCAGAATAAAAAAAACCTGGGTAATCAGAAGAAAACTATACTGCTCTCAGAAATCATTAGTATAATTTCTGTTTTCATATGTGAGCCTCCGTGCTTCACCCTTGCTTACATGCTCAAAGATCTGATCATGTATGCTCACACTGATTATCTCCTTCTAACAAGGTAATTGTAGCTTTGTTCACAAGACTGAATAACAGTCTTAACATCTTAACTTAGAGGAAAAAGGAATCCTGGGAGATGTGGGTATGAGCACAAAGAAAATGAAAAAAATACAGTGAACAAAAAAAATGTAAAAAGGAAAAAAAATATTCTGAATCTACCTATGAGTCAATCCCAAATCTTCTTCCATGTGCCCACATCTTGGTGCCTGTAGGGAACTCCAGTTAGTTCAGTGGGTTACACGTGGCTGTAGCCATTCGAGATGTACTGACTGTATTTCTTTTATTTTTGTCAATGCATTTTGAAAAAATAAAATAAAAATTTAAAACGCAAAATAAAAACTCTCCTGTCCTTCCCTTCCCCAAACCCACTAGTCCTGTCTGTTTTAAAGCTCAGCACTTCAAATTCTCCACTTACTTCCTCAAGCCTCATTTGTGAAAGATCTGGATTTGCAAGGACTAGCAAATCATTTGCAGCACTAGGGAAAATTTCTAAATACTACTCTTGTGAGTAGGTATAGTGAATTTTTTATTCTGAAAGCAGTGGTAATTATTCAGGATTTAAATTGTTTCTTTGGTCTGTAACCCTTCATTCTGACAGGATTTGCTTTGCTGCGAAGTTCACTGCTTGCTTTACTTTCTCTGGTGAATAAATACAGCCTGAAGACTGAGGAATAATTTTAATTCACAGAAATTATATGCATGAGAACTATTTTATTGTCATTAAAATCCCAGAAGCAATAAGGTGTAAAGACAGGGGCTCTGTTCAACTGAAGAAGCAGGTCTAGATGGACCTGTTTCCTTTTTGCCTTTTTAGTGCCACGTAGTTACCCCACCAGCTCCAACCAACACACATGTGAAGATGTGTGTGGCCAAGTTGTTAAAACTGAAAACAAAGGTTCAGATTATCTTGATCAGCTCTGCCAACAGCCTTGTATGGAAAAGACACAGATGTGTCTTGTTAAACTGAAGAACAAATTCCTCTGTTATATAGTTAGACAAAATGTTATATATATAGACAAAAAAGCTGGGTATTAAAACCAAGCATGAAGCCTATAATTTTAGGAAAAAGTAACATACTTTACATTTTCTTACCTGTAAATCATTATTTTTAATGTTGACCAATATTCTGCAAGTGGGGAAAACAAAAGTTTCGGCCATGGCTCAGTCTGACACTGGCTCAATCCTGGTGGATATTGCTACTCTAACATTTTAACCTGAAGCCACAATAAGCCACTAGCCTGCTGCCATACCATAAGCCTGTCAGACAATGCCAATACTGGATAAAATGACTGTTACTGTAGGTTCAGTAGACCTAAACACTGATGGGCACTGCTAAAAGCTTGAATATGAAATTGCAGCAATAGCCTCCCTTCAGAGAGCAGCTTTAGCAGAAATGCCCTTTTCTCTCTTCCCTTGTTCCTCTTCTTCTTTCAGTAAACCAGAATTTAGATAAATAATCTGATGTATTATATTGAAATGTATAGAAAAAGCTTTTGTTTTTAAACATGTACATTTTGGTATACAAGAAGAAATCATACAGTATTATCCTCCTATTTGCAATTCTCCCACAAAGCATCAAAATTATTCCCTATATGGATGCAAACACACGCTGACATAAATTTGGTTTCAACCTTTGAAATTCAGTGTACTGTGACCTCTCTAAGCACTCATCTAAGTATTATGAAAGGAGACTCTCTAACTGACAAATGCATGAAATTAATGGATAAGAACCTTCCTTTTCACCTCAGCATTCAGTTGTGGTTTCTGAAGGTAACAAGCAAGTGTGCACCTCTCGTGTAACATCATCTTGTTAAAGGTAATCTGCAACAGCCAAGAAAAAAGGGACTGGTTTTGCTTTGTTACAGTCCAAAACAAAGAGAAGTGATGCTAAATCTATGTTGCCTGCTTTAAGAACAGACATTTTACCGTAGGTGCATTTAGTATAATTTTATATTACTGTACTTAGAATACTTATAAATCAGAATTTTAAAAATGGAGGAGCAAAGTGAAGGGCAAAAAGGCAATTATCAAGTTTCAGTTATGCAACAATATTAAATATACCTTTTTTTCCCCAGTATGGACCCATTTCTGTGCCAATCAACCCAACATCACATATTCTGAAACAGTATATTTTGTAAATCTGTAGCTTTAGACTGTGTACTTTGAAGTGCCCCTATATTAAAAGAATGGCATTGCAAGACTCCTGTCTTGGATTTTGTAACAAAACCCTCTTTCCAGAAGGGATTTAAAAGTCCTAAATGCTATCCTCAAGAGCTGCTTATCTTTGGAGGAGTCACTTCACTTACAAAGCTTTCTGGAGGTGCTACAAAGCTGTGCACTCCAAAGCATTCCTCAGTCTGAAATATCTCAGAAAGGCTCCTATTTGCCTATTTAAAATATACTGATTCCAAGAGTAATGCAATCAGCATTACAAGTTATTTTCTATCATTTAAACAAAGAATTTCAAAATTATATATTTGGAATGGAAGCATTCCTCCTGAAACCATACAGCTATTTTTAATTTACTGCTAGTCAGAATAGATATTCGGATTATTTCTGTTGCCTGATAATCATGTTACACACTTCAAATTGTAATGAAGAAGAAGGGGAAAATGAATTGCAGTATAGTCTGCTTAGAAGTATATACCTCAGGCACACAGTTACATCAGTTGAGTCACCTGCTTATACACCTGGCACGACTGCGATTCAGGCGAGAGCCATAAAAACCTGCATGTGCTTACAATGGAAATTTCTGCATTTTAGTGTGAAAAAAACCCTACCCTACGTGTATGGAACTCACAGAGGTCTAAGTTTTCACCAGCAAAAATGCAAGAGATTGCTGAGTTCTGCTACTGAGTATCTTAGCATTATCTTTATCCTGCTCTTACTGAATACATTGCATCTCCAGGCCATTCGCTACCCACAAATGAGACTGACCAAAATCCCTTGAGGTTCTCAAGTCGTAAGAAAGCTCCGACTGCCTGAGGCCATGGGCAGATGAGTTGCCCTGGATGCATCTGAGTGGGGTGAAGAGGTCATTGCTTCCAGCTGCTCAATGCCCAGGGAGTTGGTGGAGGGGGGCAGGGAGTAACACCACTACACATCACAATGCCACACTCATTTCCTAACCCCCAGTGTCAAAATCACGGGCAAAAATGGTTTTGTTATTGGAAACACATGCGGGACCGTTTTGACAGTGCAGGTTAGGGAGCAGCTACCTGGGCACTGAGCTGGCACACACAGAGGAAGGCTTGGACAAGCAGCTGGCAGCAGAAACCTCTTATGTGGCTCTGCCGCTGCCAGCAGTACTTGTCTGACTGCAGCCTTCACTGCCAATGACACAGTTCAGCACAATTCCCTGTTCATTCAAATCAGCACCAGGAGAGGAAACACGACCCTTTTTAATTATTCAAAGAAATCCTTTTCCACCTAATGAAAGCTGTGACACTTAAGACAGTGCTAAATGCAAAATCTGTAAGATCTTAAAATGACAGTAAGACAGAGCACGTCCCTGCCATGCTACAGAGAGCTTTGTCAGTGACAGGAGAGAAAGTGAGGGTTGGGGCTGCTTGCCTAAGCTTTGCGAGAATGGAAAACCAAACAGTACGCCCAAAGTCAGAAATCACCTGCAAATGAGTCAGCAAAGTAAGCTGGATCTGAATACTGCCCCATGCCAAGCCAAATTCAGAAGAATTAATCTTCTTTTATTTTTTCATTTTTGCAAGAATGTAAAAATTATGGCTAATCTTCACCAGAATTAAAAAAAATGTTTAGAAACTGGTAAGCAGCAAAGTTTATGTTAACAAGTATTAACAGTATTAAAACAAACATAATAATTCCACGTGCACTGATGATTTTTCTATGTTTTATTTCTTAAATATGAGATAGAAAATCTTTGCAGACAGGCTACAATTATGACCAAGTATCTGTCAAGATCAGAGGCACATAACAATGTTACTATTTAATGTCTGCAGTAGTTTTTAGTATGACACCACCTAAAAACACCATCTGACTTTTTGTTACTTTGTTCGTGGTATTATGCACACCATGGTGTAGAAACATTACAAAATATCATAAATTATGTTTATGTAATGACTGTATACATACAACAGAATAGGAAAGCAAGGAAAAAACCCAATAAAATTAAGATAGAGCTGTGAAAACTCAATTATGCATTCCAACAGGACAAAAGCTTCTAAATTTTCTCACAAATTAAATAGGGAGATAATATAAGAAAGATTGTTATATAAACCTAAAGATTATATAAGAGCAGCAGATACCCATATTATATGAGGCATTCTCTAAACTTACTTGTATTTGAAAATAAGGGTACATTTAGTCACTATTTCTCATACAGTGAGATAATTTTGTTCTCAGTAATTACCTGAAATATGGCAGCTGGGATTTTAGCAACTGAAATATTTTTGTTCCTGAATTATCAGATGAAAAATTCAGTGTACTGTTATAAGGCTCCCACACTCTCTTTGGGCTGTAAACTGCAGTGGCTAAGAAGTTTCGACAAAACAGACCCACTATTATTTAATTCCCAGAAAATGCAATTTGGAAGATGAAAAGAGGACACAAAGAAAGAATAGGAAAAACCCACAAAGGTTTGGTAAATATCTTGAAATTACTTTATTGACATTTTCTACCTGAAAAACAGATACAGTTTCAAATATTTTGTGAAGTAAATACGGAAATGGTTCTAAAATGTGCTTTCAAAAGACAACACCTTTAAAAAACAGTCATCCCTTTAGGCAGCAGTTTCTCTCAACACCTCCAATAATGCTACAGCTCTTGTTCAATTGCCCTTCTCACCTCTGAGCAGGAAGCAAATTGTGAAGTTGAGCGGCACTGTTAGGGACACTACCTGCTGTGCCAACAGCAGACTTCAACAAATAATTAGAGCTGCCTGCAGCCATGGCGCTCCGTAAGGGCTGCCACCGACGCTTCCCGCTAGCGACTGTGCGGCTGGGAAAGGGGCAGCGAGGAGAACGTTCCAGAGTGCCGCCCTCTTACCTTGTTCGGAGCGTGTTCTGTCGTGCTGCTTAGAATAACTATGGTCCCTAAGGCCTTGCTGACTCTGGGAATGCCACTCTTTTCTACGTCAGTGCCCCCGAATGTGTAGTAGCACAGGGAGTGAAAATGTCTTTACGTAGAAGGAAACAAGTTTTTCTTTCATTACCCCATATGAATTGCACCAGCATCCAAAGCACTGTGTTTATTTGCCTCATCTAAACACAGACTAACTCATACAGAATCTATTGCCAAAGGTCAAGTTATGATTCTTAGTTTTAATGAGCATGAAGTTGCTGAGCCCTCTAGGGTAGGATTCCTTCAAAGGAGCCATTCAAGTCTACTGCGTCCAGAACACAGGACCTAATTCACTCTTAGCCTTACGTTTAAGCATATTTTGAAGTCCTGTTAATTTAATTTCACCCACCTGCCACCAAATTAGAGAATTTAACAACTTGAGCACTACAGAGGATCTAAACAACTCTGGAAATAAATTTTCAGCATTGGTAAAGGTTCTGGTAAGACTCCTGTAAAATTTTTGTATTATGTCCAGTGTCAACATTCACAACACATGAGAGGGAAGAAAAAAAGCAGAATCACACACAAGCTTTTATGATAACAACTGCTGATACTTGTTTTCTTTATTTTCTGGTCTTAACCTTTTATTTTCTTCAAAACAGCTGACATCTGAAACTGTCTTTCGCAATTTCAGATATAAATTTTTCTCCCAAGTTTCTTTTACAAAGATATTTCTCTATTCAACTTATTTCAGCTTACTCAGAGAAATCATCTCATCTACTTGCATTGTACTGTGAATTTCTGAGATAAGGTACTCACTGAACTTATAGAAAAGCAGAGTATCAGTCATCAGAATAAAGTAATTCAAATTAAAAAAAAATTTAAAAATATGTCAAATGATCAAACACAAGAAAATGTCTTCTTTTGAATAGATAAATAGTAAAATTTTGGCTGAACTTGAGAAACTAGAATAAAAAGTTAATGCCACTAGCAATGTTACAGAGATTTTAAACGCAGTTGCTTAATAGTTGTGTTACCTAATAGTTACTATGCATCAAGATAGCAGTTTGAAGCACAGAGATGTTACATAAAAATATGACCAAAATTTTGTACTTGTAGCTTAGCAGAGAGGTTCAAGAGCCATACTGAGTATAACACCACAAAGTGAAACACAGTATTTCAATCGTACAGGATAAAAGGAATGCTGGGAAACACTTGTAGCAGGGAATGAATACCAGACCTTGGACAAAATATTATCAAAATAGAAATGTTCACATCAGCATACTGAAATAAGCAGCCAGCAATCCTCTTAACAAAATCAAAGAAATTGAAGCATGAGAAAGCTTTATTAATTGGGAGTCTGCATCAAAATATAGTGTGATTGTACACTGAGCTCTGCGTACATGTTCTCAAAATTTTTTTATAAGCTTTCTAAAAGAAAACTAGAAAAGTCCATGAATACATACAAGAATAGCTTATGAAAAGCCAGACATTCCAATGCACAGTAACATAGAAAAACAGAGCAGAGCTTTGACCCTCAAAAGCGAAATAATACAGAAAACATAATCTAAATACTTCATCCTATGGGGACAAGTTAAAAAAAAATCTTCAGTACATATAGATCTTGCTGGTAGACAAATTTAATTCCTTTTTGCAGTCAGGTTTCAAGACCTGTACTTTCACTTCTCCATTTGGGTCAGAAAGTACTCTTTGGGACATACTGAAGTTTAGTACTTTTAAAACACAGAGGGACCCAGATGGCAGAAGAGCCAGCACTCACTGGCAATGGTCAAGGCTGCAATGATGCTCAAAACCAAGAACAGAATGTGAAGAGTACAGGAACCTGCATCCAGTAGATGAACAGACCAGTACAAAATCAGGCATAAATTATTTCCAGAGATTGAAATCCTTTATTCAGAAAAGAAATAAGACTGCAAAAGGGAAATATCTCATTATGTACATGTTTAAACTATATTAATGATGCAGACTAGAAGGCTAACAACAATGTTGCCCCCAACAAAACCCTATCAAACCAAGGAGTTAAAAAAAAATCCAAAGAGAAACACCAAAACCAAAACTCACAGGATTTAGGTACCACAAAAGTTTGCCATACTTAGGCAAACAGAATTTAAAAGAGCTCTCACCCATAAGATTTTCCTACAAAAGCAAAAAATGCTTAAACTAATAAGAATTTTTCTATGTCTGACTCACTAAAAAAGATTGAGCTTCGCATTGCTATTTCACAAAAAGGCATAAGAACAAGTGGATGTGGCGATAAGGTACTCTGTCCCTTCTGAGAAAAGTGCAGAAAAAACAAGAGTATAGATAAGTATTTAATGAGATGACCAAGTCTTGTATGCCTTGAGAAGTTGAGTGATTTGTGCTGATCCTTTGTTGCTTTTCAGTGCTTGTAGGTCTCAGGACAAAACAGCCTTTATGTTTCTGATTAACTCTGAAAAGGGAAATAAAAGCTCCAAGAAGATAACCCTCAGGGCACTAGTGAGTGAGCGACTGTCAAGAGCAAAAAGTTCACTTGAACTGTTTTATAGATCCTCGTTCAAGCTAATAACAAATACACAAACACAACTGTTCTCCTACTGACAGCAGTGTGGAAGGGGCTAGAGGAAGACTCCACCAGGGAGAAAATGAAAGGGGCAACAACCTGAGACACAAATAATTTTGGGGCAAATCAACACATTGTCCCTCAACAGCTACAATGGTGTGATGGGTTTCCAGTGAGCTCTGTAACACTGGTTGATTCCGAAATGAATAAGAATACACGGAAGCATATGAAGGCCACCATGGAATTGTGTAATGCTATAGTAACAGGAGTGATGAAAAGAGCCAGAGAGATTGGACCATGCACATTCTTAAGAATCAATAAAATGATGACAACCAGTCATGGAAAATAAGCAAAGAAGTGAGGAAGAGTGACACCATGATGTGGCATACTGCTTCACTGGACAGTGACCATGACTCTCTTGTGCTTTGAGAAGACATCGATTTGAAAACATGGCAGTTCAAACTATTAAACCTTATTTCCTTAGTGATTTATCTGAAGGATTGGAGAAGTAAAAACAAAGATCACAAAACTATATTTTGCAATAATGTATGTATGGAAGTCAATGTAGAACATCATAAAAACGATAGTCTCATGTTATCATAAACAACTAGAGTATAAAACACAATGCTTAGAAGCCCCAAATAAACAAAGCACTTAAAAATTACACAATGTTTTCTTGAAGTAAGATGCTATCCTTGAGCATAGAATACAAAATGTTGACATATATTTCATGAAAAAGGTGATGCCACTGTGCAGTTGCTATATATAGAAGATGTCTGCTTTAATAAAAAAAAAAAAAAGAAAAAACTAAAACCATTCAAAACCAGACAACATCTGTAAGACTAACATGTGGAAAATACATAGTAGCTAGAATAAGACACAATATTTAAAATACCATTTTTCCATACTTAGGTTTCCCAAAAAGCAGAAACACTTCAAGAAATAACCAACTTTTACAGCACTGATATGAGAGCTTAAGGTTAGTGGGAGAAAATGAACATGACACTCAAGAGAGCACACAGAAAAGCCAGCAGCATGGATGGACAGAGTCCCTTTCTGACCAGGAACAGAGGATTAAGTGCAATAGAAACCAGTTTGTATTGCAAACTGGTTTGCAATACAAACCAGTGCATACAAACACCTGCCAGCAAGCCAGGGAAACTGGTCAACTTTTGATACTGTCATAAAAATGCCAAAGGAACCAAACTTTGTTCCTGTTCATTTTATGGAGTAGAATGAGTCGCTTTCAAATAGAGGTGGTGAAGTTCTTTAGGGAATTCCAAGAGAGGAGACTGAGAAAGACAAAACCTTCAAAGCCACACACACACTGAAGCAGACACCAGAGTATGTGGGCTGAATAACAAAGCCAACTAGAGATAAAATGCGCCCACCTTTATGCAGCAGCTGTGCCAGATGCCCACAGAGGATGTCCTCCCTATCTCTGTACATTGTGGTACTCCTTCAAAAGTAGGAGAAATCCTAATGAAAGCCACTCTCTGCTGTCCTTCCAAGGCCCATGTCCCACCAGTCTATGATACTTACTGATGTTGGTGTATACATTTCTACTCTGTGTATATTCTGTATGACTGAATTCAGTAGTTCTTGCATGACAGAGACCTTTGATCATCAGAGTGCATTGTGAGCATCTGTGCATCAGAGACCACAATAATCTTCACAAGTCATTACAAATAAAGAAGTTCTCTTCCCAGAACTGCTTCTGCTCAGACAATACTACAAAAAACTGGCTAGCCTTAATCTTATCTAAACAAATTTTATTCCTGGTCAGTGCAACTACCAGCAAACACAGTCCAACTTCTGCCTGTCTACCCTGACAGACAAAGCCTCCCCGCTGGATGGGGCTTCCCAAGGCCCCACTCTTCAAAACAAGCCAGTTGGCAGGGCCATCCTATTGCAATGGCCTCCTCCGCGTGCCTTTGCCCCACTGCCTCTCCTGTGCAGCACAGCCACAAATGGCACAGCAGAGGCTCCCCTCGGAGCAGTTCACTCCACACCCCAAGTCATCCAAATCAACACTTTACCACCAGATAGTGGCATTTTAATTCTAGCTGTTAAATGCAGTAATTTGAATCAGCATCTGTTTTCAAACAGTTACAATAAATTTGGATCCTCAGTCTGGAATCAATTTGTACCGTTGCCAATTTGACTAAAGTCAGTAAACTTTAGCTACAAAAGGCGTATTTGTAGCACTGGGATACTCTTTAGATAGTAAAATACAAGAGGGGGCAGCCAGGAACATGACCTATAAATTTCATTCTCTTTAATATTTTTGAATATTGCAACTGAAATTATTATTTTAATTTAGAAGTAAAGCTACAGAAATATGCTTAAGTATATGGGAAGGGCAATCAAACCAAATCCATACCTACTTGCAGTCTCTCCTTCCAAATCAGCCAACCAATAGCTTGGCTGAAGAGCAAATAGGAACATTTGAAATTTTACTCATAAAATAAAATCAAAATATATTATAGAGATATATGTTTGAGTCACCCTTCCCTCTTTTTCATCGATCCTTTGTTTTATATTACAAGCACTTCATGATAGGGCTATGCCTCTACATGCTTGAAACTTGCTTAGTACAAAGAGTTTCTAAAGATATGTGTAGACTTGTGTGACCACTAAAATATTAATATTTTATACTTAATTTTAATATTTAATATTAACAATATCAAGAGCAGCGACAAAGATCTCTGTGGGGCTGTCATAGGCGTAATCTTGACAAGGGAAGGAATGCTCAGAAAGATGAGAGACTGGATTTTCAGACACTCATGCCTCTAGATCCATCCAACCTGCATGGAGGAGGGTCCTCTTGGCACACTACCTGCTGTACATGGCAGCTGCCACTGACTGTATTTCACACTACAAAATGCAGGTTTGACAAGGTCTGCACTGGCACTAGACATCTCAAAAAAATTAAACAGGAAAATAATGCCTATACTCAACTGCACAATATGCTCTAGTTAAAGGGGTCTTATAAGTTTCAGGTACGCACTCTCTTACCATTAGTTCAATCCTCCCCACTTGTAAACAAAATTTTGATATTGAATTACTGTAAGGAAGTTCCTAAATGCCCTAATTTGATTTACCCACAGTGAGATAGGGTCATCATGGGCGCAGCTGCTCCTGGTTCACAGTTCAGGATACGGTGAAGATTATACTGCACTTAAATCTATGGCGCAGCTTCCATGTTCACCTGAATCTCACAGAGAGGCTACAGCTCTAAGCTAGAGGCAGAAAGACACTAAATTACCCCTTCCTCTCCTTGCTTTTATACGTGTTATTTCTCAGTGCTGTGTCCAGTCTACTATTAAAAAAATTTAGGACTTTAGACAACTTTCTTCAGAGAAATACTATTCTTTGTTCTCCAACCTACACATTTTTCAATATATACTGTAATTTCCTCCCTTATTTCTATTATTACTGGATATATATCAGTTCAGATTTTTTTTCCTTTTTTGCTAATTGCATCCCTCTGCATTTGCCAGTTTCATCCCACTACCTACATCTTCTTCAGCATATGGACTTCTTGCAAGAATCCCTCATAACAAAATCATTCTCATGCTTATGCTGAAACACAAGACATTAAAATGAAGACCAATAATTATAACGATGAGTTCATACAGCTGTCCTTAATCTCAAACACCTTTAAGAATAATCATATTCACTATGAACACAAAATGCACTAATATTATAAGCCTGAGTTAAAATAACTTGTACTGAGTTCTTGACTTCATTTTATACTGGAAGTCAACAATTACTGCATGAAGAAGAGTGCACTGGCTTTCCCTTACTAAATGTAGGATACAATTTCATTGCAAAGAAACACAACCCACCATGAAAGAACTAATTTTTCCCACATCCTATAATGAACAGTAACCTTTATAAAAATGATTCCCAATAGTCCCTAAGAGTTCCCCAAATGTCACTTCATAAGCATAATTAGAGAAACACTACAAAATGCCTCAAAGACAGACACTGAAAAATAACAAAAAGAATTAAAATTTCCTGTGGTGAAGAAAGTTGGTTAGGATATAAGACAGGTCTAACCCCAAATTTGGTATTTGGAATACGTGACTAAGCAAACAGACAAGAGTAGAACGCTGCACAAAAGATGGAAAAATGTTCACTGAATCAAGAAAAAGGGAGGAAATGGTCGAATTACAAGCTTGCTCTTTTATTCTTGTATTTTTCTTTGTTTGTGGTCAGCTAAAATAGTTAGTTTTAACTTTATTCCAAAGTTGCTTGACTGAAAAACATCACTCACTAATTTCCCTTATGACTTGATAACAGAATGAAGAATTTTCCATGTCTCAGTATTCTGTAATCAATACACTGCCCTTTGCATCAAAAAGAAACAATGGCACATTTAGAAAGCAGAATATTCAGTTCTGGTTTTGGTGTTACACCAAAAAGACCCTGAAAATTAAAATAATAAAAAGCCAAAGTTATAAGTAGAAATGGAAAATAAGCATGTTTGATTTAGGCACACATTCCTAGGTTTATTACTAAATATTGTGACTATGGCAAAAATAACATTTTTACCATCACAAATGAGGAATATTACTCCCATTTCCAAAAGAAATGCCTCCCCCAATACTTTCTCCAAACATTCAAATCCCAGTTTAATAAAAACAAATGGCATCCCTCATTTCTTCAAAATTGATATCCAAAGGTTTGCTGTTCTAACAGGATACAGGCGCTTTTAAATCCCGTAATTATGTATTCATGTGCTAGAATTCAGACAATTTTTTTGGCAGATGTGGGGAATATAATAAATACATTTGTAATTCTAAAATTTCAAGCCTTTGCTTTTGAACCATGAAAATAGCATAATGGTAGATACTAAAAGCCACTGGAAACATCACAAAACCATGATAAAGGTGAAATCTTATTCCCTTGGTATGTAATCTTCACAGTCATTTGCAACCATTTTCAGCAGCAACAAATACTAACTAATTTTTCAGTTATGTTTGCAATCTTATTTACACAGTGAAGCTACAGGTGATTCCTTACAAAGAAAAGCATTTAAAGAGCAGCTCCAACAGCATTTAATTTATGTTTCAATCCAAATTACAAATATTGCACACTTTAAATAGCTTGAACACACAAAATTCAATATATATCAGAGGAAAATTTTGCAGAAGGTGCTTCCAAGACACACAACTTACACTGCACACAGTAAGTATTCATTGACCTGCATCCAACTAATTCAAAGGCCCTAAGAACCTATGTCTTAAAGTGACTTTTCATTTCCAAAATGACTCAGAAAAAAGAAATAAAGAGTTATTTAACATTAATAATTGAAGCTGTATTGAATTTACCAGACTAAAAGGAACATTTTTGTTTAATATATTAGGAAGTTTTACTAAGCATGTCCCTCAGGCATTTTTTGCTTTCCTTCATTTGACTGCTAGGTGGTAGTCTGATGCATTCAGATCTCTCAGAGAAACATTTGTAAGGAAATGACATTAGCTTTCAGTTGAAAGTGAAGATGTATCTGGAATTTCTTACTTAACATCGTTTAGTGTCACAACCATTCACAAGTGAGATCTTTCCTATCAGAGATAATTTAAAATAATACAATAGCATGATGACTCCTAAAAAAACCTCTCAACTTGTTTTGTATACCACTGAGGAAAATAGTTAAGTAGGTATTTGATAGCAGGTATTTAGCATAAGATGTCTTCTAATATGCATATGTAGAAGGTCTGGCATAACATTTACATCAGACATTCTCAACAGCCTGTATAAATTTAGCAATATGACATGAGATGATCACCATCAGCAGTCTGAATTTGACATTTAGGAAGACATTAATAGCAACACTAGGAGCACGACAAAATTGGGCAACAATAATAGAAAAGCAAAATGATGCCGTTATAATTAGGTTTCCCAAAATGACTCCATCTTTCAGTCATACCCTTCTGTCACTGCACCTATATGCTCTTCATAATGGAGTACTAAATTTGTTGACTGTTAAACATGCAGTTAACAGGGCAGTTAATAGCAAAGAGACTACAGTTCTCCATATTACTCAGCTGACTTTACCTGGGTACTGAAACATTTTGGTCCTGAAAAAGGTCTTTACCAAACACTACAGGATGACACCCGCTGACACGCATTTTCCCTCTGCGGATTTATGTCACAACAGTGTGCTTTAGGAGACTTAACTTCATAAAGTGCTGAACCCAGTAAGATGAACACTTAACACGGTTAGAACACAAAATAATTTCAGAATTCAGTAATAATGAAGGTTACGTGTCAAAACGAACCTCACAAGCCTGCATACTGCTGAGCACCTGTGGGGCCCAAGATTTACACTCCTCACCACCATTTGGGGCTGCAGCAGCAGCACTTGGTGTTCAACAAAATACATGGAGTGCCCATGGAGGCACTAGTGATGTACAAAGACACTTCCTACTGACAACAGGGAACATCCAAAGCCTTTTGAGGGCACTCAGACTTGAGGTGGCTACAGACACTCCCTGGGCGACCCCACATGCTGGCAGGAAAATGTTAACATTTTCCTGATGGGGAAAGGCCTTGAAGAAATGTTTGTCTAGACAGGTTTTCCACCTTCTGTACAATAGGGCCATCGTGAGCCTACAAAAGCTTCTAAACCCCAAACCATTTATTTTTTCCTTTTAAATGTGCCTTGACAACACACCAAGTGATCCATTCTGGAGCTGCCATTTCAAGGAGATGGTGCATTCCTCTCAAAATGGAGGGCAAGGTCTGCTTCTGCAAAGCTTCTGCAAAGCTGCTAGGAACCGGCAGTGAAACCACCTACAGCACAGCAAAATATTATGACAGGGAATTTGTGAGATTCTTCTTCAGATAACATTAGGTTTGGTGACAAAAAATGGCACCAAAATTTTTCATGTAGAAATCTAAAGGGGCATTGGCACTTGCTAAATGCTTCATGCAGTAGATGTTGGGAGCATTTCTGAAATGCTGCCTTGCCATTAAATCTCCATATGCCAGCAAAAAGGTCTGGAAGGTTTGTGGATCTGGCAACCTTCACTCCATGAAATGGCAACCAGCATTTTTCATGCTTAGTGTTATCCTGGAACGAAGCCTCAGAAATGAAAGCACGCTTCTTTGATTTAATCTGGTTTCCTAATCTACTCTCGGCAAAGATTAAGTAAAAGGCTGGCTACTGTGAATCTGCAGTTTATCTGGATTATCTACTCTCTTTACAAATATCTCCTGTTTTACTGAGAATTAACTTTTACACAAAGTTGCCTTTTGCATCTCACTAAAAGCAAGAGTTAATATCTATGTTCTACTAAGAAACAGAGTGGATGACTCACTACAAACCAACAGTAAAGTAAAAACAAATTAAACAAAAATAAGGTATTAAAAAACCACACTTTTTTCTTCTTTCCTAATTCCTCCCCCGCCCCCACCCCAGATGAATCAAGGTACATTTTAAGTTCATTTTTTGACAGCATTTTATATTAAAATTGGAAAACAAAGAGTATTGTGGAAAATACAAAATTTTATCTTCTGATAGTAATCTTAGCTTTATCATGAACAGTCATCTCTCCATCTCTCCATGCACTAAAACTGGTGTTGATCTCCTATTAAATCCTGCAAAACAGTTTACCATATTCTTTACACTTGATATGAATCTCAGCAAAGCTTATGAAATGCAAATATTGCACCAAAGATACTCTTTTTGTTTGCAGAAGAGGGATCCACATCAGGTATTTCAATGCCTTTCTTAATATTATTAATAATACATTCTCAAAACAAAAATTAGCTTGCATGCTGACATATCACACTCACGTCCCCTTTACTGTCAATAAAACTAATTAAATAGTTGAAGCGAAACAATATCTTAAGAAATTTGCTTCTTTGGGCATTGTTTATTTTGAAACAAACTGGACTTGAGGATGGGGACGTTCTTGCACTTGTTCAAAAGTCCAGCAAGTTTGAGGCTCAGCACCAGCACAGTGCCCACAGGCTGTGTGCTGCTCCTGCCCCCAGGGCTACACGTGCACATCAAAAGCGTATCCCTGTGACACTGATAATGTCAGTGAGGCCTTTTTGCAGAGATTTGCTACCCGAAAAGGCTGTACGGCCTCACACCACATCTAACACTCTCACTCTTAAAAAAGCCACAGAACAAACCTGATCTCATAAAAGAAGTTCCAAGCAGCTAGCAAGAGCCTGCAGTTAAACAACTAAAATGCAGAATGATCTTACAGAAATACTGTTTATGAGATACCTTATTTCAAACAACCATCGTAGGTTTGAGCTGATGTTCTCCACTAATAATCTCCTCTTTTAAGTATCCATTTGGTTGGCAAATAGCAAAGCTGCATTACCATAAATGAACACATCAGGAGCACATGTAATCCTTCTGCCCAGCCTTTCCTCTCTGGCACACTACAGGATTACATGGGATCTCCTCCCTAAATTTTGGCATTTCTCCATGTTCTTTGAAAACTCATGCAAAATGAAGCACGAGGAGAAAGCTGGGATGACTCAACATAAACCTTTTTGCTTATTAAAAAAAGCTTTAAAAAATCAGCAATGAATTCTTTATTACTTCACTGCCCAGTTTTGCCCATCATTCTCCTGTTTTGTTCAAGAGATTATAAAATCACCATAGCACTGAAGCTGAGGGCCCAACAGCAAAGAGACTCATAGACTGAGAGCACAGCATTTTGTGTTTGGTTGTTTTTTTGTTTGTTTGTTTGTTTTTTGTTTTTTTTTTAAGATAAAGTTCAGGTCTCTAAATTCTTATTCTTTCAAAATACTTCCT
This sequence comes from Chloebia gouldiae, assembly GCA_003676055.1. NCBI lineage: Eukaryota > Metazoa > Chordata > Aves > Passeriformes > Passeridae > Chloebia > Chloebia gouldiae. The sequence continues at coordinate 16,163,231 of QUSF01000005.1, read as the reverse complement.
CATCATCTCTAACTTGTGAGTAACCACCAGTGGATAATGTATGACACCCACATGGCATCTAGCACTGCCAAAGTGATTGCAGACTGTCCTTTTCCATAGGAGTGTGTGCTAGAGAGAACTGACAAACATTCAGCTCTGTGAAAATCAAAAAGCTCAGCTCACTCTGCTCTTCTCTGCAGATGAGCTACTAAAGGAGCTGTATTATTTAAAAGTGCTTCCCTGCATGCACCTTGTGCAGCTGTTTGAGAGGTGTTTTTAAGGAGTGAATAGTTTCCGAGAGAAGGAGGACAATGAGATTGAGCAGCAGAGCTTTGGGGAGGACCAACTGCAGTTCAGATTGTACTGCAGCATGTTTGTCAGGCACGACTATGCTCCTGTGTTGCCAGGGTACAGTTACAGCAAGACACTGAGAGCAAACTCACAGGGTGTCTGGGATAGAATCTTTTCATTGTTCCGTGGAGAAAGGCACTACAGCTGCTTAGGTTTACTGACTATTGTAGGGATTTTTTCTTCAGAGCAATTGCACAAATGTGCAGAGTAAGCATACTGAGGCTTGCTTAAGAGCAAGACAAGTTCACTCTCATATCCCACTGGGTATCCTAAAAAGTAAGTAAGTGGCAAATACACTGCAAGTCAGCACTGAAATCTTCACTTTTACTGATACTGCAATCACAAATTAACATATTTAACTAATATATCTGTGCCCTATATACATCCCAAGTGCAAGGAAGACACCTTAAAGAACAGGAGACTTAGGTGGAGCACAGAATGAGATACATATCTGGAGAAACTCAAGCCACTCTGTCACCACCAATATTTCAGTTTAATGCTAAAAAAGATGCAAAACAGGATGCAGGTTTTTAAAAGACCACAGGTATTCTATATCAGTGCTACAAAGGCTGAAGTAATAGTTTGAGGCTGAGCTATTCACACTGCCTGCCACCAAAAAGGGGCCACCCCACCCTACCTTCCACCTGCTCTAGCAAGCCATTCCCACCTCCCCCTCTCCACCCTTTATTAGACATCTATCTGCATGGGGAACTGATTTGACCTGCTAACCCAACAGAAAACTATGCTGTTTCCCCACCACCCTCCTGACTCCTCTTTCTGTTTCCTTCTGTATTAAGATTTTTTGGAGCAGTGAACTGTTGGCTCAAGATTGGCTACAGTCTAAGAGAATGACTCTACCCCAAGATTTAGGGTTGTAGTGGCAGGAACAATTTTCCTTTTATTCTCTCCTCTCCCTGAATACAATAATTGAAAAACCTGTCTATTACACTCATTGGGAACCTCTGTGTAATGGAAAGGCTTTGAATCCTTGAAAAGATCTTGTTCCACTTGCAAAAATTGTGCCCCTGCAAATCTGGGTTAGTGATAAACTTGTCTGTTCTAGTACCAGTCCCTGTGGTTTGCTTTCCTTACACTGCCAGTGTAAGTGGGGTCTTTGCTAAAATTTGATGTAAGCAGAAATGGTAATTCCTAACTAATGTTACCAACTTGCAGGACAGGGTAACAGGGCAGTGCCTGGTCAGTCTAAAGCCTGGGGCAGCCCGCATGTCTGCAGACCAACTACAAGCAGAGGATGACAAGCTAGAAAAGCAGCTACAAGCGAGTAAATAGCCACCTAGAAACTAAAAGAAAACCACCTTAAAACAATATCCTCAAAGATACTGAAGTATGAGATGTTTGTTCAGATCTATGCTACACTGCACTTACTTGGGGAACAAGTGAAGTTCAGCTGGTTATCTTCTTGTTACAGCACATAATCAACCTTCATTTGGAAGGTTGGAAACAAGCCTCATTATTTTATTTTATGCAAGTCAGTCTATTGCTCCAAGTCAGATTTTGAAGCAAAAAAAGGAAGTAATAACAGAGTAGTTCTAGAATTGAGATACCAAAATTGTAACTGCTCAGGTACATGCCAATCATTTATGATTATTGCTCTTTACAGACACAGACTTTCTGCAAGAAATCCTTTCTTTTCTTTGAGGAAGGCAAAGCTAGCTGGTTACAATGCTAACATGCAGATCTCATAATTAGTCACAACATCCACAGTATGTCTTCGGATATTGTCATGGGCAATTCAAAAGCATTTTGAAGTCAAAAAGTATTCCTAATTGAAATACTGCAAGGTTCATAGCTTTCCTATAAGAACGAAAATTTAATCTTAGAATAAGTTACTTAGTAATTATCTAAAATCTGAAAAGGATTTGATCCTTCCTTTCACATCAGCTTGAAAGTGTAAAGAATAAAAATGCAAGTTCCAGCATGAAGTGCCAAGGTCCTGGTTCCCTAAGATAGCAAGTAAGCTACCTTTCATTTCCTAAATCAATGTTTTTTAACCTTGTTGTCCACACCAATACTGACTCTGGATTAGGAAAGGCCAGGTCTGAGCAAAAGACCAGTAATGTTAAAAGGAGATGCACCAAACATCTCATCAGCAGCTACGGCAGATTAAGGAGTGAGAAATTTTTTTTAAGTTAATCCTGTAACCAGTCCTGCTCTTGCTGAAGCCAGTATGTACACATGACAGCCTAAGCATGGCTTGCTCTCAGTGTCTGCTGACATGCACTGCACCCAAGCCAGGGTCTATGTGGATTTCTGTAGTCCCATATATTAGTCTGTTTTCTAGCAGAGCATTGAACTGAAATGCAGCTTGAGGGAGTTTTCTGAAAATGAGTTGAGCCTGATCCTCAAGTTTTCACTGAGATTGAACCAAATTAACAAAAAAGTGATTATCAACTAAGAAAGAAAGAAATGGAGAGGGAAGCTAGAGGAGAGGCAACACTGATGCTTACATCTCCCTAAAACTCAAAATGCTCCATGGCTTTCTCCCTTTAAACCAACACAGATTGCTTAAAAAATATGTTTAGTTCAAAAATATGTTTCTAGACTTTTTTTTTAGTGTATACTTCTAGTCTAAACCAGAACTAAGTGGTTCAGCGCAGCCACAGATGAGCCAAAGCCAAAAGCACTGCTGGCTTCAGTGAGATGGTAAAGAAGCACCAAAAGGGAGCCCAAGTCTGCAGCGAGGAATAAAACAACACAGCTCACCAAGCAAACAAAGAAGTCCATGGGAAAAGATATAAGGAAATAATAAATCAGAGCAGATATGAACAAGAAGGAATAGGAAGATTTCAGAACAAGGTGTGTGAGAAAAAGCATGAGGCTATTTCAAGTGAGTTTCCAGCATGGTGGGTGGCACCTCTCCTCTTGAGGGGTTATCCCTCCACACTGGTAAGAATGGACAGCATAGCCAGCAAAATGCAATCAGGGAGTAAAGCACAGCTCAGAAACACACAGTCAGCTGCCCCTTAGTGAAAAGTCACCCTGCCCAGTAAGACACCAGTAAAGAGAGAATACAAAAGGAGGTGGGGAAAAGTGGTGTAAGGTGTTTGCTCTTCCTGCTGTGTGGTATCTGGAAACTACTTGGTTCAATATGAAGAAAATACAGAAGTTATTTTGATCTTTCTTATACAGATGGTGTTTTTGTATTACATTAATGAATGCATAGCACATTATCACATTCAATGTAAGCCACATGCAGGGAAGAGGCTTTAACTTCCAGATATATTGCTATTTTTTTCTCATTTTCAACATGTTGTAACAATTTTTCACACAAATAGAGACCAGCCCACTGCGCTAGAAATAATTATACAATCTCTAAAACAGCACCTTGTTCCAGCTATTTGGATTTGTCTTGTTTTTGATTTGTTTAGGGTTTTTTTTTTTTAAACAATGATTAAAAAAAAATCAAACACAGACAAATCCTGCCAAGAAAATGTTTTCATAATGCCTACACCAAACATATCTGAAACAGAGTCTGTCAGCAACGCCTCTCTCAGCCAGCCACCCCGAGAAACAGCATGCCCAACACAAAGCAGCAACACAAGTGTCCATGGATCACCATTAGATAAATTTTTAAACCCAGATACTGCACCCTTATTACAGCACAGCAGTACAAACTTCAGCTTTCCTCTTCCTCATCCTCCATGTGTTACAACCCTCCACCTTACCCCAGGAAGCCAGCTGAATCAGAGTTAAACCAGGATTTAGCTCAGAGGAGGATTTTTCAGACTGAAAATCCTTAGGAACAAGACTTCGTTTGAACTGCCAATATAGTGGAGGAAAGACTTTCAGGGCTGTGTATAACTGGCATAGTTCATGCAGGAGAAAATGTAACATGCTCAGTTGCTCTCTGCAAGCTCCTGTTTTAAGTCACTGGAGCACCCCTATAGCAAACTCAATACAGGTAAGGAGGATAGGGTAATACCTCTTTGGTTTGACAATGTCTCTGCATGTGGCTACTGTCAGTATTTTATTAGTGCAGCCAATTAGGTTTTTTCTTGGTTAAAAATGCCACCATGGACTTCTCAGGGAAAATAATAATGTGAAACAGCTTACAACATATTTACATCTCAGAGATTATTATTTGTTATAAAAACTGTAAGAAATTGATAAACATGCATTTGATGGTAGACCATCAAATTTTCATAATAGAAATGGAGGAAAAAACTCGAATAACATTTCTAAACAAACATTTATGCCAGTAAATGTTCTACCACAGATATAACTGTATCAGCAGCAGAACTCAGTTAAAACAACAGAAGCCAAAATAATTTCCCTGAAATAACAGGTGCTTCTACCATTGTGAACAGGGTGCAGGGGATGCCAATACACCTACAACCACTCCTGCAAATATTTGGAAAAAGTAAGCCTATAACTTGTGCTCCTGTCCCAGCCTTGGTCTACCACAAGTGAGAGCAAGCAGCTTATGGGTTTTTTTTCATTGTATTTTTAACATGTTTTATACAATAGTTCTAACCTTGTAACTTCTTACAAGAAATGATCCACTGTTTCATTATGAAAATCTATCTGCAGTAGCCAGTGAGGAGGTTTTACAGGTTGGAAAAGTGCCCAAGTTTTAACATGTTCTTCACATTTATAAGTTTGTAATAAAAATTCTGTTATTCCACATAGTAGCAAATACATAATTTTGCAGTATTGATACAAATTTACATAGGATACTAAGTCACAGATTGTTCAGCAACTTCAAGATTGTTTCATGATCTATTCAAGAATCCAAGAAGAAAAACATTGTCTACTCAAAATATTCATTTGACTAGTGTGACTTTCTGATAAGCTGATTTTTTTATACCTATTCATGCAGGAATTTTGGCATTACAAAAAGCCTTTCTAGAAATGATGAAAGAAAAAGATTTTTCTTGTCCTTGGAGACCTACACATTTAAATTCTGTTCGTTATTAATGAATATAAATTTATTACCAATTTTCCATTCCTGTTATCAGAGATTATTTATTTTATTAGCTACAGATGTGAGTTTTAACACCTTAATGTGAAAGATATAAGTTTTAACATCAGTCACAGACAAGTAGGAAAGATACTATTCAAATGACATTTAAATTTTTGTAGGAAATACAGGAAGTATGTTCCCTATCAAGCATATCCCATTATACTTGAATTTCTAAGTCTCTTGGGATTAAACTGTTGAATATCATCTCAGGGATAGCAAGACTACTGTTTTCAATGTATTTATTGTCATAAATATTGTATCTATTTGTGATCTGAAATGCAACCACCCTTGTAATTTCTTGCTATCAAATAAAATTAGCTTGCAGCCACTTGACTAATAGTTTTTATAGTATGTTATTATTCACGCATTACAATTCAAGTAACAACCTTTTCCCTTATGTGAATGAAGGAGTTTAGGGGTTTGAAATACTCCCATTACCTGGTTTCCTGCAAACCTGCTTTCCAAATCCTTTCTTCAAGAGTATTTCATGACAGCAAAAAACCACAACGCCACATTTATGTGTTTGTAACCAGTTACAAAGTGTGGAAGACAAGAGGATGCCTCTGGAGAACACTAACAAGTGTCTCAGTAAATGGCTTTTTCATCTTTCTCAAGGCTTTCACAGAATGAAAAGAATAACAGTCCTCAAATGCTGGCCATCTGAAAGGCACCTGCATTTAACATCACCATAACACCGAAAATAAAGAAACATTTTGTTACCTTATGATTTTAAGAGTTCCCAACCTAAGAAGGGCCAATACAGGTATTAAACATATTGACACACCCTAGATATCGGTTCCAGGGAACTTTACTCAAGTAGACAGCACTTCAAACTTTACAAATGCTTGTAATAAAGATATAAAAATAAAAAAACCCTGATTGCTAGTTTCAAATACGCTACCTCTTTAAAGACTGATTTGCTCTTGTGGGCATGTAAAGACCTGCTAGTGCTACAGCTGCCACATAGCAGGGAATTTGTCTACAAAAGCAATGTGTCTAGTTGTAATCACCTTCTGAAACACAAAGGTGCTGATTTCTGATTTTATTGTATTTATTATATTAAGTTATTATAGCATTCCTGTGCTGCATCTGTCATTTCTAGTATGTACTCCATTTCTCAGGCATTCATAACGTAGTGGCTTTAATTCATAGCTGTCTGAAATTTGGTGCATTAGTCAGCTTGCATAAAAATTTCCTCTGAAGAGGTGGGGGAAATGAAAAGCTTTGTATTTCCTCCTTGTGAGTCCAAGATATTTTATAAATATTGATAATATTTCAATTTATGAATAATATTTTATTTAAATAGGCCATGCCTTGGTCAAACAGCCTGAATTAGTGGTTTCCAGTCCAAACTGTACCAGGACTACGCTGCCCCTCTGCCTTCTTCGATAGCTCTGTGCTGCCATGTGAAATTAGGGACACTGAGGGGTATCTGTGCAGACATGTGAATGCAATACAGATGGCTCTCAAGGAGAGAGCAGATCCTGAAATAATCTTGAAATAATTCTGGGAGGCAATGATCCTTATTTTGCAATAGGATCTAGAAACTCCAGAGATTCAGACTTCAGATCCCATCTGTGACCTCCAACAGGTTTCTTAATTTAATTCAGGTTGCACAGGGAACTTTAGCAGCCACTTAATTAATTACTATTATGACAAGTCTTATTACATATATCAAATAACTTGTAACATACCCCCAAAGAATGAACACATACAATATGTTCTAATAATGTCTATCACTTTTTATATCCAACAGTGAGCTCATTAGGCTCACTGGAACTCTAGGTGTAGCCTGAATAACCCAAGAACTCGTATTTTATGACCCATACCTTGGCACGGTTTTATGTAGATTACATTCAGGTTTGCTGTTAGTAGATACTCAATAGCAAATATTTAAGTGTGGGTATCTGAAGTTACAAGTAGCTAACAGTAACATGTTTCATTGTCTTCTTTTTGGCATGACTCAGGAAAGTACAATAATAAAATATCAGGAAAATAAATATATGCAATTGTCATACATACATCGTCAATTCATATATATGAATTGATTTGATCCTGGTTTGCTTGTATGACAGATGCGTAATTACACTGTTTCCATGAACACTGCACATACTATCAACACTAAAAATTCTAAAATTTTCTATATCTTTTATTACAGATTAAGCTTATGCTCTTCTTCAACAAGGCTATTCTGTTTCCCTGCATTGGCACATGAACTTAACGCTGTGTATAAAGGAAAGAAGCAAGTTTAACTATGTGGAAGAGCCCAGCAATCTAATACAATCTGCTTCACTCACTATGCCACAGATCCTTGCAAAACTCAGGTATTTCAGAGAAAAGTATACAATATTATTGCTAATTTGCATATCTATATATGTTACTGTTACATGTTTTTCAAATGACCAGACCAGCAAAATAACCCTTTTTCCACTAAGTCCATGAAACTTACCATAGAAGTTTCTTTTGAAAACATCAGCCTGTCTGGACAGAAGGCACATTAACTGTGCAAGTGCACACACATCTGCCTCATTGGAAGACCTTGGGTCACCTCAAAGCATAACACTGTTACAGTGACAGTGAATTGCCTATTACCTGTTTGTAAAAGTAAACAAATACTTTCTTTCTGCTTCATTTTAATCCTACTGAGGTGGTGAAGAGCTCTCCAGAATTATGATAAGCAAAGGCAGAAAGGCTGTCTGTAGAATTCAAATCAGCATTTGAGTGAAAGGCAGAGCCACAGATTAAGGATTAACAGATCAGATAGCAGAGTCTACTACTTTACAAAAATCTGTCTTGTATGCATCAGTGCTAATCACTTTCTTTAAACAAACTACAGTGGCTTTTCAAAAGAACATGTACTTCCATCCAAAGCATAAGCTAGCTAGGTCATTCCTCTGCCACAGAAAGACATTTAGTGTGAGTTAGAATTGACTTACAACAGGGATAAGTGTATTTATTCAGGTTCTTCATATAGGTAGGCAAAGGGGACTACTTATATGCTTTCCAACCAACTTAAAATTTGATTGCAGCAATAGGAATATCATGATACACAGGTTTATTATTTTTAGAATGTTGAGTGCATACAGGAAGAACTTACTTATGTGAACTAAAAAATCATATTGCATACATTTACATCCAGCAGAAAACACATCAAAACATGTCTTGTTTCTTAATTATGTCACTTTAATGGAGTATTACAACTAACATGGGTTACAGTATTTTTACTTGTCTCAAAAAATGTGAAAATGTACATAAAAATGAGGCAAAGCTGAACATTTTCCAAGCTGATTTCACTGATAAAGGAGCAACGCATCTGGCAAGAACAGGTACATGCATGGTAGTTATGCATGCAGCCTCCCAACTAGGCTGAGTGTTGAATGGGAACTGACATTTCATATTTTTGTGTGGTTTTCTCTTATTTTTTTTAATAAAAAAACCCCTCATTATCCTAAATTCCAAGCTATATGACAAAAAAACCCTGGAAGCAAAAGCATAATTTAAATGTTCTTAGCACATGAAGTCAATCTGTGGAATCAAGAATTAGTAAAATGGAGATATCTTCTATCTTTTAAGAAGAGAGTCTCCAAGTTTTTCAGGATCACTTTTTAGAGAGTTCTTACTTGCCCTGGCCTGACAGACCCTCACAGAAATCACCAGAGAAAAAAAACAAAGACATCCAGACCTAACTGGAATGGTAATGTGAAAAATATTCTGTAACAAATATACTGGGTGAATCTGCTGTTAAGTTTGCGATGTTATGCTGGAAGTGGTTTTTGTCAAATACAAATTTGTTTAGAGACATGGATGTGTCCTTTGTTTTACCCTTTCCTTCTCTTCCCTACGACGAGCCTCAGGCTCAATGCTTATATCTGCACTAATTCAACAGGAGCAGTTTAGTCCAAGCTTGAGGGTAAACACTGGCAAAAAATCATCATTAATTTGAAACTCATAGTATTGTTCCTGCCTTACTTTTTGGCTAACAACCAGTGCTCTCCCAGATAACACCCACACAGTTCAAGGAAGGGTATGAACCACAGACTGCTCGCAGGAAGTTGAATGAATGAGGTCCCCGGGCTGTTGGTGAAGTGCTTGTGCACGTCAGTGATACCTGAGCTGTAACAGAAAATGGACCTTGGCTTGTTCCCTTTGCTACTGTACACAAACACAACTATCTCTCCTCTACATCTAGTTTTTCTCTCTACAGTGAAAAAGAAAGGGACCAGGCTGGTTTCTTTTTTCCCTTTTATTGCCCTCATCCACCTTGTTGCAAAATTTGAGAAACCCAAGAAAGGAGGGCACATCTCATGGCAATAGGTGCTAGCCTGCAGCACACCACTCTGAGCTGCAGGCAGCTCTCAGCAGGCAAGCAGAATGACACTTTGCAATACTTCTCAAATATTACTATTTTGCCAGGCTTCTGGATCTACCAGCATCCATAGCCTGTTCCATGTCAGTGCTCAGGCAGAATGTTAAAGAGATGCTGTGTTATAGCCACAACCACAAGTGCAACATCAGCCAGATGAATGTAGGGGACTCCTTCCCTTGGCTAAAATTCAAACTATACACATGCATTCATGTGCTGTTCCAGACTAATACAGGTCAGTCTACAAATAATGTTAATAAAGGTCATAATTTCTGTATGGACTATACCAAATAAACCTACTTCCATGAAGAGATGGCAATACAGTTTGCCATAGGACTCAGTACATTTTTGTATTTCTTAGTAAAGATCCTCATGTACTCTATTGCATACTGACCACACTTGGTTCAAGAACACACATGGAAACTCCACACACATAAAAAACTACACATAAAAAAAAAGACAGGGGAGAAAATAATCAAATAACTGATTCTAGCAGAAACTCTGTTGTATGCTGGAAAGTGAAACCCAATACTCAAAATGAACAATTTGTTACCCATTATTTTATGAGGTACAGTTGCACTACAGGAAACAAAAGCAGACAATATACAAGCAGAATGAAGAATGTTCAGCTCTGCCTGGTGTCACCAAAATCACTGCAAGCAAAACCAATTGCCTCAAAGGCAAAAACATAACTTTGTCTGATGTATGCTTTATTTTTATTCTTCTTTTTTCACCTCAAGTAACTGGTTCTGCTGCCATGGCTCTGATCAGCAGTAAATTAGGATTAGGTGGAAAGGACTAGGATGCGGGGGTAATGTACAAGCTGGAGGGCAGAAATGAGAAAAGAGAATTGATAAATAATACACAGGTCTCTTGTGCAAAAAGCTGGCAGAACTGCCGAGGAATAACTCGAAATACTATCCAAATGCCACTGACAAGAAAATCGTCAGGGGAGAAGGGTTTACATCCAGAGAGGAACCCACTGACTGAAAAGTCTGTTTAAGATTCCTTGACCTCGGGGGAAAAATAGGGTGGCAAACACTGGGTTCTCATACAAATGAGGAGTAGTAGGGTTTGCAGAATAAGACTGCCTGAAACGTTCTGAAGATACCCATTCGGTGTTACAAACCTTACTGTATTCTTTGGAGAAAGGACAGCTGTTGAAAAGAAACCCTCCTGGCAAAAAAATATGTGCTCAGCTCCATAAACCAAAATTGTCAAGTAGGGGCAAAGGAAAAGAAAGACAGGGTAGGAAAAGTTCATTGAGGTATTTCCAGTCTACAGAAAAGGCTTCAATATTGTTAGTACTTTCAGCATACTTGCCAAGGGACAGTGAGACCTCCTTCAGCCCAAGATGCATCATCTTTCTGCTTGTCTCGTGCTTGGCAGGAAAGATCCTAAGATTCAGTATCATTACAAGCCAATGGATAGGCCTAGCTGTGTGGCAACCTTCTTGAAGTCATCTGATGGAAAAGACAGTTTGACAGAATTACATTTTCAAACTCTGACTCTATGTGTCTGCCTTCAAAAGGCTTGTCCTTCTGGTTGGGCATATGGAAACACACACACATACATACTGCTTTATTGCAGAATATGATTGACAAGTACAAGGAGAGAGCTGAGGAGGAAGCAAGAATAATTAAACAGAAAGAAATATGTAAGAAAATTCTTTAGACTACAGAGGCAAAGGGCACTTTATCATATAGCTAACTAGATCAATAGCAAGTCTGCAAGGAACTAGAGGAACTTGGCATGAGTGAAAGGGGAGATTCTCTCTCCATCTGGACGATGCTGCCTCATGCTGAGAACACACTCTGACTCTACAATCCTGTGCTAAAAACCACACCAAAACATTGCTGGCAACTGGCAACTTTAAAATCTTAACTGCCCCAAGTAATGTGTTTCAGAGAAATACTGCAAACCCAAGGGTAATGTATAAAACTACACATATAAAACTGGTGAGAAGACAGCTATGAGATGCCTTCCAGCTCCAAAGACAAAAGTGATAATGGGAAGAAGAACCCTGCTCTTTTCTTAGGACATCACTTATGTCCTATGAAGAAAATGAGCTCACAGGTTGCAAAGTGGAAGTTAAAATCATCTACCTTCAAAATGGCAACATATAATCAAAGCTTAGGAACAAAAAGTGAAACAGCCACTCAACACACTACCACAAAACAATACTTGTATTTCAAAAAATGGAACTTCTATGAACTGTGCTGAGATATTTTCCATAGCCTCCAGGATGTTACCATTACAAAATGTGCCTTGATCTGCAGCTCATTTTTTTGGTCCTTAATTAATCTTACTGCATCTAGATACATTATCCAAGTCCACAAGGTCTTTAAAAATCTTTCAGGTGGTTCTTCCATGTGACTATGCTGCCTTGTTTTTTTCTTTCTTCTCAGCTTTGCTTATAAATTCCCTCTAGTCTCCAATAATTTTTAATGCTCTGCTGTGAGTCTCAGTCAATTAACCTGTACCTTCAGGTGGTCAAATTTGGATCCAGTTTCCTGTTATTGTCTTTCCTTGTATTTTGTGCATTTGTTTTAAATTCCCTTAACAATTATGCCACTCCCTAGACAGGGAGCACTATAAAAAGAAATATCACTAAATTCTTTTAAAGGCCAAAAATTGAAAATTACCCTGTTCATTTGAAATCAATGCAGTTTTAGACAAATGAAAGAAGTCTTTCGTGAATCAAAAAAGACAGGTAAAAAAGGAAGAGGGGAAGATGGACAGTTGAGATTATTTTTATTAAATACTTATATTAACATGCAATAGCTAGAACTATATTTTTATAAGCTTTTAAGACATCAATACTGACTACCATTACAAAACACAAGTGAGACAGATATTTAACCATTAATTATATATTTTCTAAACTATTTGTTTCCAGCTTAGCCACGGGCCTCCCAGGGTTTGAGTATCTTTATAAAAACATAAATACACACACATTCAAACAAATAATGTCCCTGCTGCTAAGGCTGGAAGTTGGCTTGTTTGGCCTCATAGTAACTAAAAAAACAGTCTAAAAAGCAGGAGAGTAATGAATAAAAACCAGTGATTACTAATGACATTCTTAAAGGCAGGTTTATAATAATTAACATAAAGGTCACCTTAACAGTCAATTTAGAGATAGTTCTAGATCTCCCAAGCCAAAAGACAAACTCTTCAGTAGTAAAATTGGCCATTACTAGAAAGTTCATTTCATTGTTCAGCCTCTAATTCGTCTAATTTCTAATTAAGAAAAATCAGATTTCAAAGCAAGAAGAGTAAGACTGTGATCAAGCTATTTGAAGTACTCTGGCAGGGATAAAGCCAGCAGAGAGGTGGCTGTCATAAAATAGCCAAATGGCTTTTTCCACCTCCATCAAGGTCACTTTACTGATGATGTGCTCAATAAGATGATAATGCATTTAACCACTTTCCTTGCATCTGACTTCGACCTTACTGCAAATCCAAATGGCCTTGTTTAACTACTCTGGCCTTTCAACATTTCCCTGAACAAAGATAATTAAGGAGATATACTGCCCCCTACTATCACAGGAATTGAAAGACAAATAAACTTTTAAGAGCACAGCCAGGTGTCTATTGCATTAATGTACAATGCTTAAGCAGGGGGTAAAATGAAATAATGGTTAAATAATTATAAAAGGTTAACAAAGTTAACTTTGCTATGTAAGGCAATTCTATTCTATTTAAAAGAAAGAACATAAGAGGCTTTCCAGGCTACTTTTTACAACTCCCTGGACAACAGTCTTTTCTTTAATGCAGTTTCTGACTTAAGAGGAAAAATGTTCTGCAAAAATTAACAACTCTGGAATTTCTGCAGATTTGAAACTGGTTATATTTCATACAAGGGTACAATAACATTTTATGAAAAAGCAGGTCTATATGCTCTAAAAAACCATTTCCATTCCATTTTTCCCCCTTTGTGTGTGGTCAGCAACTCTACTAGAGGTGAAAATTAAAGCAGTTTAAAAATTAGTTTGGCAGTTACGACAATTTGAAAGCTCAAGGTAGTGCTTTTTAATGATTTTTACAATTATGAAAACCAACAAACTAATATTCTATAATGGTAGTTCCTTTTTTTTTTTAAATTTTGATTAATATATACTCTTATATTCCAAATAGCTCACCAGGACACTAATTCTTCTTGATACTAAGAAAAAAAAGCCCCATGTCAATAGCTCTTGGATTAATAACAACTGAAACAGAATAAAAAGAATAAAAAAGCTGGTAAAGCAGTTGGATGTTAGTTATGCAGAGATGCAAGAGATCTTATTTTAGATTAATTTTTTTTTGTCTAAATCTGTTTTTCTTTTAATCATCTTAGAAATATTGCTGTATAGGTCTGAATCCCCTTCAAATGAAAGTAAGTGGCAAAACAGCAAGTTGTATCAGAAAGATAAAATACATAACTCAATGCTGATGTGATAATAGATATGTTAGCTTACTGCTACTGCCAAAATTGCTGTTCCTTTGCCACAGAAAATTAAATATGCAGAAACCCTGTCACATGTCTTTAATCAGTTTGATCATAATGCAGTTCTTCAGAAATTACAGCAAATCCACCCCTGCCACTTTGTCAGACCACCATTACTTTGAGTTGTACATGCAGTTTGTACAAATTTTAACATGCTCAAGTATTTGGCTTAATCTTTTGCTTAATGCACTTCTTACTAGACACTCAACTTCTGGGTTCTGAATACACCAGAAGTTAAACCTCCTGTAAAGGTACTTTCATGTAGTAAATACAAAAATCAGTGATTACAGTATCAAAACTATGAAGTTTGCAATGATTCATATATCAAAACCATGTAAAGTCTTTGCTGTAAATAACAGCCACAAATAAGCCTTTCACTCTGAGCTGGAATGATTTACTCTTTCCAGACATGAGAAGTCTACCTTTTTCTTACATCTAAAAGACTTGCTTCAAAAACAATCTGCTTTACAGCAGTTTACACAAAACAATTGTTTCATTTCAAGTTTGGATAAATGGTGGCCCAAGTCAATTTCAAAAGAAGACTACACGCCTTGAGTGAGTCCTCAAGTTTTCATGTATAATTGCACTTTGAATTCCTTAATCTTACAAAAAGATGATGAATGGCTATTTTCTACTCAGAGTATTTCAGCCACCTACTCATTCAGAGTTTTTAATGTGGGTGACACTTTTTTAAAGGAACACAAGAGCCATTTTTTCCACTTGTCACTAAGACTTAAAAAGGTTACCTTACCTGGAAAACTACAAAAACATTTTTTTAGTACAGTTGCTTTATTTCATCCTGATCTTGTGTTTTGTATAAAAATCTTCAAACCTAGAAGATATATACATCTTCAAACCATTAGTGAGGTTACCAGCTAGCAGCATCATAGTCCTTACATTACTGAACACACAAAAGCCGTCTTGCTATTCTGAAACGCATAAATCTGTAACTACCTCTGGAAAAAGTCCTTCAAACCCACACAGAGCATAGCCTATAGACATACTTAGAATGCATATAACCACTAATAAGATCTTTGAACACATGCAGAAAGGATAGGAAAGCTAATGTTTTTTTTTCTTATTTTGGACAACAATACAGTGAAGTCCTATTTTCTTGTATCATTACTCAACTGCCTATGTAGAACAAAGCCTACATATTAAGACCTTTTATTTTGCCTTGTTTAGTTCAACAAGTGAACTGGGAAGCAATACAAGTTATAGGAAGAGAAGTTATAAAGTCTGATCTCACAATTGCTTATCAGACCATTCTGGTATTTTGAAAAGTCATGTTAAATCTTCACAGATGCATGCCTGAACTGAAGCAATACAGCTCAAGATCAATTCCCTAAGTGGGGTCCATTTGCATCATTATACTAATATTTACAGATATTTCTACATCTCTCAAGCCAAAGGATAAACTCTTCAGTACTAAAATTTGCCATTATTATAAAAGTTCATTTCAATGTTTAGTCTCTAACTGCTATCTGTAATTTAAAAAGTCATATTTAAAAGCTGATGGGTGTATGACAGCATTCTTCTTGTAGACCTGTAGAATGAACACAGACCTGACATGACATTTTATATTTTTTTATTGCATCAATTATAATTTTTTTCTAGGATGCTACCACTTTGGCTGCTTTTCTTCAAATGGAAAAAAAATATATACCCTATGCTACGTGGAACATGCAACGTCTTGTGTCAGAAAGGTTAGAAAGTAAAAATGACAAGACAAAGCCATCAAACATAAAAGGTATTTTTAAAGGTCCTACTGCTGTAGGTTCTTGCTTAATTGTAACACACCGTTTTATAACTCCTTGAAAGGAAAAATACCCTTATACTGTGAAATATGAGGCCACTCTCCACACAGGAACGCAGAACGATTAATCAAAAAATTTTGTAACATCTCATTTTTAGTTACTGAGCTGCTTGACAGTTTTGAACCCCAATCTGAGAGATGAAAAAAAAAAACTAAGCTCGTTTTTTTTCTGTTCTTCTTTGAGCACTTTCTCCTTCCTGGGCTTTACACAAATATTTCCACCAGAACTTACTGAGGATGTATGAAAGATTTACCTTTTGAATGAAGGAAAAGGGCACTCCAGCAGCTGCATGCACACCGTCTAGAAGCTCATGGGAATAAACCCAGCCTATTTAGTGCCTTATAAAAATTACCAATTCTTATCTTAATGATAGGCTATACTTAACATAGGCAATTAAATCCTTGTGTCTATTAAGAAATTAATACACTTTCCAATGAACAGGGGACTCTTCCCATCTTCAGTAACTTTTCTACACATTTTCAGTGAATTTACTCTGTGGATTAGAGATCTTAGGGGAGAGAAGGTACTTCCCTTCCCCTGCCTCCATTGTTCTCTACCTTCAAAGCTTCTAACAAACAGCTCCAGAGCAGCTCAGTCTTTGTCTGGGAGTATAGTAGTTCACATCCTAAGTTTCTTTTCCCATTGCTAAAATATTAGAAAAGCAAGATTTTTGAAAGCTTTCCACAGGATCAGTCAGACGACAGACACAAGTTAACAAAGGGCAGCTATCACCACAAAGTGTCAGGTTTGTTTACTGGAGCAGATCAGTATTTCCCCAAATCTTTGAAGTTCAGACTGTTTTGTTTAATAAACTCGTTAAAAATGGCAAATGGGCTAAGTAAGGTGAACATAAGTGAAGATAAGTTTAAAATAAAGCACTCCACAGACAGGTAGCTCAAATTCAGATTCTGTGGATAAACAGGAAAACTAAAACAGTGTGAACAAAAAACTGCAATGGTATGTTCATGCACAGGAATACAGACATTATTATTTTTTAAAGTAAATTTAATTGCTGACATACCTTTCTCAGTTTTTTTTTTCCTCAATCCTTCCTTAAAGTCTACTCTAGCAATTAACATAGGTCTCCGGATGGCTCACTGAAATATTTAAAGCTGAAGAACAAAAGGTTTATTTTAAAAATGAAAACCTTGGCTTGTACAACTCCAGACATGAATCTGCTTTCAATTACTGAAAGTATTTCCACTTCAGTGAAAAAGGATCAAATCTTCAACTACACCATCTTTAGGCAATGAATTTGATTATATTAAGCTTTAAGAATACAGAATAACTTTGTGACCCAGCTGTATATTCCATGCGTATCGTGAATTAGGTATACAAAAAAGAAGGAGCTGGCACTTTAAACGAGAAGCAGACAGAAATGTGTCTGCTCACAGCAGCACCGTACTTCCACACCAAAGCTCTGCTTTAGGGCTGGTTTTTTTTTTCAGGTGCCCACATAAATGTCAAAGATTACACTAAGCTTTAAATGAAGGATTTTACAATCCTTTAGAAAGCAATCTGTGATGATTCTTCCCCCATGCTCTTATTAGCATAATTTGCACTGTTGTAAAGTTAGATTTTTCTTTCTAGACTTTTGAGCGAGCACAACCTCTTCCACATCCCCCCCAGTGCAGCAGGTATCGCATCCCCGAGGAAGCACGATAATCACAGGCACTTTAGACTTTTCCCATTATGCGAGCATAACCGAGTCGAGCGAGGGAGCCCGAAGGCTTCACTCCGCAGCGAGATGCGATACCTCAAATGCAAATTACGCAAAAACTTCTCGTTTCTTACATCTCCGATTTCGCGAATCTCTCCTACCGCATCCCAGCCAGACGCCGGCTCGGGCTCTTCCAGCAGCGCGGCCAGACACAGGACGCGAGCGGATCC
>QUSF01000005.1:15718004-16144958 GCA_003676055.1 Chloebia gouldiae | reverse complement strand
CAGTCGTGGCTGGGAGTGGAGAAAAATCCTGAAAAAATGCACTAATACTACATCTTGACCTCAAGCTCTTCAAGTCACATATGCAACAGACTATGTGTGCTTTGACTGAGCACAAGGGAGAAACTTTAATATAGTCACCACTGACAAACTGCTCAGGTCTGGGGGCATTTTGATAAAGACTGGAGTCTTTTTGCAGTTCAAATTCTGGACAGACTCCTACCTGTGATAGCAACAAGACCAGCCAAGAAAAAAGTAGGAGATGAAATCATGAACTAATATAGTCAGTTTAATGAAGCAAGTTTCTAGCAATTCCACAGCAACGTTCATATTCTCTTCCAAGGGGTCTAGTTGCAATAAATAGGGTATTAGATCACACAAATACGCTTTTCCAAACTGCTTAAATAGAGTACCTATGGATAAGCACTTTCTGCCATTGAAAAACCTACTAAGTAATTCATTACTTCAGGAATATATCCTTTCAGATCTTAAAAGGAGGAGGAAGGGGAACTGAATGCTTAGAGTCAGCTTTTGCAGAGCTTTAGAGCACATTTGAATTTCTGCCCTCAGAGAGCACCAGTAATTGCACTCCCTTTAGAGAAGACTGCCATGGACCTGTTAAGGAAGCAGGATTTTGGGTCCTCCAAGAGCCAAATACTATGGAAGAAATGACATATTTAGATAATCCCTATTTTCAAAGGAAAATTATCCACACTATACGTTCTGTACTATTTTTCTACAAACATGTGTCACTCTACATTCAGTAAATGAAGACTGTACCTATCAAAAAACAGGACCAGGAAGTCACTGCAGTGCATCCACTTTCTCCATTTTCAGCCAGCTGCAATGGAATTTTCCTTTGCTATGATGCCCCCTGTGCTGAGATTCCACTGTCCCATTAATGCCAGCAGAAATGATTTATGAAATCTATTAGGTGCAACACTAAAGACATCTCAAACATAAATGTTTGCTTAGGAAAATATTTCTTTGGAGTAGACAAATGGGGGTTGAAGCAAACTCCAACACAGATATTGCACTTTATGCCAACATAGCTCATGGCCCAACAGTGGAAAGAAGGATCAAACAAAACCTTGGGGTTGCTGGAAGGGCTGGGGGGAGGAATAGCATATGTGTTTCATTCATACAAAAAGGGAGAAGCACTTTAAAAAAAAATATTTGATCGGAAGGATTATTGCAGTAAATTATGCAGAGCATTAACCATTGAATATGAACCCATCTTTAGTCTTTCTTTATTAATAACTCATTATAGTCCTTTTTCTTAATGTGAAATAAATTAGAGCCATGTTAATCCATGCAGCTATCTGCAGGTACATTTATCACTACGGTAGCCACTTTCACTCTCCTTTCTGGAAGCTGCATTTCATGGGCAACCAACACTCATCCCCTGCTGAACTCAAATCATGGTGGCCTTTTCAAGTCACCAACAGGGTCACCTAAAAACTTACCTTTTTCTCAAAGAACTGAAAGGTACCTCACAGCTGGCCTTGGCATATGTGAAAGAATTTCTCTTTCACTCTCACACTCTCTCTGTCATATTGCCACAATTTAGATCAGTGAAAACAAGTGAGCTAGGGGCCTTGCTGGTATAAAAGGGTGAGGAACTGCCAACAGGATGTTCTTTGTGGGAACTCAGAGCTTTTGGAACTGATTCCTGTTGCCTGATCCAGAAGAGCTCAAATTTTATGGCCTTCATAGCATGTTGCATAGTTCATATTTTTCCAGAGTGCCTGAAAACAAGAGAGTTGTGGATGTGGTTAGTTTATGGAGGCAGGGCTGTGCTTCAGCTTTTAAACAGGCTGGTTTGCATTTGTCTGAGGAAGGAGGCCTATTGCAGCTTAGTCAAAATGATTAATTCTGATACTTGCAATTGAATTTGGTCAGATATTCAGGAATTTAAGGGCAGTAACAAACATATAGACTCTCTGATAAAGGTAGGTGTTATCACAGAGAACTGACACATTCCATCACTCATAGCTGACACCTGGAAAGGACTTAAGAGGTTCCACTGGAGGTGGCTCTGGGTAGTCATTAGACCAGAGTGGCCCAGGTACAAGTAGCTGTGCTCCTTGCAGCACATAACACTTCAGGCCTTGCTGTTACCTTCTCTTGAGTGCCATCGTGTCAAAGCTTTCTCAAAGGAGAAAGCTTTGTTGTGCCTCTTTTACACATGGCAAATGAAGGCACAAAGGTGACTTGTCAAGGCCACAAAAGTAGTACCGTGAGGGAGGGAAAACATGATGCCTCAGAGAGTCTTCTGGGGCCTATCCTAATCACTGAGCCTTTCTTCTTCTCATCAAAATAATCATTTCAGCTATTTATCAACATTCACGATGATCAGTGACTTTCATTAAAAGGGAATAAACACCTTTTTAGCCAAATACTCATTCACCTATTTGAATAGTAGCAGCCTAAGTGCCCTGTTAAGACATCCTATCATAAATACTTAATTAGTGTTACAACCACTTCTACTGAGATGTTAGGTGTATTTTATAGAGATAGGGTTGCCTGCATTACAAAGAAGAAAATGGAGTATCCACCTAGAAGCTGAAATTGCTCATCATCAGTGTATCACTTTGGAAACTGTTTTTGTTACAACCCTACAAAAAGACAGGGTATTAAGTTATGAAATTTGAACAATGCCTAAGAGAAAGATTTTTGTCAGATAAGGTATAATTTATAGCAGCAAAATATATCTTCATGTCTGTTTTACAAAACAGACTTGATCAAGCAGAACAGTTATGATGTAGCTTTGCAATTCTGGCTGGAAATGTATCTTTAAAAAAGAGGGGCAAATTCATGTCTAGAAATTAGTTTTAGGAATACTATCTGATATCAACAGGATTAGCAGTATAATGTGTTCCCATGAGAAAGCACATGTGCCCACATGTATTTAATGGAGACCATCTTGTAGTTCTTAAGCATTTAAATAGTATGCTACATTGACTATTTTTTTTCTCACAAGTGAGGATTAAGATGGGCCATTTTTCATGCAGTAATGACGCTGATTTAAATTAGAACAGACTAAGATCATAATGAGCTCACAGATTCAGTGTTCAAATCTGAAAACAATAAACTTTTCTTTTTATGTCCAAATCTGAAAACAATAAACTTTTTCCCTTTTCATTTACATAGATAAATAGTAACTCTATTTTTATAACTCTTGGAAAGAGTGCAGTGAGAATTTTGCAGTTTCAGATCATTATTTCCCTAAAAATACAAGTGGAAATTGTAAGCAAGTAGATGTACCTGGGATAGGGCAAGAGTTATAGCAAAAATAGTTTTTTTTCAAGAAAGGGATTGAATTATGACACATTTCTTGAATATAAGTAGGTAACGTGGGGTTTTCTTCCTCAGAAGCAACCCAAAACTACCCACTGTACATTTGTGCTGTGATTTTTGAGTGCTGTAGATTCATATATTGTAGTAAATAATGTTCCTCTGTTCCTTGTCAAATTTCCAGGCAAGCTCAATGCAGTGTGAGGCCAAGTATAAAATACACAATATTTCTATTTATCAGCACGTAGATTTTTGCTCCCTATCAGTAGAATGCCCTGATTAAAAGAATCATCCCACTCTACACCAATGTGTCATGGCAAAATACAAATTTACAGATGGAATACCTCGATCTCTAACATCTGAAATATGAAAGACATATTGAAAGAAATATAAAAGCATCATTAATCATGATGCTTTTCATAGTACTTATATAGTTCTTAGGTATTTTTTTACCTAAGTGTTCAAATATCTACAATAGCAGCCAGCTAGCAGAGAAAAAGGGCACATATGCTTTGAATGATTAACACAGTTTTTGAAAACATAAAGCACACATGCTTTCCTTATAATACAGCTAAGTGAGGAGGAGGAGAAGGACATTTTCATGGAAGTTCTGGGGGATTAGATGATGTATCAATGAGCCCTTTGAAAGAAATACCCCTACCCTCAAAAAAAAAAAAAAAGGTTAATTCTGTTTTTTTCAGAACTGCTATATGAATAACAGTAATGAGATTAAATGATAAAAAAATAATGCTCTAATGCTTTCAAGTCATTTTACCTAATTCTTGAACAAAAGGCAGTAGTAATTTAGAGACAAGTTTAAACCCTTCACTAGAGAAAGAAAAATCCAATTGTAATCTGAACTTTATATCTCTCTCTCTAAGCTGAACTCTCTACAAATCTGAAGCCTGTTTGTATTTGCAAGACTCACTTCAACACATCATCAAGACCCTGAAAGATAGCCCTTCCTCCCTCAATTTATTGTACTGTTTTCCCAGTTTTCTCAGTAACCTCTATCAGCAGCTGCTACTCACTGCTCTGGTCTGTAAAAGAAGGCAAAGAAGCCATTGCTTGCACAGCTAATGCTCTGAACTGGAGACTGAGTGTCTAATCTTCATAATGAGCAGCTTCCAACTAAGTTTTGGTTTACATTTTATACTTGGGTCCATAGCTCTAAATCCCTCTGGATTACTGGATTATTTTTTTTTTAAAAATTTACACTTTTTTTTTCAGAAAGAAAAATAGGAAGATAATTACTGCAAATGAATGTAATTGGAAGAAGAAAGAGATCAATTTGGTATGTAAACTCATGAGATACAGGACATCTTTTGACAAAAAAAAAAGGGTATGTATAGGCTGTTTGAAACCATCCATTTAAAGTAAAATAGTTTCTTATAGAGGTCTGTCAAAAAGAATTGGCTTTTGTGAATAAACTACCCTATTGTGAATATCTTAGAACTGGTAAAGACCACCAGCAGGGCAATAAGAGAATAAGTTTTAAGAAAAACCACTCTATTCTTAATGATAAATCTAGAATTTTATACCTCTAGAAAATTTTAACTTGTATCCTGATCATAGCAAGAAAAAGAAAAAAAGAAAAATAAAACAATTCAAGGTACTTATTTGAAATTATATCCTTTAAAAGATATTTTAAAAACAGTGGCACACATACACAAAAAAATCAATATCCGTGTGATTCTTACAAAAAAGTATTTCACATATTTCTTGGAATAAGCATTATACTGATCATGACACAAACTATGTGGCTGGGACTGCGGGTTCAGCTGCTGCTGTCCATCTTCTATTTTGTCTTTGTATTACGGGAAAGATGACTGAAAACTTGCTATGTCATTTAGCAATTTCTAAAATTATGCCATTTAGAAATTTCTTTTTTGCCCAGTAGAAAGTAACCATTTATTTTCTCCCAATTACAGTTTCTCCTCGCTCCCTTTACATCATAACTCTTTGGGGAAAAAACCCAACCACCACAGCAAATTTTCTTTTTACACTTGCTGCTTTGGCAAGATTAGAAAAAAGTGTCATCCTTTGGGTAAGTCTGTCAAACAGATTTCTTACATACAGTTTGAGAATGTTCATCTAAAAGTACTCTATCTGCACTTCGGTATGCTTATATGACATTTATTGCCTTGGAAAGGTGGCATAAAAATTATTTCACACTCCTCTGACACCTGGTATGAGCCATTCCTCTCAAGTAGTCTCTATACAAAATGGTTATACAAATCATAAATGCAAAATAAAATTAATAATTTCCAAATATTAAATTGGTTTTATATACATAAGAAAACCACTTTGTGCTGTTGTTAAGTAGACACTTTGTTACCTTTCCTTGGAGGAAAAAAAAAAAGAGGTTTTCATAAGGCATCAGAATAGGGTTTATATGCACTTTGAGTCCATTCAGAACTATGAACATAAACAAACCTTCCCGTGGTAAACATTTGGGCAGAGGATGAATGCCTGGTGATAGGTGGGTTGTTAGGCACATGACTAATTGCTGTAGGACATCTAGAATTGCATCTATGGCACACCTTGAAGTGATTGGTTGGATATTGATTGTCCTAGAGAGAAGGTGATAATTTTCTACATTTTACCCAACACATCTATTATTTGCCAACATGCCAAACTGCTAGTGAAATTATTTTTCCCTATATCAGCAGGTGTTGCATATTCAGAAACAGGGTGTAGACACTTCTAAGAATTTAAAGTTATCATTTACTTAAAAAGGAAGAAGGGAGAAGAAAATATTTTTACATAATAGTTTGTGCTCACACACAAAGGATGTGGCTGTACCACAGGTCTTACAAGAATCACTTGGGTTTGACTTTCTTCAAGCAAGGCTAACCATTGCACAGGTTTCCAGAACATAGTCCATTACATAGAAATTGTCACATGCAACACTCCCAAAAGTCTTCCTTCTCACTTTCTTCCTCATACTCTATTTATTTGCTTGGCATGCCTCTGCATAGATGTCAGACTGCCACAGATCCATGTGTGTTCAACAGCTTCAGAAATCACAGTTTGGCTCTGTCAGTCAGTTACTATTTTCACAGCAGCCAACTTTATCACTATCATTTCCTAATTCCATCATCTAAATGATTTTGTTAACTGCATTTCACTAAAGACCTTCCCACAAGCACTGCCAGATTTGCAAGCTTTGGTGTTGTCTGCCAAGAGAAGGAACGCAAAGTCCAGCTGAATTCTCTCATAAATGAGCCCTTAAAACAAGTGGTAGAATATTCAGCCTAAAAAGTATTTCTCGAAGAAAATCAAGAAATTAAATATAGTACATATATACAGAGGGCATACAAAAGCTAATGGTATGACACAGGTATTTGGAGTCCTGATTAATCTGTGCAAGTCACAGGAAAGGCCCCCCTCTCCCCCTCCCTTTCCCACCCACCATATGCTGACTTAAGAGCAAAGCATGCAAAATGTAACCCTAAATGAAAAACTACATGGAAGACAGAAGCTGCATTTAGCATTGATAACGCCAATGTGACTGAATCAAATTTGAGGCCAAAAATCTGAGAAGGTCAGAGCCAAGCCTGCTAGAGGAGAATTAAAAGATAAGGAAAATATTCAGTAAAAATGCAACTTTTATTGCAAAAGTCCTGAAGATAATTGAATTTATAAAACCTATCCTGTATTGGTAACTGGGCAGATACAGCATAACCAGTGTTTCAGTGTCCACATTGCTTTCTATAGGAGTGTTTCCTGAAGTTTTTTCCACATGCACTCAACTTGCCTTTGCTCCTCTCTGCTATTATACTGCAAGAAACATTATTAGCCTTTTCTCAAGAATCTTCCCTTCCCTTCCCTTCCCTTCCCTTCCCTTCCCTTCCCTTCCCTTCTTCCCTGCCTTCCTTTTTTCTGGGGATGCTTGTGCTTCCTGAGAGCTGAAATTCTGATCTCACTGCATTTGCCTAGTATTTGGCTTGTAGGGTCAAAAGACTAGAAAAGTATGGAGAACAGCTTGTTCTTAAAATCAGATGGAAAATCTAGCAAAAAATGTTAATTTTCTTACAAGAAAGTCCACATTTGAGGTCTCAGTTCACTTTCTGTAGATGTGTTGTTCTCACATCTCTGTGTCCTCCACCCAGAGACCCAAATACTTTTTCCTACAACAGGGGTGATGTATACATACATAGTTCAGTCATTTATCCAGGCAAAGGCAGTGATTGCTGAAAAATGAACAGGAATTTCTGCCCTCAGTTCATTCCTCCCCTGAATTGCCCTTCCCCATCTTGTCCACCTACCTTGGCAATAACTCTGCGGGGCTGATACAGAAAGTCTCCAGTAGAGCTCTGTGCTGAAGAGCAGAGCACTGATACTGGAACTCATTTTGAGACAGACCCTCAAATGTGGTATACCAGAATCTTGGTGTTGGAAATGTTTTTTTCTACTTATGTGGCCTCCCAGAAATTCTTATGAAATTTCCCAGGAGTCAGTGCTTCCTGCAGCTGGACCACAGGCACTGGAAAAAATACTCCAAGGGCTATGTTGAGGCACAGTGGCACTTGCTGTGATTGTAGGGGAAATGCAAAGTGGACTTATTCCAGAAAGAATTCAACTGGTTGTGGTTTTCAGTCCTCAAGACAGAACCCAGTATATCAAGTATACTGGAAAGGGATTTGTTGCTATCCATGTTACACAGGACAGCTAGATGGAGAGTGCTTAGGCATTTAACTACATGATTTCACTACCTCATCTAAAACTATTATACTCTAAAGCCTGGCACAAGAATTTATCAACTGAAGTCCATCAGTATTCTTTGCCTTTTTTTTGTGAACACTCATACTAACATACAGCACAAGGGTCACATTGCTGTTTAAAACCCTCCTGTACTAGAGTAAACACACCTGACACTGATAGATTTCCTGAACTGCCCTGAGGCAGAAGACGTTTCACAGATGGAAGAAAAAAAAAAAGAAGATGGGCAAAGGAAAAACTCCTTGAGAGAGCCTTTGGCTTCAGGTTTTCTAAATCGTCTCATCTATATTTCAATCTGGAAAATTCTCCAATTAATAGAGATATTTTCACTATTGCAATAGCTTTTTTTTTTTCCCCGAAGCATTCAGAATTTGATAAAATTGGACCTTCTGCTTTGCTGAAAATGTTTGCATGCTGATTAAACAAGTTAAAAAACATGACCCACTACAGAGGAAGAAGGGGTAGTGTTAGGAAGAAAATATTTTAAAAGTTAACAAAACCATCCAAGAAAATCTATCATATGAAACAGTGTCTAAAAATCTAAAACACTTAGTGATGAATGTGTAACTCCCCCTAATGGATGCATATTTGAATTTATCTTAAAAGAAAATGTCAATAACTGAAATCCTATTGCTAGAAATAATACCACTTTTATATCACATTCACCTTTCTGGCTTTTTAAGGGATCTCTTAAGGTGTCTGTGACTTCAATAAACATTAAACTACTATTAGAATAATTTTGTTTTCTTAGTAAGTTTTATTACATAAAGTCTTAAATAAATGTGCCTTTCAGCATATTTCTAAGGTACACACTCAGTAGCTATTAGAATTCCCTTAAATTATCTTCTGTCAGTCATTTCAACTTCTGTTTTAGCTAAATGTTTTCCTGTTTCTTAAAAAGTCAGCAAATTGCTATAAAAATGACAGTGACAGGCCACAGTGGTTTGGATTCTGTGGTATAAAGAAACACTTCATATATGCACAGCTGCTGGTAATGAAAGCAGCATGTCTGAGGCCTGATCTTGGACAATTTCCTACATTTCTGACTGCAGTCTCCTTGGCAAAATTTCTGAGACCGTATTATCTATATATCACAGTATTTCAGCCAAAACTTTTCAATACAAGAGTTCAGCACTCTGCACTGGCTTTCAAAAGTCTGTCCTCTCAGAGTTAACAGCTTTTTAGGAATCTTTGCCCTAAGTCTCTTCTAACAACAATTTTTATTTTTCTTTTTTAAGAAGTATTGTGTTCAACACTACCACCCTGTTAAGATATGGCAGACAGATTAAATTTCTAGATAATACAATTCCTGCTCTTGAAAGATGCAAGAGCGACAGCATCAGACACTAAAATTACATTTGTCCACCACCCAGCTACAGTAACAGCAGCAGCAGTGGGATTGTTTTCAGAACTCTCAAAATTAAGCTACTGAAACATCAAGGGTAAGTGAATTGCTCTTGATGTTGCCCTGCCAAGCCTTCTGATAAGCCTGGATGTTGCTATAATTGGTCTGGTGATACTGTAACCAAGTAGGGCTGAGATTAAGAACTGGATTCTACACAGGTCAGACTCGCTGACAGTGGCAGTGAATTGGGCTCCTCATAGTGGGGAGAAACTCTGCTTCTTGCTCTGTTCCCAAAACTAGTCACAATCTAAACACAGGTTTCCTCCTAATGCAGCCAAAATGCAAAGAAAAATGCAGCAGTCTGAAATGAAACTATGGGTGTAATCCCAAATGACTTTTCCTAGGTTTTTATTGTGTATTGGAAAGGAAGTTTAATAAAGCTAGTGTTGTTCTTTTTCAGTTTTTCAGTTTAAATGGGACTTATATATTTTCTGTTTTTCTTTACAGGAAGGAGTTCTTAGCAAAATATGTTCTTAAATAGGACTTACCCAGCTGTCAAATTCTACTCTGTAATGCCAACAGAGTGAGATTCAAAATGATGGATGAACATATTGTTAAAATAATTACATTTTAAGGCAAAGATAGATATGTTTCTGTATAGCAAAAAGGACGAAAATAAGCTCATAGGCAAGAAGACAGATAAAATGTCTACCTGCACCATTGATCATCATACAGAAATATTCCTAGCATCATGTAAGAACACAAAAGTTAAAAATTAAGTACTCAGAAGCAAAGATCTGCATTACAAACAAAGAAATATGGAGAAGATACTGGGGAGAGCTACAACTATAACTGAAGTAGGATATGCCACAAAATGAAGCCTGGCACAACAAGAAGAAAGAAATAAGACCAACAATATTTTACTGCCCAGGAATTTTGCTGATATCATTTTTTAAAGGAAGCTAAAACTAAACAATTAATCTTAATTTGATTAAGTAATTATTGTCTAATCTTACACCAGATTATTTAATGCAATCTAAAAAAGTAACTATTAACAATCTTTTGACAGGATAATTCCACTCTCTCAAAAAAAAAATTAAACAAACAAAAAAAAGCTGAAACTTATCCCACAACATATAGACTCTATGAGCTAATGCACTTAACTAAGAGTCAGTATAACTATGGTTATGTGTTGAAACATGGATTTTCAAATCTGTCTCGTAAGGACAGTTAAACTGCCAGGGCCATAGACTTCCTTTCCTCCCCTAACAGAAAGTATCACTGAGATTTGTTCTGTATGTTTGACAGAGAGTAAATTACATAGATATAGGAGATCCTCTGAAGATTTGTGATCCTTGTGAAAGAGATTAATGTGAGTCAGAGAACATTAGAGTTTAGGATATATAAAAAATACAAATGCTGTCAGTCATTGTTTTAAGACAATAGCACAGTTTTGATTGTTGGATTTACTTCTGGGATTCAGTTCACAGTTCAACTCCAGTACACAACCCTACAGATGCTGTATTCATGCCTCAAAATATGTTCAATTATGCAGTTGATTACTTAAAGCCACCACTCACTGTTCAGCACTTGTAGGTACAATACCAGTTTTGCATTGTGGGAAACATAAAAGAGCAAATTACTATTTTTTCCCTTTAATTTTGCTTAAAAAAAAAAAAAAAAAAAGAAGAACATCTATATCCTCCACTTCTCCAGACCCTAATACTCATGCCTTATAAAGTACAAAAGAAAAAGTATGGACATATAATGCTTTAATGCTACTAAATATTGCAACAAAACATAGATGTCTTTAGGCAAAATTAAGGCAATCTCTTATATAAAAACTACATAAAACAAAAGTTTAAACCATGTATATACTAACACAGAAAGTGCAGCACTAAAATGACAGCTTCATATTCAAATTCATATACCTTGCTCTCTTCAAATATTTTCACAGTCATGATTGTAGACAAATTTCAACAATTTGGTCCCTCCAGATCAAACTGGAGGAAGTCTGGTGAAGAGCCACTGGGATGATTTAAATATTGCAGATCTTGCCACATAAAGAGAAGTTTGAAGAAAGGATTTGGGCAATACAGGGAAGAGAAGACTCATAGGGACCTAATAAAGGTCTCCTGGTACATAAAAAGAGTTTAGTGGGAGGATGAAGGTACTCTCTTCAAAAGGGTGCATCGTGAAAGAACAAGAGTGTTGTCTCTTTCTTTTGAGAGTTTTAAAGTTCTTTTAAATTTTTTGTATGCTTTTTGATGTTTACATATTTCTACTGCATTTTCTCACACTCTTCATATAAACAATGATTGTTTTGCATTCTTCTTTGTGGGTGGAGAGAATTGATAGACTGTTGGCTTGACAAGTGTAGATAGAGAGGTGGTAATTTCACCCTCCAATCCGCTGTCACTTTTGCTATTGTATATATAGTGGAGTCAGAAAATAAAGTTTGCTTTTTTTAGTTCTTTTTCTTTCCTTTTACATCTAGCCTGCTTGTGTGAGTTATTTCATGTCGTAGTGTAACACAAGAGTCAGTGGGTCCAAGCTGCTTTAGGGATATTCTGTCTGGATGTTTAAAGAAAAAAAAAAAGCTAAGAGGTGGGATTGGGATCCTCCTTGATGAAAATTATTTCAAATAATCTCTTCTTGAGACACAACTCTGCATCCTGCCTCATACACAAATGACCATTTCTTCTTTAATTATCTTGCCGAACAAAATACCATACGTGCAGAAGAAAAAAAGAACAAGATACAGAATTCAGTCAATATTCTTAATTTGCTATCAATATTCTTGATTTGTTTACCTACATACTTTTAAACATTTATGTGGTGCTAAAGTGATCTGAGAAATAAAAACTGATTTGGAAAGGTTTGGGGTTTTTTAAAAGATATGGTGCGTTAACAAAGCTACTGTATTTGTGGCTAGAACTGCAAAATAAAGCAAAATAAATCTAGTTGTAAACCAGTAGCCTACATGCAGATAAACTTATAGCCTGTCCTAGATTCACCTACACCTCTTTCCTTGTGTTGTCCTAAATTGCCAGTGAAAAGTTTAATTTTAATCAGGCATATGGACTGTAATGATGTGAATGTTATTTTTATTCTATGTAAAAGAGTAACAGTACTCTTCTTTAATGGGTTAAACCTACATTTCCTGTGAATAAGATGGGAAATTGGGGGAAAAAACCCATATTGAGTGATGTATGTAGAGAACTAATGACAAAGCATGGTTGACTGATAAAAACAGCTAAGTGACAGGCAGCATAAATTATCTCAGCTCTACTAGTTTACAAGCACATACAGGTGCACAGCATTTGAAAAGAATTCTTACTTGACAGTAATGAGAAAGCTCATAGCCATATTTTTAGCTGCAAACACTACTGCTCTTTTGACATTTCATTTAGCTACAAATAGACACCTAAATGTATATATACACAGAGAAAAATACGTATTTATTTCCAGAGCCCTGGAGTACCCTTACATAACCAAGTAAAAATGGAACTCTGCTTGCTTTGAGACTGTTGCCATTCCTTTCCTCAGTGAATTACATCATCCCTTTCTGTCATGGGAAATCTCTTGCTGCAGTTCAGTACTAGCAGAAAGGTCCCTTCACGTGAAAAGATGTGGATGATAGGGCCATATAAGCTCACAGCAAGGGCAGAAACACTTCTGTGGGTACAGTGGCCCAGGCCACAGGCAGAGGTAGGTGAATATGGGATCCAGAGAAAATAGCAAGATAATGCAGTTATGTTAGATATGCTACAGGAGTTGACTGCCTAACCCAGAGGATGAGCTCAGATTTCACTATTCCTTCCTAAAATGAGAAGGAGGATCCAAGTTCACCCAAAGCCTGGTCCCTGAACCAACTGGCAGGATCTTACCAGTGTGAAACCCTTACAGCAGTGATATTAACAGTTGCATAAATAATGACTGCACATCACTATAACACTTTTGCAGAAAATGAAATGTATAAAGCAATAATATTTAAATTAAAAAACATAAGAGGAGAGGTTATATTTGCAGCAGTGTACTAATAAATCTGTTACTTTGTTACAGACTGGAGACAGAAATTTATCACTTGCTGAATCATATTTTGTATTACTAGTTTTGAAGTTACTGAATTTGTTTCTATTAATTTTGAATTACAGACTTAAGGTAAATGAAAACATTTAATTCTCAAAAACACAAAGCTAGAGCATTGAATTTTCTAACTATAAAACCCGTCATGGTGTCAAAACTTAGGGAAAAAGCAAGAATGCTGTCTGGTGAAATATAGGTAATTATTGTGGCTTGACAAAACTAGCAGAGAAGAAATAATTTTAACATTATTTCTTCAGTAGTTCATTATTTCTCCACAGAGTAAGTGACTATTATCTTTTAGGTACAGGACTTGGTGCACATCCCAGCAAGCCTCACAAAACCATAAATAAAATTGTTTGAACAGAGCTTAAAGTAGAGCATGTTTATTTTTAATATGATACACTATTTGTTCTCAGTTGTAAAGCGACCTTCTTATTTTAGCATAATATTGACCAATAATTTCTAAACCTGAGGCTGAAATTTCAAAGTACAATAACCACCATGTGCTCCCTCCTTACTCCTTACTTGTGTTGAACAATGAAGGAAACAAACCAACTTTTAATAATCTCATTAATTCTATGGCTGCTTTTAGATGATGCAGCATTGACTCATAATTCATCAGTGTATATGGGATGACCAACAAACAGCTATCTCACCTCTCAAATGGATGTTCAGTATCTGCCAGGACAGGGAAGAAGTAACCTGGAAAGCTACAAACTTAAGTATTAAAAGCTACGTATTAAAGGCTTTCTGGATAGGAAATTAAGGCATAATTTCCAGCAATTTTATTTTCTTCACCTTCCCTAATAAAAGGTTCCTTTCTGTATAACCTGGTCAGAAAGATACTTTATTCCAGAGAAAGCTTGTGAGCTAGAGCAGACTAGGCTGAAGCCAGCCACTCTTTCCATGGCTAGAAAATTGTAAGTGCACCCAGAAAAAACAAGGTAACAATGAGCTGCTTTTCTTTGGACCTCTCCTGACACCATCAGATTTACCCAAAGCAGACCAACTCTTGCACATTTCAATGAGCAAAGCTTGTGAAGTCCCATGCATTGCTCGCACATGTGGGGACATCTGGCTTGTTTGACAGCAAGCCCATTCAGCTGGGAGCCTACCTGGACATCAGCAGTGCCAAGAAAGCTTGTGGAAAGAAAGGTGTCTTCCTGAAATGGCTGAACAGACACAAAAGAGAATTAGTAAAAGAAAGAAGCAATGACACCCTCAAGCAGGAAAAACTAGCATCCGATCTAATAGTCCTGCTCCCTCCTGTTTAATGACTCTTTCCTTCTTGATCTGAGCACCAGACTAAAATTGTTCTCTCCCAACTTGAGACCCAGTTTTTGAAAGCTGGGAAAATAAAGGTGGAACAAATAAGAGAACAGACAGTGAATCCCTGTAATGCCTTGTTAATTTTTCTAGGAAAGGGAGGTCAAATAAGAAGGTACCAATGTTCAGTAACCATGGTGTACTAGAAGACAGAGCACAGGGACACTATCAGGATCCAAAATAAATTTACATGCATATTTTGACGGGTTAATTATTTATGGAAAGTCCTATTTGCACTTTTAAATTTTGGTTTTGAATTAATTTCCTCCTTTCTCTGCTTCAAAACTAATTTTGTCATGTAAATACAAAATGCAACGAGAAAGTACATGCAAGCACAAATTAGATTATGTAAAACTAAATTACACACTCCAAGTCTTCAGTAAAAGTTAAGCATTTTTGCAGTTATGCCAGTCTAAAGCTGCCAAATGGGGAGGTGCCTGCCTCCCTTCCATCCCTTTTGTTAGATCAGCCTGTACAGCTGTGGGATGAGTTGGTTCAGCTGGCTGGTGATGTAAAGTAATTTCTTTCAGGGTTAGAATACAGTTCCATTAAAGTTGACATTAAAATATTTAGTGCTGCTGCAGTTACGTCCATCTCCAAAACCTGCCTCCTGTGTTTTGTCAACCGTG
Source organism: Chloebia gouldiae (assembly GCA_003676055.1). NCBI lineage: Eukaryota > Metazoa > Chordata > Aves > Passeriformes > Passeridae > Chloebia > Chloebia gouldiae. The sequence continues at coordinate 16,129,550 of QUSF01000005.1, read as the reverse complement.
CTGTTTGTCTGACTCTGCAGGGAGCAAGTTCAAGACACTAAATCTTTGGGCAACTATCCAAAGAATTTGAGGGTAGAAGGGGTGGGGAGAGGATCAGGGAATAATACTCTGCTAGCTCAATGGCCTCAGCTAGATCATTAAGAATTTGGATGAAAGCCTGTCCCAGTACAAAGAAGTAACAGCCACTGCATAACAAAACTCAGGATCAAGGCAGCCCAGCACAGCCTACACTGCCATCGAGCATCACTCCTGGATCATCCAGTGAACTGACAGCCTCTGTGTCTGTGCAATTAAGTGCTAAGTCTGCAAAAGAAATGGCCCCTGCGCCTTTGTTTGGAGTCAAGTGGGATGGGATCATCCCCTTTCAATATGCATATGGATATTGGACTGGATACTGTGGGGAAAAAATTGTTACATCAATAGATCAAGAAAACATCAATATGCAATTCAGCTTTTTTTTTTTAATCTCTTGAATCAGAGATTTTGTATATTTTATTGAGAGGAAGGGTATGGAAAAGTAACATTAAACAGCTCACAGTTGGGAAAAACCAGTGGCCTTAAGAGTTTTTTCTAATGAGATCTTATTCATTTATTCAACTGGAATAATTTGGTAATTATTCAAATTATGATTTTTTAACCCTTATCTGGCAAAGGAGTTAAATTCCATAAATAACTCCAAAAATCCAAAACCCAGCAGTGTATCAAAAGATATATTAAACTGAACTAAAACAATCCTGAGACAGCTGGATCATGAAAAATTGTCCAACTCAGAGAACATTTAAAGGTTAGAGCTCTATTACAGGTAAAAGAAAGAAGATCATAGAGAGAGAAAAAAAAGATTAATATAGTGAGTACCTGGTGCTTCTTTTATTCATTTCATTTTTACTGTAAGGCCACCATTTTGCAGATGGTCTGAAGTATCACATTCCTTACCACCTCAAAAGGTTCTATATCAATTATTCTAACTATGGCTGTAAAAGAACAGCCTACAGACAGCTGCTGGAAATAAAAGACATTATAGAAAAAGTTTCCTAGTATCTTTCTTCATGAAGATTTTAAAATAAAGAATTCAATTGTAACATGGCATAAACCTTGGCAGGTTCATAGTCTTGTATGTGACAAATGGAAGCCAGACTCAAAGATCCCACTGCAAGCACAGAGAACATTGACCACAGAGCTACCACTAGTTAAATTTCTGGTTTAACTTCATTTTAGGAGAAAAGATAATGATTAAAATTTCTGGCAGTAGGAAATAGTTCATAAAACTACAGAGATGGTTTCACTGGTTAATTAGTCTCGATGCTGAAAAGTCACTAAATGTAAAAATGTTCACGTTAAAATTTACATGAATGATTTCTACATCATTTAGTCACTTACCTTGCAAGAAAAATAGTCAGCCTTGTAAAATTATAAAGAGTCAGTATTTATAGAGCATGGGGAACAGCACTGTCTTACTTCATTTCTTTAAAAGTTTGCCCATGTTAGACAACTGCATAGAGTCAACATTAACAACTGCAAGAATCTTTGAGACAGCACTTTTAATATCCTTAATGGAACTTTACTATAAATTGGCATCAATGTTTGCATTCTTACTCATCTGCTTTATGTCCACCTATTGTTTCACTACATATTTTTGTACTCGTGAATGAAGTTAACTGTCTAGAACACTTGAAAACATCCAGTACTAATAGCTGCAATTTAATATTTCCATGGAAAATGTAAATATTTTATTATATGATCTAACAGCCTCTTTGCCACCTTTTCCTCCATCTAACTATACAAGATAAATATTTATTGAAAACCTCAGCATTTTCTGCCTTACTCTGGGGAATTCTTCTGGTTTTGTCCAGATTTGGTTAACATTATTGGTATTCATTCAATTTAATTTTAACAGCTACAACAAGAAGCCAAACATCTGTCCCATTAAAGGAAAGAGGAAAAAAAGAAAAAAAGCCACCAAACTTTGTGGTCACCGTTTTCTTCCTAATTTTTCCTTCTGCTTTTTCAGTGCTCTGAATTTCTCAGCTGGTACACACTAATTATCATCAAATTATGCTTTCCTTCAGCTGTTTTTCAATACACATCCTCTAAAACGGATTTATTTAACAGGGCTTTTTGTTTCCTCTCTAAGGCAGTTTTCAACACAAACTTGAAATAATCATTTCAGTTGTGGATCTGATATTATTTTGAGCTTGTAAAGTGTGTTTTTAATTTACCAAGAGAGATTTTACATTACAGTTTTTCATACAGAGAACACTTCCTGGTTTTCATTTTCGTCTATGTAGGAGTCATAAATTTATCTGTTCACTCATCTAAGACAACACTAACTGTGATTTTTTTCTTCTTTTTTAGCCATCAATATACATTTAATAAAGAATTTACTGCATCAATATTTCAGATATCTATGATTATTTTCTAATGGCTGAATAATTTTAGTACAGTCAGCATAAGCCATATAGAACAATTAGTCTCCATGATAATACATCTTTTTTCTTCCTATTGGATATGATAGGCAGGTTCTTAGAGAGTCATATTGTCCCCTGGTGTTTTATGTCATAGATACTTGATCAAGTTCAACACTGGGTACGATTTAGAACCAACTCCAAATACTATAATTAATGTTAACATGTTCTATTAGGTAGTGACAAAAAGGTGGAAAAACTCAGCTTGGCCACACAATGTACTCTCAATGGAAACATTTTATATGTTATTTAAATTGTGTAAACTGAAATAAAAATGACAAGAAAAAACTAAAGTTTGTTCGGCGAGACAGTAATTTTAACCAATATAATAAATAAATTGTCACGCACCTTACTAAAAATAGTGGCACTCTGCACTGTGTCTTACTTGACATATTTTATAATCAGATTGCAGCTCCCTATAAGACACACTTAAAACTATAAAGTATAGATATTGTTGTAATAATGTTCCTACTAAAATGCTATTTGTATTCTTAGCATATTCATTTTTCTTCTTAATAGTTTATTGCCTTTTTTTCTTCTACCTTTATTTGATGTTACTGAAGTGTTTTTATTTATAGGCATTCCTATTTTCAATTTTAGAAATGTTTAGAAATATATAATGTAGGTAAATTGCATTTGTGATTTTTGTTGTAAGTACATTAGTCTCTATACTCAAAAAGCAATAGCCTTAAAATAAATTTTCCCTTCATCTTCAGACATACCTGAATATTTTTAGGTCTATCAGCATATATGAGCTTATATTTTGTTTCTTGAAACTGTTAAAAGTTCATGCTCAAGTAAGGCATGGCTTTTTAGCCCTTCTACAACTATTCTGTCAAAATATATTTATTTGTATTTATCTATTAGTGAAATAAAGATAATTATAACACAATAAATCAAATGTAGAATGCCAGTTTGTACTGCATTTCAAAGAGCTGGCAAGTGAGTGATGAGCAATACTCCCCCATAAATTGTTAGCAATAGTCATTTGACATAAATTATTTACTGCTGTTGAGGAAAAAAAGTACTTTTTTTCTTTTACCTCTTATTTCCTACTTTAAAAAAATATAAAATGCATATGTTAATATATTTCAGACAGATAGAGTCTTGGCATTCTTCACTGGCATCAAACAGATCACTGCCAAAACGATGAGACAACCATGCAGTCAAATGTGCCATCAGGCTTGAAAATCTCTGTGGTCAGCAAACTTTGTTGTACAAAAAGGCTGACCTTTACTATCTTATTACATTTTATTTTAAAGAAGGGTTAATTTGGAGATCACACAAAATTAGATTTAATGAGGTCTTTCATGCTTCTGGATGAGATGCTGATTTACGGGTTGCCACCAGCAGGTGCTGAACAGAAAAGAGTAACTTGTTAATTTGGACAATGTCAAACTGGTTTAAATTGAATGAAATAACATGAAAGAAATTAGTTGAAAGGCTCCAGATTGTTTTATAATGCTTTTCACAATGCATTATTCCCTCATAATGATTTTAATGACTGAAAAAATGTTGTAGACACTAGTTACATGAGTGCTAATTTAATAATGTTATATCACATGTTAAAAAGGGTAAGGGTGTTTCTCATTCTGAGTATTAAGAGGCTGGGTTTTATTAAATTCCTACAAGGAAAACAAATCTAATTTCTTGGTAAAAGCAGTGGGAAATTAACAATAATTACTATATAACCAATGGTATTAAAAATATAATAAGAATCTGAAACTCATACCTAGATTCTTGAATTTCTTGATTACTCTTTGTTTTCAAAAGCAGAGCAGATTTAACAACCAATGTGCTTAACAAAAAACTAAGCTACTTTCAAGAATGTGTTACTGTTTTGTAAAATGAGGACATGCCTTCCTTCCATTTATTATATAAACATCTTTCAAACTATACACATCTAAGGATGGATGTCTTCATACAGATGCTGAAATACCTGACCTGGCAAGTATGCAAGTACCTCTGAGCTGCAAAACATCAAAGCCTGCTAGCACTGTGCTGTACTCCTTGACAAGGTCTATTAGTCTGGGTGAAGCTCCTGGCTAATGCAGGCAGACTTCTGCACCCAAAGTGGCACGACTGCAGAGTGTTACTGTGGAGCACACAGATCCATCAGCTGGGCTCTGCACAAGCTGCTGGGCCTTGGAAAATGTTTACTTTTTTCAAATTATATAGAGAAGAAGACAGAAATCAGACTTAAGGAAATGTTTCATTTTAGATAGAAACCTAGCAAAATAACCCATGCTAGAATAGGTATGTTTCATTTCAGGTATGCTGAAATAGGGCAAACTGGACCAAAAAAAGGCTGGGAACATGCAGGCTTATCCTCACCCACATGCCACAGATCATAGAAAAAAGCTGTTACTGTTCTTTCTCCTTTGCCTCTTCCCTGCTTTTCTTTGTCTTTTTTCATTAAGTCTGGCTTAGGTAGTTCCATTTCACAAAGTCACCTTTAACCTTCTGATTACTAAACTGCTTGCTTTGTCTATGACATATTAACAGAGCAAATCCACAGCCAAAGACAGATTAATGGGCTGACTGAGGAGGAAGTCACATAAATGCTTTCACATCGACTTGCTGCCTGAAAAGTATGATGAGCTCTTTTAAAGAAGAACAGTTTGCTAAGTTTAGGCCTGGAATTTGAGCCTTACAATATTTGGAAAGGAATGATGGTACCAAGTTGTGAAACAGCAATCCTTTTCAGTTTCAAAAGTAAATCTGGCTAATTAAATTTGCCCTACTTCATACATCTTCTGCCCTGATGGACTAGAGGACTATACCACAATAAAAAAAAAAAAAAAAAAAAAAAAAGAAAATACTGGAATTATCAACCAGTAAGATATCTAACCAATATAGATCTCCACTGGAAATCTGTGCCTTTAAGGAGCTACCAGTATTTCAAATATAAACAATTTGATAGGGTTCACAAAAGAAAATTATTAACTAGGTGCAGATACGTCTATAAAATTACATGATAAAAACTTGTAGCAGGGTCTGGTTCTCTACAAATCAATTAGCATGTTAAACAGTTTAAATACTAAACTTCAAGTACAATAATATGAATGTACAAAAAGTGAATTAGTTAGGACACTAATTGGAGGGGGAATAAAGATATTATTTTATATAATATATAAGCATCTATTGTTCCTGATAGTTGAACATATGATTTAAAATAAAACTTATGAGTTCTTTTATATCAAATCATATTTCACTTAATAAAGATAGTATTCACACAGATTAGGAAAATTAAATTTTAAATGCAATTCTATACAACCTGATTTTATATTTACAACAACCTGTATTTCAACTGCTGTGAAGAGGTCTGCTATTTGGATCATGCTTCAGGACTTCACAGATGTCTCTCCTGGTGCTTTTACAGTCTTGCAATGACCACTTCAGATATTTCAGGAGTTATAGACTGGTGTGTCTGAGGGTATCCTAAGTTCAGTTTGTAGTTCCCTCAGTTACATTCAGCTATAAATATGAACAGGATAATCAGCAGCATGGTAGACCAGTCTTTGGTGACTAATACTGGTGGAACCAGTAAATAAGCAGGGACTAACACTGGGTGTTACAGAGTTGCTTTCCAAGCAAGGCTGCTCCGGCCAAAAGGACAAAGGAAGGGAAGAGGACATGATGATTCAAGCTGCCAGCTGTTGAAAAAAAACAACTGCAGAGCTTTCTGTAGGTAGGCAAATTGCATTCTGACTACACTTGCTGATTTCTGGGAATGTAATTTTCTAGAACAGTTAGGGCAAAATACTACAACTCTGCTAGAAGCTGCAAGCTGCACCTCCTGCAGCCTTGCTGTCAAAATATATTCTTGTATTTTGTAATAATAGCTCAGAGACAAGTCACGGAAACAACTAATGGAAAAATGTAAAACCTGACCATGTCACTAGTTTAGCAGCATCTGAAGGATACACTCCATAAACCCAATACCACATGCACAATAGCTGTATAAATGCTTTGAGATAGAACAGCAGTTCTTATATTCATCATTTTAAGAATGAGAAACCTGTAAGTGAGAAAGGGTAAGGGAGCCAAAACATGTTTCAGAAACACAATGTCTCACCTTAAGACATCAGATGCATCAATGTGCTACTCAGTTTTAGGACAAGCTAACATCTAGTGGATATCAATTCAGCTGACATGAATTCATATAGAATGAAGAAACCTATGTAACTGAGATAAATGTAACTCTAACAACATACTAAAGAGTCTTTACTTCCACCTTCCAAAGTTTGTTATATGCTGGTGGCAAGAGACCAGATGATTTTTTTAAACTGTCATGATATAAAAGTCACTTTTAGAGGAGGTTTGTGTAGTTTTCAGCCTTTAAAATTAATTTTTTTCTTTTTTTTTTCCTTCACAGAGCCTTTAAGAATTTTTTTGTGAAGATGAAGATTCTGATACAGCAAATTTAATCTTGCCAGGCTCAATTTTCTTGGTTAGCTTTGCCAGCTCTCTTAAAAGTCATCTGTGGCCAGTAATTGAAAACCGCAGACTGCCGAGTGGAATCAGCAGTCCTGAGGGGTACATTGTAGAAGCAGCTGAACTACGTGAGAAAGCCTTGCCTGGTTTTATTACAACTTGACTTTCAGAAAAGTGAATTATAAAACCAGAGCTAAAACAGACCTTACCTAGGGTGAGGGAGTGTTAAAGAGGAACCCTGCCTACCATGGTCTTATTACAGCACACTGATGAACAACACACAGGAGGTGTTGAACCACCTTTGGACAGAGTTTACACGGTCACTACATGCCTGAACTTTCAGTATGGTTCATACGTAAAGTTGCTCCATAGTAAAGCTCACTTCCCCAGCAAACTCCCCAGACAACAAATCTAAATTTCACTAGTATGTAGGAAGGCAAAGAGAGTAAAAGAGAGGAAGAAGTCTGATGGTAACTAACATGCAAACTAAGCCGTGACACAAAATGTCATTTCTCTTTTGCTCCCATATTCATCTCTGTGCAACAACATGAACAAGTACCAGAGCAAACAAAAAACACATTTGCAATGTAATAACCCACTGTATATCTGCCCATATTGACAGTTGAGGGTTCTAAAAGACAGGAGACATAAACTGCAACCTAGAGGAATCATGGATTTCTTCAAACAGACACACAATACATGCATGTGTACATATATTTTATCCTGCGCATTCTCATGAATGCCAGCTATCCTTACTCAGAAAGTGGACCATGTTATTTTTAGGGGAATATGGACAGTAATTCTCTGGACTCTCCAAAAAGGCTGTTACATATCCTGTCTACTCAAGATACTTACTAGGATAAAACAGTATGAGCATGTCTCTGTGTGCAAGGTGGAGTTCAGGCCTTTGAAAGGAAACATAAACTAGTCTATTGCTAGATAATAATAAACTATACAAAATGCACAGGAGACAGGAAAACAGTTCATTTTATCCCTATCAAATATTCTCACTTGTGACAGTTTCTTGAATAACACGATTTTTTTGCCAACTGACAAAGTTGCCTTGATCTCATTGCACTCTCATTGCCAATACTACTCTAAAACTGTACCTCAAAATCATTTAGCTTCAGAATGTCTCATCAAAATAATCTTTTGTGAGTGCTTACAAGAACCTCATCTACCCCCAGTATTTACCAAACTTTGACACAAAAATTGGAGATACCTCTCAGACAAAAGAGCTACTAGATTTTGTACATGATAAGGTGATGTTTCTGAAACTATTAAATATACTACAGACCCATAATGCTCTCCCTTCAGGGTAATAAATCAACTTGTCCTAGAACACTAACACATGAACACGGAACCATTGTACTACCTTGTGAAATAACAGACCCCACTGTGAAAACAGTAGACTCACTTCTTTTTGGCCAATAGATTGTGTTAAATAGTTTCCAAAAATATGGTCTTGAGCAGGCTGAGTACATTAGCGTGGTGTCAAAACACCAATTCGATGTTTCTGGTAAAGCGTATTACGAGGCTTACCTATGTACCAATTAAGTACCAATATGATAGAGCTACCCAACATCTGTGTCCAGCAATACACATTGAGCTGAATCTACAAATCTAAGCCTCTTAGATGGGCCACTGGATGCTTTACAGAGAAGTTGGTACTTCATACAAGTGTACACAGCTGACAAAAACACCTATTATTTTAGGTGAAACTATCTTTCCTAAGCCTTTTAACAGGAAATACCATGAGTTTGAACTGCACATTATTCCCACACTGATGTGTGTGAGACACTTCACATACTCCTTCCTACTCTGAATTTAATATTCCCTTGAGGTATAAATACAGTCCTGCACCTTGGACTTTGAAAGCATTCCAACCATTCTCTTTTGTGTAAAAAATGCAAAATGTGGAATTTCTCATTGATATACCTGCATGCTAGAGAACCTGTTCCACACAAGTCTTTTAGAAGCATTCTTAAATCAAGCTGGGGTTCTCATCAATTGTCTGATTTGGAATATGGAAAGATTTCTTCCTCTCCCATATGCAAAATACTCCATGATGAGGAATTTATCCTACTCCTATGCATTTCCCAAGCTTTTGCGAAACTGCTTTTAAACTTTAGTGATTCTCCTTTAAATGCTGACTGAGAGCTTTGCAGATGGAAATGGTGTCTCTTCTGGTATGAGATTGAGAGTGGGACTGCTGGAGACAGTGATAATGCAAATACTGGGACAGAGCTTGCTATCACGCCTTACTGAAATAAATCCAAGTTGCCTTTAGAGCTTTAAACCAGAGAAAAAATGCTTGAAGGATTTCAGTGCCTGATGCTGAATATATCAGATCACAGAGCTGTTTTTATGGCTTTAACTCTCAAATTTACTAATTGACATTTTCTGTTGCAATAATGATTTCAGTTTGTGGCCACACATGTTCAAGTCCTGGACTTTCCCTGGGTAAAGATTTTTTTACTTAATATAAATGCTTTCAAAATAGATGATAACAAACCAGATGTTATAGTGACTAAAAGATGTGCTATGAAGTATAACATGAAGTATAATTAAGAGACCAAACCAAGCATCAATATGACCAGTGTACGGTTCAAATACAGATCTGTCAATAGTGGACCTCAAGGCCACTTTGACAAAGAAGTATCAGATGTTTCTGAGGAAACTGCATAGAAGTTTTTAGCATTACAGAAAACCATAGTCTAGGCAAAGACTGACCCTGCATCAATAACTTTGAATTGGAGCCTCCTGACCTTGTTAAAGTCTGTGTTCCGGTTTGAAGATTGTAATGTATGAATAAAAGAGACCTCCATGGGCTGAAATCAAAAGTATTTTTCATTACAGAGTCTTCAGTTATTGAACACAAATAATATGTACAACATTAAATCTGTGTGGTTGTAAAATCTGATTGCAGTCTCTAACAGAAAACACACTGATCTTGTCCTATGGGAAAAGTAATAAAATACAATGATGTTGAACATTTATAAATGACCTTTCCGTTCATAAAAAGCCAGGGGCCTTAAAGGAACATTGCAATGAACTTGCATATGAGTTCATCTATTATCCATCAAGGGGAAAAAAAACCCAAATTAAAACTCTTCAAGCTGGGAGAATAGTTTACTAATCTATTCCAAGTCCAGTGGAGCAGAAGCCTGCATGGTCTGCCTGTAACATTTTGCTCCACCAGAACAGCAAGCTGCCCGTCATGGGTCACATATATTGCTTATCAACAGAGGGATGTTGGTTCACATATTCAAATATATCAGAAGTCAAAATCTCCAGGCCAATGATGCTTTCCACCTCCAAAATTGCACCTTGAATTTTATGTGAATCTAACAGGCAAAAATGAAACAACATATAAGGCCAATGAGTATGTGATAATGAAGTTCTTAATTTTACAGGGCCAAAAAAAAAAATCTAGGAAGAGGAAATGAGCAATCAAATCTCAAATCAAATATCAAATCTCTTTGTAAGCAGAAAAATTAACCTTTATTCTTTTTAAATAAGGAAAATAATTTCAGCCAACTCTTCAAGTAATTGGCGATTTTATCATCCTGTAGATTTAAGAATGTAACATGCTGTTTTTCTCATCTTTGCTATTTCATCTTCAAGCCCAGGAGAAACACTTTCACCAATTAAAAAAAGAGAATTTCATTAAAATTTGTGGTGTCTACATCATGACACCTATGCAGCAATTTGTCTGCAATCTTTTGTTAGAGGTAAGCATGCACTTAGGGAGCACATGTAGCTATCTAAGAATGGCCTCATCTGGAATGCGATTGTAACAGAAGATATTCCAAAAAATGTATTTTGAACACCAAGGAGAAATTTTGATTTTGAATCTGAATTACTACATGACTGCAGGTAATTCTTATGTCTAATTCTCTGGGAGATCAAAAAGAATCTTGCATGATGATAGGTGGATAGTAGGAAAAATCATCTACAGCACAAATACTGGAACAGACTCCTAATGTCCCAAAAGGACCTTTTGGTCATATTTCATTTTGACTTTGATGGTATTATGATGTGAACAGCAGCCAAACAAATTAAAATATCCCTTTGGTACAAACAAGGATTTTGGCTAAAGAAAAAAAAGTCCACATAATATATGTATCTTTTTCATTCTACGTTCAAGACCATTTGTGATTCTTGTAACAAATCATTGAATACAATCACTTGTCACCAAATTCAGAGGAATCAAGATGCCAGATTTCATAACTAAGACAACTATTCACACATAGATTACATATTCAAATGGTCAGCTTTAGAGCATTTCCACTATTTTCCAGTAAAAAAAAACCATTGTTAAGTAAGGTTTTTATTTTACTGGCACACGAAATAAACAAATTACCAGATTAAAAAAAAACTGCAAAAAAAGCTGCAGAGAACAGAAACATTTTAGCGGCATTAAGAAAAAATGTTGAATATCAAAAAGCTTCTACTCCCCATTCTAGTAGTTCATTTTAACAGATCTTTAAAATCCAAATGTATTAAGATGGGCAGTTTAAAGAATCACTTACATGAAGAAACTGCAAAGAAAGCAGTAGTCTTGTTAGCTAGCCTGAATATTTGCAGACATTAGCATATGAACATAGAATCTATTAACCATATCCAGATGAAGTTTTGGCTGACAGACAAGCAGAATTCATGCATCTTAATATTTCTATAAATTCAACACAGTAAAAAACACCCATCTAAAAACCCAAACTGGCCTAGTCTATGGTTTTCATACTTAAGACCACAACCCAAACTGATGGTTGAATAAATCTCAGAAACAATTTTGTCTTAACATCTCTAGTCATCTAATGTCACTAACCTCATCTGTTTAGCAAGGCAAACATATTTTGAGAAGTGCACCAGGTGTGTGCTTCTCTTTTGGACACACACAATCATAAATAATTGCATGAGAGAATCCTTCTTACACCACTTACATGGCACAAGAATGGTTCTTGGTGAGGATTTAATTATGAAAGTTTACAAAATATATCTCTGACTTGCAAGAAATGCACTTCCAAGAAATGGGCTGACTACCACACTGGACATCTTTGGACAGGTCTCTGTCAGCCTTCTGTATTAAAACTCCTCTTTCTTGCCTAAAAAACTTTTAGTCACATGTGGCTAACTCCTCCATATCCATATCAAATGTGGATCACTGCCAGAATTACTGACACCCAGGAGTCTCAAAAGTTCCTTGTTCAATGAGATACCTGGGTTCAAATAATTTTGGAAAGAGAGGGGTTTAATATATACATGTATTAGATATATGTATCTATGTGTCAATAACCTGTGGTCATTTTTGAGGGATGATGAAAGACAAAATCAGAATGGCACTTCTTTCTAATTTTGCAAGGAAGTGTAGATATGCTTGGAACACTCAGATCCAAAGGAAAAAGTCCTTTATTATAAATGTAGATGTTCTGGTGTCACCTTACAGCCCTGGGCACAAGTTCCTTCCTGGATATTATTTCTGCAGCATCTCTTGGCTATATGAGTGATGCTGATGGCTCAGCCTTTTGTGACTATCATCACAAGACATCTGTATAGGCAGTATATTGATACACAGTTAGGAAGTGCAGGCACCTAACCTGAGGCTTTGGATTCCACCCAATGACAGAAGATCCACAAGTCATATGCAGGACTGAAACTGGATCTCACTTTTGTCCAAACTCATATGTAACACATATTTAATCATTAGATATAATTTGAAAAGGCAAAACTAAATTTACACTTCCGAAGATAGTTCTTACCTGCTGAAGTTATCATGTGCTTTTGAATTCCAGCCTCTTGCTCAACTAGCAGACAGATTTAACAAAAAAAACCAAAAACCATAACATGCAAAATACTATGCCAATTTTGAAACCCTATGGAAAACAGCTTTAAAACTAGAATCAATAGAACTCCCTTCAGGTGGTTTGTACTACAACTGTAATACTAGTTGGAAAACCTGCAAATGCATCCACCTTCAATAGCTGTGCTGCTTTTCACATTCCATACATAATATTCGTTCAAGGCACAAGAGGTGTTTATGCAGTTTGTACAGGTAAAAATCATTGGAGGCAAAATCCTCTTGCTCCTTTTACCAGTGCAGAAGACTAAAGAAAAGCCTTGCAAAGCCTGCCCTTGCTCACAGCTGCAAGAGGAGAGCTGTGTGGCAAAGGTCTGCATGGGATTTTGCACCTTTCTTGGGGATTTAGAGCAGGCCCAGCAGGGGAACAGAGAGGAGCCTTTCTGAAGGAAGCCAGAGGCACTAGAACATGAAACATGAATATTTCTCTACTTGAAATGTATAATGGCATAACTATTACTGTACACAAGGTGTGTGGCAAATCTGCGGACCATGATCTGGTCTCTGGGGAAGAATCCTCAGTCAGGAATATTTTAGAGTTGCTTTTAAGGGGTTAATTTAAAATATGGATCTTTTCTGTAGAGGGTTCAATTCCACATTCTCTTTTCTAGGATGCTGAGTATATGCCAAGCATTTATCCATTTGTTTCAGAAGTGTCATATCAGGAATAAATCGATGTGTTAAGAATTGCCTGATAATGTTGTTGTGGGATTAATCTTACAGAATAGATCATCGGCACGACTACCTTTGGCATTCTGTGTGCACAATGTTCCATTTTAAGCATGAAAAGCCTTCTAATGCCAAAGTGGAAGAGCCATATATTGAGTGATCTGCCACCATTCAATATTTAATCCTGCAATTGAAGCCACTAAAGGGATACAGAAAAGTAACAAGATGAATGAATTGTGACCTTAAAGTTGCAAAAAGACAACCCAAACAATTTATCTTTGTGGCCCGTGGTGCATCTGTGGCCAATACTCCTATCACTTCCCTGCAGTTTGGGAATCTGTAGATTGATCAATGCCACATAAGCAAAGTACCTGAGAAGACAGCTTAGCAATTCAGACAATTCGCTGCATATGCTTTAGGAATATTCTCTGTCAATTTGGCTTATCCGTAGCTGAAAGTAAAGGCTTCTTAATAAAAAATCAATTCCATTTTCAAAAACACATTTCTAAACAACAGTGGCAAGGTGACTAGAAATAAAGCTTTTGCTAATCAACAAAACGAAAATAAAACACTCTGAAAATCTGGTTAGCTCAAAAACCTCATCATAGTGATGTACCTTTAAGACTTGCTAAGAAATTATTTTACCATTTATTTTTCAAAATAAATGTATTTGTTTCCTCACAAAAGAAAAAAAAAATCAATATAATAAGCACATAGTGATACCAAGATTGATGGAGCTGAAGGCCATTAAGACCTCAGAGATCACCCAAATCTTTTGCTCATGCCTTCTGTCATAACCAAAGAATTTTTAAAGGTATGTGCTAAGGTTGATGTGGTAGTGCAAGCTGAACTCATAAACTAGCAAATAGCCCATGACATCATGGTGGGAGACACACAGAAAACAATTAACAGTGAATATCCCTGATTTACCTGCTAAGAGCAAATCTCCAAATCATGAGAGAAAATCCAGTCATGCTTGACTTCAAGGACAATTTTCTGTCCATTTATTTCAAGGTATCTAATTGGAATTTGTAAATTAGCATCCCTGCTTAGGGACAATGCTTTTCTTGACTGAGACTATTGCTCTTTATTTATAAGGTGTCAGTAGTATTTATTAGCATGTGTAAGACACAAAATTCCGACCAGTCTTATCAAAGAAACATTCTAAGATCTGTTAACATTAAACTAGTCACAAAAAGCCTGATGTTTGGACTTTACTGCAGGTATTCCATCCACTCTGTCTTTGTAGATTAACTGAAATAATTTCTAAAAAGACACAAAAAAATCTTAACCATGGTTTCTAAATTTGTGCTTTTACAATTCTGTTTTCCCTCTCATAGTAATTCCTAAGCTTTGAGCTAATTAAATTTTTTATCTGACTAAAACTGATGTGGTAGTAGAGTAGGAAAGCCAAGTGGTCCAGAGGTGGCTGTGCTTGAGTGATTAAGATGAAAACTTACTTTCTTTTCCAAAAGTGTATTTCATTTCTGCCCAGTTACAAATCAATGGATCAGAAATGAACAGAATTAAGCATGCCTAAATCAAAACACAATGTTATTAAAAATGACAAAACAACTTCTCTGGTTTTACAGAATTGTGTTACTGCAACATAAATAAGAAGGGACCAAATTATGTTATTCAGTGTATATTGATCACTCCCACAAGAGACAATGAGACTGGTATATGTAGACATATCCAGGCATAACATACTAGTTAGTTAATTCTAATTTTTAATGAGTGCACATGTGCTTCATTATTTATACTAATAATCTGTAGGTGATACAACAAAAGGGAGAAAAATTAGTTTCTTAAAGAAATGTATATTCTATTTTTATAAAATTTGTCCATAATTATCACCTCTCTAAGGGGCTCAGTTAAGAAACATCAAGATAGGAACATGATCTAAAGTCTTCTACTGAATGAGGTGAGACTGACTTACACTTACAAAATAAACATATATACTTTGTTTAGTAATACAGTACTTTTAAAGTAGCAAAGCTACTGAAGCAAAGAGTGACTTCAGTAGAAGTAAAGTACTGTCCTTTGCTATGGTGGCTTTTTCCCCTACTGGAACATGTCTACATTCAGGAGAAAATATTTTTTTTCTCTGTCCAAGAACTATCTGGGCAAGCTAATCTGTCATCAGCCAGCAGTTTCTCTTATAGTTTACTCCCTACTGTACATGCACAGTTTTCAATTTTAATATGCATTAAAATTATTTATGTACTTCAAATATGAAAAAATTAGTAACTGCTGCTTTCTTTATGAG
Organism: Chloebia gouldiae; assembly: GCA_003676055.1. NCBI lineage: Eukaryota > Metazoa > Chordata > Aves > Passeriformes > Passeridae > Chloebia > Chloebia gouldiae. The sequence continues at coordinate 16,113,853 of QUSF01000005.1, read as the reverse complement.
TCAAACCAAATACTTGCCTCAAGTTAAAATTGCTTTAACTTCACAAATGACAGAGCTCTGTAACAGTGTTACCAAGTTTATATTTGGTTTTGGGGATAGGTAATATGAGACGCGTGTAGGAGGAATCTCCTTTAAGTGATGTTTGTTCTAACAATGTTGGAAATTATTTTAAAAATGCTGTTTTGTAAACTTCATTCACAAAGAAAAAAAGGTTGTTAAGTTTTGAACGCAAATAACAAATGAATCAATCAGTAATGATCTCTTTGAAAGTTTTTCTATTTTTGTTTGGGGGTTTGTAAAGACAATTATATTTTTATTAGTTGTGGAAACCCAAAGTAATCTAATGGGAGTTTAAAAAAAGGAGATGAAAATATTTTGGTTTGAAAATGCATATTTAAATTCTTTACCAATTGTTCTTCATTAATTTCAATGCTGGATTTGTTGCCTTTACAAAGAATAAATCTTTTATAGCTGCCAATGCTATAAATTCTTCCTGGATCTAAATCAGATCTGTTCTTTCTGGTGACTTCTGTCTCAGCTGCATCAGTGCAACACCACTGAGAACACCTTTGAGAGAGCAATGAAGAGAGGAGTTAAATGTTTACTTAAAGCTACCTAATTTTGTTAATTTATAAGCAAGACCAGGACAGACCAATACACAATTCAGTAATCCAAAGCTATTTTAACTTTGCAAGACCAAAATCTTTATAAATCAGCACTGCCATTACTAATCTGAACTGTAAGCACACATAAAGCTCCCAGCAGCTGAGTCAGAACCAGTCATTTCCACAGAGCCCCTTTCCTCACTGGAGCTACACACCAAACCCCCAGCAGGACACCTGAGCCTGTTCAGAGGAGTCCTGAACGGCAGGACTTGTTCACTTGCTTGATCTAAAGGAAAGGATGTTTCGTTCTTTATGTGAGGAACCAGTTCTGTTCAATGTTGATACTTACCAGGTCTGGTCTACTATTTTTGAGATATGAAAAGCTTTCACAATGCTCTCAGCCTCCATGGAGCCTGAATGCTGCTGAACAGATGAAAAACAATTCATGCTATCAGATCCTGATTCTCAAGTCAGCATAAAGTCTGCAAGTGCCCCATAATCATTATCTCAGCTTTTTTTTAGTAATGAAGCATTGGTAATTTCACAGAAATAAAAGTAGTATAATAGCATGTGAAAATCTGCACAGCATTGTCCCCAAACTTAGGGACGCAGAACAACACAGTGACTGCACCAGCTGGAGTTGGAAAACTCAGTCATATCAGGTTAACTTCTAGCATTTTATTCTAGTACTTACTTCTAACATAGAACTTCATTCTATCATATCATATAACTTTATTCTATTTACTTCTAGCATAAAACTTCTAGCATTTTATTCTACCACATATTTTCAGGTATACAGATATTCTCTGACTAATTTTCACAAACCTAAAAGCCCAATTCTTTTGCTTCTTCTGTAGGAGAATTTTTACATTGCTTCCCAATACCTATTGGTGCCTCCATGATGTTTAAGTGGAGTTCTGATAGAAGAGAAGAGAGGAGGCACTGAACATTAGAAAAGTTTCTAGCTGGTAATTATTTTTTTAAAGGTAGGCTTTCATACCTCTGGTTTTAGAGGGGTTTTATGTTACATATCTAAACAAATATATTAATTTTTTAAAATAAATAACTTTACTGGTTTTGTATCTGACCAATAAATATTGCAAAGATTCAAATTCACTATTGCACTACTTGAGCTTATAGAGAGTAGTACTATTGAAAATAGTAATATCAAATACTCTGTAATTCTGTGTCATAAGTCTTAAATATAGAACAGAAGATATGGAGTGATATTTAAATGGATATTGATCTGTATGCATGTATAAGCCTGCATTATGCTTTGATTTTCTAGAAGTGGGTAGGAGGGATTAAAGAAGCAACTATTAAAATGCAATATTTCTAGGCATTTTTTACTGTATTTATTCAGGGAACCAGAAGAGAGAGTTTTGTTTCTCTTAGCCAAGAAATGATGAAGAAGTGTTATGGTTTTTTCACCAGGTTTTTCTAGATTTGTGGAGCAGTTGGCCTCTGGGAGATTTAAAAACTTGGCAAAAATCTATACTAACATATTACAAAGGCACAGGTAATGGACAAGAATATGCTTCATGAATTTGAAAGGGAAAAACTGATAAATGTACACACTACAAGCTGAAATAGACATTAAAAAAGACTGATACTGGTAGCAGTTTGAAAAAACATCACCAGCTTACAATTCGTATAAATGGGAAAATATAATGTCATTATACCATTAATTATCATTATTTTTGAGGAGGGCATAATGTTAACAAGCTCAAAATGTGTTTCAGCCCAGATCTAAAATGCAGAACTTTTTACCTGGTTACAACAGAAAAACCAACAATAAATTCTCAGAGGCTTCCTTAGAGAACAAAAAAGGGCAGGAAAAAAGGAAAAAAAAAAGAAGTTTAAAAGCTTTGCCTTTCTTTAAAAATGTGGTCCTGTTAACTTGTGTTATTTACACATCTCAGTGACTCAACAGCATCACAAAGATAAAGCCCAAAGGAAATGTAGCAGTTAATAAATTATTAAGCCATTCTCCTTGAAAACATCAGCACTGGGCAGTGCAAAGGCCTGGCATGCCATGTCAGATGCAAAAGGATCTGCAAACCTGAAAGAGTCATCGGGGCTGGGGAACAGCTGCCTCTGCAGATCCCAAGGCCCACCTGGGATCCACTTACTACAGCCTGTCACTCTCACCGAGTTTAATGCTTATGCAGTCAATGAAACATTAGATGAAGCTAAAGGATGCATCCCCAAAGAATCTGACTTATGCTTTGGGAAACGACCTTTAAACAGTCACCTTCTGATAGAAAATTAACTACAGCTCCCTGCATCTGCAGAAATGCCTTGATGTGTGTGATTTGTTGCTAATGACACACATGCACTGTGCTGGCACTCTTTCTGCTGAACTATCATAGGCACGTATGTATTTGTTTGCGCTTTCTTTGCATTTCATATTTTCACACTTCAGCACATCAGGTATTAGTTGCTAAGGTGACTAATTTAAAATTATAGCAGTCAGTGATTATTCAGTGACAACTGAAAGCCTAGAAACTTATTTGGGTTGTCGGCTTGTTTTAAAAATCAAACTTGCCTGTGGAAGCATTTTCTTAACTCTTTTGTTAGTAGAACAACCAAATCCATTTTCTTATTTTATTAAAAGAACAGTAGCCTGAGTTTGATGGATACTATAATGAGGAACATGATAAACAACCATGATTCTTTTTAGGATCTTAACATAGAAATTTTTATTAGGACTGTACCAAAGTAAAAACCATGTGTATGATACAGAATGGAGGATATGTTTGTGAAATGACATCGGAAAAATGGCAAAAAAAAAAAAAAAAAGCAAATAAGCTAGAAACATACTTCAAAGGAGAACAAGTGAAAATCAAATAATATTATATTTGCAGCAGACCTGACTCTTGCCTATTGCCTAATGTGTGATGGGAACAAAATTGATTATAATACTGTCATTTCAGACAGAACTCTCTCTCAGAGCTAAAATCCTGAAAAGTCATTGGCCATACCACATCCACTATCCCCCTGCCCACCCAAACTGTTCTTTCTGAGATTGGACATGATGCACAGGGTTCCAAATTTCAATTCCTTAGCAATTACAACCAGAGGAGAAAGAAGCATGTCACATGCTGAAGGTGCCAGCAGCACATGTACTTGTGCAGGTGAAGATCCATGTCCAGCCCCAAATCATTGTCTTGTAAAGAAATAGCTACAAAATCATTTCCAACAATGCTTAGTGTCTTACATTTCCCAGGTAGTAGAAACCAAATTGATTTGAAAGACTGCTCTAATAACTCTGTACACAGATACAAAAGCTCTCTATTGGTCTCCCATTTCTTACTGAACACTACAACAATTCTATCACTCGTAAAACTATATTTAATTCTATTTGGAGGGCTGTCAACATTACAAATAGCATATGAAAGACAGTAGACCACACCTTCAAACCACTACAAGTTTTAAGACTTCAAACTAATGGCTTTCTTTGAAGTAATCCTTGCTGGAATTACAGTACATGTGAATTGTTGTTAATTTTTTGCTATTTTCAGTCTTTGGAACAATTACATTTCAATAATATTTTTGCTGCAAAATATTCAAGCTCCCTTCAGTATCAGTACTACCTTTAACCCCTTCTTTCCTCCAGCTTTCTCAGGTGGAGCATTCTCAATTTTTTTTTGCCAGTGGTGCTCTAAGAGAGAAGGGTGTGGTTATTTTTTTTGTTTTGCTGCACTTTGTTAAAAACAGATTTATTCAGCTCATCTAGTGTAACTTCTGAACATCACATTTTCCCAATCAACCTGTGGAGGAACTTTTTGTCCACATAAGAAAAAGAGGACAGTTTACACTAGGAAAATAAAGCAAAAAAAAGGCGTATTTCCAGTGAACTGACTTAAGATCCTAGTAGTACAGACACAACTAAACTCAGGTGTAATGTTTTTTTTAAATGCTTTCTCTACAAAGACACACACAGAGTTAGAAACATTTAACCTAAAATCAACCTTGGCATCTATGTCTGCCCCAAAATATTTGATCCACATTCTAGAGCTCCTCTCCACTTATCATGAGTGCATAGATTCCATTCAGACAAATGTTTCCTGATCTAATTTTGCCAAATAAGATTGACATTAATGCATGGAGAACTTATACTTGTGAAGTACTTCTGGATGTGAAAACAAAGAAATCACTTATTTTCTTTTTTGAAGTAACACAAACCAATATAGCAATAGCAATAAGGAAGAAAACCCCAAATCAGCTGACATAAATCTAACAACCAAAAAAACTATTAGTCTATTTACTGTGGTAGGGATGGAGCATATGAAGACCACAGTTCATTGCATACTTACAGAAAAGACAACAATTACTTAAAAAACAAAAAGAGTGTGTGTGGGGGGGATCCTCTAACAATATCTGCTGAAGAAGACAGAATTAACAGAGAACTCATGCAGGGACACGAATCCCACTTATACTGATCCTATAAATCAAACAGAATACATCCATCTGCTTCAATACATTTGGAAAGCATTAGTTAAGCATATGAAACAAAAACATTCATCAGAAGTACTGTGCTAATATAGACAAGATCTCAGGGACCTAGAAAACAATACAACTCAGGGATGCTGTGAGAGAATGAGATACTATTTAAAAAGACTGGGAAAAAACAATGCAAAAAACTCAAAGTGGTTTCAAACACTCAAGATCTTTACTGACACCTTAAACCTTAAAACAAAGGAAACACAGACTACACTTACACCAACATGTTCCTCAAGAAAAAGAACAAAGGAGACGAAGAAAACAGACAGAGCTGCTTTTATTTTCAAGGCTGTTTCGCTATTGCTTTAATAACACTATTTCTTAAGGCAATCAAGAAATGCACAAGATGTATTTGTGTATTTATTCATAACAATATATTGAAACAGATAGATGTGATTTCTCAATATACTCTATTTTCTCAATATACCTTTTCCACCTTCAAAAATGACAAGCAAAGAGCAGTTTATGCTTTCAATAGGCAAGATTATTTGTTATAGAATTGTTTTTTCCACATTTTACTGAGAATTTTTGAGATATATGTTCTGCTCCAGAAGCTGAATACCAAGTAAATATTGTGCGCTACGTCTGTAGCAGCTTTAAGTGATGTTGGAAAAAAAATATATTCACTAAACTGCCGAACTTTACATTTTGAGTTCTTAACTGGGGTTTTGTCATGTCCCTTTGCACACAGTAGAGCTAAATTGTAAAGCATTGGCCCTGAGGAGCTCAGCTATTCCCCTGACCTGCACCTCACTCGGAGCTTGATCTTGTCTGCTCTGTTATATATCATGGTATTCTCAGCCTATGGGCCAAAAGAGACTCATTATCCACCCGAAAAGCAAAAAAACCCAGTGCACATCTAAATCTCAAACTGATATTTGCATGTCCTTGTTATTTCAACAGGAGCTATGCAAATTCATTTCAAGGATATAATTATAGTTTGAGAATCTTCAGAAACTCCCAGCAGATTTGACATATCCCCCATTCATGGAACTGAAACAGGCTGGGAAAACAAGAGCCACTTTAAACCTCTGACCACTTGCAAATTTTTCTTCCAATTTACATTTGTCTCAAAAACTATACTGTACACTTACAACCAAAGCAGTAATTCTCACTCTATGTGTTGTCATCGTAAATGACCTCACTGTCCAATTTTCAGTCCAATTATTGCCTACCTGCTAGCTACCAAAACCATCTTGCTGCCAAGGAGCTGCAGCAATGTACCTCAAAACCTTGCAGTGATTTTTACGGATTTTTTTTTCTTATTGGTGATAAGTGGATAGATCTCAAATGAAATAGATCACTCTCCATTTTTTAGCGAGCACATTTCAGCTAAGAACCAGATACTAAAATTTTCACATTTATCTTCACATGTGCCTTCCACCTGTCTGCATACAACTTGACAAGCAATTCTAAACAGCTGAACAAGACAATACTTTTAACTTCAAATATAACAAGTACCTGGCCAAATTACTAAACCAGTATTTATATTTCTGCTGCACAACTGAAGAAGGGCCATACTATCACCTGCTTTGTAGAAATGCTGATGAATTGTGATACCTCAAAAAAAAAGGTTTAGAAACACTTCAACACTCACAGCTAAAAGGTATGAAACAGAAGAGGTATGTTTGTCAATATGGAAATTTTGGAAGAGTATTTATAAGCAATCTAAAAGATTAAACTCATGAAACATGCCAGCCCTTATACAAGGCAGATTACAGTAATGTAACAAGGGGAGAGGAATGGCAATGCAAGGCCAAAGTAGAGGATCACACAATTTCAAGTGCTTTTCACTTGCTGTAAGAATGTTATAGGATCCTATCCATCAGAGGTAGGCATCAGCTAAGGCATTACAGCACCATAAGTTGTTCCAACACTATTTTCTTGCACAGGGGATACAAAAGCAATGCCAGGGAAACCTTTCTGAGGTAATCAGTCTCCCACTGAAATCATGAGTCTTGACAGATCTGATAAAAAGCAGAGTCCTAGTGCTCATGCCAAAAGAGATCAGGGGGAAATGAAGGCATTTCCTCACTTTGAACTTTTTGTAAGCTTTCCAGGAGGCATGTGAATGCTATAGAGTTATTATAATGTATTTTCAGGGCAAATATTCATTGCATAATAATTTAAAAGAATCAAAGCATGCAGATTCTTTATGCCGGAAGAAGAGCTCAGGTACAATTACAATATGGTACATAGAATTTCAGGCGCATGTTTTACAATTATATTGATTATACTGAATAACAAAGTGTAAGTAATTCTTAATGGATGACAAGGAGATAGACTGTGGCCTCTGTACCTAATTCTGACCTTCAAAATTACCTTGGACACATTTTTAAGGATAGGACAGCTATGATCCAGCTGTGAGTCTGTGTCTTGTGTAAGTTAATCTTTTATAAAAGACTAACAACTATACCATATAATATTGCTGATTAATTGCATGTGAAGTTATTATTCCAATTCTTCATTAGAAAGAGAACTGTCAGCTTTCTCATCTTACAAACATGCCTGAGTTTCTTCTTTTTCTCAAGGACTGTGCATACTTAAAACTTCTCCTGCCTGAGTTTTGAATCCATTCACATCTTCGAGCACAAGTATCAGCCCCCATTTTGTCAATGGTTCAAACCACCTGGGCAGCATTTCCAATTCTGTCTCTCCCTTTGTTTATGCTGTTTTCTCAGCACTCATGTCACTGCTCCTGCCCCAGTATAGTATTTCTGAATGGTAGTTGGCTTAAAAAAGCACTGGAAAGAGATTATATTGGGGTATTGTATTGGGGTAGCATAATATAGGTAGCAATTCCTGCTCTAGCACTTTCTCTGTCTTCACATTTCTTTGTGTTTCCCCCTACAAGGAAGGAAGTGGGAGGAAAGTTACTGATGCTCATTTGTTAGGTTGTAAATGCACTGAGCAGCATTTGCGTATTTGCCAGTAGAATCCTGTAAAAAAAAAGATCTGCTGGTCTGGGATCATTTTTTTCTCATGTTAACATAGAAGTTGGGCTGGAATTTAAAATACAGCACTTGGATGCCAAGAAACCTGGCAAATTCTCAAACCAGCAGGTGTTTGAGAAAATAAATAAATTATCAAAACAATTCTCAACAGTCCAGCTTGCAAAAGTGTTAAAAATAACAGATATATGCATTGTTATTAAACACTATTTTAAGAGCAGCTAACCAAGACAGGTGAAATATGCTAGACATTTTACTTCTGCCAGCTTTCAAAATATGACTTTTTTTTACACATTATTTATAGAAATCTGTAGGGATAAGATTCACAGGAATGAACAAGACAGTGAGAAGGATTATTCATTCTTAATAAAACACTAACCTGGTCTGAAAACCTCTGGGAGATAGATTTCACAGTCTTCCCAAGACATCTCAAACAGTGCTTAGCTACCCTAATGTCCAAATATCCCTCTTGCAACAATTAACACATTATTTCTTGACCTGCTGACAGAATGACCCACACTATTGTTCCCTGCTCCTTACCACCAGTCTCGTAGGTTTCAGGAAAAGGACAAGATCTTTCCACCAATTTCCTTTCTTTAGAGAAAGTCCAGCAGTTAGGCTGTTGTTCCTTCAGATGAAACACTCTGCACTTTTGATTTAAGCTTATTCTGTTACTTTTCCAATGTCTTGGATCCAAAATTTTATTGGTTTGTGAATCCCAGTGGCACTATAGGTGAGGCCTTACAAGTGCTGAGAGATGCAGAGGGAATTGCTTTATGATTATTTCATATGACACTCAGGCTTGCATCCCAACAGATTTATTTTTTTTCTTTCTCTTCAAAAAATTATTACTGTGTGGATTCACATCTATGAACAATGCCTTGCTACTGCAATTTCTTTTCTAGAGAAAAGTGGTTCTCCCATCCTGAAGGTATGACTTAATATTGCTACTTTAAAACTGAATGGCAGTTTATTAACTGCAGTTTCATGCTCACAAGCCCAGTATATGAAGACTGTAATGTTAATCCCTTCCATCCAAGTGTTTGTGGCTTCTCCTAGCCTGGCACTGCTAGCAAAAGTTAATAAAACTACTCTAAACATTCAAAGATCTCCATGAAAATATTGACCAGGAGTGGAACCCACATCTCCACAAAACTTCAGCCCCTGGTTGTTTAGCTGGTAGATGGTTCACCTTTCCTCTGCATATAGAGCAGTCTGTAATTTTATTGTTCCTAACAAAATTTTGTTGTTTGTTTTTGTTTGCAGTATGGAAGTGCAATGGAAGTGAAAGGCAATGTATGTACTAAAATTTCCAAACGTATCACTCCATTTGCTAAGACACAAAACAAAACACCCACTCCAGTTACATAAAAGTCTGTTCTCCCTAGTGCATCTGCAAATCCTCATCATTCAATCATTTAAGTTGCAAAAGACCTTTCAGATCATAAGAGTCCAATCCCAATGTCATGGCTGCTTCTGCTTTTACTAAGTGGAATACTTACATTGATTGAAACTTTATATGAAGACAAATTTATGAGAAGTTTGGTTTGCCTCCAAGGCTGGAATTGCAAAAAAGTTCATGATGTTAATAAAGGTGCAAGTAATAATGGCACACTAATCAAAATCAGTAAATAGGCAAGAGTTGGAACATCCTTTTATGTAATGGAAGCGGGTAACTTCTGTTTTCACTGTTTGGTGACATTAATGCAGTAATACTGAGTAACTGCTGACAATTAGCCAGAAGATGGAGCAGAGGTCTTGTAAGAAAATCACTCCCTGATGGCAAAATATTGAAAATTCAATTACACTCTGTTTATTACAGGCCTACATTAGGAACTGCATTCATAATAAAGACCTTGATAATATACAAATAATCACAGCACAGGGGAGTGCTTTGCTAACTTTTTTACTCCTAGATGCATTCTTCAATATTGAGTTTTTAATATATCCAGACATATCAAAATGTGTTCTATAAAGATTTTTCAATTAAAATTCCTTAAATAGAGTAGTATGATATGTGAATAATGTTCTAAAAGACTAGATAATTCTATTACAGGTCTTTGAATAAAACAAGGTGTAGATACTAATTTTTAAATACCCTTCAGGAATTGTCCAGATCTTAGAATTCATATTTGTGTTTCTATGAAGTATGCTATCATGCGAAGATCATAAAATTCATATAGGCTACAGAACTGAATAGTTTCTGTATATATTCACATTTACATATCTGAATACTTTCTATCCACCTGAAAAAAGCCAGCAACTTGAAGGCAAGCATATCCAATTTCTGCGGATCAGTTTGAAGTGATTGAATAATCTAGTTCCTACTATAGCAATTACACAAAATGCTCCCAAGAAGAGGAGGTAGTTATAAATTCATGCTATGACAATGTGTATTGGATACTGCTGAATAATTTAGTTTCTGAATGAATTTAGTCAGCACTTTGTTTAGGCTTTTAATAGTCTATTGCCTACTTTAAAGACTTCTAGCTGCAAGTTCTTCAGCACAAAGGCTTTAAACTGATGTATTTCAAATCTCTCTATATGCTTACTGATTTTAATTGAATTTTTCCAGGGAAAGCAGTAAGACCTAAATTGGAACAAAAAAGTCCATTGTCTTCACATTTAATTTTGCCATATATATTGCTTAGAAAATGCAAACTCTAGGAAAAAAAGTACTAAGCACAGTATTCCACAGGTTAGTTGTCTCCAATTTTGTTTGAGAGAGATTCCTATGCAAACCTGGTGTCAGAGTTTCACCATCAGCTACTGCAGATCTGACATTAGCTCCTGCCTGGCTAGGTTCTGTGTTACAGAAACTATATGGATCCAAACATTCCAAATCTCACTTGTAAAATCCACCCCATTTAGGGAAGAAGTCTCATGACTGAAAAGGGATTCCCTGAATCCACAAGGCACAGTAACTCGCAGTGGTGCTCAAGCCACTGACATTCAAGGTAAGGTCAAATGACTGGATCAGACAAGACCTTGGTTCTGAAGAATATGCCCCAAATACAACACACACTTGCACAAGAAGTAACAGATGATACCTCTGGTATTTTAAATTTTCTGGAACCAGAACCCTCCAGCCTTGTCCAGCTAAGCTTGGATGCTCCTATGACAATTAGGAAAAAAAACAAAAAAACAAGACAGAAAGAAAAAATGAATTTGGTGTTCTCTTCTGTGGTCAGTGAATCTCTCACACTGCCCACACAAACCCCTTCAACAGCCACACTAAGTCGTCATTTAACTACTGTGAAAATGCAAAACCCATGGAAATAGAGTTTTATTATATTATAAGATTTCCTTTGAGGCAGACTCCTTCCTAGCAAAGATGAGATGAATCAATGTCACATTCTTTTAGCTTAAAAGTGTGTTGTTTTTCGAGACTTCTTCTCTGAATTAAGGCATAAAAATGAGATGCAGTGCACTTTGTGGGATAGTTTAACTAAGTACAGAAACTGGAAGAAAGACTAGGTAACTTGTGTTCTTCCCAACATCACTCCCCTTGTATCTGCAAGTTTCTCATCCTGCCTAGTACATTTGATGGGAAGTCACAACCAGGGGAAAAAAACCAAAATCTCCACACGCTCATGGCATCCAGCCACCAAGCTGCATCTTGCTCCATTAAATCATTCTGATCCATAATATCAGTCTGTTCAGGTGCTACCTAGAAGGGCAGTACACAAACTCAAGCCAAATCTGTAGCTGTTAGGAGTGAAGTCCTGAAAACTGCAATACATGTGCATGCATGTGCATACATGTGCATGCATCTCCAGCTATTGATATTCACAGGCCTGCATGGTTTTTTTCCCTCTCCCAGTCTGCTGATTGGTGATGGCTCCAACCAAGTTCTATAATCTAGAATAGTATGAGTTGATATGTTCCAGCTTTCTTGAGATCCTAGCTGATGCAGCATGCTTTACAAGAATTCCAGCAATGTCTGTCAATCTGCATAAGGATTTGGTCCCTCCTCAAGCACATTTCCACAAATGACATTTTGTAATGCTTAGCTGTCTGCAAAATCCTTTTATTCCTGTGTCCTGTGTTACATGGCCATGCAGTGAAATTACAAATGGAATACTTCTTGCAGAAGCGAGCCTTGCAAGTTAAAAAGCTGTGCACCAGAGGAGTCTGAAGAATGAAAGCACCAAAATGAGAAGGGCTAATAAGAAATGTATGGATTTATTGACTCTTTTCAAATGCAGACACCTGACAGGCTAAAGTCATCCCACATTTCAGAATGAGGAAATACTATGAAGACAAGCACTTTCTCTTGAATTCTGCTGTGTCATCCTCCACAGCTGCAAAAGAAATGAGGCCACTTCTGGTTACAGCCAGCTCTGAGGAGCTCCTGGCAAGATACTGCAGAGAAAATACACGACAAACTAGTTTAGTATGGTGTCAGAACAGAGAGCAGAGAAAGGCAATGCTCTGACCAGATAGAACTGCTACCTGCACCTGGTTAACCCTGGATTTGCTTTCCACAGTTTCAACTACCAAATTTATGGCAGACATTTCCTTACTCTACAACAGACCAACTCAGCTGGGAGAGAGAACAAACACGAATGGGCTGCAGTGATACACACGTGTCCAGCACACATAATGGCAGGTGTTCTAGTGCCAGCAGCTGCTTCAGCTGCCCCAATGCTACATGGCTGGTAGAATGCAAGCCAAGTAAGACCTTCTGTCACCAGTGGAATCTGGAGGTTTTTCCTCTTCCTTAATCCACTGCAAAGGAGTAAATCTCCATCCAATGTCCCTGCAAGGTTGAGTGTGCTTCTTCCTGATACCCACCTATGACTCCAAAAGAGCAAGCATCTTCCTTCATTTCCAAGAATCAGTGGCTGACTATAATGTGGCATGTTCATTTTGTTCAAGAATGGAATCTGGCTTGTCTACCTGATGATAAATTGTTGCCATGCTTTTGGTGGAATGGGAGAAGAGTGGAGGAAAGGCCAGTGCTTCATTAAGATGTGATGAGACCAGTTCAGATATTTCCATGGAGTTGATTTCACCTCCTCTCCCTCATGCTTTGTGCATACTATGGGAAAATATGAAGCACACTGAGCGAGGCACTATGTGCAGCTCTCCAAAACAGGAGGTGGAGACACTTGTGCCCATTTTCCAAAAAAAGAAATTTAATCTGTGACTTAATCGATAAAATTTGAAGCCTCAGGTTGAAGAGCCCTGAACAAGAGATAAGAGAAAACGTAAAAAATGGTATTGTAGAGGAGCATGAAAAATGTCAGAACTTGATCTAAGAGTACTGATATAATCAAAAATCAAAATAATTAATCCAGGAAGTACATAGCAATTAGCCAAAGCTTGTACAAGGACACCATCTCAGCTGTACTCTGCTGTAATGGGAGGTGCCCATGCAACCGAAGAAAGGACAGCAACCTCTGCTTTTTCACTCCAGTACAAGTAGATAAAGAACACATTTCCAGTAATAGCAATTAGCAATAGCAATACACTTTAAGAACATACAAAAATATTTGCATTTATTCAGAATGTGCACACACAAGCATCTTAAATGCTTATAATTTGTGCATCTCATCTGAAATTACTAGAAATTGCTAGGTTTTTGCACCCACTTTGGTATTTTTAATTGTATAAAATTTAGAGAGATTATTTGCAGGATTCAGAAGCACTTCTAAATTTATACAAGTTAGGCCCTCTGTAAAGTTACTGCAAATATATCTTGATTTTATATATATTTATGCACACACCCCCATATATATATATATATACACACACACAAAAAATATTCCCAACTGTTTCAAGTTCAAGAAGTTAAAAAGGCAGATTTAGTATATTTGATAGAAAATAAGCAGTATGATGCTAATTTATAAGTAGGAAAACAAAACCAGAAAAATTAAACCACGTGCAAATGCAGATACAGCAAATTAGTGACCAAATCAAGATTTCATTAAAGTGCCTCTCACTTCAAAGCAAATGCTCTGAAGGCTTCCCACATATAAAGTTCAGAAGAAATTGATAAGCAGAATGAAAGACACTGGAACTGGAGTTTAGCTGAGCTAACAGTTGTGCTTTAGTAATTACAAGTGATCAGCACACAGAGTCTAACAGGTCTAACTGGAACTCGCAGCACAAAACACAGCACCGATTCAGGACAAAATTTAATGGACATAATGAGCCATTATCATCACATCCAGGAGCATGGTACATTTTCTTTGATTCTTTCCACAGACTATCCAAAACTCAAGTCCACTTAGCTTGTGAAGTCTGATGAGAGCACAGCCTGAGGTAATACAGACACAAAAACAACTCATAAAAGATTAGGTCAGCTTGATCTAACAAGGAAAAATATAGAAGAACCACACTGGAAAAAAGGACTGTGGGTTTTTGGGAGGGAAAGGATTTGGCTTATTTTATTGTTCTATTTTGTGGGGTTTTTTAAATTTTTTTTTTATTTTTTTGTTTGTTTCTGAAGGCAAAACACCATAATCACACATTTTGATAAAAACATTTTACATTGTCTGGCTTTTTTACAGGTTCTGGGAAGAACCACCATTGCTCCATAAAAGCAGAATCAGACAGCATGATAGAAAAACATTCAGAAAGCTTTTTTTTTTTTTTTTTTAATACGACCAGGAAATTTCTTCCCATACCTGGTAGTGTACTAACTCTACTTTAAAATCAAAAGGAAAAATGGATTTTCAAATAATCAAAACTAAATGCTTACTTCAAATTCACATTATAAATTCTGGGGTAACCAGAATCAGTAGGGAACCAGTTCCCCATAAGAGATTGTCTCTTGTGTTTACCAAGCACAGATACCTTTATCATTGAAAACAAAAGAAAAATCCCTCAGTTCAATTAACTCTCCTGCTTCAACAAAAGTACATTGCAGTAGAATATTTTTTAAAGGAATAATTTATCAGAATTCTCTTTAATGCTTTTTATAACATTGAAATACCTCAGAAAAGAGGATGAAAAATTCAATTGTGTAGAGCTGATCAGAGGAACAAAAATCCATTCTGAATGAAGGTAAGCTGATTAACTTTTTTTATAAAAATCAATGCATTTGATACTGCAAAGAACAAAGAATTTGTAAGGAAACTAGAAATGAACTTTTTTTAATAGTAAATTACTAACTACAAGTACACAGACTCTGTAACCATATTTTCAATATTGTTAGAGTTTTTTAAGTCCAAGAAGTGCAAAGATGACTCTCTGGATAAGGAAAATGTTGTTCATGTTTACAAAGTGGACGCCAGCATTTTCTGGGTAAGTTTCATAAATAGTTTTATATTATATGTTACATTTAGGAAAAAGGTAAGAACTCTAATGTATATTTTCAAAAATGGATCAGAGCATTTGTAACAACTGAAAATGAATTTTGAAATTTATATACATATCACAGAGCCATTTAAGCCACACTTGACAAATACTGCCTTGTATCATGGGGACTCCAAAATGATTCCAGTTTAAGTAATGTTGACATATAGCTAACTTCCAAGTTACTAATCTTTATAAACTCCTAATTGCCGGCAGCAGAGAAAGGAATTATTTTTACATAGCTGTATTTTTTATGTCATGGAGATTGTTGCATAGGAATAACAACAGGCATATGAACTCTCTCTGTGCTGATTTCTACTCATAGCCTAATGGCCAGCAGATCCCAAAACATTCTAATAATTTACATTTTGGGATAAGACAGAAACACTCACAGGACACTGAAGAACCTTCAGTCTCAAAAACTCTTACAAACTATTCCAGAGGATTACTAGCACTGTATAAATAAAATTAAAGTCTGCTGATGAACTACCAGATCCTGAAACTTTTAAAACATTTTCATGTGTATAGGAACTGCCAGTAACCAGCATAGCTATTTGACAACTTGGAGCTTTTCCTTTGAAACTAAAAATCTCATGGTTACAAGTCCTTCCACTCCACAGTATTGTCCTGCTGTATTTTCACAGAGAAAACCTAAATTTTCAGTAAAATGCAGAAAGCAAATGAGAAAGAGGGGAGAGTTAGAACCACAAAAATGTGAAACCATTTGTCCATCCATCCGTTTTGCCTTTTCAACTTCTACACACACAGGACAGATACAAATTCAGGAAATGCCCTGGCTGAACAATTTTAGGGCAGGGACTTCTGGCAAGACCCCCAACCTTCTGCAGCTGCAGAAGGAATCAATGAAAGACAGCTGAAGCACAACACAGCTAATCTAATGAGCAAATGTAAGCCTGGAACAATGGACTTTTACACTCAGCCCACTTGTATATCAAGTCTTCCTGTGAATTTAGTCAACATTACCTATATTAATTTGATTTTTTTTTCTCTGGGAAAGATTTTCAATATCACTTCAGTGATTTAGAACCACAAGTCCTATTACAACTTGTGAGGATGTGAGCTCTCAATCTCCAGGGTGACTTAAAAAAAATCTCACTCTACCTGTAAAATGGAAAAACAATCATTGCTTTCTGCCCTCTAACTGCACTGATACAAGGACTAAAAGGAATATTCAGCACTGCCCCTGCATGAACTCCTCACTTTTGCAAGACTCGAGAGGCTAATATAACCTTATCATGACTTCAGGTCAAAAGATTGAGTCTAATGGACCAATGGAAGGAATTAATTTCAGAGCTCAGGACCTTTAATTGAGAACAGATGGTGCCTAGTCCCTATAAATTTAAAGTCTGGGGCCTGTTAACAAAAGCATCTAATCTCATCTCAATTGCCATAAGCAGCCAGGATCCAGCAATATTGAGTTTACAAAACAATATAACAATCTCCTGGAACTCTACTGAAAGCAAACAAGCAGCAAAGACAGTTAATGAATAAGACGTCATATGTTCTCTGCAGCTAAAGTAGTTAAGGGAACGAGCAGCAGAATTCCCCACTGAGTGCAGCTTTCAAGCAATTTTAAATAAATCTCCTTACAGAGCATACAGCGATCACGCAATGAAGAACTTAGCAGCTTGAACAATTCTAGTTACATCTACATGGAAGGAGACTGGACACTATCTATTTAACCAAGGCCATATTCTTTCAAAGTAATTTTGACCCAGGTATCTTGTAAACCTTGAATATTCAAAAGAAATTCAAAGATTATAAAATACCTTGATAAATTCAATATTCATCTTCAACAGCAGGAAGAAAAGAATTTTGAAACCTTCTAAAAGAACTAAATTTTGCCTCAAAGTATCTTAGACTTCTCACTTGTGCTATTTTTCTTCAAACTGCACAAGTGACTAACACAGTGAAACTCACTGCAAAAAGAAATTCAAGTTTTGTAGAGGAAAAAAGGAAAAAACCAACCTAAAATCTTTAGACAGTCTGCCACAGGTGCAGACTGAGACTCCATAGCATTAGTCATCAGCACTTATCCAAAGCAATTTATTCGTAACTTTAAAGTCGTTTATAGAAATATTACATTAATAAAACCCCTGTGACTGGGGTGGAGGGGGGGGGGGGGGGGAGGAAAATCAATCTCTCCAGCATACAGTAATTCCGTGGCAGATGTGAAATACCAGAATAACTTTCCCTTGCCCATGCTCATGACTGCACATGTATTCACTCTGAAAATGCTTCAAAGTTTCTAGGTCATTTGAAGAAGAAACAACTGGTCCTCAGCCCTGTATGTTTACGAAGACTATGTGTATGACAAAAATCGGTGTAAGAAAAGGTGCTGTAAGGATGACCATGTATGCATATATATAACTGTATACAGACATTTAGGAATCTGCTCCACCACAAGGACAAAAAGGAACCAATAAACAGTCAGCTAGAAAAGCAGCCTGTGGTCTGTGCCTACTCTGTCATGGCCTGACAATCCAAAACCTGGGTTTCCCAGATCAGTAGCTTCTTTTTCTGTTGTGAATACTGCACTGGAGATGGAACTGCTCACATTTTGTCTCAGGTGTACCTAGTCAGCAGCCACAGTACCCCAGGGAGGGTACCCCAGCAGCAGTATGGATCTGGCATAGCAGCTGCACAGCATCGTCAAACTCTGAGAAAACCAGCATCTATTATGGATGTTATTACAGCAGTTATGAGATATACACACCTACTAAACATTTGCATACTTGTAATTTAATCCATAATTAATTTACATTATTCACCCTTCCTAACTGCATGCTGTGTGTTTGTAACTGTAAAATCTAAAAAAAAAAAAAAAAAAAAGAACAAAGAACAAGAAACTGAAGTAAGAAGTAAGATAGTGGTAAGAACTTTGCAAATTTCCATGTACTATACAAAAACCTGGACTAATCCATAGTGGTATCAAATGCATTTCTACGGAAAGATTTCTAAGATGGAGTGCAAAAAAACCTCAACAATTATTATTCCTGGTTTCAGTGAACTAAAACCACATTTCTTTTCTGCAACATACAGGTGAAAACAAGAGATAGCTAAACAACCTGACACAATTTAGGAAGAAAAGGGTATACCGAAGGAGGGGAAGAGTGTGGAAAAAAATTAAACCCACAGCTTCTTAACAAGCATTTCTTTCCTGATATTTGAGACTTTATCCTCTTACCTTAAATCAAGAAAAAAAAAAGCTTAAATTTCACCAACAGATCAGACAGCATATTATTGAGACTCAGAACAGTTCTGGCTTGAAACTTGATTTTCTACTGAATCCTCATCTGTATCAAAGAAAAAAAACTTTATCCAAAAAACATCAAAGTCTTTACATGGTTTTAATAAGAGTTAAAGATCTGTCTATTACAAAAGCCTTTGCAGCTTTTTGTAAAAAAAAAAAAAACTCGACAAATTTTCTCCAGCTGTTATTTGACCAGCATACAAATGCTGTTACCTATAATTATTATTGACACTCTTACCATTGCACAGCTTATATTTACTTTAAAGTTGAAATCATTATTAGATTATTTCTCAATATGACATAATTATACAAGGATATGCAATTAAAATCTCACTTCAGATCAAAATTAGATTAAACACAAAAAAACACCTTTAAAACAACTGAATATGAATAATCCTACTTTTTATATAGGATCACTACTATTTAGACTTTATCTCTGCCATTCATTTGGTTTTAGCTGATGAATATATAAATGCCTCTGTGTGTATACATACTCCCACCCTGGTATCAACATACCTATACAGGAAATTAGGGAAGTAGCTGAGAAACTTGCTTTCTAATGATAACCAAATAACCTCACACCTTTGACAGATTTTTTTTCCTTCTTTTTATTTCAGTAATAATTACATCGATAAGCCTGATTCAGCAAATTTGTTGCTCTCTAATTAATTAATTAAAACAATTTACTGCTACCACTGTGATTTTTCAAGAACATCAAAACCACATTCCAAATCAAACCAGCAGATCATCAATTTACAGATGTGCAAAGCATACATTACTCTTACGGCAACCTCACATATAAAGTCTCACACATTCAGAAGAACACATATGGTTTAGAGGAAATTAAGAGCAATATTTTTATATCAAAATTAAAATGAGGAGAAAAAAGTCTATGAAAAGTTAACCATTTCCAGTTAGAAGAGAAAAACAATATATAAATATTCATATTATATTAAATTGCAGAGCAACATTTTTATAGCCTTAATTTTATCAACATGCTTCCTGCTGACAAATTTTGGGGTTGAATAAGACACTTGACTCACAAAAAAAAAAACAGAAACAAAAAGGAAGTGAAGAATTTCTATTGTGCTGCACCCACTTTATTGGGGACTGACAGCAACTACAGCAGCATTTAAAAATTGTTTTGGAAAATACATTAGATGATTAAATATCCACATGATCTCCAGCAATCTATTTCTCTGAGTTACTTTAGGAATGCCATTGTCTGAGCTAACCTCTGCTTTTTGCTATTTGCACTGCTTGCTTCTGGTCCTTTTTGCCATTCCGTGGCCTTTGTAACAGCTGCAGTATCTAGACAGGACAAACTGGATGCAACAGGCTGAGCTCCCTCCCAGTCTCTTCTAGTGTCTCGTATTTAGAACCTCTGGTTATGCTTGTTAACCTTGCTCTAGCCCCCCAGTTGGCTGGCATTTGCCTCAGAATGTAGCCCCAAAGCAGTTATGGAGACACCACTTCTGTCTTAGCACTGCACCAAGTGCAGCAGCCAGATTCTTTCAGTAGCACTATGTATGTGTACAAAGGCACATGATAAATTTGTGGAAGAAACCCTCCCATACCAGAGCAAACACCACTACCCAGTGATCACTGAGACCCTGAGGTGATGGCTACCCAGGAGGAAACAAATGTTTCCTGGACATGCAGGATGGGGATGGGGAAGCCAAAACTCAATGAGGTTGAGAAGCCCTTGCACAGCAGAGAAAGTGGGAGCTGTAAAGCACCACTTCTGCAAGCTGGGCATACACATGTCCAGGGGCCCAGACTTGCAGCATCCACGGGTGCTGGCAGAGATGACCAAAGTCATTGGAAGGTCACTGTCTGATTCCTTGAAGTGTAATGGCAATGGGGGAAAGCTCCTGATGACTGTAGAAGATAAAGGTCATGTTATCTTCAAGATGGGCAAGGAATATATGAGAAAGCAGAGGCAGTCATCCTCACCCTGGTCTCCTAGGGAAGATGATAGAACAAATACTGCTGGAGTTACTCTTCAAATGCTGAGATAGGCCTCCAGGAAAAGAAAGTGAATAACAACTAACTTGTATTTGCCAAAGGCAAATCACACCCAAACAACCTGAGTGCTTTCTAGGAACAGCTAATTGTCTCAGCAGATAAAGGGAAAGCAGCAGATACTGTTTTCCTTGACTTAAGCAAGGTTTTCAGACTGATCTCCCGTAGAATCCTGGTAGCCAGGCTGCAGGGAGATGGACTGAATGAGTGAGCTGCAAAGAACATCTTGTGGAAAACTGGTTGTATGAAGAGGCTGACAGAGTAGTGTTTTGTAGTGCAAAAAGCAACTCTTGGTCAACATTAATGGCATTCATCAGTAGCTAATACTGGGATAATGTTTTTGTATACTACATTTAACATCTTGAGAATGAGTAAGATGGATTGTGCCCTTAGCAAGTTTGTGGATGACACCAAGGTGGAAAGACTGACCAGCACACTGCAGGGTAGGATTGCCTTTTGAAGGGATCTCAACAGACTGTAAGAAGCAGCTGGGAAAAACCTCATGAATTCCAAAGGCAGAGTATCCACAGTAACAGTACTAGCTGGGAGCCCACTGGAAAGCAGCTTTGTAGTGAAGGAGCTGGGCAGTCAATGTGGACAAGTTCAGCAGTGTGCCCTTTCAACAATAAGCCTAACCACATACTGGGCTGTGTTCAGGAGAATGGAGCCAGCATACCCTGGGAAGTGATTAGTCCCTTTTATTCAGCATTTGAAGGTCACATCTAGATGACAATATTCTGTTTGGGGCTTCCCAGTACAACACTGATAAACTGGAATGAATTCAGTGAAGACTGCCCATGGTGACTGGAGTGCTGAAGCATACAAATTGAGGAGAAGCTCAGTGAGCCTGAAAGGCAAAAGGTAGAAATCTAACTTTGGTCTTCCATTACCCAATGCAATGGTCACAACAGCAGCAAGTGAAACTGCAATTTGACATAATGGGGAAAAAAAATCACAACAAAAATGGTTAAGCACCAGAACAGTTGCCCTGAGATGATGTAAAATGTCTCTTCTTGCTTGTTATAAAGCATAAACTTTTAACAGTTTTTTTTCCTAGGGTGCTTGCCATCTAACTGATTAGAAAGGTTTCTCCTCCTTTCTGTTTGCCACTTCTGAAGTGGTTCTGTTTGTTTTTACCTTCCAGAACCACATCCATCGTCAAGGATTTCTCACGCATGAATCATAAACAGCCCAGAACACGTAGGACATATGTACACCATACATGCAGAACAAAATTTATTTATCTAAGCAACCTCTAATCCTTTCTTTAGGAGTATAAATATTAGCTCTGTGATCAGTTACTCAGGTAGCAAATGCTGAAAAACAAAAACAACCAGAAGAAAACCTACCAGCAATATAGTCGTTTTTCATTGCTATGTAAGAAATCAACTCCCTCTCTTTCTTTTTCTTAGTATTCACATTTCTGTACAACTCTACTTTTTTACTGATTCTGTCTCAATGTTATTTGTATGTCTAGACCTCCCCAAGGTCCTCCTGAAACATCTTCATATGCTCATCCTCTGAAATTTGACTTTCCTTCTTTTTTTCTGCATGGTGTTTTTTCCCTTAAAATTTAGATTTTTTGAGAAATCCTGAGATATGAGAGTTGGTCTTTAAACAGCTCTTTCACCACTCCTTAACACTAGAAAGATTTATAAGCTTAAGAGACAAGAGCGAATTCTCTGAAATTTTCTGCTTTGTTTTTCCTTGCAGATCCCAATTCTAATTTCAATAGTGTCAGCTGTAGCTAAACCTACACTTCCTGCACATCAGAAAATTTATACAAGTGTTGCCAAAGAGCCTCATCCCCTGGCCTGACAGTCTACACCAGACTCCACCATATTAAGATGATCCTTTAGAATCTCATGCCTTTCCTTAACATCAAGTTCAGTGACACTCAGATCTATGAAACCCAGATCACACAAAATTAATGTAAAAAGTCAGCTGTTGCTTCTTTGGCTACCACTAGCCAAATGAATTATGAACCTGAATTTCACCTGCATTAACAATTAGATTATTAACTGAAATATATCCACATTTCTATTACTATCATAACAGAAACGGAAAACTGGCATAACTATAGAAAACTTATAATATTTCAGAAAACCAGATAATTACTTTTGTTTATGGATTTGTTACAAATGTCCATAAACAAAGAAAAATTTGTATGCATGTTCAATATTAGATATTATTTCAGAGCTGATTTCTGTCAAGAATAAAACAGATTGATTCCCTGGTCATGAAATTTTTTGGCAGCAAAGCAAGATTTAAGGCATATTGGCATGTTTAATGAGGAGCAGACAATTGCTCGATGGAGATCTGTGGAAAAGAGTGAAGAAATTGTAATTGGTGGTATGGCAGTAAGACGAGGATTAATTCACCAGCTATGTGGCTGGTTTTGATCAGTAGGCTCAGCATTTGGCTAGCAGGTGCAGCTACTATTCAATAGTGTTCATTTAAATCAAGTTTTGTGCCTTAGCATAAAGAAAGATGTTAAATGGGTGAAAGCAGGTGACACTACTTCCTGAATTATGTGCATTATTTAATAATGCAGTGTTCATTTATATGTTATAGACGAACTGGGTTAGAGACAACAGATTAAAATGTCTTGACAAGTATGTTACCAATGTATTTCTTGGGTTTCAGAGATCTGAATGCCAGTAAATTCATCATTCTGGAAGGACAAGAAAGTATTAGGTTCACAAGAATACTGTCTTCAGAAACTGTCTGAAGTTGCAGGGGAGGCAAGTAGGTGCCCATGCAGTTAATAAAGTGATATTTTCTCCTTATATGAGCCCTCAGCAATAAAAAAATCTACCAGTAATATCTACTTTTCTGTATCCATGAAAAATTGGTCTAAGTTTCAAACCATTTATCTAACCAATTCAGAATGACTGCCTGAGGCCATGAACTTGACTCCCTCTTTCCCTTTATTCTTTTTATTTTGCTATATCCTGATGCCCTCTGGTTTTCTAACAAACACCAATCAGTG
This sequence comes from Chloebia gouldiae, assembly GCA_003676055.1. Lineage (NCBI taxonomy): Eukaryota > Metazoa > Chordata > Aves > Passeriformes > Passeridae > Chloebia > Chloebia gouldiae. Next base: position 16,090,195 of record QUSF01000005.1, on the reverse strand, counting down.
CAAAGCTTTCACTAAACAACAACAACAAAAAAATCCCCACATTCTAATGCCATCAGAACTACTTTCTGTGTGCCCAGGTAGTTTTTGTGGCAGTCAGCTATGTGGCATGCATTTATCTGAAGTGGCCCACCCTTTTTCAGAAGCACCATCACTACTGCTTCCAAAGGGGTAGAAGGTGACATGGACTTGACCGAAGATTTCAGTCTTATATGAGTAACTTTCCAGTCAGAATCATTGCCACAGCCTGACTTGCACACCAGCATGACACAAAAAGCACAAACAAAATCAGTTATATAATTTTACAGGAAGGAATAAATAAATAAGAAGAAAAATAAAAGGTGCTGCACTTCTGGAATAAGTTGCTCAATTAACTTTCATATGTTGTTTATTAACCTTCTGATGTCTCATTAAGTCAAGGATTGCAGTTTAATGGGTTTAAAAAATAATTTAAATATAGAAGTGGATTCTAAGATACCTTAAAAATAGATTGACCCTTTAAGCAAATGGGCCATTTGAAGCCTAACTACGGCTTCTAGCATACTCGCCTGGAATATTTATCCAGTTTAAAAGACAAGCTTTAGCAATCTTAGAACAGCTTAACAACATAAAATTACTGGCAAGCTTGTAAGAGACAGCCAGCTTGTATTTCAAAGCAACAGCTCCTCGAACAATTACCAACATAAATTTCTTGATGCAGCATTTATGAAATAACTTGCAATGAGAATGGAGAAGAAAGCCTGAAAAAGCATGTGCGTGCTCAGTGTGCTCCAGCTGATACATCACACTGTACGTGACACTGGTTGGTTGCCCAGATTAGCAGATGCAGGCCCTCTTTCAGGCAGGCTGACATGACAAATCTCTCAGAATATGATGCCAAGAGTCATACATGGCACTTGAAGGAAGTAAAAGAAAAATATTTCTTTTCAGAATTATTTACTGAGCAATATCTTAAAACAACCTTTGATGTGAGATTACATCTATTAACCCTATGTTTGATATGTGTTCTGTTTAAAAAAAAATATCTGGTGGCAGTCACAGAATGTTCTTAGTATATTTAAAATTTTCCAACTTGATAATGTGCAATGTTATTTGTTTAAAGAAACCTCTAAACCTTCCAAGATGATTTAAAACTTTAAACATAAACATACTATTTCAGAAACATACTACTAGGACTTTGACAAATAGTAGGTTAGTATTTTCAACAAACTATTTCTTCTTGCTCATTCTAATTATGCAGCATAATTGCAAGTTTTGCCTTTCTGAGGGATATGCAATCCACAATTATTTCAGAAGAGCCAGTACCTAACAGTTGCATGGAAGGAAAGGAAATGCTATTTTGATGCTGAGCTTCTCTTCCTGCCTAATTGGTAAGAAAGAAAACCCCAAGTACATTCAGCAAATTGTTAATCCTGAGATCATAATCCTGTACGATGAGTCTAAGTTCTCATCATCTTGACAAGTCCCATAAACTCCAATAAGTTTTGAGCCAATAACTCCAATAAGGCCTGATTATGGCAATGGACTATTTAAACAGTGAATAGTTTTACTGGTGAGGGAAGTACAATCTGGTGGTGTTGTGCTTTGCTCATCATCACCAGTTGCTCCTTTTTTACCTTAGAGGCAAACATGCTGCATAGAAATGCATTTACTTGTAAAACAATTCCATCAAAATGCAGTCAGGAATCTTTCCCACACAGCAGAGGGGGATGCAGAACAGAGGACTTGTAACTCTCACTTTGGTTTCAAAGCCTTATCAGATTTGTCAGATTTCAACAGTATATTGGCACAGCTGTTAACTTTAGGCCATAAATTAACAAAACTTGCACCTGCAGTTTAGTCCTTTGATTAGAGCACCTGCGCCTGCCAGAGCGATACTGTTTCCCTGGCTTTAAATTGTATTTTCTATTCTATTGTGAACATTAAACGTAGTGAGTTCCAGTGACGTGTATAAAGTAATTTCTCAGCCAAGTCTTCCATGTTCAGTGGAAACAAAAATTAAGAGAAAAAATACCAAAGAAGATTAAGCTTTTCACCATTTTAACATCTCCACTGAAACAGCGACCCATGACATGGTCCAGGTTATAGATGTTTCATAACCCTAGGGAACTCTCAAGCCATCAAAATTTCATTAGCTTCACAGCAGTCCCAGTACATTCTTAAATTGGACTGCTGGCCTCCCTATTAATAAATAAATCAATTGTAATCCTTTATAGTGGCTAAACTTTTTGTTGAAGTTGTATCAAACTTATAATTTTAATCACTGAAGAGTAATGTATTTTTTAACACATTCACAGTCCTCTCACACATGTAAAAACAAAACACTCTAACTTTCATCTGAATGGTGGATGTTTTGGCACATTGTAATCAGATAATTTCCTTTTTAAAAAATTGTAAGTATAAAATTTATTTAAAAGTATATCAAGCCTATGTTACCCCTGAAGCAGTCATCTCTTCAGTAATGTAAAGATATGACTTCCTATGGAAACAGTGTGTGCATGTATGCACACATAAAAATATTTTCAAAATCATTTAGCAAGGGTTTTACAAAAGGGTCAAGAGAATTTGTTTCACTACAGACCTTTCAAAATCACAGGACTGCTCAACAACTTATTCTAGATTGCTCTGCATCTGAAATACCAAGCTCTATCACACAGAAACTCTACTGCCAAAAGTTCGGCAAGTACTTCTGTCTTCCTCTTTCAGAACTTGACTCAGACTCAAAACAAATTTTCCAAGCATGACACAATACACCTGTGAACACTGAGAGCTGCTCAGGTACCATGTAGCATTATATCCAACACAAAATGAAGGTCCCATTTGAGACAGTGGTTTTGCAGAGGTATCTTCATGTAGAAACAACCACCAGTGGAAAAATAAGTGTGAATAACAGCAAATTACAGCTTTGGTTTTGCTTTCTTAAACCAAAGTTAAAATAATAAACAGGAAGGACTAAACTTTATTGCTTGTAGTTTAAAATAAAAGTGAATTAATTATTTAAGCATTTCCATACATACATACCTACATAGTTGTTTCCCACCATGAGTTACAGTCACTGCCGGAGGATAGCAATAAAATTACTCTAATTTTTGTACAGCCGAGCAGACAGGTTTAATAAATTCATAAAATGACATGTAGACATGCAGGCAATAGCCATCACTAATTTTCATTGTTACTCATTTTTCTTTATCCTCTTTGCAAATTTTCACATAGAAAGTAATGAAATTAATAGAATTGTTTTAATTCTGGCAAAGCTGAAAATCTTCTGCAAATAAAAGTTAAGATTGGTACAGTTACCATTTAACACCACATTAGATTCTATTCATAACCTCAAGAGGAGGTTAAAAAAAACTTTGAAAAGCTTTAAAAATGAATCAGTCAATTGTATTAACCTATTTTCATTTAAACTCTAAGACTTAATATACAATGGTCATACCCCACATCCTACAAAGCTGCTAAGATTTTTGTTGCAGATTTTAATTGCACAGTAATCCAGTCCCCCAGGCACATCAAAGGCCACATGTCCCTCTTCACCACAATTCCAACTGCTCTCATCAGCTAAGAAGTTTAAAGCACAATCAAATTTCTTTTTCAATCACATGAGCCCTGTTAATAAGCTATTCTTTGAGTTCACTCATCCATTCTAAGATTCTGCAACTTCTCCAAGATGTCTTGAAGAACAGTTTACAATGAAACTTTTGAATGTGAGCTAGCCTGGGGAGCTACTTTATCACCACTTAGCTGTTCCCCAGAGGGTAACAGGTGACATGGCTTGAGATAATACAGAACTAATCTTTTTTTGTGATTAAACTCTTTCAAAATTACAGTTAAAGCATCACACCCAAAGGTTGCATTAGTTAGGACTGATAGTGAATATTGACTTTTATGAGAAGAGGAGAGGGGAAAAAAAAAGAGAAGGTAAATAATTCAAGGCCATTCCTTTAATGATTTAAAATGACTTAAGTGTCAGCCAAAACAGCAAATAAACATTCATTTATATATGGGCATATGCACAAGAACTTACCATTTTCACTGTCGGACTTGTTTTCGTGTTCGGTATCAGTCAGAGTGAGGGCTGAGTTGGAACGGCTCGACAGACAGGAGCTGCGCCCTGATTTGACCCCCCTGCCCCAAAGTCTCATGGCATGCTCTGGAGACATCACTCCTTCATTTTCAGTATCAGCATCTGACCCTGCACTGATAGAGTAACCTCTGTGGGGGAGCCCCATTTCCGCACAAAATGCCAGTCCTCGACGAGCTGCTGGTTCACAAACTCCTAACTGCCTTAGGGTAAAATTCTGTCCTGATTAGGGGAAAAAAAGATAACAAAAGATGAGAAATTTTTAATTATTTTATTTTAAAGAATTTTAAAGTAAAAACTCTTCATGTGTATAATTGACTTAGATATCACATAAGGTGTTTTGTCAAAACTCCACCTGTATTACAATCAAGTGGATTCTTTTGTCTCCAGCTCTCCTCAGCAGTGTTTTGTCAACTGCTTAAACACATCAAAAGTAATCCTGGCCAGCAAATAAACAAAACAGAACCTCCTAACTAAGAAAAACCAATTCAGTACATGAAAGGATTTTTTTTAAACTATAAACTTTTCCTTTTTTCAAAGAAAAAATATTTTTCCAAGCATAAAAGGACTCAACAAAGTATTTGCCAGAATTTTTACTTGATTGGTTTTGGGCAGGGTGTCTTTTTGTCCTCGTTAGAGGCCAAAGCAAGAGGCTATTTTCCCCATACAACTGTCACCTAATGTGGTAATGGAAAAGCTAAACAGGAACAAAATTCACCTGTTTTTTATTTGATTTCTCTGCCCTACTTTAGTACACAAATATAAATAAACAGAAACATGGCCACCTGTTACCTGCAAGTATTACAGTAAAATTGTAATTTTTCTTGCCACATTTTGAGAAGCATTTTGCACTTTTACTGCTGAAGCAGAGTCTGTGCATTTTAATAGACTTTTAGGCTGTTTTGGGGCAGAGCAGGAGACATAAGTGAATCCCAATGATTGTATTAATAAATTAGGTGCAATAAACTTGTGACACTTCAATAACTTAGAGTGTCTAATTATGTGACACTCAAAAATGACTGCCTTTTTAATGGCTGTGTCTTCATCCCACTTTTATGTCTGTAGATTTAAGACATTTTATGATATATAGACACTTGGCAAACTCCTTTGCATACCTATATCTATAATACTTTTCCACCCTAGCCCACAATTATTTCACAACTCTGAGAACAAATTAGGACACACATTCAATGTTGGAATCTGACAGGCATCCTAATTTCTCCATAATTAGTCATTTAACATAAAAACACACTAGCAAGATAATTAAAGCTTATAATATGTAAAGAACAGAATTCTATACATGAGAAAGAAATAGAATTGCAAACATATGAATACAGAAGTGCAAATAATTCCTGAAATATTAAGAGTAAATACATTGGTCATGGACTTTTTTAAAGTGATCAGGTTAATTATTTTATTCCTGCAGTCATCTGAAGCTGTTGCTGCAAGTTTCTTTGCAGTCAGAACCATAAATTAATTCTGACAATGACTTTCATAAATAATGAAAATCAATTACTACAATTAGGTACAAATCAAACTACTTATTATGCAGCTGTGAATAGACACTTGAATGAAAATATAGCTGGGGAGGTAAATATAAAGGAGTAAGCATATTTATGACTATGTCTGAACAGTGTCAAGGGTATAAGAAAGGCGATTGTCATGCACACTGATAGTACCTTGTAATTTTTTAAAGCTGTCATGCCATGTGAATTTCTGGGTTTTATGAGAGCTGAAATAATCAGCGAAGGAAACAGGCCAAACAAGCCGCCCAGTGGTAATAGGGTCAGAGCTGAAAGTAGCAGTGTCTAAAAGGCTTATTATTTTGCATTTGTGTAGATATATGCTAAGGGTGACAGTTTAGAACACTGGTTGATGCATTTGGTACCTCACTATGTGAATCTACATTTTCAAACAGTTGCCTAAAACCAGATACAAATACAGAAGAAGCCTCTGTGCACATGTATACGTATACAGGCGTCTCTACGCACATATGGAGTAGATAAGGTGTAAACACTGTTGCACATACAGCACCTTATTTATTCAAGAAAGAGAATTTTGAGAAGTAAAACACAAAGGAAAGAGCCATTTTGTCCAAAGACAAGGTTACTTAAGACAGTAACAAAACTGCTGCTGACTTCAGTGTGACAAGGTGTTATGGCCATGGTACCCAGAGGCTCATGGTGCTGAGATGAAGGCAAGGAAGGATGCAGACACACACAGCCACTGCCCCGAGCCACAGCCAGAGCAGCTGCAGCAGCAGGAGAGCATCACACCCTGCAGCTCCCCAGCAGCCTGCTCCACACAGCCCCTGCTCCCCCCACTGAAAAAACATCCCTGCACTCAGGCACAGCAATTTGAAAAGACTATTACATACACGCTTCTTTTTTTCGTCATAAGCACCTAAGTGAAACCCTCTGAGGCATTCCAGAACATCTTCAGGAGCTTCATAGGAGACTTGGTCTCAGGCATAACATACCACCTGCCATCTAGTCATGGGTTTTCAACTTGAAGTTTACAATGTCCTACCTCCATGTAAAATATTTTCCTTTTCCTTCTCTTGTGAATGGTAAAAAACCTCACAAAATGACATTGCACAGTCAAAACAGAAAAGGGGGGTAGGTTTGAATACTGCCCTCTCATCCCATTCAATATATTAGAGCTTTTCACTACCCTCTGAAGTTTTACAACACAGTCCAGAAATATTGTAACAGCTTTAGAATCATCAGGCTACATAATCTTCTGACCTAAAGCATTCCTAAGAGCTTCACTAAGAGGATTGTAGTCCATGTAAGTTGCCTACACAAATGAAAAAACAAAATAGACCCCAAATAACCCACAAAACCCAAAGATGGAAGTTGACACCAAAAAAAAAAAAAGTTTATTCCTGTAGAAATTCAAAAATTCAAATCCCAAGGGAAATCATACATATGTGATTGAAAAATTTTATATCGTCTTAAGGTTTCTGAACAATAAAAACAGGAAATTTTCCAGGATCCAGGGGAAGCTGAATACAGCTGGGATGTAGACCTAGTGGGTAGCAGACTAGTTGGGAGCTTTTACCTGATAATGGACAACATTATGAAATCAAATTAAAAGCTGAAAAAGAGGTTGTATGAGCTCAGTGAGAAAAAAGAGCATGAAGTGAGGATGTTGTTCTTGTGTTCAGAGTTTCTAATTCATCTTTCCAGAATGACTTCTGTGTGAGGGATTTACTCAAAGGTTTCGTACACTTTAACATTTCCAATTTCTCCCACTGACAGTAAGTGCCTCAAGAGTTCATAAAGACTTAAAAACAGATTGGCCATTGTAATGAACCAATTCCTGAGGAAAAAAAAATGGACATACAGAATAAACAGGTACTATAATGCTTTGTGGGTTTTTTTTCCTTTCCTTTAAAAAATGTATGAAGTGAAAATTAGAAACAAAATTAGATATAACATTTCAAAGAGAACTTATTCTGGAGATACCTTTGAGGGTTTTGGACAATTTGGGATGATATGTCATGAAGTTAAGTTTTAAAAACTGACAATAATGCTGTTTACTACCACTCAACTATTAGATGCTGCATTTCTCCTGGGTATGGTGAGGATTGCTGACACCCTCCATTTGTGCAGACAAGAGCAAAACTAATTAATTAATAACTCTAAAATAACTTCCCAAAGCTTGTGCAGCATACATGCCTACCTGTTATGTTGCAACTTTCTGTGTAAATAATGATCCATGTAGGATTGGTGCACCTCCTTAACTACATCCCTTATGCAAAAAAGGATTCCAATGTACTTTCAATACATATAAGTATATTTATTATTCTTAAACGATAATGTGCATATGTATATTTCTTTGCCAGAATCACAGAGGTTACATCATCTAGAAATGTGCTTTTTTTTTTGAGTTTAATCACATACTTCTATAAAAAAGTTTGACATATGCAGAAATGGTAGTTCTTTATAAAGCTGTAACTTAAAAGCTGGAATTAAATGGAAACTTGCTGCACTTGTGCTACATTTGTTTCCCTGTCCTATTTTGGGGAAGTCCTTCAAAGACCTCCATAATAACTTAAGCTTCAATTTGGAAATGTTATCTGTGGAAATGGGTTTTTGAAGAGGACTGTTAAACAAAAGAAAAGGTCCCATGGTTCTTCAGTTGTCAGTGTCTACTTTAAGTTGGATCTATACTAAATATAAACACAGAGATATTATCTTAAAAACCATGAAAAGGTGAAAGAATCAAACAGACGGAATGAACAAAAGTTGCCAAAAGAAAATTTGTCAGCATCTCCAGACATCAGCACTGTCCTTACTAATTCATTAACCACTGATAAATTGACAAGTCAGGTTTTAGCAACAATAGACCACAGGAAAAAAAAAATCTGAAAAGCCTCCAAAGCACCTGCCTAGTTAGCATAAAAATACACTCAACTCCCCTAGCTTTTAAACAGAGGAATTAAATGTGCCTTTGCTGACTTTGGTTTTATCCTAACAGGACGGACACAGTACCAAAAAGGCAGAGGTCCTAAACATATCCAAGTTCATATTTTAAATTCTGTTTAGTTTGGCTCTTGATAATGTTTCTCACTATATCTGCCTATCTGCATAATTCATTACTTGTCAGTCCCCTTTCTAATCTATTCTTCCTTTGTATTTTACCTTCTTCTACCTGCCTTGAAACATTTGAGGCATTCAAAAACCAAGCAAATTTTCCTTGTAATCACTATGTGATAATGCATGACAAAATACTTATACCAAACTTGGTAAAACTGTGAAACATCTAAAGCTGCACAGATGCAAAACAATGATCATGGACCTTAGGAGAACCAAACTTCTCCCTCACATTTCCTTGACTTGCTACTTAATCCTAATTTTTATTTTTAATTAAAAGTAGGTTTCATTTCTTTAGAAAGCAAAAGAGAGAAAATATTGTTCTCTAGTTTTTATTTTCTGTCTGCAGATTACTGCATACAAATACATCCTCAGTAATAGAACATTTATTATATAAGCTTATTGTATAAGCAGCACGGGTATCAAAGAGTTCCTGCAAATACCATATTGTTTTCTGCTACTCTGATATGGGAAAAGTACTTACTTCCTTTTATTTCATATTTAGACACTATGTAGGGGATACATTTCTCCTATTGAAGCTCTTTATGCAGAGCTCACACTTAGAATAAGGTCACTTGTAAGGAAATGTCTTGAGAGGAAGAATGTGAAAATAAATGTATAGTAGGATAGCAAATTTGCTGAAGACAAAAATATAAAGATTTTTTTAATAGCAAAACAGACACCTTAGATGCTCTAGAAAACTCTGACAAGGAGTATAAAACACTGTCTCCAGAAGTCGGAATGTTAGGTGGGTAGAATGCAATTACACAAAAGAGAGGATGACTAACATGTCATACATCCATTCTGTCACACAAACTTCACAATATATTTAGTAAAAGGGGGTTTCTCAAAGCTGTACATGCAGAATTCTATTGACTAGGATGTGAGAAACTGCAGTGAAGATGGACAGGTAATGAGCTTTGCCTATGCTAACATTTTCTTTTTGATTTGGTGTAATATTTTGTTGTTATCAGCCTGATTTTTGCTTTTGTGCAAATTATCTGTAAAATTTAAACCATCCTAATCCACTGTATCACATTTTCTTCCTGTTCTTAATTCCCGTGTTTTTCTTTTCACTCATCACAACCATCTTCCTTGTCACCTTTTAATCTCTTTTTCTTGACCTTTCTGCTCTATTCACTTTTCCATCTTAACCTCTTCTTGTCATTATCAGATTTAGAGTGGAGCTGTAAGATTCATATGAAAGACAGTCGCTTCTCTAATATATCCTGTAAACTACATAATAACAAAGAGCATGGAAATAAATCAAATCTCATCAAGTGTGCATATAATTTTCAAATGCTCATTATTCTCAATAAATATTAATCACAGTTCTCACATTCCTTACGGAATTTTAAAAGCATTAGGGGACATAAGTCATGGTCTTGGTGACTTCTGAAAAGGCTAGAGCTAAATACTGTGAATTCTCTGAGCTCTACTCTTGATAGAAGAGCTTTATGCAAGACTCAAACCCCAAGTCAGTTACTGAGAAAAAAAGCAAAAATTCACACATATATTTGCGGGAAATACAATATTTCAAACTTGATACATGTTTTTATTACTACAGAATCACAAGGAAACATTTAAAAGATAGCCTGGGAAAGTTTGTATTTTCAGAGGCAGGGAAGGATTTATGTCTATGAAACACAATTATTTTCTTGTCACTGGCCTACCAAATGATGGTTCAAACACACAGACTCTCCTGTGCAGTATGGAAAACTCATAGTTTTATTCCCTGTTAAATCTGAGGTGGGGGGAGGTCTACAGTTCTAATCCTCAGACTAGAATATAAGAAGCACTTCTTAAACCAGTATAAGGATAAAGGGCTGTTCATCAAGCCCATCTGAAGTTACCGCAGAGTAAGATTAAAGCCAGCTGAAGATAATTTCATAACTGCACAATTCAAAGCTGTGAAGCAAACATGTTCCACTAAATGAATTAATAATTTAAACATTATGGTTCCAAATTTGGGGATTTTATATTAAAATCTGATTTTATGACTATGATTATACAATATACAAACTAAATTAAGAGAATCCGGCACAGCTGTTCCAATCATGGACTGCAAGAGGTGAATAAAAAAGGATTTGTGGATTTAGAAAAGAAATACAACTCCAAGAGCAGCAAAAAACACAACATCTTGATCACAAGCAGAATGACAGTATAGACAGTTTAGGCCTCTATCTTAATCTTTGGATCCTGGGACCAAAACATCAACATTTGAGCATCCATTTATTACAAAATAAGAATTACAAAAAGCCTAAATTTGATAGATGTGAAGAAAATATGACCCAAGGGTAAGCAATGTAGAGATGATGGATATCCAGTCTGCAAGGAGCCTACAAAGACAGATCTGACAGGTATGAGCTGCCACATTAGAGCCAGTCTGGTGCTAATGACATGACATACGGCTTGAAATGGGAAAGGAGGGTGAGGAAGAGGGAGGCATGAAGACATGCACACAAACTGGAGCTCAGGTTTACTGCTATTCCTGCATACAGGGGTGTGAGAAAACTCTACTATTATTTATGCCTCTCCATCAGGGAAAAGCAGATTTTCTGCCACAAGTGACCAGATGGACCGGACCCAGAGGGAAATGTCTCTCAGCATGGTAGAAAGCTCTATTAGTTCTACAGGCTATGAACTGACACAAAGTAAAAAGTAAAAACCCCATGTGCCTATTTGAAGCCACCCATGCACTTCACTTTGTGCAATTTCATACAGAAGCATTACACGGGTATGGGAATTGAGTCTTCAATGCATGGACAGAATGAAGTGCTCAGACCACTGCTCAGACAACACATAATACTGACCCAAAAATTTCTGCAGAAATGCAAACTTCTTACTCCCTCTATCACTCACACTTTCCCATCACAATCCCCCAAAAGGCTTTCCACTCTGTGAACCCCCATAATAAATGTAGCGTACCAATGTTTTAATTTAGTTGTTCTAGCAATACGTCCATTGCGCTGAAGACATGAAAAGATTTACCACTCAGAAATATTTATGGCATTAAAAATAAAAGGCAGAAGAACAAAGCTTGAAGCTCCCTTGGCTCTGCCATTTCCTCTTTTGGCTTTAATAAGCTCAGTAACACCAAGTACTGGCTTTCAAGCCTGTAAGTTGACGCTTTACAAATTAATTTCAGAAAGCACCAAGGAACTTTCTGAGAAATGACCCCCATTTTACATCTCTGCCTCACTTTATGCATTTATTTGCCAGTGATGGAATAAGCAATCACTCACAGCTTGGCCTCCAGCCCTGACTCTCAGCCCTAAGCACTAAATCAACAGACAGGAGAGACAGGACTCTCCAGCTTCACTCCTTCCTCCCCTCATCCCATCTCTAACTGCACACTGCTCCAGCTTTATCCTCTCTGTAGATGCTAACAAACTGAAGTCATCTTTTATAGCAATGCATGGGATACATTCATCTCCCCAGTCCACTGCTTAGTTTTTATTATGAACAGAAGCAGCACATACATCTCAGTATATGAGCTATGGAAAGATATAAAAGCAGTTACAGACCCTCTACATTATCTTCCTTACCATGAGGCTGAAAATCCTTGTGACGGCCTCTTGGTCACCTTATAAATCCTTAATCATTATGATCAAGAACTTAATTCTCCTATTTTGCAACTGGACTAGTTGAAGAAAAGGCTTCTACCCTATGGATTTGTAGTGTCTGCGTAGAACTGCCTGAACAAGCAGTGTGCTGCCAATAACCAAGGCTGATTTCTCCCTGGAGAACCACAATTACCCTTTGTCTCTAGATCTGTAGCTCATCTACAGGCCATGACCCACAAGGGGCCAATTTCACCTAGATGAATACCTTAGAGCATGTGTGCATATCACTGAGTATGAACTAAATATACTTCTAATCAAATAAAGGTGAAATGTTTTTCTTCATACCACTTTGCAGCTAATAGAATAGCTTTAAAAGTCAACATATCCTTATCACCTGGAACCCAAAAACCAATTAACTTCTTATTGTTGCTTTAAGAAGTTACTAGTATAACAATGAGAGATTATAATACTACTTAGCTCTTACAGTGCATTTCATCTTCAAAGCATTTTGCAAACATAAACTAATTAATCTTCCCAAAATGCCTGTGAGGTAGGTAGGTGTTATTATTCCTGTATTACACAAGTTAAAAAAAGAGAAAACGCCTCTGGCATAAGGTTATGTGCTTAGCTCAAGGCCACAAAATTATCCAGAACATGCTGGCTCCGTATGCTGCTTACAGAAGTTACCCACTGAAATCAGGCAGACACTGCAGGTGGCCGTGTTTCAGCGCAACAAAAAAGGATCTGTCATTATGACAATCAGGACACATCTTGCACTGCAGCCAGGAAGCATAAAACACTAATTCTCATATCTGCCTTGGATTTTGAGAGACAGTGCTTGCCGTGCTACTGAATGGTAATTAATTTGCTCATTGGGAGATCACAAAGTCACTAATATGTTATTTCATACTTTCATATAAATACCTTGCAAAGCAAGCTGATTCAGTTCTATTGAGAAGCACTTACCTAGCCAATAGGCAAAATGAGCTCATCAATAAAGCCCAGGTAGTGGAAAGTCAAAACGTTCTTAGGTATCTATCCTTCCACTGCTTCAGGCAGGTAAAAGTACTCAACCCTTAGGTTTAAAAACATGACCATTTAAATCCTTTCATCCTACAGTTGACATTTACAGTGACTAAAAAGATTAAACATTGTGCTATCCAAATAATTCATTTTGGGCAGCTAGTATTTAAAACAATAGACTTTAAGTCGTATTACATTAGAATAGTAGTTGTAATTAAGGCACTGGTTTCTAAGGTCTTAAAAATGTATCCTTGACAGTGTTTAATATCTTATGTAACGAAATAAAATTCTCAAACCATATATTTCACTGTTTCAGGTCCCTCTTTCACTGAATGGTGATAGTTTTCTAGCACCTAAATCTAATTTTCATGGGATTAGCAGTTGAACAATAGCTGCGATATACCCACACACTGTAACATACTGCACATGGCTCTACATTTAGCACCCAGGAATGAGCTGTCCAGCATACTGTGGAGGAAAGGAATTCTTTTTCTTTACTTATTTGGTACATTTGCCCTCTCTTCTAGGTATTTAGGGCATTTAATCTAATTTAGGCACTTAAGTATTCCAGAATAGTAAAGGTATAAAACTATACATAGGAATGGTTTCTCCAGCAAAACTGAAAGGGAGAGAATGCAATTAAATTGATCTTGAGACTTGGCCGACAGTAAACTGTTCTGATTGATAAACACAGTGAAGTCACTCTAACTGCCATCCAAGAAGACCAAATAACTTTGCCTGCCGTCTAAATCATATTTGACTCAAACTTCCAAAAAGTAAAAATTTAACAAAATCTGCACTACCTCTTTGGGTCTTCTAATAGAAAAAGGTGTCCTACAACTCAGTTTTCTAGTTTACACGGCTCACAAATAGTGCTGGGAGGATTTTGTATGAAAAGACGAACATGCACAACCCTGTAGTGTGCTTGTGGGTCAGCTTCCGTTCCTGTGCAAAACCTCACTGACATGATACGTGGACCTCTCTGTAGGATCACTACGCTGTTCTGCAATTGTAAAAGTCTTTGAAATGGAACAATGACTACTTGAGAGGTATTTAATAGCCCCCTCTTCCCTTTAACATCTATCCAATGGTAACTAAAAGACAGTTTTTGCATGCCTGCATTTTTCTTACTAAATTAATACAAGATTTCAGTTATTGTGAGTCCAGGTTTGATTCATGATCTTCTTTTCAATTCTATTAATATTATTAAAGTATTACTTCAATTTTCTTTTGCAAATGCAATTTAAAAAATACTGCTTGCTTTCTGTATTTCTACCATCCTTCCCACCCACACTGTAGTCATGCCACACTTTCAGATATTTTTGCATAGCAGTCTCCTATGTACTTAATATCACTTCATACAGGAAGTGATATAAAATTTCTAAACACAGAAGTTTTCTCTGTACAACAGAGAAATTGAACTTCATATTGTCAGCTTTAATCTTGAATTGAGCAAGAGACTTGGGCATAATGCAATACACAATCATAGAATCAGTCACAGAATTGTTTGGTTTAGAAAAGACCTTAAAAATCATCTAGCTTCAATCCCTCACCAATGGCCCTGCTCTAACTACAAGCATTTAGGTTGCTGAATTCAATTAGAGAAATACATTTAAATCAAGTAGAGAAGCACGTTTAAATCAGGCTGCTCTATATAGCTGGATCCTTCAAAGTATATGAAAACAGGTGTCATTTTCTTCCCTAACACATAAACAGCAGACTATCACATCATCACACCTTTAAAGTAAAGCCTTCCATAGAGCTTCAGCTATTGTCAAACATGAGATGAGGTATCTTCTCAAAGGAATACAAAATAGTGTGTCTTTCTTGAAACTACTTTTAAGAAAAAAATGCTCATGGCATTCACTTACATGGCTCTTCTGTGAGGTTTATAAAGAAAGAGAAAATAAATAACTAATTTAAAATTCTAAAAATAGTAGGCTAAATAATCCTCATCTAAAATTTTTAAAACAAAACCATTTTTGCAACAGGTGAAAGGGCTGAAGAAAAAGAGGAGACTCACTAGGTCTTATCTCTCATGGATGTTAAATGAAAGTAGGTTGCCTAGATGTAGTTATGTACTAGAAACATATATATATATTTGGGCTATTATTTCTATTTATGTAATTAATCTAAAGCAACAGAAATTCAGCTCATGAGGAAAAATATCATTAGACTGGAACAAACAATTGGAGAATCTCCTCTCCACAAGAAAAGATCTCATGGAATAAAGCTACCACTAAATAAAGCACACCTATCTCCAACAGCAGTATCCCTTTCTGAATTCCTACCACTGGATTTTGGGAAAGAGGAAGCACAAAATGTGTACTGAAATAACTTAAAAAGAAGAAACAGGAAAGTTCTGATTCACTAGCAGAAAGCTTTTCAGGGATTTACCCTAAAATATCAGGCATAAAAAACATACTGACATTTTAAATGTGAGTCAGCAGTTCCCTGGCAGCCAGGAGGGCCAATCCTGTCCTTCAGCAGGCAGAGCATGGCCAGCTGGGCAAGGGAGGGGATTGTCATTGTCTCGCTGCGCTCTGCACTGGGACAGCCTCGCCTCCAGTGCTGGGGGCAGGTCTGGGTGCCACAATGCAAGAAAGATGTCAAACTGTTGGAGAGCATCCAGAAGAGGGCAAGAGGATGTTGGAGGGCTTCCCCAGCCGTAGGAGGAGCAGCTGAGGTTACTTGGCCTGTTCAGCCTGGAGGAAGGGGAGGCAGAGGGGAGACCTCAGTGCACTCTACAGTTTCCTTGTGAGGAGAAGAGGAGGGGCAGGCACTGATCTCTTTTCTGTGGTGATCAGTAACAGGACGCAAGGAAATGGCCTGAAGCTGTGTCAGAAGTGGTTTAAGCTGGGAATTAGGAAAAGATTTTTCAGCCAGAGGATGGCTGGACACTGGAACAGGCTCCCAGGGTGCTCACAGCACCAAGGCAGACAGAGCTCAACAAGTTCTTGGACCAGACTCTCAAGCACACAGCATGACTCCTGGGGTGTCCTCCACAAGGCCAGGAGTTGAACTCAGTGATCCTGAGGGGTCACTTCCAACTCAGAAGAGTCTATGATTTTAAGGTTTTAATTCCTCCACATTTGAGAGACTTGAGAATCTTGCATAACTGCTTCAGTAACTTTTCAGCTGACACTGGAAATTTCATATTGCTTTACACAGTCAGGACAGAAACATTGATCATGATTAATTTTTTAAATTCATTCCAAATTAAAGATATTTATTAAAGGTTGCCCTTTTTATTTACAGAATAGTTTCCTGTTGAATTAGGAGGTTGTCCATTACACTGTCAACAAAGCCATATATCTCATACTATTTCAAGGCAGAGAGGAAAAAAATAACATGGAAGCATCTTTTATATATTATTTAAAAACCTTTGAAATTACCTTGATGACCTTTTCCACAAAATACTTCCAATGCCAGAAGCTGTAAATTCTCAGTCAAAGCTGAATCAACAGAATACAGTACCTGAACCAAGCCCTTTATTACCTGACCCTATCACACCTGCAGGTAGTCCCCAAAGGGGCCAAACAGGTCTGCAGTACAGGAAGCCAACAAGCCATACAAAAAGAATTGAAAGGACAGTGAGGGAAATTAAATGGGCACAGAAGACAGTGCTGAGACCACTGAAGGGTGAAGAGGGTATTATCCATCCTAGACTGCCATTTGAGGCCTATAGACATGCAATTTATTGCATATTGGGTAATATGTATTAGCTAAATACTGTGTGCTTTTCTGAAGAAAGTGAAAAGGAATAAAAATGAAGCTCCAGTGCACCAACATATGTGACATGCCAGACCACGAAACTTCTTCCAGTTTGTTATTGCTATTTAAAAAATAATAATATTCTAGTCAGGCAATAGTTTATGAATTCATTAAATAAATGGTGCCTGTTCTGACATAATTTCATCCCTAGTACTAAGAGAGTGTCTACAGTACAGATCCTAGAAAACTTCCTCTTGATTTTTACCTCATTAAAGGAATGATGTCAAGGTGACTAATGACTTAAAAACTAGAAAACAGTGATAACCTGAAATTTCAACACATCACAGAAACCAAAAATAAACAGCAAAAAGTAGAGTAGCAGAAAGCCTCTGTTAAATGTGCATAAGAGAAATATTTTTATTTCCCTTGCAAACACTAGTAGGCAAAGAAGTCAACACCATCTGCCCAGCTCTAATTTTAATGTAAAGTTATTCTAAATGGAACAGAGAAAAAACATCAATGGAAAAAATGATTTAGATATTCTAAAATTAAAACTCAGGACTGTCTCACCAGGAGTGAGATTTCTAAATCTACTTTTGTTTCCACATAAAATAGGAGATAGCTTTAAACAGAAAACTGTGTCATAGGTTCACACAGCTCTTGGCCTAGCTTTATCCTTTTAGATAGCTGGGCTGAAGTACTCTACACATTTCATAACATTTTTTTTTCCGCTTCATATTAAGTAGCTTAGTTGTGGAAATGTAGACGTATCAATTCCAGACACTACAGTTTTGAATCCAAAAGTGATGCATAAGTGCTGAACCCTAATTGGAGCCAAGTTCAATCACTCAGAATCCCTGAGATCTAAAGGGGCCTCTTGAGATCTTGTCCAAACCCTGTGCTCAAGCACAGTCAGCTACAGTAACGTGCAAGAGAACCATATAAAGTCAAGTTTCGAGCATCTTGATGGCTATTTAGACTTGTTTCTCCAGTCCTGAACTGAAAAACTCAACAGTGAGTTTTAGCAACCTATTACTATCTGGTTATATACATCAGAGATAACCACTAAAAAAATAATCTAACACACCCAAATGCACAAATTGTGAACTAATTTACCTTACTCACGGAGCAATGCTCTTTTACTGCCCTTGTAAGCTAAAATATAAAAGCACAGAGCTAATGAATTATTTTTATGCTCATCCAGACACACTATGTTCCCACAAATCTATTCATAGGGCTTGGTCTTCTTGAAACACTTGTCTTTATCTCTTTTTTATTAATTTTTAGCCTATTTACATTTTTAGATATACTAGAATGGCAAACTTTTGGGCAACCTATTAATGAGCTAAATAACTGGGGGTCTATTTTTAAATTGTAAGGCCTGAATGCTTCACACTTGACTCTGCAATATTGTCACTGATCCACTGCCCAACACAGGCCGTTTACTTCCTGTGCATCATATATTATTTACTCCAAAGATGGTACAAAATGCTTCCCCATCTTTGTAAGACATTTACAGAGATACAAGGGAAGTGTACTATGTGTGTGGAGTATTGCCAAAACTGATGGAACAGGTAAAATAACACACCCTTCCTGCAGCAAGAATGCCTTGGAACTAATGAATTGTACATTCTGAATTCAAACATCTTGCCTACCTTGTCTGGTATACTCATCTGCTTCTCTGTGGACCAAATCTTTTACCCGGTTTCCATACAGCAACCTAGAGGAATCATGATCAAAAGCTTTCAAGGTTTCACTGGAGCTGTAAGACTTCTGAGTAGGCACTCTGCACTCCTCATTTTCTGCAGAAGAATTTGTATAGCGACGCTCCTTGTCCCGTCTGCTCTTTGTCAGGGAGCAATAAGGCCTACGTTCCTTCACATCCATACTTCATTCCTTCTCTGTGCACATCAGTCCAGCTTATTGGGAAGTCTTCTCTACATTCAGCTTACATTCACCTATAATAAAATTAGAAAGACAACCACTGATGTGTTACAATGATCTCTAATGGCTGTAATTGATCCCTAACTGTCTGGAACAGAAAGAAAGAAAGAAAGATCTGCTCAGCAATGGGTGAGAAGCACCTCTGTAAGACTTTCCAGAGCTCAATGAAAGAGCTACCCTGATCTAAAACATTAAAAAAATACATTAAAAACATCAACACAATACTACTCATTTTTGTAGAACAGAGCAAAAGCAGAGAGTGATTGGAGCAGAGAACAGACTGGAAAAATAGTAGTTTTTCAGCTTTAGGAATGTGTTAGTTGCCTAAGGTCTATCTGTAGTTAAGCTGCTTTTTTCTTTTTCTGAGAAGCCTGCATGTTTAAATGACAAATCTGGTTTTCTTCTGCTTGTTGGAAACTTGTGGTTTTAACGTTTGTGGTTTTATACTTTTTTGCAGACTTTTAGACTTCTATAATTTTTATTGCAATTGCTATTCTACAGGAAATTATTCTCATCAGAGAACATGTACACATGTCAAAGCAAGCTAAAAAAACAACACAGGTGATGTACAGGAAGGTTTATCCAAGCCAGTATATTCTATGCAAGCTGTGCTAGAAGGCAAGAAAATATTTTTTTTGCAAATGACAGTCAGAAATAGGTTTTTTTCCCTCAAGTTTTTAAGTAATATTACACTAAGGATTGTATTTCTATTGCTATTTATTTTGCTTTAATATTTCATTCATGTGTTTTCAAAACAAGACTTCTCAGTTTTCAAAACAAGACATCTCAGTTTAATTTCTTGGGTCCTGCACCCTCAACCAAAATATCTACATTTCTGACAGAAATAAAGTCTGGAAATTTCAGTTTTGTTCTTTAAACAGAAGTGCTAAAATAAAGTTAAGAAAATAATTTTTATCTTTAAATAGCTGAGAAAGCATATGCATATCACACAGCAACACATATCACACAGCAACAGCAAACTCCATTTGCACTCTTTTCAGCAAAAATAAGGTTGCTTTACAACTCTTCACTTATTTAAACACTTAATATCAAACTAATTAGTTGTCACGCCTTAAAATATTTTTAGAGAGTATTTAATTTACTACAGAGTCATACTTCGAGTTTGTGAACAAGAAACACTCCTTTATCATTTTGTTTTGCAATTTTCCAAAAAGGTTTTTGCATTTCTTGGCCTAACTGAAGTGCAGTTTAGACTTGAGAATAAAGCTCCAAAGACTTCAATTTAAGGAAACAATCTACTACTTTCATATTTTCAAATTTTAAGTGGTTAACTGAAATTTTTACATGATAAAAAAAAAAAGTTTTACAACACAACATTTTATTGAATTGATATGGGTTAGATGTCTGCATGCTCACATAGTACATCTTTTAAGCTTATATGAAACACTCATTTTTTAAAACATTTGATTTACTAATAAATGTAAGTACTTTCCAGGAAAAATCAGTTTACTAGACATATTATAAACTTTGTATTTTATTAATGCTAAACTGAATTGTGATGTTTAAAAATAATTATTAACAAATACACACAGGAATTCCTTTGCAGTGCAAAGCCTATTCTCCCCTTTCATCTAAGTATGTCAAGACTTTAAAGGGCCACTAATTCCTAGTGTCTCTAAACTGTACCATGGGAAAACTGACACACACTATTCACCATCGTGACTATTCACCATCAAAGAAGAAATGATTTTTATTTTTATCCAAGTTTCCAAAAGCCTTTATAATGTTAAAAAAACCCCAACAAGAAACCACCAAAAATAACAACAAAAAAGCACAATAAAAGCCAAACCAACAACCCAGACTCTTATTTGCACAACACATTCTTACTACACCAAGCTAAAATTCTCAAAGATGTAATCTATGCCGTAACATGAAGAAATACTGATCTGCTTCCCACAGAAGTCAATGAATTCAATAAAATTTCAAAAAGCAGTTCTCTGGATTATCCATTGCCTCTCCAGGCAAAGAATGAAAAGGTTAAAAAAAATACAAGCTGTTTAACAGCACCACTTTATGGAGACACTTCAGCAGTGATTATCCTGCGAGAATAATAAGGACTACTGGATTATTTGTAGGCATTTTTGAAAAAAAAATCAAACAACAAAACAAACAACAAAACAAACCTTTTAGGTTTTAAGAACATATCTTTTTAAGTCTGGAATTACACAAATCACCTGTTTATTTTCAGTAGCCTTTAACTTTAAAAATTAATAGTATCTTTCAGCAAGTCTTAGGAAACAACATCCTCAGGCTTGTGTCTGAATTTATTTCATCAGTGAATTAATACACATATCTAATAGAAGACAGAATAAAAGCTATCTTAAATAACTGTCTACAAATAAATGTTCTTTACTGTGATCAGACAACAAGCAGAAAGGGAGAACACAAATATATTTGCAGAACACAGAAACAAATATCATAATTAATGTTTAAGTAGGGTAAGTCAGCAGTGACAAGTCAAACAAAAGGAGACTTGCAAATGATGTTACTACATCTTTCCTTGAATCATTGATACATTATGAATCACCCCTTCTTCTTCCCTAGAAAATACTTCTCATACCCAAATGAGAAAAATATTTTCAATTATTGAGAAAATTATTTTAATAAAAAAACAAACTGTCATTTACTACATCTACTCAGCCCCTTTCTTTGAAAGATCACTACTAAAATACTAACAAGATTTCCCATTCACATCTTCACAGATTTAAATGAACCACTGCTGCACAGATTTGATCATATTTCTTTTTTTTCTTCTCTTCTGTTTCATATAATATTAAAGCTGCATCTCAGGGTCTTGGCGGGGATAGACAAATGCACAGCAACTAATTTAAAAAATCAGATTAAAATCTTAAGCCAAGGATAATTAAATTTATTTTGAGATGTATTATAGAACACTTGCTTTCATCTGCAAAGAATTTTTGCCCATATGTCAATATTTATGGTCTATCAGGTTGCTTCACCCCAACTAAATGAAGTCATTTACACAGAGCAATATTTACAAAGCTATTGAACTACTAACACTCACAAAGGGATGTCAGTTCAGCTCTGCTATATACTGCATGTGTTATATTGCAATGTTAACGTGAAACAGGACTGCAGAAAATAAAAAAAAAATATTTCACTGATGCATGCCACTACTTCAAGTTTCTGTGCAATACTTTTGAAAGTATAAAAACTGAGGATGCTCATGTGTGTCACTGAGCATTGGGATCTCCCCTGACCTCTTCAGTGATCTCTGCAGCGTTAGGGGCTCCTGGCTGAATTCCACAGGAGGGTGTTCACTGATCACCAGGCTGACATGTCAGCTCTCATACAGTCACGCTCAGCCCATTTCTCGACACAGCTTAGCTGATTGCACACTCAGAATCCACTTTCCCAGTCTCATGCCAAATTTTAAAAACAGCTTGAAACCATAAAGAGGAGATGGCCATTAAAAAATAATATTTAAATATTTCTTTCAACTTAATTTAGAAGGAGAGAAGAAGGAGAGAAATAATTCTTGTTGTGATCAGGTCATTGTGATCCAAGAGTCCTTGTGTGTCAGGCTACATTGTCGACCTCTGCCATCATTAACACCTTTAGCACAAAAAATATTTAATTACCAAGTCTGGTAAGTTATGTGCAATTAATAATTAAAACAAATAAGCAACCAAAACTCCTTCTTTTACTTTAAGTGTTGTAGAGACATCAAGTGCAAACACTAAAACTGAGCACAAGGCATGTTCACACACGAGTGTCAAAGCTACCACAGGAGCGTCAATGACTGATGTCTCAGACACAGACAAAGTTGGCTGATGTCTGTTACAAGTTTTACACTGCATTTAAAATTTACCAGGACAACCTTTCATCAGTTTCTCTTAGTCATCTATTGCAACATAAAATAAAGTCAAGGTAGTGAAAAACAAACAAAAAAAACCAACCAAAAACCAAATCACAGTTACTTAACTCTTTTCAAGAAAAAACACTTGATACTTAAGTACACTGTGACACAGAAAAGTACTACAGACATATTTAAATTGGTAAGATATAAAAAGACATTAAGGTCATGCTACAGAGTTATCCAAAACACCCAGGTACAACTTCAGCATGCCTGCAGACATTTAAATGGTACGGAAAATGATTGCATTTCATTCAACACCTTGAACTCCGAGTTCCTCAAAGGGTTGTTGCAGTTTGGCAGCAGGATGGCAATCGTGCTCAGTGCTCCCTCCCTATCTTTCACCTGGAGAAACTTCTCGCAGCATTAAACATGAGTCAATGAACATCAATGTACCTGACTAAGAAACCTACACAGACCTCAGTATTTTATGTCCTTTGATATCTAAAAATCTACAGGATGAAGGAGTTAACAGGTAGGAAATACAATGTGTTTGTTGACAAAATGACAAGATAATTGTATAGAAAAGATTATGTCACTGCTTGGATTGATTATGGATCTACTATAGTCCCTTTCAACATCTATATCCATTTTAGACATCTCTAAACATACAAAGCAAAACTGGAATTAGTTCTAAGAAAACTGAGAGCCATTAATATATACAGAGCTGGAATAGAAAATATTCAAAAACGGAGAGATAAGATTTGTACATTTCTCTGTTACCGAAGAACAGTAAGACAGAAATACAAGGAATACAAACTCTTCCTCAGTCTCAAGGAGAAGCAGCAGCAAGGAAAGTAGCATGCTGTTGGAACACAGCTCTTCTTCCCTCCCCGAGGCCAGGAAAGTTGAGAGGGAAGGAACTTACATATTACATATCACAAATATCCTTCCCAACATCTCAATCTGAAAACTTAGACATTCCAAAGAATCATAATATTCCCAGCTGCAGAGATCTACATTAATATTGAATTATTGTTATTTTTGTTATTAATTACCATTATTACAAATGAAGAATCATTGATCCTTCTACACTGGCTCCTAGGTGAAAGTAGAGTCTGAACACTTGCTTAGATGGAGACCAAATCTGCTTTCATGATTCTACATAAACATAAGCAGTACAAGAACCCTAAGATTTCTGGGAGAAGAAGCAGACTTGAGCTTCTGTCTGGAGTAAGAGCAGAGGATTTCACAGGCTGCAAGCTAAGACAGTGCCTATTCTCAGCATTGACAACAGCTGCTGAAAATAGCATCTAAGTAGTGCTGTTCAACAGATACATGTCTGCAAGTGCCATTATTTTAATTTAATAATAATTTCCTTTGTACCTGTAATTGTTGACCAGGTTAAATCAGTGTAAATATTGCATTAGTTACAAATTGCACTAAGTATAGTATTTCACAGCCTCTTAATAGCAGAAGAACAAAGCAAAATTCAACTGATATATGTTAACAAGTATATTAAAAAGCTTAGGTACAATATGCAAAAATTAAGAAAATCTTCTGTCCACAAAAAAAGTTCACAATTCACACAACTAATCACCCATAAAACCTATTACAAACAAATACTAAGAAAAACTCAAAAAGCATAAAAGAGTGATGAAATTTCCACTTCAATGGCTGATAAAGTGAGATATGTCAGAAATCAACTGAGCTGGAAAAATGACACTTTGAAGAGGTGCTTAGGATGATCTGTAGCCATGGTGTGCCATTAGTCAAACTGATGACTCTTAATACATGGACATTTCAGGTCATAATATCTAGAAACTCACTTCTTAATATAAAAAGTCTGTCTTCCAGCGTAGAAATTAGAGAAAATGTATCCCAAGTCAGCCTTCCTAAGAGGGAGTGAGAAACAGATGGCCTGTCAGACAGTTCACAAACTAAAATTTAAAAGAAGCCTCCTGAAGTCACTAACTAACCCTACATTTTAGAATCGAATTAAAAACAAACAAACAAAAAAGCCTAGCAAAAAAAAAAAACCTAACAAAAACACATATGCATAAAAAAGAGTAATAAGTAAGACAAGTAAAATTATTTCATGTTTTTCTGCATCAGTCAGGGGAACAGAACACTCATATCTACTATCACAACAGGATGTAATGTTAATATAAAAGTTACTTTACACAGTCTATCTAAAAATCTTAACTACATTAGAGACAGAATAAACAACAAATAAATGTACTCTATGTTCATTATGGAAGTTTCTTGCAATAAGAGTCAGGAAAACCAACAAGATAAAGAGCTCTGCAGCATCCTGGTTAGTCACAGACATTGATGTTTGTATAACAATATTGGAGACATTACTTAAAATTTAAATCCTTGCGACCTGAGGGAAAGAAGGAAAGAACACCTCATACTTTCCCTCATATGGGCAGAAAGATGTAATGATGGAGCCAAGGGAACACTTCTCAGGACTGCATTTTCCTGGGAGGATATGAGGACATATAACAGCATTTGAGATGGAGCTACAGCTATTTCTGCATGCCAGGAGCCTCTCCACAGCAAGGCTACAAACCTTAAGACAAAACTGAAAATAACCTCAAGCTGGTCACACAGATGCAACCTGGGGCTGTGCTGGTTTTTAAGTCACCAAGCAGAAAACCTGTAGATTGCAAGGAGGAAGGGCTGAGACACTGGACCAACTGGAACAGACTCTTCAGAGGAATTCAGTCCAGGGTTACCCTGACAGATTCAGTTCCTCCTTTGGAGGAATTATAATGAACCTTGATCTTGAGGAGAAGCATCTACCTCTAATTTGGGGAATTTGTATAAAAAGTGTGTTATCTCATGGGCTGAAAGGGCTACGTGAGAAGGGCAACATGAAGACCAAAAGAGTGTAATAATATAGTGTGCTCCTTTAGTAAAAAGGAGGATGAGAACATGTGATGAAAAGACAGAGGGAAAGGAAATTAAGTGAGCAGAAATGCCGTGATGTGAAGAAAAAAATTAATAACGAAATAAGCTCAAGACACAAAGAGGAGAGAGAAGCATACATAGCACTCATTATGGCACCACTGGGGAAGACAAGTGACACATCAAACCTGGCAAGAGAAAAGAGTTTAAGAGAAAAAACAAATGGAGGAAGAGAACAAAGAAAATTTCAGAAGGGAAGGACTTTGTCACTCATCTACTTCATCACAGAGTATTAGACTTGTAGAGTCAGCACTGGGCAACTCATTACTCAGCAGCAATTAATAAGGCCCAAGAACTTCCCTCTACTCCTTTAAACTCGAAAATCATCCTCTGTGCCATCATCTCCTTCCCTTCTCATGTTTTACATACTCTTTTTCCATCACTGTGCTCTTACTCAACCTATCTTAAGGGTGTCCTAATATATGCAAGCATAATTCTTTCTTGAATCATGTCTCCCAAATCTACTTTTGCACCTGCTCAGAGCTCTTCCACAGACTCCATTTTTGTTGTGGAACAAATATACAGAAATTGAGAGATTTTTTAAAACTAAAATAAATGGGACAGGGAATTTGACACAAGAACAACATATAACAAACCATGAACATCAGCAAAGGTGCTACAGTCCCTGTGCCCCCAAGCAGGGAGCACAGCGCAGTCATTTCTGTATTTCTGTTTGGAGAACAAAGCTATCAGTATGTCAGCTTCACCATCTGAAGATGCTGTCAATCATTCAAGTCCCCCTTCAACAACTCAGAGTTAATTTCAAACAATTTGACAGTAGTGAGGTTTCAAAAACAATACATCTCTCAAGTCACTATAAGGGAAATGAAGTATATTACATGTGACATGCAAGAGCTGGGCATACAGTCACAAGGCTGAGCTGAAGATATTACTGTGAAGGTGTCTGGAAATGAAAGGAGAACCTGAGGAAACTGTAACAAGGATGTCATTGCAGACACATAGGAGAGGGAAGAAAAAAGTGTAGGTGCTGAAGCTTTTGCTTTGGTTGCATGACACAGGATACACAGGCAGCATCAGCCTTGGTTTCCCCATACAGATTCTCATAGTGAAAACTGAAATTTCACATAAACAGGAGTCATTCACAAAATTTTCCTTTTCCTTATGATCTGACAGGTAATCAGAATTTTCAGTTCCAGTCTCATTATAATGAGGATACTGTTGCAGCCTGGTAACCTGGAGAATTATTTAGTGACTCATCTCTATAAAGAATGACTAGTAAGATTTTTAAGGCATACTGACAATTGTTTTAGTGCTCAAGAACTCTGTTTTGTTCAAAGTCTCCCCTTGCTCCCATGACTGACTTCTCAAATAGCAACAAATCAAAACCACAGAGATACAAACAAGAAAATTCCCAAACATAATGAAAAATCCCCACAGAAACGAGTACTCTATATTTATACTGTCACAACATTCACTTACTACTCCTAATACAGTAGTGTAAAATCTTATTTACAAATGCAACCATAAGGTGTAGTAAAGTACTGCTTAACTTGATTATGTTCACATTAGCAATGCCTACTACTGTATTTAACTATCCTATGTATTCAGATGGTATCAGCTGTCATGTGTTCCTCTGTACTCCCCAGGTTCCTGCTTCCCTCTCTGCACAAGCTGTGTCCTCTTGTCACAACCTCTAATTGTCTCTTCTTTAGCACAATCCAACATCAGCAGACAGTAAAGGCTGGAGGTTGTTTGCCCTGCTGGATCACTTCCTTTCTGCAATCCTTGTTCTAACTCTTTCAAAGCATCCCTTTCATTGCATCAGATTTTTAGCCTTACCTTAAAGGTCATACAAAAACTTTTTGTCCTGTAATCACCCCATTCTACTCTTACCTCCCAGGTTTTGTCTCCAGTTTCAACAGGACTTTGATTAGGGCAAACAAAAGGATAATGCAGTTTTAAAATCAGTTCTTTGGCTATGTGAAATACAAAATTTCCCACAAAATTAGCAATTGTGTTCAAAGGAGCACATTGCTCTCTGGAAGTGTCCACACGGCCTACTCTGGCATGACCCTACCTGAGTACCAACCAAGACCCTCTCTCATAACTACTTAAAGAACAATTAACCCTTAATAACTCAAAGCCTCCTTCAGGAAGCTGGGGAAGAAGAACAAAGAAACACCTCCTGCTGCCCTCCTCCTTCCCTGGTCTGTGTTACCTATAGGCAAGGCACCTGGCTGTGCTTCCACATGCTGCCAAATTTCAGCCATGGAGATGAAGCTGACCTGCAGCTGGAGAGCCCAGTGGCAGCACCTGCACTCACATGTCAGAGAACCAAGTCTCAACTTTAAACTATGCTTCATTGCCAAATGATTCCAGTTGTGCAAAACCAGCACAACCTTATACAGGACGTATTCAGCACCTTCATATGACGCTTTGGAGGAAGTTATTTCTTTAAATTCTTTAAATTACCACTTCATATAACATTCAGTATATCTCAGTATACACATTGATTAAAAATCCTTCTAATTAAAGTAACAATTTACTTCAGCAACAGATCTGAAGGTGACCTTTAAAGAATGGGTTATTTCTATCATTAACAACATAAATGAAAATTTGGTCTCCAAACACATGTACAATTAACTGTAACTGAATAATTAAAATATTTCCCAATTATCAACTAAGTCCTTTCAGATCCAAATAGGGGTTTGTAGAGCAGTTCCACTAGAGCTCAGTCACACTAGAACTAAACAATATGTAATTGTATTTCTTATCAAGTAAGTTTAGCAAGCAGAGATGCAAGCCAAAGCCAGGAATACTGGAGGGTTCCACTCATTTACAGGACACAGAGGGCACAAACAGAAGAAGGAAGAGAATCTTTCCTACGGTGACAGTCAGGATGCCTCAGACAAGTCCATTTGGGTGGATGAGCAGGTAGTTTAATTTCTATCCTGTTTCAAATATTTCTAATTCCTTTTTAATATGAAAGATAAAGTCAAACATCCACTTTTTGCATGGCCTTATACTAAATATGAAACTACTTGTGATTTTCTTATTCTGTATTTAAAGGCAAAAACATCAGTTCCTGTATAGGCACTTTCAAGCATTAACTTTTTGCTGAATTGTCTAGATACTTGAGATAGTTTTGTGGAAACAGAAAAAGGTCATGAGCTCCATGACATGATAGGGTCTAGAAACTTTCTTGATCTACACAATGCAGCAGAGGGGCTCATGTCCCTCCTAAACTGAAGAGCTCCAGAATAGTAGGAAATCCAAGGTGAAATTCCTTAACTACATAAGCTATGTTCAGATGAATTTAGAAAAAAGAAAAAAATTGATCCTGAGCGGGGGTCCAGGACTAAAGAAATGCAGGCACTAGAAAAGAAGGAAACCACTTACACCTGCACCTGAACTTAGTGGCATCAAAATCTTGTCTTTGTATTTGCACAGCTCAAGAACACGTTTAAAAAAGCAGTACTGAGAGATCTGGTCTGTACCCAAAAATTCTGGCAGCACAGTTGAATTTACTAGAAGTCATCGCTTAAGCTAGCAATATCTATTGTGCAGATGCAGCGCTGCTGACAGAAGAGTGCACTTTGAAAACCACTGATGTAGATAAGCTCTGAGACTGGAGCCATTCTGATTAATATCATAGGCTCTTAACGCACCCAGGTGAAAGGATGAGCACACCCAGCAGGGTGAATGAAGGGGTTCAGACTGCTCAGCTATCATTTCTGGACACTCATCTTCTGGGGAGGGCTCATTCAGCTGGGAACAATGAATGTGCTACTCCACACCTTCGATTGATACCCAGACTGCCAGGTAGGATTAGTAATATAATTTTTGTGTTGCAGTTAATTGATGCTTCCAAGAAGCAGGCTTCAGAAAGAAAAAGATTTAACAGAGGTTCTTTGCTGGTACTGGGAGAGTTTATCTTTCATATGGGGGAACAGGAGAGATAAAGGAAATCTTAATATTCCTTTTTGTCAGTTGGGGCCTCCAAATAAGTTAATAGAAGTATACGTAATCAAAGAATTCTTATATACAATCAGCAAGCAGTACAAACAAAACCCAGAAAAAAGACCACAGCTGTAACTGAGAAAGACAGACATAGAGTTTGAAATATACTGATGGAGACTAAAGCAAAGAAGGTAAAAGAGAAATTGGAAAGTTAAGAGATAGCTCTTTAGAATGATTAGACAAACACCCATCAAAACTTATCCCATTTGCAGCTCTTACTTAATGCCTAAAAAGCTTAATTGAACATTACAAAGCTAGTGAAATGTGCATGTGCACATATATGTACATATAAAGATAAGATGTTTAATATAGATGAATAAAAACCACCAGTGAAAGACATGCCATGGGGAAAGTATTATTAGTAGTACTCCTCTCCTAAATGTAAAGTAACAAAGCCCACTATGTAGCTAACCTAATTCAAGACAGCTTGGGAAGTGTATGTACCTAATCTAACTCCCCTTTGCTTTCAGCAACTGTATATTCCAAACCACCAAGATGCTGATAAATTGTCTCTTCACGAACCTATGGTAAAAAGTGACCAAATCAAGACCACCAGGGAGCAAGACCACACAAAGCAGGAATGTTCCTACACCTGTGTCAATTAAGGTTTTCAGTAGTTACTCTTCTGTCTCCCCTGAAGAATAACAGGAGATCCTCCCCATCAAAAAAAAAAAAAATGCAAAGAAGTTTTTAAATATATGTTACAAAACCATTAGTACAATGTGCAAAATACCACAAAGGAGAAAAATTCTATGCTGGTTTTGGACTTTGAAGCTAGAAAAACATAAAATTAATTGCCTCCAAATTCCTTTTATCTATTTAGTCAACTTAGATAAATTTCATTACAGGAACAAAACCAGCATCATTAAAAATAGTGAAATTCTGATAATTATGTATTGCTCTGTTTCTCCTTACCTGTTATTCCCTCAGGGCTAGGTTCCTCTGTACCTAAGGCTTAGAAGCTTTTGGCAAAGGTGCCAGATTTATCAGGGGCTGCTGCCTGAGAAATACTATTAGCAAGTCAAAAACATTGCTGTGACTCTGCATCTTCCATCTCCTGTTTAAAGCATTTATTTACCTTTCACAAAAACATGGCATGGTCAGCAAAACCACTATGTGCCACTATGTGCTGGTATATGACTGATTTAAGAGCACTCACTGTCCTGCAGAATTGTTAAATTAGAGATCGTACCACAGTGACTCCGTAACAGGTACAATATAAGAAACTAATGAGGTAACACCTTGCCTCACCAGGATATCAGTCCTGAACACTTGCACAGACCAGCTCAGTCCCTGCCATGCTTGAGACAGGACACAATGCAGTTTCCTTAGAAAGCAGTCTGTCAGTCTCAATTCCTGAATTCAATTGAATTTCTGAATGCCTTATCCATAAATCATGAAGCAGTTTGGCTTCGTGAAACGAGACATAGTTCAGAGTCACAAAGTACCATTTGCCAGAACCCCGGTGATAAAATTCTAGAATCTGGGTCTTCATGCAATCAGAGGAGGGAAAAAAGGCTTGGGAGTCTTTTGAGGGAGTCTATGTTCTCCCTTACGGACTGAAGATGAGACAAACTGAATCTGGCAGATGCTTACAAGAAATTCAGTTTAAAATGTATTTAAAATTAAAGAAATAAAATAAACAAGAAAAGCTGTTCTTTTTAAAAAGCACTAGGAGGAACAACAGAAACTATAATAGCCATCTCTTCCCTTCTCTCCCCCTTGCAGATGCTCTCATTCAAACCCTCATCCGAGATGACCAACTCTGGATCCTGGCGCTCTGCAGCCCAATGGGCCTGAGCACCCCTGGGACAATCCCACCCCTCTCCTGCTGAACCTGCTGCAGCACACAGGATGGTTCTGAGGCTGGGGCAGCAACAAGGAAGGGTTTACAGGAAGTACAGCATTAGCTTATTGCTTGTATCTTCTTTGCTTTAGCATGAAAAAAGAAACCAACCTTCTTAGCCAGATTTTATTAAGTTTCTGACCTGCAGCTATGACTTCAGTCAGTCTGTTTTGAGTGCATTTGGTAGTGTTGACCGACAGTTCTCTCAGACAGAAAATACAAGACAGAGGCTCATTATTTCAGAAAGCTTTAATCTAATTTTATTTCTATATATGAAGTAGCATAATAAATAGGATTCTTGTCAATGCTGGTGAAAGGCCAGAGGCTTTGCACTGACTGGACAGCACAGGGTCTCAAGAGCTGTCTGGCCTTGTCTTCACCCGCCTGATTTTAACAGTTGCCAGGTGGTTGAGCAATTATTGCATGGCCTGACCCTCAAAACACAGAGGGAACGTCTGACACCCTGTAGCAGTCACCGGGTAACAGGAGGAACCCTTTGTGCCACCTGAGACTGGGGAAGGCTTTGAAGCAAAGCTTAAAACCCAGGCTGGGGCCTGATGCAAATAAAGCATGTAAAGCAGGCTGCAATAAAGCATATAAAACTAGTCCTAAGTGGACCAACATCAAGATGCCAGACCCACTGTGAACACCGTACTCTCTGCAGTGGAAGGCACAGAATGCTGGTGACTTCATGGAAACACCTCCCCTACCTGCCATTTTATTTCCACCCTCACAACCCAGAGGAACAATTAACACCAAAAATGGCAGGCACTTGGAAGTTCTGTTTAACGCTCTTAAATGTATTATTACAGATACTTATATATTTTTATATATTCTATGGAGTGTAAAAATGTTGAAATATTAACTGAACCACTAGGAAAGTCTCAGTTCATTATCTATGTCATGTGCCTTTTAAGTTAAGAAGGTGCAGAATGTAACTACAAAGTGCACTTTCCCATCCATGAGGAACAGGTTTTAAAAGCAAAGAGAGAACTGCAAAAGCTTTGGAAGATTTTTTAAAACTTGGTTTCCTGAAAGGTGCAACCATTAACTTTCCAGTCCCTTTTCACTGCTTTCCCCCTACTTTTTCCATATGCAAAACCTTTGTCTTTAGGAGCTCACAGTAGATAGTAGCAGTGATAATGCATGCAGCCACACAAGCTCTCATTTGGACAATAGCATCTGACTGATAAGTAGTGTGTTACAGGACACTAGCGACGTGCTAAACCATGGCATAATTATTATATACTGCATCCAAGTCCCTACTCTCCGGTTTTATAATAATAAGCATCAATAGATTACAGAATTTAAAAAGAAGAAACTTTAGAGAATATGGTACTAAATTTGACCTGCTGAAACAAAACAACTTTAAGGACTGTATCATTAGAAGCTAACAATTTTGAGGAAACTATAAACAGTCTGTATTTTAGCTAGGCAAAACTATTAATGAGATCAAGAAAAGCCTTACCTTCCACCGCATATCTGTTATACCCAAGACAATCTTCCTATCTTTGTTTCAAGTTCATTTTGCTACTATGGATATTAAATTATTTGTTTAGATAAATAGCTAACTTATATATCTAGTAATTACATTATGGGTCAAAAGGTCTGCTCTATTACTAACACTAAGCAACTCACTGGGTTTACTCATTGAAATAGCAAACCCTTTTCACAGACGCTCTTTGTTCCATTACTGTGTAAAACCTGTAATTAATATTAACCTTTATCTTAACACTCATCCTTAAAAAAATTCACAAGAAAATATGCTCTTTCCTGATTCTTTGGAAGAAAATGTTGTTTCTCCCACAGATCTTAAATACACAAATTCCCAGAGACTGTTTTGTGAAATGAATCATTTGATGAGCTTCAGAATAAGGAATTTAACAAAATACTCAAACCTGTCTCCATAGTCTGCTGCTGACACCATTGCTAACAATTATAAGCTTCCAGTACTGTGAATAATTCAGAAACTCATCTGTTCCATTCAGTGTAAAGACAATGTTGAAAGAAAAAGGTCACTTTTTTCCATCTTCCAACCACTGACTTATGTGTCCCAGCCCTGGTCTGGTTGCATGATACACCTAGTGTTTGACATGCATCCCCTGACAGCTTCTTAGCAGCAGTTAGTCTGTTTAGCTTAGACTCCAGAAATAACAGGAGCACAAAGGACTGACAAGTTTCAGCACTTACACACAGAGTACCAGCACTCACGTTTGCAGTAGCTATTTCAGATATTTGATGTACAGTGGGCCTAATGCTTAATTACAAAATAGACAGATGCCAGCATATGTATTGTAACTGGACAATCTGGTACAGAACAGAAGCAGTGGTACTTGATAAACATTTCTTAAACAAAAGTATGAGCAGTATAATAACCTCTTTCCCAAAGACTAACACTTGAAAATTCACTGCTCCAACCTTTTTTTGAAAAAGCTTTAAATTCAGTTCTACGTCCTCTTTAATCTTGTGATTAACGAGGATATGGAAGGTTGTCAATTTATACACATACAATATGCAGTTTTATTTGAAATTTCTATCTATCAGAGCAAGACACATTCATGCAACATAGCATTTAAGGGATTAATTACTGTTTACTTGAAACTTCTCCCTTTACTTAAATAACCTTTTTATTTTTCAAGCAAGCTTATTTTAAATACATACACAAAGGATATTATAAGAATATTTCATCTTTCAAAAAAGACGAGCTAAAAATCTGACATTGTATTGAATGCATCCACATGCACTGACCCACAAGTTTGTGTTTAACCATGAGAAAAGCTAGAGTATCCTTTGACCCTAAGTATTTTTGCCCATCTCTTTCATTCTGTTCTTCCTCTGACTGAAATCAACTCAATTGTCAAGGGAGATGACCACCTAAAGGCAAAGGAAAGATTATGACATTGTCCTTCTTAAATAAAAAGTGAAACCCATCAAAACCCCAAACACTCTCTGCAGGGAACAAACTAAACCACTCCACAAATCCTTAGTGTTCAAATAAGGTCTAGCAGGTCATGGCTTGTTACCTGACATCTTTCCCTCATTTCCTTCTTCCTCAGAAAATAACTTTAGATACATCACAATGTCAAATTTGGTCTCCCGGTTTTGCTGAAGGACTTTTCAATGTCTTCATTATTGAGATCAATGAACTCCTCTCTCAGGCTTCAGCAGAAAGAAGAGTAGCACTCCATCCTGAACATGGTAATCTTTGTCTCAAGTGTCCTTCTCTCAAAATCACCTCCTCTAAACATGGCTAAAATCATCAATTTCACAAAAATTAAAAAAAAACAAAACAAAACAAACAAACCAGCCCCCTGTGTTTGCAGTTACTTATAAATTTTTAATAATTTTTTTGAGAGAAAATACCAGAAATAGATATTTGTCATTCTGACAGCATGACAAAGCCTCTGTTTGTAATTTAAAATATCCCTATATATCTCGAGTCTACACAGACTACCACAAGCATGCCAAAGAGTCAAAAGTGGTTATAAACTTCCCACTTTACAAATGCTGTATATCTGCTATCTTCCCACTTCAAACATCCTGTGCAAAATTGAGTAATCCAGACAGTCATAAAGCAGTTCTTGATCATTTTTTATGGTCATCTCAGCATCTCTCAAAAAAAAAAAAAAATTGCATCACTACCACATGAAGTTTTCAATTATGTCAGGTACTAAAAGACTCTAATAAACATACAAGCTCCTCTGCACAACTCTAGGAAAACGAGATATTCTTTTTTGTCTGCTAAAGAGAACAATTCAAATACCTATTCTATTCTTTTAGTAGAATCTACATATCCATTTATTCTAAATGATATAGCAATTTTCAGAAAAGACAGAAAAGATCTCTTCCTGAACATCCTCCATACAGAGAGAATACTGGGGCTGCTCTCCTATCAATTAACAGAGCAGCTACTGCACCTGCAAATGGGAATCAGATGAGCTGCTGATCACAAAAGCAGCTGCAGGCTCTCCTTAGCCACACAATCTATAGAATCATACAATCATTCAGGTTGGAGAAAACCTCTATGATCCTTGAGCCCAAAGTCAAGTCCACAATAAACACACGTACCGAAATGCCACATCTGCGTTTTTTAAAATATCTCCAGGGATAGTGACTCAACCACTTCCCTGAGCAGTTCTTCCAGTTCTTGACAACCCTTTTGGTAAAGTATTTGTCCTAATACCCAATCTAAACACTCCCTACTCCCAGCACAGCTTAAAACTTGAAACTGTTGATTCTCATCTTCAACAAATACTTCAGCCCTAGAAGCCAGCCTGACTCTTCAGGACAAAATACTCCGCCAAAGGTCATGATAGAGTAAGATGACCAGCATATAGAAGATATATCTAGGAATTCATACCACTAGTTCAACAAATTACTGCAGCTATTTAGCTTTTATAAACAACAAAAAACATGATAAAACTAAACAAAAGACAAAAAATATTATATAAAGCTCAATATAGACTATATTCAACTCATCATTAGGCACAGCAACTCCTATTTAGATAAAAATTTTTAACTAAGAAATTGAAATAACTTTTATTCCTGTGTTTGGTCTCAAGGCAATAACAACCAATAACATCACTGTGCTTTGTAAAATTGCTGATGATTTTCTATGTTGGAAAGGAAGCCAAAAGTTTGGGTTTCTTCTTACATTTCTGCTGGTGAAGAGTTAAAGAAGCCTGAGCAGCAGATCAAAAAAGATAATTCATTCAAGGCAATTAATTCAAATTAAGTTATGCAATTAGGTTTACCTGCCCAATTCAAATCTCTGTCCTCTGGGCTGCTGTGATGAACACAGACGACCAGGAACATGGACCTTTTTGCTGGAATTACTTACCAGCAGTAATCTTCAAGGCATACCATACTGAAAAGGAAGGCAAACAAAAATGGAGAGCTAAGAATATACCATCAACTGTAAACAAGAAATACCAACTGGTATAACGACAGCCATGTATAATACATTTATTGTGCCATATGCTGCACAAGTGCCGGTGAAAATTACACTAAGAAAAGAAAATAAATTAAATATTTCTAAACTGTTGTTAAAACACAGCCAGAGCGTACAACAGAAGCATTCGTGTAAGACACTGTCAATTTTGATACATTTTTTAGTTTTTTGTATTTAAATTATTGCCTGATTGCAAGAAACCTCTAGGAAACATATACACAACTGTCTGTAACAAATCAAACCCATTAAATCATCTCAGTTTCAGGTTCATTCCTAAGTATAGAAGTAACATGAAAACACTGATGAATGATGGAAAATCTACATGAAAGATTTGCACTGTTACTTGCTCTAAAGTTTGTAAGCTCTGTGAATGTGTTATCAACATAAAGTCTTAAAAATATATTTGTATTTGTTATTTATGAGATTTCCATTGTCTCCTCCTAATATGTTCATACTGTGAATTGTGTGCTAAAAACCAGAAGAATTTCCAAAAATTCATTGCTTGCCTCTTTCTACTAAGATCATTCAACATTACTGGTAGCAGTAAAAACACTGTTCATTAATTTTTATTGGAGGGTGGAGGAGGGAGGAAGAGGGTACTGGGTCCAGACTCAGAGGAAAACAAACATTAAATAAAAATGAAACCAAATGCATTTTTTGAGTGTGTACATAGCCATATGCCACTAAACCTGCTAACACTTACATATATACTTAATCTTACTACTTTGAAGGGTCTAATGGCTGGAATAAAATTACACATACATTTTTCAAGGTCAGACACATGTGTGAGTCAGCCTATCATTATGAAAAATTTGTTTTTCTTGTTGAATGATTTACATTCCAGTATTCCAATTTTAAGTAAGCTTTGATATCACCTAAGAGTGATTAGTCAGAATCTCAGAATCTGTGATGAGTATTATAAAAACCCACTGTTTGTAACATACTGTATGGAAACTACCTATAATTACCAAAGCTGTTTCTTTCATAATTGTCTCCTATAATAATTTACAATCGACATCCAACTATGCGTTTTTTACCAAAAAAATATCTTGAACAGGATTGTAGGAAAATGTTCAACCTCCATAATATTTTTATATCTACCTGCTCAGGTTGATAAGGTGCTTCTCAAGAGTTTTCCAAACATATTTCTTCATGACAACAAAGAAAACCTAGTAGACAACACAGATTAGGATTTATGGCATATTTTTTTTAATTTTTAGAAGTTCTCTTACAAACTGCATAATAGCTAGCTTATTTAGTGTAAAAAATAGTTGTCAGTGAAGCTCCACTGGTGCATGATGCTTTGAAACCCATGTTTCAAACAGAGAGAACAATCACAAATACACCTTTCATTAAAATAAGCAACATGTAAAGCATGACTTGAAGCACCCTCTTGGAAAATGTGAACTATTTAAATATATAAAAATTTACTTTTATGTGCCAAAAGAAGCCCTTCTCTTCCAGTCTTGGAATCTTTACCAATTTATATACCATCTTCACTGATTTTTCTCCCAGCAGGAGCCAGCAGCAGCAGCTGGAGGAAGCAGAGTTTGCCTCCCTTCCTCCATAGCAAGGTCAAGGAAAGCACAGGTCAATGTTTGCTATAAGCCAGAAGCCCCAAAGCCAAGCTCACAGAAAAGGGGCTGCCAGCACTCTCTCTTCCTACAGCTCTTCCCACTCCATGCACTCTCAGGTTTCACTACTAACTACTAAATTTAACTCAGGTAGAGCACAAAGATTTCAGGCCTACATTACAGACACAGAACCCACTGGATTTGTTAAGAAGGTGGTTTTTGTTTAAGGGTTGATGAGTTCAATATCCCTCACTGCCTGCTACATAAAGTTTGCTCAGTTTACAACAATGTATGCCTTCTCATTAGGGATCTCCAAACTTTCCCTTTCCCTTCCAGGCAAAAGATCTGATCCCATTTTGATCATATTCTGAGAAGATTAACACCATGGGTATAGCTATTGTGTCTCATCCTGGAGGGAGAAACGGTGACTTTTAAGGTTTGCTATTAGCTTCTTGAAAATAAAGTTGAAGACCAGACCAATCACCTGGCCCTGAGTATTCTGGGTAATTGAAAAAAAAACAACAAAAGTTTATTCCTTCATTCCAAATGTTTTGATCAGCAAAACAAATATTTTACAATGTTTATATTAGAAGACCTTCAAAGCTAATAATATTACCTTAGGAAAATCTATTTCTTCCTTACACACAGCAAGATTCCTTAAAAAAAAAAATCACAAACAGGAACAATAACATAACTGAAAGGAGGCTCAGAAATTTTTTTCATGCCAAATTATCTTCTAACCCTTCCAAACTAAAAGCTATTAGAGAATATTAAGACTGTAAATACAATAAAGCACAAGCATAGAGACCATCTAATGGGAAAATCAAAATTCAACCCATGGAAGGATTTTTTTCTCCCATTGACACAAAAATTTGATAACATTTGAGAAATTCTGGAGACTTCTGTCAGAGAGCTGCCTTAGAGACAAGATGTTCAGACCTTAGACTCCAAAGTAGCTCTGTCGCTCCTTGAATTACAATGATCAAACTCAGATTTTTAAAAAGTAGCAGTACTTGCCAAGGAATGGTGAAAGTACCATTTGTTTATCCATACACACACACACACACACACAAGAAATATATATAATACTCTGTTAATGCAGTGGAGAATACTCCAACTTCTGGTTTGAGACATTTTTACAGTTTTCTCTCTTCTAGATCTTTAAAATTTCTAAACATTTTTAAAGAAGTAAAATGAACACGACAAAGGAGACATTTGATAAAGTTTCTTCAAAGATAGGCTCCAAAAATCTAAGTTGCTGTGGTGTAATTGGAGAAATACTCTCAGAGAGAAAGCAACAGACAGATGATAACCAAATAGGGGTACAAATAAATGTTTTCTCTATGGAGAAAGGTCCCACAGAGTTGTGCTGAAAAACACCAACCTGAGACTGAAGATGTAACTATTCAGTGTCTCTTACAACTAAAGAAACAGCAATTTCTTCATGCCTCTTCACATTCAGTATAGAAGGCAGCAGAAGAATAAACCAGCTGAATGCTTGGCTAACCACTACCTTTGTTCTTATGGTTTTACAGCAGCACAATCTACAGCATTGCTTAATTCAAACTGCAAAGAGGCCACTGCCAAATGTGATATTCTTTTCCCTTCTACCCAAGCCACACATCTGCAGTGCTTTATGTAACAGCTGTACATCAGGATGAGAGAGAAAATCAGCCAACTGGATTTGCTGGGTTTGTCTTTCAGGAGTCCACAGAAGCAGCATATGAGGGGGGAAAAACTTCTAATTTCACACTTGCACTTAGAATAAGTTTCTGTCCTGTGAAAAACTACAAGATATGCAAGTAGGAAGCAGGTGGTTGGGAAAAAACAGTTGAAAAATGCAAAATTTCATAACTTTGACCTTCTTGTAAGGAGATTATAAATATATATTTTTGCAAGCTCCTCAACTCACACAGGTTCACAAGGGGTCACTGAAGAACTTCCCCAGAGCTGGTGTGAGAAGTGAGGGAAATGACGCAGCTCAGGGAAAAGTCTCTTTTGGTGGTGTACAAGTTATATAGTTTGGTTCCTTACATACCAACATATATAAAAGAAAGAACATGGTTAAATACTCTATTAAAATTATTTATAATAGTCACAAACCAGTAACTTTCTGTATAAAGTCAGGGAAATTAAGGAAGACTAGAATGTAACTGAAAAAAACTTTAAAACTTATAGGTAAATGAAGATTATTCACCTGCAGAAAATATTTTGTTTAGCTTGAAAAGCATATTTACCTAACACACAATATTGCTGGTTTACAGTTGTGTACTACTCATTATTAGAGACATACAGAATAAAAATAGGTATCCACTGAAAAAGTATTTCCATCTCCACACTTCTGAAGTACAATCTACTGCTTGTAACGTCTTCATAATAGATGACTCTTCAAATCTAATTTTTTTGCTTCAAATATTGTATATTTATCAAATCTTATGCTCACAAATATTTCTCTAAAGAAATTACTTCCATATTAAACATTTTTATTTACAGCAACTTCTGTAAAGCAGAGAATTTTACAAGGAATGTATTGATTTTGAGATAATAATAAATGGAAGCTGTGTTATCTACGCAGGTTTTCCTCAGAAACAGGATCAAGTGATAAAGTAGTGTTGTGATTTGTAAAGGTCACATGCTGGCAGATCAAATCAATCTTAATTTTGAGAATGGTGTAAGATTAAAAAAAACCCCTCAATTTCTAAGTGCTGGATTCTTATCAATACCTAACTTAAAAGAGCAAATCATACCTGTAGCTCTGATTAAGACATTTTGATGAAGTCACTGTATTAATTCCTACTCCTAAGATAGAAAACTGTGTTGTGAACTGTCTGCATCAAGGTTACCCTTCTACTCAGATATATTGTGTCTCCACATCTACCTTAGCTCGAGTATTTTTTCCAGTATTGTACTATTTTTACTACTAATAGAAAAACTGCACATATTAAAAGAAAATTAAACAAAAAATAAAGCAATTGCAAAAATCTATGTGCATTTTGATTTAATTTATTTAACAATATTTTGCAAAGTGCATCTTGAACTTGGGAGTTTAAAAAACAAATCTTTAACCTTAAAGGAAAAATTCAGTACGAGATAGAGCAGTCCTCTGTCCTTTGTTTATCTCATTTGAACTGCCTAAATATGTTTCAAGGAGAAATGCCATTGAAATGAACAAACAAAAGACTACGGTTTAAGAGCAATATGTGTGTTCTGTCCCTTTGAAATAAGTAATTCTTAGATTTGGGGGACCAAGTAGAATTTTACCAGCATGAAAAGCATCAGTTCCAGTTTCTTCATTTCATGAATATTCAGAAGAACACACATCTGAAGCAAAACTTACTCAGAAATGCCTATTTGTATGAACAATATAGGAAAATACTTGAATTACCACAGACTTTAGGCAAAGGATGCCTATACAGACTAGGTGAGAAACACTGCATTTTTTTTTTAATTTCCCCAAGCTTAATGATTGCTTTAATAAAAGTATTCTTCTGTTCTTTGTTAATAAATACACTAGAAATATTACATACTAGAAATACTTCTATATTTATATTCTGCATGATGCTTGCTGAGGAGTCTGTGTGAGTCTCTAAAAAAAATGCTTATGGATTAAGCATAACTATGAAATACAAATATCACCTAAGATATTTTCCCTTTAATAAAAGTTTTACACGTTCCAGGAATATATATTTTTTTTTTTGGTAAATCTGGTAGTAATCAATATCAACACAAAGTGTTTGGTAGTCACTGATTACAAGAAGGAGCAAGAACACTTAAGATTACTGACATCCTTTTGTCCAGACTGGAGGAAGTTTATTCCTCTTGCTTACTTTCAGATCCCGGATGCCCAGCTGTGGATGCCAGCCACATCAGCCCCCAGCAGTATGTCACAGTCATTTGGCACCTTTAACTCTGTGGATGTGAAAAATACTGAGGTGTCTTTAGCCAGCAGCACTCCACGTAACACCTGCCAAAGGCAGAGCACTGCTCTGAGCAGCTGCTGGAGATTCCCCAGTGATCCTGTCTGCGATAGCATCTTCCAGAGGATGGGAACACCAGCAATGCACACAGCTGCCGGCTGCAGGAGCAGTCTCGTGGCTGGAGCAGAGAGTGAAGGACAACAGCAGCTTTTCTAGAGCTGAGAAGATGCTTCCACTATTGATGACAAAGCGATGGCAAGGAGCAAAGCTTGGTGTCTGCAACCCTGCCACCTACAATATGCCACTTACAAACCAGGAGGAGGGAGAATGTGCTCCCAAGGACAGAGCAGACACTGGGTAGGAGCAATGCAAGTAGTCAGGGAAGCTGAGCATCCACCACTGTATTGAAGTCCCACAGTGAGAGTGGGCTACCTTGACTGTCAGAACAACTGTCATAGGGAAACAGCAAGAAGGAAGAGTAAGGTGAGGAAAAAAAAAACAAAAAACAAAAAAAAAAACCAAGAACAAGCCAGAAATTCAGCAAAAGGAAGGAAAAAACCCCTAACTCAGAAACAAAAAAGGGCTGTCACTGAGCAAGAGATACCAATTTCCAGAAAAGAATAAGGGAGATTCAGCTAATGACTGTCTGCTTCCTCTAGGCCAGTATTCACATGTAGACTATCCCATCCTAGACCAATAGTGAAAACAGAATAAAATGAATTGCTTTTTCCCCTTTACCTCAAAATGTAAAGCCAACATAAACCAATCTTCCAGATTACAATACAAACTGTCTTAGTCATATATTAAATCTAAAATTTTATTGCAAAGTAAATCATTATTCAGGTAAGCTTAATGAAAATAGTAACTGTGTCTATGCTAACAGAGATATCACAGAGATATCTTATTATGACAGAAATTTTTGACCCCCAACTATAACAAGACAGCTCTTAAGGATAACTTAATCACTCTTTCCTATATATCTAAATAATAAAGAAATTACTGTCAGAGCTTTGCAGGGTCTCTGTTAAGGATGCTTAAGCTACTTTTCTGTTTAAAAGGAGAACACTCATTCTGCAAATTAGAAAACTAATCCAAACAATCACTTCTCTTAATAATTACCTGCCTACTAAGGAGATACTAAATTACATCTGAAAAACCCATCCAGGTCTCTGCATACTCATAACATATAGGAATACCGCATACAATAGACAAAACACTAAAGTGGAAAAATGTTCCAACAAAAAACAAAATTTTCAACTTTCAAATAAAGTAAGAGACTTTAATGTCTCTCAAAGGCTTCTGGATAAAATTTGTCACTTGTACTCGAAAATTTGCTAACACTTTGTAAAGGTTTAGACAGAATTAACTTCAAAACATAATAGCTTTCAGAGCTACTCTCTGGTCAGTCAGTGAAGTCTAAGTAAATTTGTCATGACATGTAAACACCATTTTGGAAGGAACTAGTTTTCCTTAGTTCACATTTGAAGCTAAAACATTTTGACTGAAACAAACACAAGCCTCCAAACAGGCTCTGACCTTTGCATAACTGATCACCTCTTCCCAAGTTCTGCAGCTGTAGCTAGCAACAACATGCTAATGAACCATTTGCCTGTATTCAACAATCCCCAAAATGCATCAACCCTTGACACTTCAAAAAAAGCCCCACACTTTCTTTGGCTGGAATTTCATGGTAGGAACATTATATCAGCTCTACAGATGTGACAGCTGATACAGCGTCAATATAGGCAAGACTCAAGTTCAGAGCTCGAGCTGTTGTTGCTGCTCAGCTCTAGGGGTACCACAGCACCACAGCTCAGGAGCTGCTCCCTTGTCTCTTGCACCTTGCTCGTGGTGC
The DNA here is from genome assembly GCA_003676055.1 of Chloebia gouldiae. Classification (NCBI taxonomy): domain Eukaryota; kingdom Metazoa; phylum Chordata; class Aves; order Passeriformes; family Passeridae; genus Chloebia; species Chloebia gouldiae. Next base: position 16,046,334 of record QUSF01000005.1, on the reverse strand, counting down.
AAACTGGCAGCTCCCACCCTACTGCAAGATCCAAACACTGAAGGACTGTATGAAATGTCATGTATGAATCACAGTAAATGCACTTATGCTTTAAAATCTAACCAATGAGGATAACCACAAACAACTTAAGTTTTAAGAAATTTATTCATCCAAAAAAGATGATAGAGTAGCTGCAAGAAAAGAGCCTAAAAATATTTTAAGCAATATGTATGACACAAGAGCTCCTATTAAAATTCAGTTGACTCATGTAACTCATTCACTGACTCATGATGTGCTAAAATGAAAACACTGAAAGTAATATATACAAGACAGCATATTCAGATTATGATTAAGAGAGAATGGTTTCATATTGATCCCTGCAATTAATTGGAAGCCAGCCAAGTTATAGATCAGTCAGGAAAAGAATGAATGCTTCTTTCATACACTGTAAATACAAAGAAGGGATGGAGAGAAATGAAACTGTCCAGGCAGGAAGTTCAGAGCACAGGGTACTAAAAAAAATGCCAATGTTATATATAGTAAATGACATTTCCAGGTAGAGGAAAAGTATCAGTTGAGAAGTTCAGGATCAAACACACTACCAAGGTTATTCATGGAAAGTCTAAATATCAACTATACAAGAAGAACAGTTGATTTGTCCCCAGGAGAAACACATTCATGCAAAGCATTTAGAGAGAAAGTCAGAACCAGCAGGCAAAGAGAACAGAGAAGAGTCATTAAAGGTGTCAAGGAATACATACAGCTGAAAATCACAAGCACAGAATTGTTGGCCAGCAGCATAATTTAGATCCTGTGTATAAGTAAGAGTGAATGGCCAAGAAGTGACCCTTGTGAGAAGGACTCAAGAGAGCAAGGGTCTTGTCACGTAAGAAATTAACAAATACACACCTTTGATTTTTTAAGAGATGTGTAGAAAAATGTCAGCAATAAAAAGATAGGGCAGGCAGTTGGATGAGAGATTTGAAGAAATATAGCAGTTATATAAGGAGAAGGAAATGAAAGAAATAATACCTGCACAGAGATTGCACATAGTTTTTCAGAGCAGTCATCATTATCCTGAGTTAGGTCAATCTCAAATGTAATTTCTTAACAACTATTATAGAAAAGACTATGAGTAAAGTCTAACACTCTTTTTACTATGAAACAATTCATGATAAAAATGTTCCTTAGCTGGAGGAATTTTATATTGGGCCTTCTAGAGACATGACATCTAAAACTTTTATTAACTGAGCAATCTAAGCCAACTCTTAGAAAGCAGATCAGCAGGCAGAATAGTTCTCTCCAGGTACCAGGCACATTTACCTGTTTATTTGAATTACCTATCTAGATAAAAATTGTAAGGCAAGAATATCACTTGTCAGCACATATCAGCTACAACTGGTGCTGCACATTTCAGGAGCAAACTAGAAGACTCTCTAAGCATCTGACTAAGTAGCAAGTCAGTCTATGCCTAGGGTTCTGCTCAGAGCCTGAACAGTTTATAGATCATCTCCTTCAGCTTCTCTGAAACTAAAGATTTGACAGAATATGCATAATATCTGAAGCAATTAAGCTGTCATCACAGGAAACATAATAGTTAATTATTATATACAATATAATCACATAATAGTAAAAAACAGTTTATGAGAAAATGGAATGACAACTTGCTCAAACTACTTGGAACTTGCTCAAACCTACTAAAAGCAGTAAGAAAATAGTAACTGTTTTGTTAAGAAAGAAGTCTTAACTAACACCACATATCGGTAAAAACAATTTTGGGGGTTTGTTTTGGTTTGGGTTTTTTTTGTTGTTGTTTTTTGGGTGGTTTTTTTTTTGTTTGTTTGTTTGTTTTACAATGTAGATATTAGTTGAATATTAGGGGATATTTTACTCTCTGGAAAACAGATGCATGTGACATCCATTTATGGCTTATGTTTGTTTGGTGTGTCATACACACAGGTTAGAGGTGAAAATGGGATTGGTTTCTCCAGTCTTGCAGTTCTTACACGAATTTAGCAGAGGCCATCTAAACAAGCATGCCTCTAAACCTGGAAACTCCTGCATCCTTCTGCCAAAACTTTACCTTCTAAAAAACCCATCTCAAAACACAATACTAGAAGCTGCCTTTTATTACTGAGATCAGGAGAATTGAAATAATAATTTAAAAAAACCCAAAACTGAGATAAAAAAGCAAATGAAGATTTAAAGGTTTTAAATCACAATGATGCATCATATGCACATCATTACAGAGCATGTAAATACGTAACATCCTAATATTACTACATTTAAGTGTTCTATAAGCATATGTGTATGATACATTGTGACTTAAAACATTTTAATTCTGTTGAAGAAGTTCTGTAGCTTTAAAATCTGCTGCAATTTTGCATGGCTGCTGCCTCTTCCATTCCTCAACATGAAGTGACAGATTCTGCAGGATATTTACTTACTAAGAGCCTTGGCAGAATATGCAGGCTCTGATTTTATTGTAGGATTGTAACTATAGATACATTACCAGACCTTCTGCTTAGAATCATGGCATCAAATACTGCAGTAATCTCAAGCAAAGTTTTTGTTCAATTGATTTTTCTCACTGTCTGAACTCCTCTGCTTAAAAATCTTGATGCTTTGAAGCATCTAAAAATTGTTAATGTTCAGTACACAAGACATCTCTGCTGTATTGTCAGACCAAGACTCAGTGGATAAATCAGAAATACAAGTATGTTACAGAATACAGATATTTGTATTTTACAGGACAGATTTTTTAACCCTGCCTCAACTGGTAAAGACAAACACATGCTAAGTAATTATGAAAAAACCTAACATATAAATAAATGTTCAAGAATATACTCTCTATATAAGAGCCTACAAGTTACGTATGTAGCTGCTGAGACATAATACTCTAAGAATAATCTTGCAGTACTAAATTAAAAACCAAGATGAATGAATGAATATTGCTTATTTTCAAGTTTTAAACAGTGCAGGTTTCCAAGCCAAACATGAAAGCTGGGAATGTAACATATTGCTCTGAAAACACTGAATAAACCAGCAAAACAGGGAAAGTTTGTTAAAAACACAGATTGAATCATATGCCACAAGTAGAAAAGTAGCTTTGACAGTGTTTGAAAACCAACAGCACAATGACAAATAAAACCCATTTATTTTTATCAAATATTATTTCAAGTCAGCTGATCTTGAAAAACAAAAGAATAACTCAATTATCTTTAATTCTCAAAACACAATGGAGAAAGAAATTTAGTAAGTACAGGGATCTTATGTACTACTAGCAATCAATCAGCAAATCTTCTCTATCTGTTTATAAGTGCATAACGTTAACAACTGTTCCATATTCAGATTGAAAAGGTTACTGTAAAACAGAATAAAGAATGCATCTTAACATCTTTTCACTGATTTTATTTACAGTGTTTCTTGCTGAAAAAATGTCTGCATAACATATAGAGTTTTGCTATAAATATACCACAATTCTCCAGCTTCCTTTCAGAAAAAATAATGCTTATCTCAGAAAAGCTCCCAATCTCCCTATTTTGTACCAGAATCTCAATAGGTTCCACAGTCAAAGACATCAAAGACTCTCTTCTTCAATGAAAAAGGCTTGAGAAAAAAATTGGAACAGCAGAGATATCCCTCTCCCATCTTCTCTTCATCTCTGCCAATGATTTTCATGAAGCCATGTTACTAATCAAATGGACTGTCCAAGTGGCCATTCCCTGTTTTCTGGGCACCTCAGCACCATAATGGCCCGGTGCTAAAGCCCTTCCTGCTTCCTCCACAGCAGCTTCTGTGCTTGCACTGTGCCATCCCTGCTGCAGGACCCAAAGTGCACAGAACATTCTCAGCCCAGCTCTCCTTAACAGGGCAGCTTCACTCCACACTCACAACCCACAGCATGCAGAGTGGCAGTGTGAGCCAAGAACTGCTAATGTCTGACTACAAACATGGATTTCAACTGCTGACAAAGAAATCAGATTTATGGAAAAACAAAGAGACTGAAGCCCATTATCACCCACCCATCCCAATAAAAGCACCTCCATCCACATGGGAAGGACAACTGAACACTCATCTGAAATATAAGTCATCTTTCACTTTCCATTCCTCCATACAGAAGAAAAGCAAGTTATTCTTCAGTCCTGAAAGCTTTAATTGAGGAATTTCACAGATATTTTTATTTTTAGTTTGTTTACTGTTTGTTTTTAATCAAAAACTTTCTGTCAAAACAAAGTGGTAAGTTGATGGCAAGATAATTCTGTTTGAATATCACAACATTATTTTAGCTGGTAGTCAGCCTTCAAAAATTCCAGCTATTCAAAGAGAGAAAACCAGCTTGAAAAGTAAATACATTAGCAAGAAAAAATCAATCACAGAGAAATAAAACAGAGGCTAAGAGGAGGATGGTATTTTCAAGGGAGGCAAGCAGTCCACAGAAAGAAATCTGCTTTAATAACTACATTTGCTAGAACGCATGGAACTAATTATGGTTCCAATGTACATAATGCATTCAGAGACCTCAAGTAACAGACATTACTACCTGGCATTTCCAGCCCAGTTGTTGAAGTATACTGATTGTAAGCATAAATGTTCATATTACGAAACAGGCAGATGGTCTGCTTCACCAGAAACATTACAGTCTGACATTTGTTATCAATTGTACTGATTTAATACTAATGAGAGTAAATGGAGACAGATTTGCAAAAATCTGTCTCTTGGGAAGATATATGTGTACCTTTAAAAATCTTTTACCTCATATTTATCATCCTATGGTACCAAGAGCAATAATGATGTATTTTAATATAGAGCACTGCTCTGATATTTGCACTGAGAATTCAGGCGAGGAACCAAAACCTACCTGAGAATAAATTTCTTCCAGAAAAGAAGCAGAGGTGGTGCTTCACTAACTCTGCCACAGCAGCAAACAAATCAAGATTAAACACTCTTTTTATGATCTTATAAAATACCATTATATCCACTACTGAGGCTTTTGTTCACAAGTGCAGCAATTTGAAGATGTGCACAGCAAGGGTAAGTAATGCTTATTCTCCAAATGCTGAGGTGCTCTGCCCTTCCTCAGTGTGTCCGGATGCTGACTGCATGCTCACTTGTGGGCAGGGGAAGGAAGAGGCACCAGGCTTACCCCAGGATGATGAGGCATCAGGAGCCCTGAACTGCCAGGAACCCAGGCTGGGCTAAGCAGCACAGCCTGCCCCATCAGTCACTGGCTGCATTATGGGCAATGGTATATATCAGAAACCCAAACTGATGAACCTTAAACACGGGACATAAGTTATCAGTGCTTTCTCAAGCCTAACACTTCTCCTTACACTTGTTCTTCATGAGATTGCTTCAGGCCTTGAGAACAATTAAGGCTGGCTATGTTTCTCATAACTAAGCAGCAGTGAAAGTGATCCTTTTAAGTGAGTGTCTGGTCATCAGCACATTATCATCCTCTCAGATTTTTGCTACTATGAAATGCCACTAGCACATCTTGTCTAGCAGGGACACAGAGCCTCTACAACAAACCAATGCTAGAGAAGCTCCTTGATTGTTCTGCTTCCTTCAGACACTTTCTTTCCTGTTCCATTTCTTGTGCACACCGTAGTGTGATCAAACATACAGAGATTTGTTACTTTCTCTATATTAATAACAGCATCAATTCCATAGAGATTTCCAAGTTTATTCAAACGACTTTGAGTACAAGCACAAGACTGAGGTGTAATGACACAGCATTATTTTACAATTCAATTGCTTCGCTTCAGTTTACATCAGACATGAGAATTTGAGAACTGATTTGGACAGACTAATAGTGAACACCTGGATTTCTTCTTTTATAGCCAGAACTGTCAATATGATTATTCACTCATTTACTATTTCATCGAAAGCCAATGCCTGTTTATAATCCCAAGTTTATCCAGGTAATACTAGGGACTTTATAATGAAGCAAAAATTATATATATTTTTAAATTATCCATGTACTATAACAAATAAATATATTCAATATAGAGGTGCTAAAAAATAAGCCTTTTAAATTCACCCTCCTATAAAATATTGATAAAAAATAGATTTAAGTGTATTTTTTTATTGCTTGGAAAAACTGATTTCAACTAGATTTCAAGACCCTAAGGGTCAGGCATTAAATATAACATTTTCCCAATTTTGTAATATTTTTTAGCAAAGACATGGTCACTGCCAGTAACTTCTAAAGTAAGATTAAAACCAAGAATCTATTCCTTGCACAGACTGCTGTATTAGCATACTGAAAAAAATATGTACTGTACTTCTAGCAGAGATAAAAATGCCTCTGGTATAAAGTCAAGAAAATTGAAAGTAAAGTCAGCTGTACATGCTGTAACACACTTTCTCTGAAGCTTCTACACTGGAACACAACACAAATTAACTGTCATGTTTAAGCAATTATCTTCTATCAAAACGATCAAAAAACTAATTTACACAAGAGATACAGTAGATGCATTTCCAATTTTCCCTCTAGCTTCCCCAAGACAGTGCAACTGATCTAAACAAATACAGTCAATCATTTGTGAGAGTGCGTATGAGGGGAGAGAGTGCTTTTTAAAATTATTATTTATTCTTAAATAAAGGGAAGAAGTGTGATCTCCCCTGTAAGGGATAGACTGGAAATACAGAAGATAGGTCAGTGAATGTTTTATGTATAGCCAGATCAATATCCTACTTTTCACTATAAGAATTTTTTCTCACAGAAAACTGAGAGTACAAATGGATACCACCAAACAAGCTTTTTACAGGGTAAAGAGGGAGAGAAAAAATTTTATATTCAGTGTGGTGAAACAGAATTTGTTTCTTCTGACCTTGAGCAAGATGTCTGCTCCTATCTAACAAACAATAGTGTCTAGAACATGAACCATATCAAGCCTGAGTTCCTAAGGAAAACATATAAACAAATCAGTGTCATTTGGCAAGGGGAGAAGGGACTAGAGACCACAGATGACACAAATAGGGGGGGGGGGGGGGAATTTTTTTCCTCCATTCTTTCTAGTCACTCTTGGGGATGTACAGCAGTACAATCTTCTAATCACTTTTTTTCTAATCACAGGGCTGTGTGTTATTTGTATTATTTTCATACTTTAAAGTGATTTGCTGTAATAAATTAATATACCTACACTGCTTCATATATACTCTATTTTCTGCATGAAATATGCCAATTCCACTAAACTCTATCACAAATAGCAGTGCCTAGTCTTGAAAAGTGACTAAAAAACCACAACGTTCAAAAGAACTGTGTTTTTGTTACTAAAAATATGTCTCCTGCAGATATGAACTACTTTTCTTCTCATATTGTTTTTTTTGTTTTCCCTCAGCCTTTCATAAATACCATCTCAAAGCCTTATGTTTGCATCAGTATAGAACCTAGGGCTTTTTGACTAAGAAACCGAATATAAGTAATTTCTATTCCAAACTTCCTAACATTAAGCTACTTGTAAATTATTTCTTTTAAACTGAATCAGGCACTTAACCACATACACCAGGCAGTACATTTTTTTTAATTGCTAAAGAGATACAACAGGTTTTTGCTTCTTTTTAATCAAATCAAAATAAACCCCACTAATTCCACGACCTCTCCAAAACTGTTGTGGCTATCCTTTTGAATCAGTGATTTACAAATCTGAAGAGCAATCATCCTGAACAAAGTAGAAGAGATTGATACAGTGATATATGAAAACAATGATGGAGCAGTGCACCATTTAAAATACCTTCAGTTTTGCTTTCAGCTAGAAGGTAACACATGCTTCTTGGCACAGAGGCAGTAATAAAATAGGTTATTGTCTCTAAAAACCAAAGGAAAAACAGAAATTAAGAAAAAAGTAATAGATTTTACTTGTATCACTTAGTAAACAGTTAACAGGCAAAAATCACTACTATGAAACCCATTTTGTTTCCCATACGGAGGCAAAATCTATTGCTAAATCATGAGAGGTAGACAGGTTTTGTCAGAAAACCCGAATCTTTTTGTTCTGATTTTGAGATACACTTGAACCACCTTCCTTGGACACACACATGGTAGCAGCACACAACTCAGCAGATGCAGGTACTTGAACCAGTGCTGGCAAATTTGGGAGTAAGCATGCACAGTAGCTTATGCTTTGGACAGACAACAGCACTTGCCTTCTCTCTAAGAACTTCCCTTAGCCCTTAAGGCTTTTTGAAGAAAGATTTACCTGGAACTATCTCCTGATGGTTCTGGAAAAACACCAGGTAAAAGTTCGTAGCCTTAGAAGCCTTCACACTTCAGTAACTAAATATGCAGCACAACAGTTATGACAGTCTGTAGTTAACTTTCACTACACTCCTCAAATACAAAGGTTCAATTTTGAAATTTGATCAATACTTACATCATCTTACTAATCAGATTAATTGGTAAAAAAGCTACAACATATTCTTTGAGACAGTTCTGAGGAACAAATTAATTATTTGCTACCCAATGTGAATGAATCTCCTGTTTGTAATTACTGATGATGGTTAATGGAAATATTAAATTGTTAGAAGAGTCTGCAGACTACATGCATAAGTAATAAACAATGTTGCAAGCAAAAATCTGAGCAAAGACAACTAAAGTAAATTGTACGTTCTATATATTCTTTAATTAGGACCCATCCCTTACTTTATTATCTATAATCCTGGCAAAACTCTGGGATTTGTACATTAACAGGACTTGCATGTCAATCACTGTCATCTTCTAAACCAGAAAGGTGTATATGCATTTCCACAATACGACTAAGATTAGTCTTCATGAAACTTTACACGACGGTAGCAACCCTATGTTCTGCTACTTCTAGCCAGGTCCCTGCCCAGCTCCTTGTCCCACCCCAAAGTTTGGGGTGTTCCTGTTACTAAGGCTCATCTAAGGTAAATATTTACTTTCATAAAGTTAATTTTAAGGTGGGTCTGTTCCCAGCAAGAGCACCACAAAAATGTACGGAGGACAGACAAGCATTGCTCTTTCTTGTCTAATCCTGCTCTTCTGTACTGGTGACCTTAAGTATTTACCAGCAACATTCAGTACATAAGTCAGGTGTCCACTAAAAAATCAATTTGGAGCCTTGGTAGCTAGATTTCTACTGTTTATTTCTCATTCTCCTTTTTGCAACCAGAGTTAGGCATCACTACCAAAGGCATTTCATCTTTACTGATACAAGCCAGAAAATGTCACATTATCATACTGGTCTGAAACTTGGATTTTGTGGAGAATGCAAACTAAATATTCAGTCAAGGGTAGAGAAGCTGAACAAGATGGTAATTGTTGACACATATGTACATATATATTTGCCACAAAAATATGAATGCAGTGGTGAAAAGCAGATGAAGGAAATAAAAAATGGATCACTTACTGCCCAGGAAAAAAGTGTACCTTAGGAATAGGGCCAATGACAAACAGCTCACTAAACCAGCAACTATCTGAATACATTTTTCCCCCCACATTACACAAGATTAGACAATATCATAGGCTTCCTCCTGCTGAAAGGCAACTAGCAGTTTGGAATAATGAAAACCCTTCGAGAGACAGCAGTTGTAAGGCAGGATACAGAGGCTGAGTGGATCTATCTATGTTTGATATAAAACTGAACATAGCACTAATAATGTATTTTCAGGTCTTACCATATGTGTAAATTCACAGGACATTTTTAAATAAATTCAATATTTGTGTTACAAATAGGCATATACATTATGAAGTGTCCTCTGGCTGAAAGGCAAGTTTTGTTATTTGAAAATAGTATCTCAAGTTATGTTTTATCCTGTCCAGTCACCGTAATTCTTGCAATGATTTCCTTTCCTCTTTTACCAAGGGGAAAAATCTATGGTCTTATTGGATTCTTTAAGCAGAAATTACATTCTGGCTCCATCTGAGTGTTTTAGCTTGATTTTTCCAGAATAAAAATGTTATTATGAGATGGCTAAATACAAAATCATAAAATTTGAATAATGTTGTCCAAATCCTATCAAATTTTGCAAGATACTAGATGTCTCAGATATTAATTTCACAGAAGTTATAAACCTTACAGAAAAAATAGGACCCAACAGAGTCTTGAAGGAAGAGCAACCACAGCTTTGCCCCTTTTCCCTTGAAGAAAAGGCAATCTACTACTAATCAAAATTCATGTTCTATTTGTTGAAACCACAAGCATGACATTCCTCACACACCCCAAAAAACAGTGACAGACTAAAATGAATGGCACGTTTGAGGAACACGGCAGTGAGCTAGGGCACCTGACAGTGGGGACTAAAATACTTAGGGAATGAACCTAGAAAGAAATGCAGGTTTTAGGTCTGCTAGTCATTAAACAACTGCACAGTAATGGAGTATTCCCAAGTCATTGCACCTAAGAAAGAAAGCCAAAGAAACACTTGAAGAGGAGATACATCTAAAACATACACATAGATAATATGAGTAAGTCAATACCAATTAAAAAGAAGGGATGAAAACCACTGCAATTATTATTGCGACTGGATAGTTTTAACTCTCTTGGTAGCATGCAATATAGCAATGTAGATTTGTGCTGAGGTGCCTAAACAAAACACAGAGCATGTCTCTCTACATCAAAATGTCCAAGTAATATGATAAACATTGAAATAGAACAGTGGAGAAAACCTCCCACCATTTATTCTTCATACAAATAAATACTATTTTGTATATTTAGATCGTAAGCACACATGCATCCCTTTAAAGACCTGGCTTTCAAAGTAGATTTCATTTTTCTCCCGTTCCTCTAAGAAAAAAATATAATTGAGAGAAGTCAAATAAAATAAAGAGAATAACTGATGCCCCCCAAAATCTAGAGCAGCTACAAATTATTGTTGACTCATATTGTAAATTGCCTGTCCACTACAAGCTTTTAGAGTAATGCAACAAGGAAAGAAATGTTTTTCAATCATTGCCATCCATCAACTTGGTAAACAAGTAAAATGTATACTCTGCCATCTGCTAGCTATTAGTCTATGTAATCACAAAATATCATGTAATGTAATCATAAAAAAACACTATTATTACCTACTCTTTCAATTTATAAACAAATATTTCTATCTGTCAAATGATTTTATGCTAGCATGAGGCTTGAACCTCCTGCGTTGCTTACCATCAATCTAGTCGTCAATCTAAGATAAGTCTGTCTCTTGTTCAGTCCTCCTGTGTTTGGGAAATGCTCAGCATGGCAGTGCTGTGTTTGATCCCGGAAGAAATCCCATGAAGAGAAGGGTCAGTAAATGTTCCAGCTGTCAGACACCTGAACAGTCTAACAGCAATGGCTATGGGAGTAGTCTTGCTCTTGGTCAGACTGGCTTAGATGGTCAGAGTAGTCTTGCTTTTGGTCAGACTTGCTTAGATGCTGCCAAGAAAGAACAGAATTCTCAGTTCTCAGATTATTTTTTCCTGCACCATATTCTAGTTACCCTTGATACTTATCTTTAAACATATTCCCATGAGAAAGAGCACTAGAAAAGTTACAGTTTTCTCAAATTACCTCTTTTAAAGGTAGAAATAGCTCTTCTAAAATGCTTTAGTCAGAGTAATATTGCTTTTTTTTCCACTGATTTCCAACCAAAACTATCTATTAGAAAGCAAACACATTAGTAAGATACTCTGCAGTGAGACTAAAAAATCATACTGAAAATTTTTTCAGTGATATGTACTACTAAAATATGTTTAAACAATGGAACTTGATCTTGTCCCTAGAACTTTCTCAATACACTGAAAAGTCTTCACATAAAGGGACATTCACTCTTTTTACCAGCTCACAGAATTTGCCAGGGTTATTACACCATCAGACCAACAGCAACAAGAGGCTCAGATGGCTACAGCTAAGATACTTATTCCTTATAAACAACTTTTAACTTATGGCAGAAAACCAAATATTTTATGGCAAGGAAGACTACTTAAGCATCTTTTTTTTTCTATCAGGTAAATGTCAAAACCAAAGGCAACAGTGTAAGTGACACAGAAGCCATCATTTCAGGTATACATGACTCCCATTTGTTCCTGAAGGTGATCCTCTGCCGACTTGAGGTCTAGAATCTGCTCCTGCAGTGACAGAACAAAGTGGAATACGTGGGGTGTTGGTGGCCTACCAGGTGTCACAGTAAATTAAAATGGCAACTTTCTAAAGATAGATCCACTGGGCTAAGATTGACTTTGAAATTCTGAATGGATAAGTCTCTCAAGCTACAGAAATATCTTTTCTTTCTTCAGATCAGCTCTTTCAGAGCTAATTTCCATATAACCTGTCAGAAACCTTGACTTTTTTCATGCCTTGGTCAGTAAAATTCTGTCATATTCCAAAAACACGATTAGTATACCTTAAAGATACAGTCCAGGATCCTAAATCAATTAACAGTGTAATAACACAGCTGCAGGGACAGGAGCGAGACTATGCTTTTTAAAACACAAGTATGAAGTCTGCACCACTGGAAAGAGCAACCTTTGTAGCATCTAGGGGTTAACACCTGCAGCAATCAGGGTTTTCTCTGAGGCAATACCCACTCAGTCAGGCATACGGTGCTACCAATCCAGTTTTGGAGCCCTTCAAGTAACAGAGGTCATCCAAACTACTGAAATAAGGAGCACACTCAACTAGATCTCTCAAGCACATATGTCTCCTGAATCTAAACTTGTCAACCTTTTCCAGGTGTTTGTTAAATATTTCTGCAGTTTGTATGGCAGACTCTCCTATTATGAATGGAGAGGAATTAAGAGTCCAAAACCCACATTCAAAAGCTACATTATCCATGCTGCAAGGTGACCATTAAAAAGTTATGGAATGAAATGTGTAGGATGGTGAGATTTCCCATTTAAAGCTAAATATTAATACACAAATTGTATTTTTAAATGTTCTTTAACTTTCACACATTTTGATGCAATTTTTATTACGTGCTTGCTACAGAGTCCATGACTGATACCATAGGAAAACAGTAGCCAGACTGTATCGGTCAGCATCACTCTCTCATTTTCCCACTCCCTAAACTATGTGGGTCAAATACTTTGATTTTGATATCTAAATGTATTATATGTAGGATTTATGTAATATAAAAATTAATGCTTTGATTAAAAAGGATATATTAATAACAGAAATGAGATTTTAAGGTGGTTTTCAGTCTAGGAGAGGTTTCAGTTCTTAGGAGGTATCTTCTAGGTCTATTAAACTTGACCAATAATGACAATCTTTGATTACATCAGTGACTGAAAATTTAAAGGAAGTCTCCAAAAGCAAAGGAATTTCCTTTTTTCCCCTGGATCAATTCTGTAGTTATGCCATATAGTATATGACACAAATAAGGGAATTTAGTGATTCACAGAAATGGAAATAAATTATTTCAATTTTTCAATTAGACACAGGCACAAAGAGATAAATAAGTGGGGGGGAAGAGGGCAAGAGGGAAAAGGAAAAAAAAACCAACAAAATTGAAACAATAAACCACAAACAAACCAAAAAACAACACCCCAGTGACAAACCAAACCTTCTGGACTATGCCAATTCATATTCCCCCTGCAAAAAACAGGCTCTTTCCCTAAACAGTAAAGCCACATGCCCTATAAAACATAGGGAAAAGGGAATGTCCCAAGAGAAGAACATACAATGGATATGTTCAGCCAAAGAATCTGACTTACATTAACCATGCAGTGTACAGTAAAGTCATAAAACAGTTTGCTGTCATCAATTCTATACTTTTTCAGAAAAAAACATTTTTAATTTGTTACAATACCTCTTATTCAGTCTATCTAGGTATTTGTTTCTAGAATTCATAACTTCTGATCACTTCAGAAATTCTAAGACCAACTCCACAGAATCACACCCAAAAGGCTCAGTTTGTAGCCGTTGCTGGTGGCTGTAAAAAAGAATGCAGAAAAATGCCTGCTTGGCCATTTTCCTGCTGCATTAATACAGAGGGAAATTTACCTCTGTCAATGGTTGACATGATAAGCTGCCAGCACTCAAACTGAAAATGTTTACTAGGCTAACAAGGCAGTGATTCTCTGAACTGTGGCAGCAGAGAGGAGTATTGCTCTATTGTCTAATCCTACAATCTTGATTTCAACAAAAACAACTGCTACATCTGCCAAACTGGCCAGAGTGAACTTAGGCAAGCGCAAGAAAGACAATTCTGTCCTGCACCATGTCAATAAAAAAACCAAAAACCCAGAGGATTGAATTGCTATAGACTCAGAATTGTATTTTGATCTTGTACTGGGGTACTGGATACTCCAGTGATTGATTTATTGTACTGTTAAGCCATAAGGTATTTTGAAGACAAGGAAACAGATATTTCACTGAGGAGATGGAAAGTGGGATGTGATGGGCAGAGCTCAGCCACCACGCAGGGCTGGAGCTATGGAGAAGTCACAGCAGCAAACTGGAGGGCAAGCTCTCAATGCCATGGCTGAAGAGCAGGTGGCAAAGAGATGGGGTAAGGTGAAATAAATGTAGGATTAGAACTCTGCTTTCTCCCTCCTCCACTGCCAAGTGAATCTCCACTAAATTTATTACTTTTTACACACAAAAGGAAAAGATAACTTAATTGCCACTTGAGAATGTGTATCCACAATAAATATCAAAGCACATGTATTCTCAGAAAGAAAAGGCAGCATAACCAGAAAGTAAATTATTGCTATTAATTCTCCACCCAAATTTCTGATGTGATCCATTATATGCAATTCTATTGTGGATATGAGTTCATGACAAGTAGATATTGCTAAAGCAGCCCACTACTTTTAAGTGACAATGCTCTCACTTGAGACATCAGTCAGGGGGGATATTAATAATCCAAGTAGAGTTCAATTTCTTACATTGTAGTCAATATTTTAACTCTCCAGAACAAATGGCCAAAAAAGATTTTAACCCTATAACAAATGATTATGCAGCATTTTAACAAACGATAACAAATGACTGTGAACACAATTGTAAAGTATATTCCCTAGTTTTAGATGACTAAGTAGGGAAGATGAATATTGAAGAGTTTTGGATGCAGGATTGGCACATCTCCTCATATTTTCAAGAAACGTCATTATAAAATCAAAACTATCCATAAATTGAGGATTTACTTGCATATCCTTTAAGATTCAAATAATACTATATTATCAGGAAAAAGTATTTCTATTTAGCTTTTCAGATTCAATTAAGTATTTAGTAAAAGTTTAGGTAATAGTGTACTTTCCAAGACTATCTAAAGGAAATTTTTTTCATACAGCTATATCTTAAAATCATCAAGTGGTTTTGTTAACAATCCATACTCCACCTTTCTCAGCCTGGACTCTCATAGCTGGTTGGAGTCCTTCATGTGCTAGATTCCGCTTTAACACTATGTATGAACAGATAGATACTCATGTACTTGACAAAAAAATAAGAATCGATAGACAATTAGCAGCAGGACTGTTACAAACACACAAGATCCTGCAGATATCAGAAGGGTGTATCCAGGGATTCTCAAAAGTCCAAATGCCTGATTCCTACCTAATAGGGTCTTAACCCTTGTCTCTTGACTATAGATTACTGAAGCTCTGAATAGGGGCTGTGCTCCCATTCTCTAAGGCAAGGTCCATGCCTGGCAATTCAGTTCAAGCACTTTGAGTTCAAGTGTATTTTCACAGGATCAGAGACCAACCAAAAAACAAAAATCTAAGTACACCAGATACATAGCTGTTGTTTGCTTTGTCCCATGCAATGGTGATCTAGTGATCTACCAAGTTACCCTTAGGTGAATAGAAGTGCTGTAACATTTCACTACACCACAATCCATTCCTCCAACTGCCAGGTTTATATTTCAGAGAAGACTTAATTTCTACTTCTAGTATGAACAGGTATTAAAGGATATTAAAAAAAAAAGAAGTCTTAGAAAAATACATCACAAAATTTTCACTAAAAATACATAAAATTAGTAATGTTAGAATATTTCTTACCATATTTTAAAAGCAGTTTCTCAGTCAATTGGTCAAAACTTGTGGAGCACAGTACATGGACAGGTTTTTCTGACACATGTTTGGAATGACTGGTGCAATTCACCAGTTGCAAGTTCCCCTAAGTCAGGGAAGTGTACTTAACACACTGGTTTTGCTTTAAAAATATGTTCCCAAAGTACATACCCCAAGATATATTTTGGAAAAGACATACCAGACAGACTACATAAACACCTCCTCTCTCAACGCTTTCATCGTAATTCACACAGACAGCACCTTAGACTTTCGAAGACATTTGCTATGAGGTATCAAGTAAACTAACTTCTTGTTCCTGAAAATACCATTTGCAGCAGTGACAGCTTTAGTTCTTTACACTTCATTAGCACTGCAGTCAAGTCCCTTTCTTCAAAAGATAGCAGTGTTCACACAGAAAGAAAAATAATTTCCAGAGACATGAAAAGTGATATAACCTTTTGGATAACTTTATCTTCAATGACCTATGTAATTTTAGAAGCTCCTGATTAGCTAGAAGGTTACATGAGAAAAACCCTACACCTTCCCCCTTTTATTTTCCCTTCAAGAACACACATAACAGCAATTTCATGTTTTAACTAGATTATCAACTACTTTCAGACCCTATATTCTATAGAGTATATATTCCCTTAAGAATAACACAATTCTCAAGCTATGCAGCTTGATGTACACAGTACAACAGTTGTTTTTTTTTTTCTTTTCCCTGAAGACAGCTGAAAATAATAGCCCTTTATAGAGATAGGTGCAAAAACCAGAGAGATGCAAGCTCCTCATCTCAGCCAAGAATGCGGCCTCCCATTATACACTGGAGAAATAAAACATAAATGCATGTAAATTATGTTATAAGGTAACAGAACTCAACATCTTATGAGTTACAAAACACTCCCTCACAGCTCCAGTATATCAAAACAGATACCAACAAGTAAAATCCTAACACTGATTTAAAAACAACTCAGTATTCTTAGAGGGCATGAGTTAAAAGCTCTAGATCAAAAACAAACAGGCTTGGTATGTTCAATTATTCTGCATCTTACCCAGAAGTAAAAAAATGAGACACCCAAGCCAGCATCTCCACAGCTTCATAATGAAAATGGTTAAGGGCTGGAACTGCCTGCTAAGAGAGGCTGTGAAATTTTCATCCTTGGGGATTTTTTGAGTTTGACTTAACAACACCCTCAACCACCTGACTCCACTTTGAAGGAAGCCCTGCTTTGAGCAGGGGCTGAACTAGATGACCTGAGGAATACCCGTACAACTGCAATTATTCCCCAATTTACTATACCACACACTGGAAAACCCTTTAATGAGACACTAACAAGAGCTGATAGAACTACAAAATATACATTCATGACCTGAATTATGAGTTTTTCACAAACAAGAAAAAAAATTATATACTACCCTGAAAAGGTGATTACTGGTCAAAAGTCAGATGGAATATCTTTCAGTGAACCGAGAGAGATGCACTATTTTGACAGGGTTAACAAGAAAGGACTGCAGGTCCCAGGAGCCCAGGGCTCTGAAGAGATTTTGGCACAGTCCATCTCCTTGTCCACACTGCCAAATGTCCCCATTCTTCCCTTAAATCAGGCATTGCAGCAGAGATGATTAAGCCTCCTAGTAAGAGTCTGAATTCATAAAATCCTGTTCACTGCATGCAGTGCTTCACAGGCCTCCAAAACTTGAAGGCATTCTAGATTAATCAGTCATACCATGAGGAAAATGAATGAAAAGGATAGCACATTGATTCCAGATTAGGGTTTTTACTTCAGATAATGATAAAACAAATATATGCACATGGAAGCAAAACTGTAAAGGCACACTCATTTCCCTGCCTCAGTTTCCTCAATAGCAAGAACAAACTGCTCAAGCCAAAGCTATTTTGTATATCCAAGCTTCTCTTAACATAGCTTTTTCTTGTCCTAAGGGAAATTTTCAACTCCCTTGAGACCATGTTGAATGTATTTCTCCTTTCTCCAGGTACTTCCCAGTGCTCTGGGAAATACTGCTCCCGTTAGAATACTTAGTTAACTTTGTATCACAACCTGGAGATCAGACTCACAAATGTCTTCTAAACCACTTAAAAGATGATTAACTGCTTCTGAGTTCAAACGTGAAAACCCAGTCTAGCCAGCAGCTGTTCCTTTATAAAAGATGCTCCTTTCAATAATAATTTTTAAAAGGCAAACATTGACATCATTATTAGGTCTATGCCAGGTAAAAGTTTTGCACCCGTCACTTGTGAGTTTTATTTCCTGTCGTGTTTTCAGCTCAACATTCCTACATTTTCCACAGCCTTGCAGCAAGCAGAATCAATATGCAGAAGACATGAGATTACCTGACACGTGACAGCATCCTTTCAGCCACATACTGATGAGACAAGTATCACAGAGTCTAATGAAGTTAATGAATTTTGTAACAATTTAAATCAAAGTCGCTACTACTTCTGTTATGTCCATAGAATTCCTCCTTTGCGCTGACATTTTAATGATTGCAAGGTGCACAGTTTCAGGAAGAAGTAACAATACTGAAGGAAATAAGAGCAACTTAAGGTTAATATTTGCTCCACACAACATCCTGAACCAGCCTTGATTTGTTTTATATAAGCACTGAAAAGGATACAAGAGAAGAGTGGACCCCTGCCTTACTTTTGCTTATACAACAGAACACCAACCTCACAAATGTGAGTTATAGTTTTAAAAAAAGATAACTACACCTTTTTTTTTTCCAAAAATAGAAGTATTCAGTGCATCTATATCAGCATCTCCTCCCTGAAACACAAAATCATTGAATATACTCTGCCTCCCCGATTTTTAGCTTACTGTAAGTATTTACTGAATTTCTAAATGACAATTTTTTTGGCTGAACTTCAAGCCAGTTGTTTTTTTCAAGTTGAATTTTACGTTTTTTAACCCCTTGGTTTACACTTGTAGTTGGACATCTGGAAAAAAACCCAAACAAATCTATTTTATCCATTACAGAGCCAATCAGAATCAATGCCTTTAGTCTATAACACAAGAGCAGTTTTTCCTGAAATCTCTAAGCTTCTTCTGCAACTTATTTTTTAATCTTTTCAAAGAGATTTTTAAAAAAGAAACTTTAAAAGGTTAATGTCAATCCCATTATTTCAAATAGTCTTTACACAACTTAAAAATGTTGCCATTCACTGTTGCCCAGGAATCCAATTAGACTCCAAATCAGAGTATCCAAATTACAAAAGCACCATAAAACCTACTGTGCTGCTGCTAACAGCATGCTAGATGATCATGTTTGCTATGCATTTTAGGAAAAGTTAATTCTCATCTAGCTTATATTGTACTATAGTCTCTGATTCCACCTCCCCTGCCCACAACTTAGCTTGCACAGACATTCTCCTTTACAACAGTACAACTGTGAAGTCCCAATTAGACTGAATAAATCTGCATGTGATATTTTAGCCCATTCATAATATTGAAATAATTCTTTGAAATACTGTGCAGCACCATATGGTATTTTATCCAGTTTCATCATTTGTACAGAATAGCTTGCAGTGGTTTGTTACACAATATTCTGAAATACACTGCAGCTGTAGTCTTCAGAAAGATAAGCTTTCTCCTTTTTGCATAACTTATTAGGATCTCAGGGATGCTTTAAAAACCTTAACTAGTAGAAGATCCACTTCAAAGGGTAATAAGCTCCTAAAAAGTCAGCTTCTATCCAGGAGGGAAAGAGATGGAAAACAAAAAGTTAAAAATGAAAGTAAAATTAAAATTAAAAATGAAAGTAAAAATAAAATTAATTTTACTTTTTCTTTTTATATACCTAAAGCTCTTAAAATAATAGAAATCTTGGAATTAAGGAGATGGGTATCACCTGGAAATATTAGCATGCTTGGGAGTATGTGCAAACTTAATTTCATTAAAAGCATTGTCTGTTACGCTTCCCACCACCAGCACTTTCTTCATTAAGAAGAGCAATCAATGACTTGAATTTGCTTTAGCATTCAATGCACATTGGATGCATGTGTTCAGCTGCCTTGATTTAAAAAAAAAAAGATGAGTCTAGCAGAACCTCAATGTGATACATTAACAAGAATGGATTCAATAATAATCTTCATTTAAAAAGTACTTTTTATGTACTCACACAACAAAGGGAATTTTTTCTGCTCCAGCCCATTCGCTCATCCTTTCTGTTGCTGCCTTTGAAATTCCTTTCAGGTGTCCTCTGAAGTGGAAAGTTCTATACTGCTGTTACCAGGCATCCCTGCATGCTGTTGCATGCCACCTCCAAAATATTATGAACCCTCTTCCTTATATACAAACTGAAAGTGCTTGGCACCACACAAAAAAAAAGCCTGAAAAAAAAGTCTAAACACACCTTTTTTAGATTTCAGTTATTCTTTTTATCTGCCTGCACTGTCAGGCTTTACAGGCAGTGTGATTTGCAGTCATGAGGACGTTGTGGTTTGTGCAGCACACAGGTCTGGGCAGGCTGGCAGCTGCAGGTAAAGCAGCACCACTGCCCGAGCTCTACGCCTCTCCCCTGTGCTCCGTGACAATTATTCACAGTAGCAACACAAGCAGATGCACCAAAGCAAAGCTACCGCAGTTCCCAGCCCAACACATTGATTCACAGTCTTAGAAACTTCCCAAAATATTGCTGAATGAAAATAATTCCTTAATGGCAATGCAGTCAGTCAGACCCTATACTACGTGCTGTAATTATTAAATCATTCTGTAACCACAGGTAAGAATAATTTGGGATAATTTTAATAATATTTCAAATTAAACACAAAGATGAAAATTAAAAACAAAAGTGAACACTAGTGGATATATATAGTTAGAATATAATTTACAGAGAAGACATCTAAGCACTGCCTGTGCAAACTGCAGATAACAGAGCCTTAAAAACAAAGTGGCATTCGTTTATAATGGTGGGAAAATGCTATTTAAAGACAACACAGGGTCCTAGAATATTAGCTGTAAAATGCATATAATGAGTAGGAGAAAAAGTTCATCAGCCTTATCAAAGGAATCTGAGATAATTCAGGAAGGACAGAGTATTGTTTCAGGTATTTTTGTGAATTGGCTCAAACCGTCCAACATTCTACAAATTAATCCAAAACACACATTCTCTATTTACAGGTGCATTATGATGTGCTTATTCTAACAGCAACCTAACTGTGCACATGGCAATGTATCTTAGTGTGGTTACAAATTCCAGTGTTACGAGTCCTTTGTGGTTACCAACCAAGCAATGAATTTTATTACTATAGTGATAAAGCTCATGTATGAATCTTACAAAAGATGAATGACCTCATTTTTCCTCAAAGGGGAGTTCCACTGCTACAAGAGTGATGGCTGGCAAAATAATTATGCCATCAAAAGACTAAACTGATTCAGCTGGAACTCAAGCTCTGTCAGTAATGCTGCTCATGAACATTACTGAAAACACTTATGATCCTGGCAAAAATGGCATTAGAAGACTACGACAGTTTTTCAGATAGGTAATATTCCAGAGAAAACTGAGTGAAGTTAGAAAAAGAAATAGTGAGAGAGATGATTCAGCTGGTCCAAAGTCAAATTTGAAATTTATGTAAAAGGATACATTCATATACTGGCATTAAAAATTGTTAAATCTCTAAAATTCTGCATCTGGGGAGGTATCTAGCAAGCATTAGAAACAGGAGCAATAATTGTTTTAGATGGATTGCACATTTAAGCCCTGAAATGTAAAAAGGTAAAACCTGCAAAAAAATACCATGCATTAGTTCTTTTATAATAGAATTTATTGTAACAGCAAATTCTACCATGCACAATGGTTTTATATACTTGGAATAGTATTTCCAAGGAACACTCATGTATAGCATCTGAATACTCTCAAATTAAAGAATGCTTACAATGGTGTTACAAACAAATAAGAAACCCACTGGGCAGTTATTTACAATGAAACAAATTGTTCCCCCCAATTTACAAAAGACGCAGTTATAAGTGAAAACACCACATACAACTAGGCAGAATGCTAAAAAACTATTTTACATGTATTACTAATAGCATTATTCAGCTTTTTAGCATTAAAGAATAAGAACACTAAACCCTCCCTTGAAGGTGATTGTTTCCGTTGCTGACAGATCAGTAACTGAGATTTCAGAACTTAACCTCTGACTAAAAGATATCAAGTCTTTTTAGGTCATAGGATCCTACATGAGGTCTCTCAGAAGAAAGCACAAAAGTCCTAAAATAACAAGCACACACACAGGTTTCTCTTAATTTGCCCTGTTGGATTCCCATAATAAGGGCTTAATAGCTCCAACCCCAGAGCAACTCTGCAGTCATCAACAAGACCATTTACCACATGATTTAGCAAACGTATTTCCAAGATTTTCACTTACATGTGCTACACAGAATTGAAATTAATGTAGGGCAATCTGTGAGTAATATTATATTCTGGGATTCACAGTTCTTTGCATATCAGATCCAAGAAAGAATCTCAATTTCCCTGAGGCATACACAAGTCGCACAGTACCACTCTGTTCCTCACCATTTACTGTGCTATGGGTAACCAATCCAGGATTGTGCCCTGTCCTTTTCCAGACCAGGATTTGGGTTTGAAGAAAGACAGAGAAAAAAAGTAATAAAATGTAGTCCCATTCACATAAACCCATGGTGAAATTCAGTTTGCAACACTCAAACAAAATAGGAAGCCACCTTTCAGAAAATGAGTTTTCATTACCCCAGATTACTGTGTCTGTCTGGGAACTGGAGCACCATGCAGACATCTGAGTAACAGCTCAGCTAATTGTCAGTTTTGCCTTCCTCTGTAGCACCACCAGCTAAGCATTCCAAACAGCAGGAAGCACCAATGTAAGGCAGTGTGCTAGCTGAAATCAGAGATACCCAGAAGATTGCAGAGACTATTTAAATCAATGGATCAAAACTCTTTCCTGGCTCTCCCACTCACTCTACCTTTTCCACAAACTTGTTTGAGGGGAATGTATGACCATCATGCAAACTGATAGGTGAGGGCAGGAACCCATTTTATAGGCTTCTCTTTCCCACCATCTTCTCCACACTTCACAGTCCTTATAAATAAAGTCTACCCATATAGCTCTTGTGTGATTATATTATTCCTTAAAGAAAGCAGAGTCCTCCAACAAAGCACAAACAACTCTAGCTCAAGTCTTTGCAGTACTGATTAGCTTATAGATCTTGCAACATAAATGACAGCTCAGCCCTGAGGTTGCTTACATTTTTTAACCCTCTCCCTCAGCTTTAAGGCAATAGCATCTACTCTTACCTTACATATTTTTCTTCAGTGAAATGACAGTCACGATGAGTCCATGCTCACCACCCTGATTTTATTTAGTTTATTCCTCCAGGCCATCAGCAGTAATTGAAATTAAATGTGTCCACACAGAATGATGGTCTAGTACTTCAAATAGGTAAGTATCTTCTGAAGAGCAAAGTCCTCTCTTTTAACAGACTGTCAAGTGATTTTGTTAAAATTTTTTCATTCTGACCATATTCTAAAGGCCTGACAACCAATTACAAAAAACCTTACAGTCTTTTCCATGATCTCATAAAAACAAACTAATAAAAAAGATTCAGTGGAGTTTGAGGTCACCATACAAGACCTAACTTGATACAACCTTCCATGTCGACAATGAGTTGCTGATAGTTACCTTTGTAAGCAGCGTTCTCCAGGCAGTGCCAAATCCACCTGGCACCATTTCTGCTGAAGAGGAAAGGAGCTGTTTATTTCATATGAGGAGTCATTAGAAGTCTTTAAAACCCCACAATGTCCAAAAGGACACAAAATGGAAGGACATTAGACTGGTGGCGTCTCCCTATGCCCCCAGAAAACCCACACCAAGCTTCAACTCTAATTTGTATTTTAGACATACTCTTATCATTATTTTGACATGTGTGCTTCTAGAAACAGAAGAAACCAATTTGTCCTGGTTAATTTTTAGTCTTTTGGTATGTCACCTTCCACAACTTTTCAAAGACCTCTCATTACAGCACTGACATATTCGTGACCAGAAGGATAAAAGAGAACCATCAACAGAAACCAGACATGCTTTCTATCTTCTCTTCTTAAAAAACAAAAAAGTGAGCAAATAGGAGAAGCAGAAGACAGGAAGGAACAGCTAAACGTCAATTAATTTGTTTCCAGAGAAATAATAGATAAATAGTACAAGATGGATAAATGACTGAGCTGCCATCTGCTTCTGTACTCAGCAGCACTTTGGAAACACAGCTACTACAGCAAAGTGTTTTGCAAATACTGCAGCAAAGAGGGCAGTTTGCAAACTGAGGGGAGTGAGGCAACAAAGCAAAACTGATACCCACTCACCTGTAGGAGTTTCTTACATGTGTCACCTTTCCAATCACAAAGCAGAGAATCTGTTCAGGTAATGTAAGCCCATGTATGTTTTGAATCTGCAATTGCTAGCTTGATGTTCCTACACCTGCTGATACACAGAACTATTTATTTTGTTCAGAAACATTCCTAGTACCTCAGAGTAACATATCCCTGCACAGAAAAGCATCTACAAATTTGGTTTCAATTTCCTTAAATTCCAAATAATCTGATCACAAGTAGACAAACACAACAGAGTAATTATAAACTACAGAAGTATAAACACTGTCTTCTAAGTTTTTTGGAAAAGTATTTTTCAGCTACTTTTGTGACAGATTATTAGCTAATTTACTACATGTGCTGTCAATCAATATAGCTATATATATATATATATATATGTATATATATAACTAAAAAAATATGTAAACATTTATAACTATCTAACTATACTAACCATCCAGATATGTAATTTCAAAAATGTATTATTCCAGGTACAAATTCCACTCAACTGGCCACTGTCTTAGTGACTGATAGATAAGAAAACTACCAATATTATATTCTCCCATCAGTTTCTCACAAATGGCAATTGCCCAAGGAACAACTTTGGTAACTTTAAGCATGTCACAGTTATACACATTGGCTCATATTTCTTGACAGTTTCTGCTTCCTGCCCCCAAGGTATGACACCAAGAAATCCTAACACCCCAGAAGTTATGAAATGCTGCTGAATTAGCAGCATCACAGAGTAACAGAGATGCATAAGTGCACACATGAAAATTCAAAATAAATTTCAGGGTCCTCTTAAAAAAATTCTAAAAATTCATCCAGACACATACCATGTTAAAAAAAAAATAAAAGGAGAAAGTGAGAAGCAGAAAAGAGCTAGGAAAAAATGCTAGCACATACAAGTACAGGCAGCAGGAATATAGCAGAACACACTTGATTTCTTTTGCCTGTTCTAAGTGCTCATATGCATCAGAACCTCTACATCTCATGCAGAGCTCCCTTTTCTCACAAGACTTCTCAGGTTCTGGTGAAATAACACTCTTGTTTTGTGTTTGTTTTCACACAAAATAATGAATACTGGACTTCTAGACAAACATGAAGATGACTTTTATAATTTACATCAACTTAATGATCTTCCTGATCTCAAGTTTAGACAACTGTAAGAATTACCATTTCTGAATAGTGCATACTCACTCTCTGTGAGGAAGTAGCACTGGATTCTCCCATGACTTTTTCTAACAATAAAGAAGAATCCTAATGTTAAAATGACTGGCTCAGAAATAATGGCAGAATTTCTAGATGGGAAAAAAAGCTCACATTTTATTTTTTGATCAAAAACTCCTAATACAAGTATTAATTTTCAAATCAAGTTATTCTTCCCTGCCATCAAAATAATTAAAATAAAAAGAAGTGTCTCAGTTAAGTCATTGATGACTAAGGCATTTACAATGTGTACAACTGCTGAAAGCAAAATCGGCAGAAACAACAAATCCATCTAAACAATCTGGTGACATAATACTAAATTGCTACTCTAAAAACTCAGAACATCATTTGTTATCTTAGAACCTTTCCATTTAATTGCAATTAACACTACATGAATAGAGCCATCTTGGACTGTGCCCACTCAAGCTTCTAGAATTATTCTAAAATTATCCTTTTACCCACTTTTCATGTTAAAGCTTCTTTGAATTAAGCAAATACAGTAACAAAAAGATTAAGGAATTCTGGGTTCAATAAATGGTATGAGAAAGCATTAGTCATTAAAGAAATAAGTATTTCTCAGGCTATGCTAACCTTGAAAAAGCTAAATGCTGGAAGGTCAGCTTTAGGTCATCCTCTACATTACAAGACAGGAAAACAAAGCTCCCAGGCTCTTCTTGAGAGACAGCTGGGGCTATCAAAGAGACATCTGCAGATTTCTTAACAGAGACACTGATCTAAATCAAACACTCCTGGATGCAAATGGAGCATTAAAGTCAGATGACTTATGGAGAAGTTCTAAATTTATCATGGAAAGATAGCAGCAGCTTAATTAAGGCTGTTATCAGCTTCCACTATGAATATTTGCTATCAGCTCTCCAGTTCTCACCTAAGACATCTGACTTGATTTAGCAACTAATACACATTAAAGACAGAGTTCAGTACTTATGGGAAGGTTATGCAGAAAAACATATTTGTCAGATTCCAATTTTCATATCTTTTACCATGAATTACTTATTTCTTCAAGTAGATTAGCACAAAAAATAATTATTTTAATTAAAGCACACTGCTTTTGATAGTTTAACTGGCAATTCTAGTGACCTGAGAAGGAATGTTTCATTCACAACAGCATTCAGTGACAGCTGCACAATTCTGTTTTATTAATTTAACTCCAAAGATTTTCAATAAGCAGAACCAAGCACTGAATTTGTGAATACCTCACAATTTCACAAGATTACAAGGGGTCATGAAAATTACTATTGGGTCTCTCCTGTACTGAGAGTTACATAAGCTCTTCCTCTGTTCTGCAGATAATTGAGCTCTGTGTGAGCAGTATTCTATCTCAAACATTGCCAGTGCACAGATAATTCCTAACCTGCTTCCTCTAGTTAAGATTCCTTTTATCCTTGAAGTCAGTCTTTTCTTCACTTCATCATCCTTGCCAAGAAATCCAGATGTTTAAAAAAACAGATTACAATTTAATAAAAATTAGCACAAGTTTTAAGTGTTCAGAAAGCTTGACTCAAAAAAAAAAAAAAAAAAAAGGCAGCCGGAAAATGACTGAGATTTTTCCTCTTCTTTTTTGCACACACTTTGTGCAACACATGAGCTTAGCCCCTGAAGAGCCAGTAGGCTGCACAAGACAACCAAAAAAGCAAAAAAGCTAAGTACAAAAACACCACTACAAAATTATCATCACTTGGAAACCAGACATGATGTCCCAAGGTGACACTGAAAGGAAAAAGTCAATGGTGGATGTGGCCTGTTCTATCATAGCCCTGCTGTCAGCATATTCTCTCTAGGAGCAAAGAAACGAAGGTGATGTATTGTTGCAAACCATGTTCCTTACAAAAAGCAAGCCCCAATCCTTCAAGGTGATCTATGAAGCCAGAGATACAGGATCTTCTTGCAGTGAAAGATTAACATGCATGAGATCACACTCTAGTCACACGTTTCCTGTAATGTTATTTGCTGATAATCCTTTAACAATTTTAAAGCTTACAAAAGAATATAGGTGTTCATCATTAGCCTTATCATTATCACTGGTTTTGCAGTGCAGCAGTTAAAAATAGACAAAATAAGCATGAAAGAAACCATGGGAGGAAAGAAAAATAAGAGCTTTTAGAAAAAAACTAAACCAAAGTACTTTTCAAGAAGCAGCTAAAACTACTAAGAGAAAATGGAATACTTGCTCATCACATCATTTACAGACCTCTAAAAGAAACAATTTGCCACTGTCAAACAACACAAAGCAGTCAATGGTAACAGATACATTTAGGCTAACTTTTTAAATTATAAAAGATGATGGCCCTTTTTTTTTTTTTTTTTGGTCCCTGAAATAATCTAACAAATTCCTTTTCTGGAGAAGGTTTTTATTACTCAATAGGGAGAAAGTAGTAATGTGCCTTTGCCACGTGAAATTATCACCATATTGGTCAAAGTCAGAAACTTCCCAAAACATTCCTCTTCACCTTCCACAACAGAAAAATTAGTGAACTAATGACAATAATAGCTTAATGTGGTCTTGCCAACACGAGGCAAGTCCCACACTGATTTCAAGGGAAATAACAGTGGTGTATAGGAAACCTTGAGACACAATAAATTTCTGAAAGCCAATAACAGGTTCTTGCTATTCTTGGTAATTTTCACAACATCTGCCTCATGATACCTATAAATCACCTTTAAGTGGAAAGCCTCACAAACCAGCCTAAACCTCAGACCCAGAAGACCCTAGACCATGGAATAACAGCCTCCTCCTGTTAGTGCCTTATATATTCAGCTCTGCATTGAAAATATTCTTTAAAGCTTCACTGCGATGCCTCATGGTAATTACAGCTGTACAAAACAGAGCCCATTTACACCCCGTGCTCCCCGGACCACCCATGTCAGAAACAAAGGCCTGGGGCTCCACACAGGCACAGCTACACAGCAAGGGAGGCACTGCAGGCTGCAGCCTGCCCAGAGAATGGCCACAGATTCCTACGCAGTCCCGTCGCCTTGAGCACAAGTGCTGTCATGCAGCTCCATTTATATGCACACAATGTTCAAAAGAAAAGAAAAAAAATATATATTCTTAAGTACATCAAACTTCTACCATGGTTCCCCACTCAGTCTGGCAAAACTCCATGAGAGGTTTTACACTGCATTGCTTTTTGCAGCAAATGAGGATGGATTCAAACTACTTTGCTACGTCCTGATCTTACTCTCTTTTGAGGGTTAAACAGGAGATGCCATAAACTGGGACCTGGAAATTACAGAATTACTGAGAATTTTTACCTCTCTGCCCGAAGTCATGGATTTTTTTTTCTACTTTATTTAAAGTTTTAGATAAGTCAGAATATATTTGAAGACTCGCAATATATTACTGGATTGTTTAAGAACTTTTATAAGGACACAAATAAAAGCTAACCTTTTGAGCTTGAATGACCTGGAAAAAAACATCTCTTCAATGCTTAAAAATTTCTCCAAAATCTTTTTTCATGCAAGCAAGGGAAAACAAAGGAATTAAAACATTTTATGGAACATTTCAGTAAAGGCCAAAATCATGTATTTCTTCATTTTTGTACTCTCACACTTTTTGTTACATTCTCAGCAAATACAGCAGATCTCAGCAAGATATTTAACAAGGCTAAAAGACAACCTGATTGAAGTTTTGAGAACAAAAGCAGGCTGAAAACATGTTCTACTTTGTATTAAAAACATTCACGTCTTCATTGTCTTATGCGATGCACACTAAAATAAAAAAATTAAGACACATAAAATTATCATTATGTATTACTAAATTTTTTTTAAATTAAAAATAGCTGATCTAATTTTCATCTGTTTAATGAATCCCATCAGTTATTCATACATTCTTTATCATTCAGTTTGGCTACCAATCAAAGTTATGCTTGAGAACAAGGACAAAAAGCAAGCAGAATCAGGAGTACAGTTACATTTCCTTACACTAACAACTATCATAAATTATTTACTGAACTTCAAAGCTTTGAAACTGGTGATGAATATGGTAGGAAAAAATAAGATGTGTTTGTTTACTATCAATTATTAATTACATATGTTTTACAGTATAACATGAAGGAAATTATAAAAATGTATTGCACTCATTTCACTAAAATTTACTGTATCCATTCAGAGATTATGCATGAATTATGTGGTACCTTTGTAATAAAAAGACATGGAAAAAAACTGACAAGTTAAGAAAAAAAAGGGATTAAATCCATACTTTGCAGTAAGAAATGTACATCTGTATATGCAAAACATTACTCAGGACTAGGGAAAATGAAGTCCTGAATCAAAATAAACTACTTATATAAGCCAACTCAAGTAATAAAACATTTAAAACCTAGAATACAAATGACAGCTGAACTAAATTCAGTTCCAAACCAGACAGATCAAAGAATTAACATGCCAGTCCCTCTACCCAAAGCAGGAACCAAAACAGCCATTAAAGGTCCAAATTTTGTAGTGATTGGAAGTAAATCTGGGATGCCCAACTGATAGCTGCTGGTTTTTATGTGCCTTAGGTCAGATGTGGTAAACTTCACACTTCTAACCAGTGCTGTTTGTAATAGATTGGATGAAACACGTTTACAAAAGAATCAATAAATGTAAAGACTGGAAAGAATTAGAGAGGCTGGCAGGCTTGTACCTATTGTCTGGGGGAATTAGATGTCAGTTTGAGCACTATAACTCCAACAAAGGTTTCCTAGTTTTAATTTACTAGAACACATAATGGGCTATGTAGAAGCTGGAAAAGACTCATCTGTCTGAATATACTACTTAACAAACAGTTTAATTAATGTTACAAACATTATTATAGTCTGGCCTACTCCTGCTCATTCATTCCTATTTTGCAATCTTCAAAGGGCATTTCTTTGTGAGGCTGTTCCACTAACTCTCAGAAGCAAGAAACAATGCAACATGCCCAAAACATGGATCTAAATAAATTGCAATACACAGGAATGCTAAAAACTATATAAATAACTAGAGATACACACCCTTCTAGTGTGTGTCACACAGCATATATATTTGCATAACTTAAGCACTTCTATAGGTTAGCTATACTATATCCTAAATACATATCTTAAGAAAATTTTCCATTTGTAAACTATTGTATAAAACAAATGTATAAAATAAGACAAGTAAATAACTGTTGGCCACAGTGAAAAGAAAATAAATTTACAAAAACCAAACCCAACTCAAAACACTACCACCAGGATTTTCTAAAAATTTCAAAAAGATTGGTTGATGTCAGAAAATATAGCTCAAGTCTGTTTCACAAATTATCTTTCCGGAGGTTGTTCAATTCTTCAACTACTTCTTGTGAAACACATGATCCATACACTTTTCTAATTAAATATTTCACAATTACCAGATTTTCATACATCAGCTCAATCTGACTCTAGTCAAATGTGCAACCTAAATAAAAAAGACACAAGTTTTATATTCCAATAAAATAAATAAGACATAAGGTATAGTTTAACACCATGGTGAACTTTAAGGATTACCTTTGATATTCACAACACATTTTCTCACATAATCTGGTAAATAAAGTAGAAAATCAGGAAACAAAGATGAGAAAACCATCCACAAGCTTCTCCAAATAAACCATATAGTCTAGTGTTCCAACAGACAAAATGAAATTTTAAACACAATAGGATTGTTTAATGCCATATTCCACTGGGTGAAATTGGATTCAGAAGGTTGGATTTCTCCATCCCAGGTTCCCTCTTCAAACCACAAACTGTTCATGTGCAGCTGATAAGTACAGTATCTCTGAAACTCCCTTTATAACCCAGTGCATACATTGAAACAATCACTGGAGTGCATTTTTTCCCAGGGAAATGAGCAAAGAACCCAATTTCTGAAGACAGAAATGTATTCTATCACAGGGTTTTGAATAACAAGTTATTGAGTTCTTGTTCTATCATGATGGGAAAGTCTCACTTGGGACTTTTTGGTTCATTTGACAAGAAGTTGTTATGACTGTAAAGGCAAAGGTATACATATATCTACATTCCAAAGAATGTCCTTGTTACCAAGAAAGACTTTGTTGCTATTCCTAACCCCAGACAAAGAAAAGCATAATGTGTATTCATTTTTATGTATTAAATATTTGCATGTTCAGATACAAGATGTGTCTCACTGCATGCTGGTGGATTTGGTTTCCATCCTGTCAGCAACAACCTGTGTGGTTGATGCACTCACTTGTGCTCAGCTAGTACAAAGTACTGCTTCACTACATCTACAGAAACACATGTTTGGCATCCTGCTTTCTTCTCACTTAAATCTACTTTAACAACTTGAGAGCCTTGTCACTTGGACAGCCAAGGTCATGATTTTTGAAGAAGGTTCACTGCAGGCAAATCCCAAGGGGATATATGAGTGTCTCTTTGTCCAGTCACATCAAAAGAAAGTTTTTAAAAGGGTTAATCGACACTTTAAAATAAAAGGAAGTGCATTCCACAACAGACGCTCCTGTTTATGCTCTTTAGGACTGTCCATTGTAGAATTCTAGTTGACAGAAATTGGAATGAAAAGCTTAAAACCATCTATTCCTAGAAAAAGCTGCCTCAGAAAAAGAGAACATATGATTAACCTTTTTGTATATCCTTAGCCTAGTAAATGACAGCATTCCACAGTGCAGTAACATATTACGCAGTTTCTTCTCCGAAATCTCACCAAAATTTATATTTCAGTATATTCCTTAATTTCTAAAATAACACAAAATTAAGTAAGTAAGATGTTAAAAAACAAAATCAATACTTCTCTTGATAAGCCCCTACCTTCCCCAATAAGGGGAGAGTTACTACCACCCTTCTATAATTTATGAGTGCCCAGTTTTTAAAACTGAGGTACAGGGGCGGGCACTCCAGTATTTTGAAAACAGGCAAAACCCATCTTCAGTCAATAAAGTTTTTTTCACAGAGAGAAACTTCAGGGAAATACTGTACTTGCAAAAAAATATGATTGACCTTGCCTCAACCGAAAACTAGGTTCCCAGATATGCACTCCTATAAAATCCACCATCACTGAGGTTATATAACTGAACAAATAGTTGAAAATACTTTTTCTGCTGCTAGTGAGAGAGGGAAGAAACACCTATTTAAACTATTTGCCAACTAGAGGATGATGTACTCCAGTGGATGAAGGGTAAAAGGTAATACTGGTAAAAGATAACCACAAATATTTCTGATTATAGACATCCATAGAAACAGGGAATACATGGTAATGCCAGATTTCTTAAACACTATTCTTATTTTTCCAGTTTCCTTTCACTTCCCTTCCAATACAATATCAAACAGCACACTTAATGACAGCTTACCTCTAAAGTTAAAGAAATAGTTGCCTGATTGTTGCCAATGTCTCACAGACTTTCTTTCACCTTGCAATAGACTCCTATGGAAAATGGAAAGCCAATTATTGAAGCAGAATCAACCAGAAGTGTGCTCTTTCTCACTTACACAAAATTACAATCAGACTACATTTGTGTTTAACTATTTCAGTGTAAGAAGTGTTCTCCTCTATGAGGAGAAGAAAGCAGTCCAGCAAGAGCTGCAGGATGAAAGGAGCTTCTTTCGTTTATGGTCAGGTTCAGGAAGAGAGGAAAATGATTCAGTGGACAGCAACAGAAAGATGAAGCAGTCGGTTCCTACTTGCTAGCTCATCCAAAAGCAGTAAGTATTTACCACAGGGATGGGCGAACACCTGCACAGGATGCTCAGAGAGGTCACGGGGTCTCCTTCCTGCCAGGACTCAAGACTCAGCCTGGACACAGCATGGAGAAACCCAAGCTAACCAACCCTGCTTGGAGCTGATCTAGGAGATGAATGAGGAAACCTCTGCAGGTACCTGCAAACCTAAATGATTATTCATACACAATCAGAGAATAATTTTTAAACAATTATTTTTCTAGTCGTACAACCTCTTCATTGAAGCACACTGTACTCCTGCCAGAGCAAGTAGCCTGAAGACTACGGCAGCCTTCATGATCCATGGAAGATTAATAAGGGACTGGCACATAGCAGAAATAAGAAATTTTGGAATTTTTTTGACACCAACATCCAGAGAGGTAACAGGCTCCAAGACAACTGAGATATGTTGGGTTTTGGGTTTTTTTTTTTTTTTGTGATGTAACAATTATTTCTCATTTAATTTTTAATTAGAAATCATTTTTGTTCTGTCACATTCTCCAGGAATAAAAGAAGATTGATTGCTTTGTCTAATTATAAATGTTAGGGTGTCATTAAGTACCACTCTTGGTACTTATGGAAAATATGTAATGTTTTACATATGGAATGTTGTACATATGGAATATGTATAATGTTATATATATGGAATGTTTCCATATTTTAGGTACCCCTGTGAAAAATTTATTTTTTCTTGCCTCCTGTATGAATCTCTATGTAGCATGTAATCCTGCTGCAAATCTTTATTCACAAGTTGATTTTCTATCAATATATTTCCACTGTTCATCTAGACTACAAAGGCAGAGCAAAAGAAACATACATCTAGGAGACAATACCTTAAATTTAGCACTAACATGACAAATTTTTCTTTCCACAAAATTAAACCTGTCAGTCCACATCTGTTCATGAAGAAGGAAACAACTCAGTATTCCAGCAACTTCTATTCCAGCAACCTTTCAAAACAAAACTATCCTCATCTCCAGTACAGGAATCATTAACATAAACTATCTCTTGATTCATGAGCATCACAGCAGGCAAGACACTACTTTCTCCCATTCTGCACTTGCAGTTGATTTTTCCATGTTTATGCTGGTTGGATAGACAAGTAGTAGGGCCCATTCAGCTGCAAACCCCTTCAGAAGCACACCTGACACTGCTTTAGATTAAATAATTGCTGCAAGTACCAGTATGGGATACTCTGTGCACAGAAATCCATAAGAACATACTGCTGTTAGGACATTAATATAGTTTAGCCCATTTGAGAGATTTTTGAATGCTGCCCAAGCCATTTATCATACTACATATGGCACTGGTGCAGCTAATCAATAGTGTTTGTAACTTAGCAAGACTGAAAAGGCAAATCTATGGTCCAGAACAAACATGGCTTGCTTATGCACACTTAGTTATGAAGGATGAAAAAAAAATATTTTTTTTGCTAATGATGCATTAACAATGTATTCTGTGTATTCTGTTTGTTAAATGCCATGCAGCTCACACAGCATTCGCTAGTGCAATCCTCATCCAAATTGCTATCACAATTGATATAAGACAAATACCATACTTCATAAACGACTACCTAAAATTTCAGAGCATTTTCTTGACCCAAATGGCACATTCTGTTTTTGTCAATTCCATATATTAAAAAGAAGGAAGCAAATTAAGACAAACTAGCAGGGAAAAAAAAAAGCAATCTTAGAATGTTCAGGTAGTTTCTGTGCTGTAGAAACCACATATACACATGCCAGATTTTCTTTAATTATTTTTCTCCTAACTATACAGTTAAACCAGCTAAGAGATCCTATGTTGATAGCTGTCCTAAGGAGTCAATTTCAACTCCTGATACAAAATACAACATGCTAGGATATTTAGCAAAATTCAATTATATTATAAAATATTTTAGCTAACAAAGATATTAATTTTCCCCATTTCTGTTCCCATTTTACAGCTTATCAGTATTTTAAGGACTCAAATAGACTGTCCTTATTTTACTGTTTTCCAAAATCTAAAGACAGCTACTTAATGAGCAAAAACATTTTCCTGCAACCCAGAGCGATCCTCACATCCCAAGACCCCTTCAGATCAAGTAGTTCTGTCAGGAGCCTGAAAATGACTTTTTTTAGTGGTTATCATATTTTCTGATTTGCAACTTATCACTGTTTATTTTTCCTCCATCAGAAAACACCCAAACCTTGGGTCTTATCTATTAGTCCTACTGTATAATTTACTGCCAGAAAGATAAAACCGATCTGCTCACATCTCCAGCTCAGAGCTACAGTTCCTTATCACACAGCTTTATACAGCTTAAAGACTTGATGTATACAAGAGCAGTAGCCCAAACCAATTACCGTGATATCAACTAAGAATTCCAAAAGCCACTCCTCAGCTTGGATACCAGTTACTCTATGTTCCAGCTCAGCAATAGAAACAAGGCTATTTCTTAGTTCTCCTGATCTCTGTTTTCAGGAACAGATTTCTGGGAGGCCATGTGAGAGCATGTGAAGCTCGGGGTTTGGAGTTTTTTCATTTGCTTGTGTTTTTTTGCTGGGTTTTTTGTTGGGGGAGAGGTAGGTGTGGGATTTTTTTCAGTTTGTTTTTTTTTGAGTGTTTTGTTTCTAATTAAAACCTTTTCCTTTACAGATAAAAATAATTGTTTAAGCATGGCTATAGTTCTTCCATCTCATATCAACACCTTTTAATCTCTTACACTATTATTTTTAATTCGTAATCTAATTTTTCCTATAAATACCTATTTTTCATCTCTGGGGCATGTCAGTGAATATTTCTTTTCCCCCATTATACCTGTTCTAACAATACATCAAAAAGGAGAAATCTAAAAGTAGTTATCTAACATACACATACTTTTTGGAAGTTGGTTTAAGCTTAGTGTGTTGTTTTAGAAGGTTAATACTGACTGCAACCAAACACAAAAATTATTTTTATTTCCACTTACTAAAATAAAGCATCAATAAGAAGCAAATGAAAGAAAAATCTCTGATTGCAAGGACTGAGGTATAAAATATAAAGCTACGTAAACTACATTCAAAACAGCAAACAACTAATTCCTACTCAATTTATGGAATTGTGCTATATACATCAACTATTATTCAACAGAGGCCATTCTGCTGATCAGGTATTATGCAGACATGAGCTCCATCTTAGCCTTAAATTTGTATTCAAAGGAGCAAAATAAAGACCATGTAACCAAATTTTTTAAAAAATTGTCATTGCAAATATATTCTCCTGAAGGAATTCTTGATCTCATAGGGATAACACTGAACACACATACAGAGCAGATTTATCTTCCACAAGCATCAGAGCACTTGACCAGGACTGGGACCATTCCTTTTTCATAAATAGAAAAACCAACATGAACAGTTATTTTCATAAACCCAGCAGCAGGCATGAAAAGAATCAAAGTTCATAATTACAATACCTTGACCATATTCTACAGAGAAAAATGTAATATCTTTAAATGCTAATTGTTTCATTTTTAATATTAATAAAGATTTCAGGTGAACTGTACATAATTTTACCCAAATAATTAGTAAACACTGAATGAGTTGATATTTAACATTCTTTTCTATGCACCTCAAAACCAAGAATGTGCTAGATGTAAGAAATACAATATCCTGAAATTGTGTAGTCTGCTTTTCAAAATATGGAAGACTTAAACAGAATTAGTTTTATATAAATCTAACAACACCCATCTCTACCTGAAAGGTGTAACACTTGTTACCAGTTCAGTGAAAGTACTGAATAAAGAAGCTGCCCAGTACCTCTTGGAGTATATTTCTATCACAATGAAAACAAATTAAAATTGGAAATAGTGTTTATTAACATCATAAATATTCTATACTTGATTTTTTTTCTTATTTATAATTTTTTATTTTAAAGCATCTTAGAATGTTTTTGAACAGCTGGTTCATTCTGTTGGTTCTATTTGATATCTATATATTTGGAATTTCATACCCAGACTTTTTCTAGAGTATCCCAAATTAATTGCCACATTTTATTTCTAAGTCATCTACTTACCAAATAAACATGACTACCTCACATTACCTAACTACGTAGTAGCAACATGTTAGGCTAGACTCCAATTATTCTAATTATCTTAGGGTTTACAGCTCAGACAGATTATTAACTCCTGAAGAAATCTCCTGTTTTCTTGCAGCAGTACATACTGAAAACATTGCTGTTTTTAAAAGATAAGCCATACTGAATATTTTTGTGCATTTGCCACAGGCAAACAGTATTTTCTTCTGGACAATTTGATCTTGCACTGTAAGTTGTACGCACAGCACACGTTTCACACACAGATCAATTCGGTAAACGGAAGCAGAAAAATTTATGAAAGGGAAGGATTTTGCTTTAAGATCTTCCACATCATTTTTTCACTTACTTGGTCAGAGAAGACAACTGGACACTTACAGCATGCGACGTATTTCATTGTTCTCCTTTTGAAGGGCACAGAGCTGTCAGACCACGGGGAAAGCAATAATGGATTTGTAACCAAGAAGTACTTTGTCTTTGGGAGACCACTCAGAAAATATTAACTACACAGCAATGGCTAAGAGGTCTTTGTTGTCTCAGTAAAAATGAAAGTATTTTTGCTATCTGCGACTTCACTCAAACTCCAACCTCATGATCAGAAAGTCAGAACCACTTGCGTGACTCAGTAGCTTTGGTCAGACTCATGATACGGCCTCTACAGTGGATCACTGCAAGGATGGAAAACATTTTCTAGTCAAAAACTCAAGTGCTTGTGGACTGTGCTGTTTATTCTCTTGTATCATCAATTTAAACCTTATTACCTTCAATTAACAGCTGAAAATGACTACATACATACATACATATGCACATACATGAATATGAACGTACTGTTCAATTAATTATGAACTGCTGAAGCAACTACTTGGCTCAAGTAACCATTTAAACAATGTCACTGAATTAAACAAATCATTGTGGCATGTGCTTTGGTTTCGTTTTTAAACCTTTCAGTATTCACTTCCATAAAAGAAATGAAAGTAGGTTTTTACAGAATACATAAAGGATAACAAAAAAAAAAAAGTGCACACAGCAGTCTGCTTTATTCCATGCAATTGGCTAATCTTCGGTACAAAAGCACCGTTGAGATGTTAATCAATTCAGATACACAGCTTTACAATAAGAACAAAAACTAAAATAAAAAGAGTAGTGAACAGAAGAGTTTAAGAACTGGAAACTGATAAAAAGCTCTTATAGTCAGATATTCCACAGTATAAGCTGCAAACCTGCCTTAGTTACCTATAACCACATGTGATTATTAGCATTGTGAAATTCTGTATATAGAAAACAGAGCAGAAATGTCTTAATGTATAGTACTGCTAAATACACCAAAATTAAGCACTGACAGAAAATCCTGAGATGGCAGAAGAGGGTTTTTCGAATAGCATAAAAAATACTATGAAAAATGGTATTATTTGTATAGTTAGGCATTCCACAGATAATAAAAATAAGTCCGTTTTTTCTGAAACAACTTTGAAGGAATATAACAAAGGCATCTCTTTGACCCCCAGAAAAATATACCAGCATGCATAGAAACAATTTCACCCCCCAGTCCCCCTACAAAATAAACAAAAAAAAAAAAAAACAGCACACTCAGACACTAAACAACCTGTCACAAAGAATTTTAATCTCTTCAAAAAGCTCTCTAAAAATCTTGCCTAGCGAAGGTAAA
This sequence comes from Chloebia gouldiae, assembly GCA_003676055.1. Taxonomy (NCBI): domain Eukaryota; kingdom Metazoa; phylum Chordata; class Aves; order Passeriformes; family Passeridae; genus Chloebia; species Chloebia gouldiae. Next base: position 16,007,450 of record QUSF01000005.1, on the reverse strand, counting down.
CAGTAAAAAGGTGAAGCTAAGCACTACTCTCATATCACTCAACACTCTCTATTCCAAACCAAGAACCTCACATTTCTTCACTCAATACTTTTTCTGGTCCTTTCTTGTGTCCTCTCACCTGCTCCTGCACAAACCTGGTTTAAGAGCTGAGCTCTGTTGTCATGCATGGCCTGATTCTAAAGCACCACAGGCTGAAACAGGGGATATCAAGTACTTTCCTCCTACTAGCTGTTCAAATCTTTTCAGCTGTAAGGGCTTGATATCCAACATGTACTTCCACCACAACTGAAAAAAAAAAATACTTTAACTTAAAGTAAAATAAAGCCCAGACTTGTGCAGCAGAGAGAAAAATCCAGCTATTTTTTTGCTAAGTGAGTCATCCATTAGATTCAGTTTTTAATCTGAGATCAGTACTACCCATAAACTTAGCCCATGCAAAACAAGAAACAGATAATAATTTCATTGTTTCAAAAGAACATTTAACATAGCTAACCAATTTTGTATTTCAAAAGTCTAGTTCTTGAAGGCAGTTTTCCACTCTCTTGCAATACTGTATCACTGTTTCATCGATATTTAAAATATGCAATCTATTGCCAGTATAATGATTTTTTTTTTCAAGTCAGAATGTGTGTGGCTGACACTGAAATATCTATTTCTTATATTTCATCTTTCAAAAACCAGATTGACCTCAAGTTTCTACTTGGGTACCATGACTTTCAGCTTCACCCATCCCTTGGTATTTGCTATACCATGTCAACACCAGCCAAGAAAAACAGTAACAACCCAACCTCCTCAGGCTTGGCTTCTTCCAGGATTTCTCTATTAGAAAGTTCCATACGTTTACTTCATCTCAAAATACTTATTCTCAGGACAATATAAGATCCATTTTCTTTCACCATCACATTGTTGAGTCTGCTCATGATACAGACTGGCACTTTTTCAGTACCCAAGTATCCCTAGGACCTTCCTGTCTTACCCAAAACATGACCAAAATCTCCTCCATAAGCAGGCTTAAGAAAATGTCAAAACTGACAGTATGACTCAAAGATTTAAAAAAAAAAAGGAAGGGGGAGGAAGTTTTCATGCCTTATTAATACATATTAAAAAAACTCTCTTGTAATTACTGAGTTTTGTGCAGCACAAAAGAAGAATTAAATATTGTTACACAGTCTGCTAAGCAATTTTTATATCGCCAAAACCGCAACATGCTACAATAAATTTTATTTGAAGACAATTTTTTTTGACAGATAAGAAGTTAATGCAGAACATTTTGAATGTCACTAATTTAAATCCAATACATCACAAAACCTACCTTTTATCAAGAATTCATACTTTGAAAACAAAATTGGTTTTACAGATTGAAACACAGCCACTTAAAATGTTTAAAGTTGTATACTTCATTTGTGCACATTTAAGCCCTTTGAAATAGATAATTTTGGTACTGCAGTCCTAACTGGCTGTTGTCAGTTCTATATATAAGCTTCCTGCTTACAATGCATATATGTCCTTTCAAGTGTTTAAGTTGGGGATCCTGCTTTACAGTACTCACACTTAAAACTGTTTCATGATTCCCAATTTTAGATCATGCTAACATGTTAAAAAAAAAAGAAAAAAGAGAAACAAACAACAACAACAAATTTGAAAAACCCCACACACAGAACAAAAAATCCCTAGAAGACAGAATACTTTAATAGCCCTTTCCTTTATTACTTCTATATTGCATTACATATAAAGACAAAAATCCCATCATCTCTTAAACTTTACATGCCAGATAATCAAGAAATAATAAACAAAATTAATTAGTTTCTGAGCTTTAAGATACTTCTGTCAAATCCCAAATATTTAGAGAGAAGGTCTAATTTCTGTTAGATGTGATCCTTTCAGCTAAAACCACAAAATACTTGGTAAAACATATATTTTGTGAGTGAGTCACAGGGTCCTTCTCTTGAGGTTATGACTGAAGACTTCTCCATGAAATCAGACTAAAGGTAGCTAGGAATCTGCCAGATGAGCAACAAAAACCTCCCCTTCTCCTCAAATATCAATGATCCATTTATTATTAGCTTTTCCCTCCTTTTCACCTTTAGTCAAAACAGTTTATCATTTTCTTTCTGATCAATACATTTTAAATGACCAAACTTTTGTCCAAGTGCTTTCCCTCAGGCTAATCTTCACAAGTCCAACCTTTCCTTGAACACTCTATAGCAGTTATTTTCACCTAATTGATCTCAGAAATGTTTACTTTTAACTACAACATACATTAGTGGAATACAATGAAAAAGCTCATCGCTTTAAAGTTCATTTTGAAACCAGGACTGTGATGTGTTTCAGCAGCAGCAAAATATCGTTGCACAACTAAATTTCCAAGTGTATTAAACCAACTCCATTTTTTTGGTCAGTTATTCTCTAAGTTTTCTGAAATGGCACTGACCATGTACTCAGTACCCACCTTCTGCTAACACACTATCAGCTACTTGTACTTGGCTTTTTTTTTTCAGAGGTTTGCAAACCAAGATGCATCAGATAAGCTCTAACCAGCCTAGTCAGGAAAGGAAAAAGTAGCAGAAATGATAAGAAGAGTAAAGTGTCACTGTATTATATAAACTACTGTGGGTCACAACTAATTCTCATGACAGATGGTGACATTGTGATTGGCAGGTGGCAGTGAAACAGGGCCTCAGCATTTACAGAAGGTAATGGGAAACTTCACAGACCATTTGTGCTGAAGATGCTGGCCAAAGCTGGTGTAAAGCCATCACCATCCTGCACTGGAAAACTTCCACCCCAGTCCATGCCAATAGCTCTAGACAACTCTTTTTAGAAGCCTCTGGCAAAGGGGAATTATTTGGACACACTAGGCTCCTGACTACCCAAAGCACTGATACAACCAGCACTGAACTGTGGGCCAAGTGGTGAGCTTTGAAAGGCAAAGCATCCCTCCTGCCTTGGACACAAGAAGTGCATCACCATCAAAGCTTCATCTACATGATTATTATCTTGCTCTTACAAAGATTCCTGCTTGCTTGCTAACTATAATGAAAATATTAAGCTGTTTATTTTGTAATTCAGACATTTTTGGTATTGACAGAGCATTTTAAAGAGGAGGTAGCTCCTTCCTGAAGGGCTTTCCTTTTCAGTAACTTTAAAATCAAGCAAAGAGCATAGAAATTTTTTCAGTATTTGCCTTTGAGATAATACTTTGAGATATCTTTGGCATGGTTAAACAAGAAAAAAAAATATATACAGAATACCATCAAGGGCTCCAACATAGTCTATGCTTTCCATTCTACACCATGCTGGACCATAAATCAGTGAGCAGCATGATGTCCTGTTACAAGAATTCCCCTAATAAATATTTCTATTTCACAATATACACTGAGCTTTTATTCCAATCCACAAGTTATTTTTATTTCTGTTATTTCCTTGTCACTATTATACAACCTTTTAAGTATTTTTCTTAGTATTTACAACCTTAACACATCTGTATTTAGAAACATTCATCTCTTTTCATAATTATCTTGAGATTTGAAGTTTTTTCTTCTTAGCCTAACCATTTACTGTAAGAGAGAAACAAGACTCAATCTGTCACCAATTTCATGCAATTATCTTCCCCATATTAGACCTGATTAGCCGTTAAATCTAATAATTTATATGCTCCCTTCTATTTGAAAATTTTCAGTATAACTCCACTGTTTACATATTTCAGATTATACAATTAAATGTATGTAAAAAATTCGTAGAACAAATAGAGTGTTCTTAAGGTATTCCTAATGAGTCTCATTGAGTTTGTGCCAGGCACAAACAAAATCTTGGAATTCTAAAGAAAACACAGCAAATGTTTCTGAATTTCATGGAAAAATCCTATAACTTACAAAATGAAAAAGATAATTCAGGGTCAAAAGAGACCAACAGAACACTGTAATTTGCGTGTACATGACTGAAATATCTATAAAATTAAAAACTACAAGTCAGATACCTGTGTCAACAGGAAAATCTAGAAATGCTAAAAGTAATCACTATAATTTTTTAGTCACTGAAGGCTATACACAATAGCATGGTATACTAAGACCAAGAATAATCTCATATCAAGAGTTTATTAATACAGCACTCCAGTCTAAAGAAATAAAGATGTGAATTATTTAAATAAAGTAGAAGGAAAAACTATTTGCTCATCAGGGGAATCAAGCAGTGATATATTGTGTAAGTACCAAGAATATCACACATCTAAGTTGTGGAGTCAAACTATTCTGATCACTCAAATGATGTGTTTCCATGTAAAAAAACCAAAAAGTAGCAGAGAACAATACTGGAAAAATAATGCTGTTCTAATACATTCATAGTAAATCACATTATTCAAAGAAACTTGTGATAAAAAAGATATTTTAAAACATGTCTCTTTTACATGATCATTTTTATTTTCATAAAGTCTGTACTTTGTTTACTCACTATTCAAGTGCTAATCAGGGAGGAGAACTTAGATATCACCTCTAGCAGAAAAAAATCACTAATAATACTTCCTATTTGGAAACTGCAGTGTGAATATTTTGAACAGACAGTCTAAACAGGGCTCACTATTATCGTAGCTCTTCCTTTCACTCCTAAGCTACCCAGGTTCTCTGAGCCACTTTCAACAAGATTGAGAAGGACTCTAATAAAAAACAATGCCAAGTTGTAAAAGCTGACAATTGGAATAATCAGAAAAAGCCAAACCAACCAACCACACATAAAAAAAAAAATCTATAGTTTGATTACGCTTAAAAAAGATAACAATAAATTTGTTGAGATTCTGACATCAGTAGTTCTGAACTACATATAGAAAATGAGACCCAAAGTGTTTTCATTTAGTGGCAATGCTTTCAGAGTGAAAAGCTGATATAACAGAATTTCATTGATGCAGTCTAGGTAAGTCTGTTCCATATGCTGAAGGAAGTATTTTTAATTTTAATAATGTACTGTCATGCCATGTATACACAATGAAATTTTCATCCTGGTATTAGATTTACATTCACACCCTTTAAGCAGGAACATATTTTTACAAATAAAAAATGTTCTTTCTTTAGTTCTTTCACGCAAACAAAGATTTCTCCAACATTCCTCTGTGAATCAGAAATTCAAACCACCTCTGCAGTATTCTTCAGTTTTCATTGCAAGAAGGTGCAACACTTGAAGATAAATTCAGTAAAATCCAGGACCATGCACTAGTGACCTGCTGAGGTTTTGGTTCAACTTGGCTGTACATTGCAAGTGGGTTTGACTGAGCAGGCCTTATGTAAATGGATGGACTTAAATAAAAGGCAGCCCTCATGTATTAATCCAAGGCCTGGGGTGTTTTCAGAGTAGGCTGGAGACAATCCCAGACACCTGGCTTTTGAAAGACCACCAAGGGAATACGCAAGGGGAGAAGGGGAGCGAAGGTCAGCAAAAGCAGCCTGAAATAAAATTTAACTAAATTCAAGCCTATTTTAAAGCATCTGGGTCAGCAGCCTTGAAAGTTTCTTTATAGCTATCAGATGCTGAAATATGCTTTTCTATCTTAAGGATACAAAATGCTTTCCAAAGCAATTCACATTACATGCTTCAGGATTCAGCAAGAAGCACTACCTGGAAACAAGATGATTTTAACTATAGGCTCAGGACACATTTTGCCTTGGCAGCTTCAATGTTTACAGTCTCTCTGGAAAAGTGTCAAAAGCAACTGTGCCATTCAAATTGGGGAGATGCAAATCTAAAGAGTACGAACTTGGCTATCAGATGGAAAAGCTACTGCTCTATAATCATGAACAACCAGGGTTTTAAGCTAGGCTGGGAAAATGAAAAACATCAATATAATCAGCTATCCAATACTCTGTTTCATTCAACTGTCCGTTCTCTCTTCCCACACAACAGCCTAAAGTGGGTTCTCCAGAAACTGCCCATAAAGAAAAATTCAAGAGAAAATCAGTTCAATCTTATTCTTTCTTCTCTTTTTAACTACTTGCTTTCTTGGTAATTTTTTAGGTGCTTTTCTTGGAACTCCAGTAAAAAGGAGCAGATGGAACACTCACCTTTTCTTCCTTACATGATTTTCTTTTCCTCAGATTTATTATATTGTATCCTTATCTATATGTTTCTTCATGTTACCTCCCTTCCACAGAATTGATTTTCAGTTATTTACCCCTTTTTGATAAAATCCTGACTCCTCCTTTCTCCCTATCCTTTTGCTGTTATCCTCTCACTTAGCTTCCTACACATTCTCATCTGATGCAGACATTTGCTTACCTGCTTGGTTCTGCCCTCTGGCAGCTCTGGGGAAGTGGCCAGTGGCCATCCCTGTCAGCTCGTGATCAACAAGCCACCAAGCACCCTGGCAGCTCCACGTCCACCACAGCATCTGCTGCCTCCCAAATTGCTGACCCAAAGCCAACAACTCCACAACAAAAGACAGGATAAGTGAGAAGCTACTCTGAGGAGAGGCTGGTGATGGCAACGAAAGGAAGCTTTTGGGAGCCTAGCAGAACGATCTGGTGCACTGCCATCCATCCCTGCTATGGGAAAAGGCTGCCACCTGCTGCCCACTCCACCCTCCTCTAGCGAGTAACTCAACCCACTCTTCTGGCTTTTCTGGCCATTGATCTCTAGGAGGTCACCTACTTTTCTACTACGAGTCCTCAAAACGTAACATATTCCTATAAGCTCTTAATCTCATGCAAGTTTTAACAGACCTCGAAACATTTCCCAACTTATTAGACATTGAGAGGAACAACAAAAATGGAAGTAATGTCCCAAACCCAACCCATACACCTCAACAAGTCATTAAGTTGATTCACTTCCCTTCTCCAACAGGGGTCCCATATAAACCAACCTGATACTTCTTGCTCAATATTTAACTATACAGCGGGCCAGGAGCCTCAAAGGATAGGACAAGAAGAAATCAAATCAGTAGATCTTCACTCTAGAAAACCTGTTTAAAAAAATTAAGGATTTTCCCCACTACTTTGCTCTTCATCTCTGCTACACTACACCCAGCTAAACAGTCATTTTATTTCCCATGGTGCTGCTCAAAGCTACCCCGACACAAATGAAAGCAAAGACAGTTATATTCTGATTCTTTGAGATAGATATGCAATACTTTCTTGTCTGTACAGGATGCTTAAACTACATAAAATATAAGGATCATACAGAGTCTAAAGTAGAGTTTGTAGAATTGGTGGGGGTTTTTTGTTGTTGGGCTTTTTTTGTGGGGTGTGTGTTTATTTGCAGTGAATAAAACCCTTAAAGGGAGTACAATAACTGGCAGGAAGACCCTCTGAGACTGTGTCTGAGTTGCAAAAAAGATACTTCCCTTCATATTTGCCCTTTCCTTATTTAAAGCACCCAGCTGAAAGTCAGCTTTATGAGATGTGAATGCTTTCTATTATTCTAGATTTTCACATCTCTGCTCTCCTTGTCAGTTCAGTGGCTGCATCCTAGAAAATGCGCACAGGCTCCAACAATTGGCAACTTTCATCTTCTGAAACTGTTTAGTACTAAATACAATATTCATATGTCTGGGTGAAACATAGTTAAAGGAACAAAAATAAAACCCTTCCTATTACTTATTGCAAAATGGAATTCATACTTCATTTGTCACATTGAATTGAATCACTTTTTATTTCAGGACTCCTTTCAATTTAAAGACAAAACATTTCCAAGTGTTTATTTGCACTTGGACTAGTTTTTGATGTAGAGCAGCTGGATATTTTGTGCCATTTCTATATCGCTCTTCTAACTACAGCATCTTGAGTGATAATGGGAATATATTTGACTTGGTTTTATTATTACATTTGGGTTGCAAATAAACTTCAACCCACTGATTCCTAAAGTGTGCTGTTTTAAAACAAGGTTTAAAGTAGACTAGAAGCAAAAAATAAATACATATATACCACTTTGTTATGAGGAAGATTATTTTACCCTTTTGTTTTGCTAATTCAAATATTTTTAGACTAGTTTCATTTGGGAAGGAAAAAAAAAGGCAAACCACCAAGAAAACTTGTATTTTCCATACTGTAAGCCTAGAGACTAACTTACTGTTATTAGACCTTACAACAGCCTTTTACTGAGGCCCCAGCATAATGCTATATTACAAGCTGGCATGTGCAAATAAAATAATTTCAAGATGCTACACAACTGTGTTCTGTTCTAAGTTTTTAATTCTGAATTATGCCCATATTCACACTTACACATACAGTACTGAGCTCTATAATTACATGATACCTGCATACATAAGCATTTATATACATACAATTATGCATGTATTAATACTAAAGCAAATACATACTTGTTCTTATAAGATACTTAAAAAAATAAGTGAGAATTTCAGTGTGATTGCTCTGGGAAAAAAATCCACCAAAACAAAACTGAAACAGAATTAAGAACTGTACCCTAATCGTTGTTGTAAAATAGCAACCCTAGAAGGAAAAGTGACAAGTTAAAGTTAGCAGGAATATCATATGAGTTAACAGAAATATCTACTTTTTTGAGTTTTATAAGGCAGGTAATTGGAAAAGCAGAGAAAATCCTATTCCTTAAAGATGAGGCAATTTCTTCCCAGGCTAAAGTACATATTCCTTTTTAAATGTAAATGTTTGAGTATCTTTCTTCTAGTTGTGAAGTCATTTATCTCTCCCAATCAGACCACAGAGTTTCAAAAAGACAAATATCATCACGTAAAAGGCTGTTGACTGTTCAATTCCTTAAAAAATGCCATTCTCTATGCTCTGATTAATCATAATTTCCTGACCTACAGGCTGATGAAATTATGAGCAGCTGAGAGAGAGCACTTTAATGGGGAAACACATAAGAACCTTAAAATTAATAATACAGCTGAAACTTAATTTAGAAAAACATTACTATCAAGCAAGACTGTAAACCACTGCTAGCAAAAAATAGGCTGGTTAGGGTGGAAGTGAGAACAGAAGCTCTGCTCCCCATCACTCCATTGCAGTTAATAGCATGCCAGACTCTGCATGATCTCTTGCTTTAATGCTGTTCCCATAAGGAAATCCATAGGAAGAGCTGTCAGAAGATTCCTTGGCAGGGCAACTTCTTTAGAAATGGCAGCCAGCCACATCCAAAAGATAGAAGCACAAGATATTGTTCAAAAAGTACTCATTATTCATTATAATACTCTTTAATAGGCAGTAATATCTGTGTGTAAATTATGAAATTTAACATATGTATGTTTGTTAAAACTGAAGTACTGCTATTTTCACACAGTTATATCTTACAAAAGCTAGACCTTTAAATTAATTTTAAAATAAGAGCTAAAAGTCAAACCAGCAAATACTATGTTCACCAAAAAAAAAAAAGAGACCACTGATTTTTTCCAAATCATATAGAAGTTGCAAGTCCCATAGAAAGCATTTTTATATATCTTCTATAAATGCAATACATGACAAGCATCGGAGAAAACATTGCTTCAGTCACTTAAAGATTTACACAGTCTATAATATGGTTGACTAATAAGATTCTATTATAGCTACTGATTGAATACTTCTAAGAGGGTTTCTTTTTTTTAACTTGGAATAAGATCAAAATGCTTGCAGATTTCAGATTGGTATTAGACAGAATAATTATAGGCTAAACTAATTACAACTAAAGCAAAACCTAACTTACAACTAATTAAATTTTATTGGATGAAAATAAAGCATAGTCCTTATTTAACACAGGGCACAGCCATAAATGTTTACAAACTCAGTCTGTGTATTTATTTCCAGTACAATGCCTAGATCACACTGACAAAGTTGGAATGTGCCACAATTTGGACACTGAATAGCTCACTTAATAAAGTAATTCATATACAAGACAATAAAAATCAGATCAACATTCCTAAAATTGTTGCTTATATTGCTAAGAAGGAAGTCGAAATGAGAAATTCTCCATTAACATCCTATTTCATTTTCATGTAGTTCTTCACTGCAGTTTTACAACATGGATCAGGTTTAAATTTCAGGAGTAGATAAGTAACTTACGAGCTTAAGTTCAATTATCAAGGCTTAGAGATAGATCCTTTTAAAAAGCCTATTCAGACCCATAAAAATGATGACAGGCAGCTTCCACTGAATATGAAGTTAAGATATTTCAGTCTGAAATCCCATTATTTGACCAGCTACTATATGGCAACAGTATTTTTAACTTTAGCAGAACATTAGCATGCTTGTACAAGCCTAAGTAAACAATCAATGCTTTAGCAGAGCAGAGCAAAGCTTGCAAGAGGATGTAGACATGAAGAAGGAAGAGTGACTATAATCTCAAAGAGCAGAGAAAGCAGAGTTTGAAAGAAACCAACTGAAACCATCAGACGCCAAAGTTAAGCAGGAACAGGCTAAACCCTTCTTCTGGTTTCACTGATCCTTTCCAGAATGCTGAAAACTGTTTTTACTATTACTAAGCTATTTCTGCTGAGTCCATACCTCTGCTAATTTTTTCCTGCTCTTCTCCCCTTAGGAGTCAAGGGCACGACCACCATACTATTGCCTCAGGTGCTCATGGGTGTTTTCATAAAATCCTATAATTTCCAACAAATTCAGAGATCTTAACATAAATATTTCATTAAACAACAATAACGAAGCAGCAAATAGCCTTCAAAAGATAATCTTAAAGGCTCAAAACCTAAATGCAAACTAAACTGTCATGTGTTCCATGTGTAAAATGGCTGAAACTGTCCACCCCTTCAAATCATGCACATCTAAAATCTGCTTCCCACCACAAATATATTTTATTTATATAAATGTTCTAGTCCATGACAAGTATAAAAGCATCTTGACTTGCCCCATCATGTAAAATGTCTCATCAGATTGCTCAAACAGAAGACAGAAGAGAATGGGCTAGCATTCAAGCAATTTTACAAACAACTTAATTAGCCCAGGTTTGCAAAAGATATTTCTAGTCTTCCCTTCTCTCTCCACGCAGCTCATGCTGTAGGGCACTGTTTCTCCTCTCCACCAAGCCACCTGGACTTGCAGATTGTGCAAATCCAATGCCTTTGGAATCTTCTGACTCTCCCTTTATTTGAAAGTGACTAACAGGTTCAAAATTAGCACAAGGGGACTGATACACATATGGCATGACTGTGTAAACTGTTTCTTTAGAAAACTAAGCAAAAACCTTGAAAAATTATTCCAATTAAAAGCAAATAGTAAAGCACACAAAGAAAAAAAATAATAGATATTTGAAAAGCAAAATGGGATACAGAATGAAAAAAAACCAAACAAAAGGAAGAATAGGGAAAAAACAGAAAAATATGAAATTAAAAACAATCACATAAGTGCTTCAGTTACACCTATTCATTCTGCATGCATATGCTTCTCATGTTTTATCACATTTCACTGAAAAAACATGCTGCTTTTATCTGAGAAGAAGAAAGGCATCTAACTATTGAATAAGCAGGGAAGTTAATAATGCAGATATTCTGAAACAATTTTATGCATCAATGCACTTGCATAATCATCTTTAAAATATAACCATGATCCCCTCCCTATTGAAGATTTTCATCAGCTTGGTACAACTTAACTTATTTGCAACAACCAGAAACCATAAGGGGCTTGCTACCTTAACTTCAATTTCCTAAAAAATGTTTACTTTCTTCCAGATGGCAAGATTAAATTACATAAACACTGTCAGCAAGTTGAATCCTCAAATGTATTCATTTCCAACACAGAAGCTTCAAAACCATCTATAATTTTGTTACTGATGTTTGGAAACAGCTGTAGCTGACATGGCTACGTGTTGTATATGTCAGCATTAAAGGATTAAATATTCTTAACCCCCGATGGAACAAACCTGCTCTATTAACAAGAAACAGTGCAAGGTACATCTGAGACCAGTGCTACAATAGAAATGTCTTATTAGTTCACTGATAAACAAAAGAAGTCAAAGATAATGTATTTGGTCTTTCTCTGGAGAAATGCTGAGGAGAAGGCTGGAATTTCATATATACTGGTATTTTTAAATATCAAATAGTTTGTGGGACATTTAACTTACTCTCTAGCTACAAAAAATATTTTTAGATAGCTTTATTTTTATCAATTTCTTAAAATATTTTTAAATAATGTCACATGATTCTACAACCACAAAAAAGAAAAGAAACCTTTATATTTTATTTTGTGTGGGTTTACGTAAAAAGAGTTTATATAAATGATGTATCACTTTAGTAAATCCAAGTGAATGTGTCTTGTGAATGGTCTTCCTTGGGAAGAGTTCTTGATATGACTGAATGCCCCACATACGACATACGAAATCAAAACTGTGCTGCTGTCCTCACCTAAGTCAGACAGGGCAAAGGTCAATAATCAACTGCAAAGTCGTGTACTTGAGTTTTCTTGTTACGGGGCTGAAGAATAGAACAACAGCTTATGACCAGCAGGAAAAACCCCAAGCATTGTGATAAAGCCAGGAAGGAAAGTACACACACTCCACACACTTTATCCTCACTGAGCACATATAAAAATCTCAAAGCCCTGATCTGTACACATTTCTGAGCCTACTATTTCATGGTTTTTTTCACATTAAGGTGAGTAGGAGAGAATGTTTGCAAGTAATGCTGCAGTTTCCTTGCCTACACTTGTTTAAAAGAATCTCTTTCATACAAAGTGTGAGATCCTAAATTGTCCACACCAGTGGGAGGCTTCTCTCCAGCCTGAATGGAAGCAGAGGTAGGTGCCATTGTTGTGGGTAAAAAATGGAAAGCAGAAGAAAAAACTGCGTATGAGCAACATGATTTCTGGTGCCTGATTGAAAATATTGTGAACCCTTGCAAAAGAATGAGATGATAAATTAGGCCTGCCCCAGAGAGTTCAGCACTTCAGCAGATCACATGGAGAGCTTGAAGTAATACCAGAGATATTTTCCCATTGCAGATGACACAGAATTTTTTTCTCTTAAGTATTTCCTAAGGTACATTTTTAATTCAACATGTTTTTTCATTAGACTTTCATGTCTTCCCCTTTTCCCTTCATTTTCAACTCACATTTGGCTATTGCAAGAAAAGCTCTCCTGCTTGTCTGCTTTTATCCTCCACTAAATACTTCCAACCACTTTCAAAGAGCTGCATGATAGGGAGGAGTAAGAGACTCATCTTTTTCCCCATTTGAACTCCACATGCATTGCCAATCCACCTAATTCCAAACCTAAATGAGATTTAAGATTTCATTTCCTCACTTTAACACATGGAAGATCCAGGTTGTTCCTTTTGTCCCATCAATTTAGGGTATGCCTTGGCAGCAGAGACGCTGAAAGCCGTATTCTGGGGCATCGAAATGAACATCGCCAGGAACAGACTGTTCCATCAATTTTGCTACCACTTTCCCACAGATGCAAGCTGTTCAGTGCCCTGCCATTGGGAGAAAGTTGTCCTGTGGCAAAATGCTATATACAGTATGATAAAAAAAAAAAACCATCTTACTTTAAATTTTAGGGGTTTTTGCACATCTGAAATATCTCACCCCAACTCTAATACATGGTAACAATTTGGAGGAAGAAACAGAAGAATAAAATGGTGGAACAGGTATCTGTAAAATGATTCTTTTCTTCTAAATGTTTACATACTTGCATGCTATATGAATAAGTAAAATATTTTCTTAATGACATAATACTCTAAAAAGAATAGACTGGTGAATTACAAAGACTAGCTTTGTTTCTTTTCAAATCCAACATATCCCTATATCTCATGTATTTCTGCAATCTAAGGTAAAAAATGATGTTGGCATGAAGTGTTTTGAAACAGAAAAATGTAGACTCTGCAGAAGGCACAGGCAACCTGATTTACAAAGAAAACAACATATAACATGACCCCTGTATCAAAGTTAGAGCAGATGCACAATTGCAAGGTCACTCTCCCATCGCTGTTCAGACTAGGTCAGCTGTTGAAGACATATTACTCCAAGCACGCTTGCTGCTGTGACACAGACCTCACAGGCATGAGTCTACCTTCACAGCAGACAGCTTAACTAAAATGTCTGTATTGCTTAGGAAGGACACAGCATCCTGCACTGACACCCCAATACCTACATACCTGTGCATTATCAATTTCAGTAGGCATAGAGTCTCACGGTCAGACTTTTGCTTTACCAGATCATCTAGCCAAACATCTCGATTCCTCAGCTCAGGAGGAAGTCTTTTGGTTTCACTAAAATTATGGGGACTGAGCTACATCATTATGATTCACATGGATGTCAGCAGGTTCAATTACCTAGTCCTCAAATCTGGTGAAATAAGTCTGCAAAGCCATCCAATATAACTGCTTGGCATCAGTACCAGAAGAGTAAGACTTCTCCTCCTGCCCACTGCATTTGTTAACCCCACACCGACTGAGCAAGCTTTAATCTCCATCCTGAACACACACACTCGTGCAATAGCAGTAAGGAACCCCAGCTCTTGGGAGTTCATTGTGCAGAGTGCAAAGCCCCTCTAGGCAAAGTCTAAAACAATAAATAATGACAACAGATAAAACAGGATCACTAGATATCATGTGTTTTCAAGGAAAAAAATATTACATTCAATATTTCAGTAAAGCTAAACACTAAAAAACTCTCTAGTCAACAGATGTTTTGTACACCACTTCAAAATAAGAAAAGCGCATGGAAATCAGAAGGCTGCTGAAAATGACACTAAAAAGTGGAGAAGTAATAAGGGCTTAAATCAAACTAGCACTGCGTCAGTGCCTACAAAAATTAAACTGGAAGAGCCACAAAATATTCTAGCCATCCTTATGGAGAAATCAAAGCCAGCCATCTCAGTCCACAAATTGTTAATGATGAGCTGACAGAAAAAAAAAAAAAAAAAAAAAAGACATCTCTTAGAACCAAAATTCAGTGTTTTCTTTTGTGGAGAACAATGCATTCATCATTCCAGGACCTTTTTAACAATGACCCGCAGACCAAGCAGTAGGCAAAGATGCAGTTCATGATTCACAGTTCACTATGGGCAAATGATTCACTTTCCAAAGACAGCTTAAAAAAAAAAAATCTTACTTTCCTAACCTTACTTTTCCAAGTTGATCCAAGGACATTGGATCAGAGGAAAGGTGATGGATGAAACATTCTCTCTTCGAGTACATGGTCCTCAATCTCACGAAGTACAAGAGACTTTGGAGTCTAAATGTTTTACACACTAATTGAGTATGCTTTTTCCATCTCAGTCATCATCTGAGAATTTTCTAAACATACAATAATAACATCAGCTGATTGGGAATTCTCTAGAAATGTTCTCCCCTTTTGGAATAATAATCCTGTCTGGTGACCTGCATCCTCCACCCTGTGACTTTTTGACAGCTGCACAGTACAGACCTGAAGAGGCCGAGCATTGCACATCATCTTCTTCCTGCTCCAGGACTGTTCAACCCTGCTCAGCCACCTCCATCCAGCCTCTTTCAACTCAGCACAGCTCAGCTCACACTGTTTGAAAGAAGGTTGACATTAACTAGTCCAGTGTGTAAATGGCTATGGGTAAAACACATTAGGTCTCAACAATACACATCTAGACTGGAACACCTCTTAGCTCAGACTCACAAGATGAAATAGAAAAATGCCAGAATTATCATTGTCTAGTCTTCTTTTGTAAAGATTATTCAGACTAGTTTGTGGGTGACACACACTATTCTATGTCATCATTTTTTCTTTCAATGCTCCCTTCTAGAGAAGCGTGGTCAGGCTCCAAATACTGTCAGCATCATTATCTTTCAAATACTTCTTTTTCTTGATAATTATGTCACCTCTGAGAAAACATCAAAATTCTCCTAAGTAGCAGCTATACATAGAGAAGCAAGCTTGTGAACCAAAATGCAAGCCAAGTCATATAAGGTATTTACCAAACTATAGGATTTAGTAAAATATGTCCATAGTGTTGTTAATGCATATTTTTATACACTTGAGAAAATGGATTAAGATATTTTTTTACTCATTTTAACTGTGATCTATACAAATCTGTGAAGTCAACTATCTACGACCCAAGTTAAAGGACATGAGCATCAGTGTCTAGATATAAAACATTTCTCCTCAATGACTTCTTCATGTTTGATTTATAGCTTTACAGGGTAAGGTGCAGCTAAGAAAAAAAAAAGCAGCAAATTACATTCACAAGGCATACTGTACACCATCATGGGAATATTTTTGAGGCTGCTTAATTTAAGGCCATGCCTGTGCTACCATGTATATTTTAGAACAATCACTGTTTTCACTGATGGCAGCAGCAAGGAATTGATAGTATTAAAATGTGTGAGCTACTGAACCTGTCACCTAAAATTATTAAAAATATGGGTAGTCAGCACCTCGTTTCTTCGTATACACCCAGCAAAGTTTTGCAAAGAAATTTAATCACACTGGAACTAGGAAGCAACAGTGGTGATGATTTTCAAATGGAAGGAATGGAGTGAAAATGTCTTTCCCTTTGAAACACGGCCATATTTGAGGACAGGAAACTCAAAACCACAGCTTGACACACTTTGCTTTATACAGAAGTATGGGCTTCCAGAAAACTGTCAGACAAATTAATGCACCGAGTCAAAATTAAGGGCAAGACAAAAAAAAGCCTATAAAGAAGAAGAACCGTCCTCCATGCCACCTATGGAGGAGTCAAGTTATATGAAGGCTCTGCTCTTAAGTTCTTGTGGTCCTACAACAAATTGTCTTTCATTACCTGAGTGCTCAGGTCTGTAAAAAAAGGGTAAACTCCACAGGTTTTGTGACACGTAGTAAACTCCACTTGTAACTTCTATTCATGATCAGCTGAAAAAGGTTTGGAGTGTCAGTTGTGTTTCAACCTGTACTGACAGCAGTTCTGTTCTCACTGGGGGGACAAGCATGCAAGTGATTAAAGGGCAGGTTCAGGTACCCGTGCACACAGAAGTAATCTGCTGAATTACATCAGAAACACTGTGCCACTTACAGCATGAGAAATAAAGATTTTTTAAAGTCTATTATATTTAATTTTGGAACTGTTTACTTTGCCATATGATTTTCATTTTATATTTCTTCCCTTTGAATGTGCAAAATTAGTCCCATGTGGACCACAATCTGACCCAAAGGCCAAACTGGTTTCTCTAGAGAAAAACAAAAGTCTAATCTAAAAAGGCACACACGCCTTTAGCTTGAGATTTGAACTAGAAAAGTGGTAACAACCTTTATAAGCAGAAAGTAGTCATGTTTTTCCATCCTAGTTTTTCAGTATCTATGCATTCATGTTGTAGATACATGTTTTAATAGCATATAATCCCTTTTAAAAGTGCATTTCCAGCTCTCTTAGCAATTTCTTATTCCCAGCTTCAGCTACTGATTCCTTCCTCTTGCATGCCAGCTCTAGCAACAGTACTGTGGCACCAAGAGACACTTTGCAAATGAAGACTAACTCAAAAAAAAAGGGAAAAATTAACTTCAGGGGGAAATATATATATGTGTATATATATGTATATGTATGTATGTATGTATGTATGTATCTATGTGTCTTTTTAAGACAGATACATTCTGGCTCAGCCCAAAGGCATACCAACTCTCATGTCAGGAATGAAAGAAAAGGACACTGCTTCAGGAAGCTGTTTTCCTATTCTCAGACGCATGCCCTAATCATCAGGCTGCAATGACACATCCCCCCTTCTTCGCCCTCTTCTGATCCAATGAATCTGTTGTTCATGGGTAACAGAACAGTCCCAACAGGAAAAATAAAAGCATCAGCATCATAACCTATAGCTGAGTGATGATGACCTTCTCCAGGAAATCGAATAGTGCTGCCTCCAAACAGCAAGGCTGCAGAAGGCATAACCATAAGTCCATCACAGAATGCAGAATTACCTGCTGTCACATCAGCTGGTTCTAAAGGGAAGGGTTAAAGTGTGAAAACCCCTATGATCCCTTTATATATCCATGTCTGGAAAGAGAAATGGGTGGGCAGAGGGAAAAGCTATATAAATAGCTGCATCTCCTCTCCTCTTAGGTTTGTTTCCCAGACAAAGCAATCAATGCCAGGTTAGTCTTTCCTTGAAAACTTCAAAAAGCACAAACCACCAGCACAGGCATTGATAGTACTAACAATACTGACAACATCTGCTATTTCAAAAAACTCAAATATCAAAGTGCATAGGCTAAAGAAACCAGCCCTGTTACATCCTCTGTAAACAAGTGGTGATTGCTGTGACATACCTCCCGCTGCTGGAGAATTAATACAATTTGAATACAGAGCAAGGGAAGCATAGAATCACTTATCACAGAATGACTTGGGCGGGAAGGAAACTTAAAGAAGTTCCAGTTCCAACCCACTTTATGATTGACAGGATCACCTTCCACTAGACCTGGCTGTTCGAGCTGCATCATCCAGACTGGCCCTAAAGACTTCCAGGGATGGAGCATACACAACTTCCCTGGGTAATCTGTTCAGGTGTTTTTCCAACCTCACAGTAAAGAATTTCTTCCTATCATCCAGGTTAACCTATTCTCTTTCAGTTTGAAGCCATTCCTCCTTGTTCTGTCACTATACGCTCTTGTAAAAAGTCCCACTCCAATTGTCTTGCAAGATCCCTTCAGGTACTGGAAGGTGACAATGAGGTCACCCCAAAGCCTTCTCTTTCCCTGGCTGAACAATCCCAATTCTCTCAGCCTGTCCTCATAGGAAAGGTGGCCCATCTCTCTGATCATCTTGGTGGCCCTCCTCTGGACTCTCATCATTGCTTTTACTTTTATAAAATGGTGTATATGGGGAAAAACAACCCCACCAAGCAACCATGTGGTCCTACCTTATAAATTCACATACAGTTATTGGAGGGGGGAAGAAAAAAGGCAGTCTTCTATTTCAATTTCCTCTCTTTTATTTATAGTTTCTCTTGCTTAGGTTAGTCCCACAGGTTTTCTGCAGTGATGCTGAGCATGAAACAGCGAAATTCGCAGAGAGTAAAAAACAGACATTGCAAACTCATTTCTAGGACCTACTTTCCTCCTGTAGGTGTTTCTAATTTAATAAGTAAGGAAAATGTAGGTGATGTGCTACTCCCTTTCTTAAAACAAACTAAAAATGCAGTCCTATCCTTATATTCCAGCCCTACACCTACCACTATGCTGTGGCTGTCTGTTGAACTGAGTCAGTGCTACTACCAACCTAGCAAAAAATAAATGAAAATTATAAAAAATGAAAATTAAGCATTCAAAATAGCTTTTAACTATACTGCTGTTCTGAATTCACTATACAGATAAGCAAACAGCTGAGTTTACAACAATGGAGAGGGCAACGGAGAGGACAGGATGCATGATGGCAATTTTTTATTTCTAAAGGATGCACTGACAGCTTATAAAAGCTTAAAATGTTAATCAAACCACCACCTTACTGTTTTTTAAGACAGTAACAAACCACCACAGAAGAGATGAAAGAACAAGCAGCTCCTGCACTTGTCACCCAAAAATTATATAACCCATCTTCTGCAAGCTGAAATTGATATCTAACAGTCATTTTCAGCCATCAGGGAGAAACGTAACAGGGCTGAGTGAAGCAGTTATGTGAATGGCACAGGAGAGCAGGAAGAAGAAATACTAAGACCAAGCTTTTAGAAACCTGGTACTTTTGATTCGTAGGATATGAAATTAAACTAAATATATGGGTAACATTATGGGGGGGAGGGGGGGAAGTCCACATCTACTGTCTAGTTACATTTTTGAAAATACCAGTGACGTAGAACAGTTTTAACAATTATATGAAATTAACTCAATTTTTGAAAATTTTCTAATTTAAAATTTATTTCCATTTAACAAAAATATTCAAAATACTGTTAGATACAGTGCTTATCTGTTTATAATAAAATAATGTATAAAGCTTTTTCCCCTGAAACAGTATCAATGCAATCCATATTAAAAATGTGAAACCTTCTATATATTTGAAGCAACAAATGCTTCTAATATGCTGTTCCTGTATGTTAATGTAGAAGTCAAGGTCCTATTTTAAACTGGGGACAATATTCAACCTACAAACCATTGACAAAACAACAGTTTTCAAACTGTTAAAGTGATTTCAGTTATAATATTAAAAATATTAATTAAAATTATTATTTTAAAAGAAAACCTGAAAATAATTACTTTAGTTCCAGTCAAAGAAACCCTTAGCTTCTACACTGTTTTTACATGCTTTCACGGCTGTAGATGCAGTTTTGGTTGAGACAGCACGTATGAAATGCCGTCTGTTTAGCTTAAATCACTAAAGTGAGACTACGCTTCAGGCATCTCAAAGCAGAGCTACTGCAGAAAGTGTCCAGCTTTCAAAGCAGTGGGGAGAAGGTCATGACATGCCTTAAAGACCTTCACAAAGATAGCCCATTTGGGTGCCTAATCCCAGGCAGACAAGATCCCTTAGAGGCTGCCTCATTCCTTTTCCTCCATGGAGTGGGTATGACACTGAAGCACTGCAAAAAGGTCCTGCAAAGAAACCTGCTTCAGGTTTCATTCAGCCTCTTGGGCTCACTGAACTACAGCCCATACAGGAGCTAAGTGGGTTTATGACAGTTCAATGTAGTATCTGGTGATGTAGCTTTCATTGAGGCTAAATACAAACAAAGCCTCTTCACAGACAAGAAGTGATGGGAGTGATGGGCTATTGGACTTTATTTTTTTTTAATGAATATTTTTTAAACTAGCATTGTAACTTGTTACTCTTGTATATTCTTTAACCAACCACAAGAAAATAAAAAATTTTAAGAACCCCTACAGATTTGATTCTCATAATAAATCAGTTAATATCATCCCTAATCCAATTTCACAATAAAACCTTAGCAAAAAAAAGCTGTTAATCTGGTTTTCTTGCATGATGCTGCCCAAAAACAGCCAGCTATTTTGCACTTATTATAAACAAGCAAACTTAAATTCTGTCAGGTTAGCAGTATGCAATAATTAGCAGGTGTATAGATTAAAATGAAGCTAGTTTTTACTTAATATCTAAATTAATTGTATTAAGTTTCTAGTGTAGGAAAACGTACTGCACCTAACAATGTTTCTAACATGGAGAGTCCTCTTTATGCTTGTCCACTCCCAAAAATCCTCTTCTTAACTTAATAGGAACCATCTTACACAAGCAGGGTGGAAAAAATCTTACTCCTACATCAGGTTATAAAACACTAACATTTGTTCATTTAAACTGATTCAAACAGAAATATGATGATTTCACTTCCGAGCCTGTTAAACAGTTATTTTTGGAAGTGTAGTCAATTGAATTACCATTGGCAACACTGAATTCAGGTGTGATACTCAAATAGTAAATTCAACACCCCCAAGAAGGACTGCAAAGACTGCAACCAAAAAGCCTTGGAATCGCACAGTAATTTAGGTTGTAAAATACTTCTGGAGGTCATCTTGTCCAAAATTGTGCTTAAAGCTGGTATAATTAAATCAGGTCTCTGCTAGTAACAAGTCTGAAGCTCTCCATTAGGAAGCTGGAAGCAAAGTGCTTAATGGGAATGGTCCCCAGAATAAAATATATCTCTGGTCTTAACTGTTAAACCATGCCCAAGAAATGTCTGGGAGTCCCACGAATCAGTAGAGATGAAAATGCCATAAGGGAGCTCCTTAGGAATGAAGCCACATGGATGACGGTGTCCCAGCACGTGGGAAGGTGACAGCACTGTGTTTAGCATGGCAGCTCAGGCGTGACCTCACTGAGCCCCCTTTCAGACAAGTGCACTCATTCGTGAGCTTCAGCAAATAAACAGTTATTGCATTTGCTTGTTCCAAATGCTGGGAATGGGGGTGGAAATCATCCTAAATACATTTAACAAAGTATTTAGGTTTGACTGAGGACCAGAGTGAAGTCAGCCCATTCTGTGCTTTATGGGCTCCCCATAAAAACCGAGCAGTTCATCAACTCATTTCTAGTCAAGTATTTACCAAAAAAGAACACAAAGCAAAGGTAGATTTATATCAAAGGTTACAGGCAGAGTGTGTAATCCCGTATCAAGAAAAAAAAAGAAGAAAACACATGCTGATTATTCTCAGACTTTCCTCTGAAAGCAATGAGCCTAAGCCTATAGAGCACTGATCACAGGGACAATGCCTATTCACTACACAATCTCACTGAAGTCCCTGAAACTGCCAACTGAACAGATTATTTAGAGGTTTATTATTATTATTTAGATTATTTAGAGGTTTTCAAAACTGGACTCAATACCACCCAACTACCTATTTCTATCCTAAACTCACATTTAAGAATTCAAAAGATGAGTTCAAGAAAATCTGTATGTCCTTTGGCTCACGTGATAAAAATCTAATACTTGTAATTTAGAAGAAAAATCTAAAGTATGCACAGGTTATTAAAAAATTAAATAGTCTTTTATTCTGCACTTTCTTTGAAAAGTAAGGCTTTCAAATGAAAAATCAAGATTATTTTACTGGCATTTTAACTCAAATAAAATCTGATATAACAATAATTACAGCAAATCAACCAACAGTAAATTTTGTATCAAATAAGCAAATACAAAATATTCTGCCCTAGATCCTTGAATGAATTTTAATGAGCATCGCCATTTTGACTGAATGAATATTTTATTTTGGACCTCAGGAACTCTACCTCGTGATGACGACAAATTATGGGGAGAGCACAGGAAGCATTTCTACCCATATACGTTTTTAAAATTACAATATTTAAAATCTCAACAGTGTTAAAACATCTTATTTAAAGAGAAAAGCTTATGTAAAACCCCAGATATATTACATTTCTATTACTGATCTACACTGATTAAGTAAGAGTTGACTTATGCAGCTAATATTAAATTTAGAAATTAAATACGTGTCCATATTATATGCAGCCTAGCTGGAATTCACTAGATTAAACATACTAATTAATTTGGTCATGGTGTGCTTTGTATTATAATTCAGCACTTATTTATGAGACCCACATATACAGTTTACTGAGTTTAATGTTTGCACTGTTCTTAAACATATCATTAGAAGTGCTAACATTTTATATCATTAACCCTATACCACTCCACAATTAACATGAAATTATCAAAAGAATAATAAAAGCTGCTATGCATTTTTAAGCTACTTAAAACATTTCTATATGTAATTATAACTATTTCATGCTAAGTAAGAGCTGATATTTCATTTTCATGTTAAGATGCTCTTCACTCAAGGAAGAAAATAAAACCCCAGCTTTTCTAATCACTTATTACTTGCAGGTTTCCTGTAGAGCACAGTCATTCATAGTTGTATTTCTGAGTTACCGTACCTTTAGTTAGATTGGATTACTAGGTGGGTCTTTTTCATACTCTATCAATACACAGAGGACTGAAAAACTTCTTGATAGGTGATGAGCATTTCTGCTCCCAGCACTCACTGAGATGTCACTGTAGACTTCAGACCCTAAGCTTTTTTGACACCTCCCAACACACTGGCCTGTGTTGAAATCACAAACTTCAGTAACTGACAGACAAATGAGGGAAAAAGGACAAATCCTCCTGTAAATTTGTACTGTATGTTTACTAAGTCAGTATTGAATGGCCAAAATACAGGCACATGAAGATATACATCTATATTATAAAAAAAATCTGCCAGGAAAGCTTTTCATTCATTTGCCATCAATTTACACTAAACCCAAAGTAATAATGAAGATTAAACAATCCAAAACATGTGTGCATGTATGCATATTACCTGCAAAGCAAGATATGGAAAAGAATACTTCCTACCATAAAATATGAAAGGGCTCTTTTCTGCCTAAATTTTTAATTTTATAACTAGTCATGGATGAAGGGAAATCAAATTTGAGGATTTCACATTTATCAGTCTGATATACCAAATGCAACCTAGAACTCCTCAGCACGCTCAGTTACCTGTTTATTTGTCTGGACTAAGCTCAATCATTTGCAGAGGTCCAGCATTTCTCCAGTTCCTTCATTGCTTTAAAAATAAAACAGTTCTGCCTTCCAGTATGTGAACAATGGTGAACAAATGGTAATTTAGTAACTGCTGCCTCAATGGTAAGACTTCCAGTGACTCTGCCTTTGTTGCTAAATACACAAATACTCCCAACTTGTTACCAAGATTTCAACCAGCTGATTTGTTGGAATACAGTATCTTTCCTCAGTTCCAGTTGCATAGGTTTGGATGCTGCCATTCAACCTTTTGACACTGAAATCAAGAATCTCTCTGAAAAGGAGCAGGGAGACAAATACTTTAATATATTCAGTAGTATGAATAAAGAATGTCATTCTTAAAAAAATACTGATTTAATAAAATGAATTATTTTCTGCTTTGCCAAGTTTACTAATAGAATAAAAGGCTTTTTCTTTTAATGGAAAAAACCCATCTGTGGCATGATGCTTTTGAGAGGCACCAAAGCCTATTCAAATAAGCCATGTATTTTACAAAAGAAAATAAGTAAACTGCTCATATAAGAGAAAAAAAAAAAAAAGAGTTAAAGTGAAATATAAACTGCAAGTGTTTCATGAGCATAGCTCTACATGTTGTGACCTAGAAGGTAAATGGCAATGTCCTCCCCGAGGTGACTCGAGCTACGCTGGTTTGCTTTAACTGGGCATGTCTTAGCTGCACAAACCTTCACACACTCAGCCTTGAAAACTGAACTACTCCACCTACCCCAGCTTTCTATAGATATAAACCATAACAAAGCTGAGCTGAAAAATATTAGCAATATAATTTGGTTTTAGATTTTTGTTAGAGAACTGTGATATTATTTGCTTTTAAAAAGCTGCTTTAGACTCATTAGTCTCAAGTATTACATTGTGATATTTTAAAATAAATTAACAATTTGCTGTGGCAAGTAACATTTGATATATTTCTATTTAAAAGATGTTATTATTGCTCCTGTCATTAGATTACAAACTTCTTGAGACAAGTGCTGGTCAGTTTATTTATGTGGAACCCTAAGCATAAAGTTTCTGTAGAATTTCTTTAGAAAGGTCAGACAAATGTTCAAAGGATTATAATGAGAATGGATGAGGCCTTTGAAGGACTATGCAGTCTTTCATTTGCTAATCTAAAGTAACACTTATTAGCAATGATGATTTCTTCAACCACTACATAGTCACCCCCCTCCATGAACCAGTCAAAGTGTATCAAGGACTTCTATGATTTAGGAATCTATTGCTGTATTATAATAAATCATGGAGGTGATTAATTTCTTTCCCCCTCCTCTAAAAATTCTCACACGCAACTTTCTATTCAAGTCCTGCCAAGAAAAATGTTTTAAATCTGTATTTTACTAATTTTACCCTTGACAGTTTTCTTAAGACACTAAGAATTGTCAAGACTCAAATAAGGAAATAAGACACATTAGTTCCTTTGTACATTGGCTTAACCGCTGTCAAGAATACTATTAGAAATTCAATACAATGTTGAAAAATAACACCACCAGCACAAGTGATTTCAACACAACACATTCTAAGTTGCACGCCAAGACAGCTTTTACAATAATAACTGCTGTTTTTCTGAATGTTTTTCTATGCTGTTACAGGAAAAATTGAAGTCATAATATCTTAAGATTTTTGCAAGCTGCAATTTTACTTTTGTAATTCAGACGCAAAAGACACATGTAGATCTTAATTCACAAAATGTAAAGGTTCATAGAATACAGAGTTTAGACCATCATTAAAAAAGATAATTTCCTTTCTTTCAAAATAAATTGCTTGAAAGAGTAAACCAAGTTGGCAAACCTGCTTTGCAGTAAAAATTTTTGCAATCATTCCATCAGTTTGCTAGGGATGGAATGGAGGTATGTTGGGGGAGAATAGAAAAAGAGGCATTGAGAATCTATTATCACATAATTATAATCCATAACTAGTTCATATAAAGATTTTAATTTTAAAGATTTACTTAGCAGTGTGATAAAAATGTTAAAGTCAGGAAAGTAACCAAAAATAACTTAAAACATCTTT
Organism: Chloebia gouldiae; assembly: GCA_003676055.1. NCBI lineage: Eukaryota > Metazoa > Chordata > Aves > Passeriformes > Passeridae > Chloebia > Chloebia gouldiae. Next base: position 15,981,586 of record QUSF01000005.1, on the reverse strand, counting down.
TCTCAAGCTGAAAAGTTTTCCTTTATACATGAAGACTGAATTAGAATTCATGAACTCCTAATGTAAAAGTGAACCAAAGTTACTATAACTTTTAACACACATTTCAGTTATTAAGATATTTTAACACTAAGTTCTACTACAGCCTCCCAGCTCATGAGTACATTACAATTCAGGTAATTTGCTGATTTCAGTGGATTTGGAGAGTACATTAATCAGTGCTGAATTCAGTACATCACTTTGCAGTTTCTAGTTTACTGTTTTGTTGTCATTATATCTACGAACTAATTTTTGCAATTAACTTTTTTTGTCGATACAAAAATACACACCAAGCATCAACAACCTCAATCTGTTACAGACTTAAGTTGCAAAATTCAAAATAATTAGGTCACCTAGGTTTGAACTTATATGTTGAATTTCAGCCTAAATTATAAAGGCACATCCACTTCTTTACAAGACTCACAGCATAAACTTAAACTTCCAGACTTAAACTACTTTTCAATCTTGTGTCATCCAAGCATCAGCACTGCATAAAATGTATTTTAAAACAAGAGTAAATTGCCCATAAGTTGAAAGTATGGAATACAGACAGACTTGCATCTAGGAAGGCAATCAGAGATGCAGTTCGTGTTGTACTCTCCATTTTATTATGCTTAAGATACTATTCCTTCATATTTGTTCAGTGGCAGCTATTTGAGTTCTAATATTAAAATGAACCTGTACAAATAATGTTTATTCCATAAAGCCAGACTGAACTAAAAGGTGATGAGCACTTAGAGCCTGGTATTCATAAACATTTTGTAATTTTATTACTTCTGATCTACCTAAGACCAGAAATACTTTTATGCAATGCTTCAGTTGCAACATTCTGTTACCGTTTATATGCACACTTGAACTAAAAGTCTAATGTAATGAGTCCAATATGCAAACTTTAAAAATTTACTGAATGCAATTAGTACATCTCACAAGAAACACAAATAACTATAATTTAGATTTAAATTACTATCCTCATAACAGATGCATACACCTATATCTTAGAATTGTTTACAATTTGCAGGGGTTTCTGCTATACAGTTTTTAAATCTGGCCTTTTAAAACTTATTTTTCTCTCAATATTGAGGAAGCATTATTTTACCCTGGTCTTTAAATGTTTATGCATCACACCCAGCAGCAGCGTGTGACCATAGCCTAGTGGTTAAGAATTAAACAGTGGTGAAGCTGAGACAAAAAGGTACACAGACAGAATTTGCAAATATTTCACTAGCTATTGAAAGAAGTACAATCTTTGCTACTTTTAAAAGAGAAACAATAGCATTGGCATGTATTTTAATAACTATGCAAGCAATATCCAGTAGGTGTGCATCTTGTCATCTGAAAGTAGCCTTCTGAATTTTGATTTCAAATGCTAAAGCTATTCCTCCAAATAATCCAGGAGACATGCACTGTAACAGCACATACTGATGCACAAAGACACTGTGCCTCATACCTGTCACTTCAGACTGTCTGTGAAGCCAAATACCACTGTAAGGAACATCATTTAACAGAAGTTTTGGTTTTAGGATTTTTGGGGTTTGTTGGGTTTTCTAGCTTAAAAAAAAAAACAAAAAAAAAACCAAACAAACAAAAAAAAAACACCCCACAGCATTTGGTTCTAACTTCTCTGTTGAGCTTCAGTCAGGCCACAGAATGGGCACCGGAGTTGCCTGACCCTGTACTCTAACTCCTGGAACCTGCAACACTTGTTTTCTAACAAATCACCTCTGGAGATGGAGCAGGCTTCCTATCAATCACTAACAAGTTAATTCCACATAATAAGGCAGGTTCGGATGCAGACTGATACATTGTGAAATGCTGTATCTAAAATTGATTAGAATAGCACTCAAAATGAATGCAGCCCTCTAAACCACTTCTTTGCTCAGAAACATTAATCTCACTTATAAGGAGAGCTTCATAATGGTAATGCTTGGTATGAAAAAAGTATGAAATAAATCAGGTTTTATAAGACACAGCAATTAATCAGTTTTAGAGCTAAGGAAAGGCTGTTACAGCGGCACTTTTTTACAATGGTAACTTTTTTAAAGTCTCTGTTACCTCCAAAAATCTAAATGTTTAGGGCTTTCTTTTAATTGTTCATCTGACTGTGTGAACCCCAACTCTAAATCTGAGTCCCTGAAATGTTTTCTACATGCTAAAACTCTGCAAATCATACTACTCTGTTAGAAAGATAAAGCATTTATTTTAAGATACTCTTCAGCCTAAGAAGAATTGCATGCAGGTATCCTGAAAGGACTTACTTATTTAACTAGTTAGCCTAGAGTAAAACATTTATTTAATCAAACCAAGGATTTTCTAATAAGCACTCTAAAATTATTTCTGGTAACCTTTTTTTTTGCACTTGATGCTGCGCAGACTTGCAGGTGATAGTCACATTATCACTACATATCACTACAACAGTAAACCTAACAATGTATTCATTTAATATCATGAATTTTCTACAGTAAAGTTTTTCTTAAAAGAAAATAATACTATATAGATATATTCATCTTATTAACAAGATTTAATATGTAGTACCAGTATAGTTCAAATCAGCCTCTAAATCTTACACAAGCGCAACCTACTTGTGTAACATTTTGAAAAAAAAATATTTTAAGATTTCTCTATAAGAATGTTATATGTTATGTTAGTTGCACACTGACAGAGAGATTAGTTTTCAATAATAGAAACAGAGCATTATGTACAGTATCGCTATAAATATAAGAACAGATCTGACCTGAAGCCTTAGCATCTCTGGTCTTTTATGTCTATAAAGCACAATGCCCCTTCACAAACTGCACCTGATTCTCTGAGTTGCTGGGCACTCTCAGCTTTTGTTGGGCCTAATCCAAAACTGATGCAAGTTAGTGGGATTTTTTGCATCAATCTACAGGGGTATCAGTCTGCACAATGCTCACTGATTTTAACTGAAGGTAATGGTTCTGAGTATCTTACTGAGCCAAGACTATAATCTGTTAATTGCTGGGGCAAGGAGATGACAAAAAACACTTCCAGGTTATTACTTCATTTTCTAATATTTTATGGGACTTCTATAAAACAGATGTTTTCTAAAGCAGCCACTGTGTGTGTGCTCATTTGTAACTTTAAATCAGGTTTCTATTAATATGTCCTTTTCTTCTCTTTTTTCATTTAAACAGCGAATAATTACTCCCAGCTCTAAGAGATCTGACTGAAGTACCAGTTTTAACCTGCTAACTGGATTATGAATGTTATTTTGGATTGTTTTTCCTCAAAACATATTAAACAAAAGAATCTCAGCGGGGTCAAGTATTTCTTATACCACACAGTATCTTTTATCTCAGTGTTCACTCCACTGAACCCCTTTCCATTTTTAATCAGATTTATGCATCTAATATTTCTGTACTGTTGGCTTTTTTCCCTTCCCTTAGTTTACTAGACCATTGAAAAGAACCCAAGAAGTTCACAGTAGCAAAGCTTCAGAATTGTAAAGAAAGGTAATATTTTTCTCAACCTGTTATATCTTTCCTAAATTTGATACAATTTTCATGCATATTCACACTTACATAGGGGCCCTTCTTCCAAACTATTCTTATATTATATAAAAGTACATTTAATGAAAAATTTTCCCTGCATACAATGTTAAATTAATCTCCTAGGTGTGAATGCAATAATGATTCTGAATAGCAAATGAATTATTTTAGAAGGGAAGAGCAGTGGTATTTTTCAGAGAGTGTCTTCAGGTGTTTTACAATTAACTTTTCTATAAGAGCATAGATGAACAACATTTATACTTCAATTTATTCTTTACTAGACATAATTTTAGGATCCACTCGGCCACAGAATATCACTACAACTCTTCAGTGGTATGAAGCAAAATACTTTGCCTGAGGAAGTATATATCAAATGCAGGGGTAACAGTCAAATAAAACCAAACAAGCATTGAACTAAGACTTAGCTTAAGAGACACATGATATTTAGAAAGTAGAAAAGTAAAACTGCCAAAGTTTTCTTATAAAAATATTTTAAATCTAAATCTTTAAAGGAGGCTACATCTACATGATACCTTATGGAAACTGCTCCTATTAAAAAACTTTTAACAGTCTGTAAGCACATCAAGATGGGAGTTTGGCTATGTTCTCTCTTTACATTACTTTGCTTACAAGCAACTTTATAATATAAAACTTGGAAGTCCACAGAACAGTGGATCTGCTTCCTACGTACACGTGAAGAAAAATCCCACCAGACAGCAATGTTTGGAATTTCGCGGGGAGACCACCCCTTTCTCTCCCCAAACCACGGTGACACACAAGTTCTTTGGTGGCCATGTATTTTCGCTGCACAGTAACACGATTTTCACTGGTTTACTGACTACACCATTACAGATACGAGCCTCAGAACCCCCGTCCTTTAGCAGGAGAGCAGGCAGAGCCCCGGCAGCAGCTCTGGAGCGCAGACCGCCCGGCAGCCTGTCACCGCCCGCCGCCGCTTGACAAACGCGCCGCCCGAGGCCGCCGGACCCGGCGGGAGCGCCCCGCGCCCGCACACCCGAGGTACCAAACGCCAAGTTCCAAACCCACCATCAACTCGCTCGGACGAGCTCCGCGCCTCCGCCCGCGCCCCTGCGCTCACCGGACAGAAGTGCGGACACTTCGGTTTATCTTCCAGAAGTGAGGATGCCGACTTGAGAAAGCGCCGAAACTGCAGCGGTGCCCAGTCCCACCGCCGCCCCGCGCCGCCGGGAGCGCGCTCACCCCCCGGGAGCGCGCACACCAGCAGCCCCAGACCCCGCTCCGAGGCCGAGGCCGCGCAGCGCTCTGCCAGACCCAGACCCCTCCCATCCCCCCCGCTCAGTTTTCCGCCCGGCACCGCGGAGTTTCCACATTAAGTTGCGTCCCCGGCCCCATCCTCCTGCTCCCCCGCGCCCGCGTAGCCCTACCTGGGGCCGCGCTCCGGCCGCAGCCGCGCGTCCCGGGGCGCCCCGCGACTCCCGCCCACCGCCCGGCGAAAGTCCCGCCGCCAACGGTGCCACCCTGGGGGAGGCGGGGAAGGGAGGGACGGAGGGCCGCAAAAACCTCCACCGGCCCCCAGCCCGCTCGCCCGCTCTCATCCAGGCGGAGGGCAGCGGCCCCGGCTCCCCGCTGCCGGCCGGACAGCCGCGGAGCGCGGCGCGCCACTTACCGCGGGCACGCCGCGAGCCTCGCCGCCTCCGCGCCCCGGCAGCAGCGCGGGGGAGAGCGGCGCACGCCGGCACTTTGTCAGGCCGGGCGGGCGGGAGCGGAGGGCGGGCGGGAGCGAGGGGAGGGCCGGGGGCCGGGCGGGGGGAGGGCCACGAGTTGCTGCCCGCGCCCCGCGCCGCGGGAGCTTACGCGTCCCGCGGAGCTCACTTTCCCCGCCTCCTCCCCCGCCGGGCGGGCAGGGAGTTTGGCCCCTCTTCTTGCGGGAGGGGAGGGCGAAGGTGCGCGCACAGCGACGTGCCGGGGGGGAGGAGCGCGGGGAGGAGCCGCCGCCGCCAGCACCTACTTTCGTCGTAACGCGGGGGATCCCGCCGAGGACCCCGGTGCTTCCCTGCGCCACCCCGGGCCGGGACACGACCCACCGGGCTGCGAACCCTCAGCCTGCTGCCCCCCCGTCCCCGCCGCTCGCATGGAGTGCCGTGGCGCGGCTCCCACGCTGAGTCTAATCAGCCCATCCACGACGCCGGCGGTGATTTAGGGGTCATCCGCGAGCGGCACTTCAGGCTGATGAATGGCTCTTGGCCGCTGTCTGCCCTGATGAGGGTGTCTGCGTGCTCCTGATTGCAAACACTAATGAACTTACACGGCTCCGCTGCGCGTTCCCTCCACCCGGCAGGGCGTAAAGCGTCCCTCTGCTGCATTTTGTTTTCCGCGGGAACCTATTTATTTTTCTATGGGGCGGGAAAGAATTCGGGGAAATAATCCGCAGCTGCCCCGCAGCACCGCACCGCTCCCGGCCGAGCAGAGCCGGCGCGGCGGGCAGCCCGCCCGCCGAGGCTCTTCGGCGCTGCCGGCAGCCCGGGCGCGGCGGGACCGCCCGGCAAGGCCGGAGGGTGCCGGCGGCGCTCCCCGGCCCGGCAGCCCGCCCCTCGCACGGGTACCCGCAGCCCCCCCAGCCCGGCCTTTCCGCCGCACCCCGGCAATTTTCGGAGTTGGGCGGGAGCCGGGTGCCGAGTGACCTGATTACAGCTTAAACATCTGCTTTTAAAGCCATTTCTCCGTGGTGTACAAAGGCGCTTCTGCTTATTTTTCTCCCTGACTCCTCAGCAACCTCTCGGCTCAAAGTAGTAGCTGTAACTTTTCGCACACTGAGATGTTACCTACCTACCTACCTATCTAGGACCGCTCTCTCTTTACGCCTTTATCCTTCCCTTTTAAACTCAAAGGCGTTTCACACACGAGATGCGAAACACCCGGAGAAGTTAGACAGATGAGCAGCTTTGAACGTTTAGCCGGCTACCCACTGCAGTACTTTGATTTTCCTAACTTTATCCTCCACATCTCTGACTCTGTAATGAAAGATGCACGACTTTGTTATCTTAAACGCTCCCAAAGAAAATCCCTGTATTCCTCTGTCCTGAAATAACTGGAAATACCTCCCAATCATGGGAACGTTACTGCAGATGTAACCAACGGGCATTGCAAGGGAGCCATCTATAATCAGTCCAGCAGTTTTCTCTCACATGCCCGTGTTTTGCTCCTGTGATTTTCTTTGCATTTGTACTTTGCTGGGCTCGACCCGAGAGACAAGGTGCCTGGGTATATAAACTGATTCGACAGTGCTGAGGTCAGCATGTGGGAATTACAGCAGGTACCACACACACAGAGCCAGCATCACACAGCACCGTTATACAGCAAATGCAATAGAAAACCGCAAATGTTTCAAGCCTTTTTAAGTCAACAGTCAATGTGTTGACTTAAAATAATATTGAGCATACCGAAAGAAAGAGGAAAAAAAGTATTTTATAATGGCAACGATGTGTCTTCATCCCCAGAAAAGTTGTAATAAAAGTAACTATTTTTAAATAGAGGTTTGCAAAAGTATTTTAAAGATACAACAACTAAACCAATGGATTTAAATGAATACTCTCTATTGACTTTGTGGATTGCTCTGATGTGGCGGCATTTCATTCCAAAAAGCAGGAGCCACAGAGACCTAGAGAGAGAGTGTTCTGTGCAGCTAAGTGCACAGACAGTACAGGTAGAACTGGAATCATCATGACCTTGTCTTTCACATATATCCTACAAAGAGTTTAGTCCTTACAAGACAGCACTCAAAGTGTAAAAATGTGAATTGCACAAAATTAATTGTTACAAAACACCTATAGCTAGGCACACAGGAACAATCAAACCTGAACCTACACCACATGCTGTAATTGTTGTTGCATATTATACAAAATAGCATTTCAGCTAAAGTACAAGCTAATCTTGTAGACTCAGGGTTTTACTTACAATTTTTTTCTTTTGGCTTACAGTACTAACACAATATTTAAAGTTGTGTTTTGCAAATGCAAATTTAAAGCACTGTATTTTGCACTACTACTTCATTTGCAATACCTTTGCTAAATCTCTTAATCTAGTATTATTTTGAACTTTTTACTGCCCTCAAATACACTGAGTTAAGATACAGCTTTATTATAAATAGAAAGATAACATCATGTTATCTTGTGCAAAGCCTACTGGATAGACAACAAAAGTTAGCGACTTATTGATACACATTTGAAGTTCAGAGCAAGTTATTTTGGCACTCTTAACTTGGACATCACTGAAGCAGCATTACCAGGCTTACCAAAATTTAATTAAATTTCAGCCTTCAGAGTTTAAGTTAATTTGAGAAGTGTGCAAACACATCTGAGTTGGGGCTTTGTAGGAAACTGTCTTTCAAATGTCAACTATTAAATGTGACTAAACTCTCTAAAATTACACGGCAGCCATTCCTTACTCATTTGGGTTTTTTGGATTTCTAGTAAGCTCACTACTTCAGTACAGAAAGGACAAAAGGGTATGCGTTCCTCATCGATTTAGGGATTTTTTTTTTTTTTTCAGATGGGACTATCAGTAAATCTTTTTGGACGGTAGGTGCTACTGAGAGAAAAGAGCAGGACGTCCTCTGGTTCGAGACATGCCGGCTCCTGCACTAATCTACCACTAACTCCAAAAGACGACACACATTCAAGACATTGTCACGTTCTTTGCAAACTCCTTAAACTGTTCTTAACGTGTCCTTCCGTACTTGAACGTAACTCGGGCTTTGCCAGGCTTGTCGGCATTTTCTGGTTCCAGGACTCCACGCTCTTTAGGATGTTCGCACGTCTGAAAAAAACAGATCTCAAGATCTGCGCATTGTCAGCGGTCCTGGATCTACAGCTTATGGAGGAAGAAATTGTTTCTAACCATCCATTTTCCTTCGGGGTAAGAGTCAAGATGCGCTTTAATGCAGCTAGGTAGGGATTGCCTCTACTTAACGGAAACAACTAGCAGCATTGCCCTGTGTCAGGATACTTCATAATCACAATTCTAATTATAAAAATAAATAAATTTTAAAAAAAGAAAAAGGAAAATGTCTTCATTTCGACTCAGTCTTGCTGGTTGGTCATCCCATGGAAACAACTGTCCCCATCAGTTCGCGCGGCCAGCTCCGCGGCTCCTGCTCCTGTGCAAGCCCCGCGAAGGGAGCGAGTTTGCAGCCGCTCGAGCTGCCGCTTTCGAGCTGTCGGCGGAGCCGCCCCGCTTCCCTCCCCGGCTGCCCGGGTGGGACGGCTGAGCCCGGGCAGCCCCCGCGCCGAGCGCGGACCCGAGCGGGGCCGGGTCAGAAGGTGACGAATCCGCCGTGACCACGCTCTGCCCTAAGCCCCGGAGGGAACCGCACCCCTCCTCTGTGGGAACCGGGAAACTTTGGGAAGAAGGGGCCGCCCGAGCAGCCCCGGCGTCAGGGGGAAGCCCCGGTGCGCGGGGGCGCAAGTGACGGGCGGGCGCGGCTGCGGACCCTGCGCTGGGCTCGCTCCGCGGGAAGGGCTGCGCTGTCTCGCCCGTCTCACCGCCAGACCGAGAGGCACTTTTTCCCCGAGTATCGAGTTGCGGTAAAATTGTAAAACAAATATTCTAATCTGATCACTGACAAAGCCATAAAATTAAATAGCTGTCTGCAGAGGGAAATATGTCTTAATTACCTTAATTAAAGCAAGATAGGGCCTTACACACGTTCATTTTGAAGCCACTAAATGTACTGATTATCATACAAATCAACCTTTAAATGGGGGTCATGCTTTTCCACTACATTAGTTTGTGTTCCACTGCATAAAACAAAGCTATATGGGAAGCTGACCTCTGGTGAAAATGATGCACTTCAGCTGCACAAAACTGCTGACCCTCTTCATTGGGTCCTCAGGAAAGAACCTGAAGGAGTTTGCATACGATTTGGAATACAAAAATGCCTTTCATATAGTGTTAACACTGCATTAGGAGCTACTGCCTGAGCTAAACTTATGGCCCTAAACCGAAGCACATAATCATTTTAATCACCTTGTGTTCATAAGTAGGAGCCATCAGAAAGCACCGTTATTGCCATCATTGTGTGAGTTAGTACACAAGGCCATGAAAAATATAAAATTTGTGTTTGCTGGTATAACACTTTCCCAGTAACTACAGCCGGGGGTAACTATCCATATTTTCCTTTAACAGGAGGAATGCAGAATATTTATAGCAATTCAGAAGTCAACATACAGACCTTATATGTACATACAGAAGTTTATATAATTAAGTCACATTCAGAATTTATGATATTTACAAGAAGAAAGGGGCCTTAATTTACCTAAGCTTCATAGTCATAATAAACATTTTTGTTTTCCCTTCTAGCTTTCTAGCTAAAAGATGTATTTTTAAAAATGACAAGAAACCACCAGAAAATTGTTCAGATTTAGGAAATGTACAGAAAAGATGATTTAAAGAAAAGCACACTGCATGAGGAAAAAAAAAACCCAAAAGTGCTTTTCTGTTGTCTGGTTCTTTCCTTTTCTTCTTCTCCTGTGCCATGTACGCCTTCTAGCAGAAGACGTCACTAACAAATGCAGTCTGGGAAAAATACCTCTCTAACCAAAAGTTCTAATAGCAATCTTCTATTTTATTGTGATAATTTGGATGTTAATTGCTCTGATGTGCCAAAACCAAGATTTTATTAAAATACTACTAGTTAAAAAAAAAAAATCTTAAGCTGTTAGTAGTAAAATATGTTGTATTCAGGATGACTGCTTTCATTCCTGGAAGACAAGAGTTCAGGCAGTGGAGTGGTAACAATCTGTGTTTGTTCCTGTCTGCTCAGGAGAACTGTTTCTAATTGATCTGGCATGGAATTTAGTTGGAAATGTGTATGTTGCAACCTAAGCACAGTCCCTGTATGCTTTGTAAAGTGATCACCATATGGGCCTTATTTGAAACATTTGAAGGTTTTAGCTATTAACCTTGTTTAAATTGTGCTGTAAATTCAACTCTGAGCTGAAAAATATATGAAACTGTGTGTATATCAATATATAAATCTATGTGTATCTATATGAATACAGACATAGGTACACACACATATATGCATAAACACACATACATACAAACTGACCATTTTAGGTATCATGAACATGTGTCAGTTATTTGCATATTATTACTTATTAATAAAGGCACTAGTTACATATCTAGAAAATCTGTTGTGTGGAAACATTGTTCTGATACAGACGTGGTGATGTTACAGTCATTTTCTGTAGATGCCTTTTAATATTTGGCAATATTTTTGCATTAATTTTTTTGTGAAAAAAATATGCTCACTTCTATTTCCACACATCAGAATATTTTTAACCACCATTCTGATATCAAAGATTTAATTAGGTAAGCCCAGATAAATAAGAGGAAAACTGAAGTTTTTCACAGAAAACTCTTAGGAAACAATGGGCAACAGTTATTCTTTCAATTGCAGGGCCAATCATCATATTTTCACCCTCAAAAATCTTAACAGTGATTTCTTCTTCTGAATGTAAAATGAACGGCTATGCTTTGTTGCAGGTAACAGTACTAAGTTATGAATGTTGATGGCCTTCTTGTACAGCCTTAAATTACATTGAAAAATATACAGTTTCTTTAATTAAAAAAGCTGCACTGAACTAATCCCTCTAGCTGAAAAAAGAAAAGTTTTAAGCAATCTCTTTCTGCTCTGGGAGAGAAAAGCAGACAATACCATAACAGATCAGAAACATAAGCTATAGTGTGCAGCCAGGAGCACAGCAGGGAACTGAATACTGCTCCGACTGTGTCATTTTTTAATCCCCCATCCCAGTTTTCCCCGTCTGACCTCATGCTGAGATGAAGTTATCACAGAAGACAGCTTTACTCTTACCAATGAATCCAACCCTGGATCTGTATTATCCTCAGCAGATCAAAACACCGCTTTCATCAAATAGCATTATCTGCATAAAAGGCATGCAATTGCCTGATAATTTCACCCAAACTATGCTATTCATTTAAAGGACAAGAAGAGAAATGTAATTCATTCCTTTTTTTTTTCCCCCTGGAAAAGCTAACTTATACTTCACTCATGGGAACTTTGCTTTTTTTAACATGAGATCTCAAGAAGAGGTCCATTAAAAGTTTCCCTCTGGTTTACAATTAATTGTTAGAGTACTCCTGTGCCATGTAAGTGACACAAGTGTAGTTATGCAGAAAACTGGCAGGGAGAATTCACAAAGCTTGCTGTAGCCATGATACTGATTCCATTAGCCATGGTCCTGCTAACCCTAATAATCAAATCATATATGGCATAATTGTAGCAGCCTACAAATAAATAGTATAGCTGAAGGTGTTTACAGGACTTTCCTACAAATGGAAATTCAAAGTCTAATAATTTTGCCCTAGCTCAGAAAGGCTGCACCACAAGATCCTGAAATATCTTCACTAATGTATGTGTTGTTTATAAAAAACATGTACATATATTAAAAACTCATGCTGGTGCCTTGTCTTCCAGAAAGGAAAGCACACAATGCTATGGCTCATTGGTTTTATTGATATACACAAAACATTAAAGTCATGATGGAGGTGGGGCAGATCACTCCAAGTGAGTGCTGTTACAACAGCTATTGTATTTGGACTATTACATGCACTCTGCTTGTGAAACTATTCTTGGTATTTGTCTGCTTGTAAAGAGCTCATGCATATTTCTTCCACAAGAAAAAGAAACCCTCAAACCTCAAAATAATATGTTCTTTTTAATTTTGTTTTTGTTTTCTAATACTTGTTTCAAAGAGTAAAGATACTTTTGTGTTGGAGTCTTGTGTTTTACAGGTGTTGGGAAGAGGTTTTCTTGTTTCTTGAATAGCAGTGTTTATGTTCAGCACCAGAAATAAACACTGATTTGTATCTGGCAGAGTGAATTCTCCCTTTCTTTTTCTAAAAGTACAAAGGCCTTGGGATCATGGGACTGAAAATACTAAACTGAGTACTTGTTGTGGCCTAAATATTGCCTACTCCATACAATGCCAGATACTTTTCTTTGGGACCACTGGACAGGTACTGTCCTCTATTGAGAGGATATTTTTTTTCCCCCAGCATGTCTTTGATACTTTTTAAAATAGGAGTTCTTTGAAGTGGCTCAGAGGTTTGGAATCACAGGAGTTGCCTCAGAAGAGCTGGATTATTGAGCCTTACACAGGCACATCACACATTTACCATGGGGCTACAACCTCTCTATGTACACACAGACCCTATGGAACCTTATACTATAAAAGAATACCAGTTAAGTTCACAACTTGCTGTGTCTTTCCAGCTTCAAGAGAGAAAGAATTGTTTCCCCGCCTTGATTTCACAAAACCTTTGGATGTTTCAGTGCTTCTTTATAAAATTAAAAAATATCAACATATATATTCACGTTCCCTGCTAACTGTTACCTTACTTTTTAATGGAAACACTTTTCTGTCATAACTTATGGAGGATTCTGGTGCAGGTGGATTCTGGTGGAGCAAGGGAACAGATAAAGGGTAGGTCATCTCTAGAACCACACCTCTGTCCAGGTACCATGGGTGAAGATGGTAGAGTATGGGAACTCCTAATTTATTAGGTAGAGATCTTGTTTCAGTCCTTCCCTCTATTGCCAGACCAGTGATACTATGACAGCTGTAACCAAGAGTTCTGTAAATATGGCACGTTAACTGCACCACAGCCTACCAGCCTTACCTTTTAAAAAGCTACAAGAAATACAGTGCAGAAAGCCTGTCCTTTCAAGAGAGATTTCCATTTAGGAAAACCAAGGAAGTGACACAGAAAAGCATTGATAAATACAGAATACAATCAAAAACTTTGGAACAGATGCTAATATTGATTCCCTTGTACCAACTTTGCTAGACCAGAACTCAATTTTTAGAAAATTACTGTATATCAGGATGCACAGATTATCCTCATTCTGGATTTCCAAATCTTTTTTGTTTATTCTTATGGCTTGAGAGAAGTTCACAACACATTAAAAATACAGTTTTGTTTTGCTTGCTTGTTATAAAAATGTTAATAAATGGAACTGAATATATAGGGTTCTTAAAACACTAGAAACTAAATATGGAAACTACAAATGTCTTCAGTAATACAAAAATTAAACAAAAATTTTAAAATTAAACAAAAATCATCTACAATATAGTTCTGATCTCAAACAGTAGTTCAGAACAGAATTTACTTCAGCCACTTAAAGTGATGTAAATCTGGGTTCCGTGATATTAATCTCAGATTCAGAACACGACTTCCATATGCACAAATATCACAGTTTGAGTGGGTCTCTGTAGTCTTTTACATATTTCATCTCAGCATTAGAGAACAACCAACAGTTGATACAGTTTTGAGACTGATACAAATTTTGACTTCTGTAGTCCCTCCCATCATATGCTTTCAACCTTCTGTTTGTGTTTTCTTTCAGTTGTCTATTAAACACAACCTATATTAGTAGAGGTGATGCTGAAGCACCCACAACTTCTTGATGTATAAGTTCTTTATTTTGAAAGAAATGTATGTATGTATGAGTTCCCTTTTTTCCAGAATTTAAATATAGAAGAATTAAGTAGAATTGAGGATGACAACAGAAAACACGTATGAAGTTTTCTCTAGCTTCATATTTTCAGCTCTTAGCTCCTATCACAGCAGTACAATATTTGTGCTGCTGATTTCATGGCAGTGTAATTGCAGAGAGCATGTCTGATTCTACATTACTTCTGATTTATATTGGATCAAGATCACATCCACAATAGTGCATTTATCAAATCTTTCAATAGAAGACAAAATGGCAAGATCTTTTAAAAGCCAAAATTGTCATTAGAACACTGAACACCTATGACGTGCTGATGATTTCACAGCAAGTCCCTGAATTCAGACAAAAGGGTAGAATCTTAGCAAACCTAAATCCCAGTTCAGCACTAATGCCAATTCTAACATTTACCAACTCAGTGAAAAGCTGTACCACCATTCTGTGAACAGGACTTGCAAGAAGGCAAAGTGGAAAAGGAAATAGTTTTAAGTAGGTTCATTTCACAACATAAATCTTCTTGGAACCTTTCTAAAGCACACAGCTATAGTTCCTCTTTCTTAAATATTCAGTACTTGTAGAAAACTAGTGAAACCCTTTGCATATGCACATTATAAAAATCCAGCTTTTCTGTTCTTACACCAGTCTTAAAGAAATGGAAAATGATAAAGAAGCAGCAGAAGAAATCTATAGCTCATATGCTAGCCACACTAGAGCTCTGCATTTATATTTTTCCATTATAAAATAAATAGTTCTCAAAATAATCTCAGAACAATAAACATGTAGTATTTGTCAGAAATAATTATATAATGGAATTTTTAAAAAATAGATAAAAACACTGATTGATTCAGTTTTTATGTAGCTTATGACTATCTCAAGTATAGCTGCAAAAGATGTATTTGTACAGCCTGCCACTTTGGCCATTTCGGGTACTGTGGCAATAGCACTTTCTTCCTCTGGCAGCCTCTTCTCTAGTACCAAACTTAAGCTACTCATCTTCATTTTAAGAATCCTCCAATTGCCCTTTTACATCCTGCCAGTCACTGCTTTCTTCCTGTCAAGTGCTCAACACCCATGTCAACCTGGCATATGATACCAGTAGCTGTTGCCAACTCCTAAAATTTGAAATGCATCTTTCTGCCTTTTTTTTTTCCCTCACAGTTCCTCTCATACTTGGGAGAAACTGTTCTTAGAGATTTTCTTTCCCAGTTCAAAAAGCTTGGACAGTATTTGTGATTGTGCTGACCAGTACTCCTTGTGCTGCTGTGCTGCCATTAGCTGCACTGCCTTGTTGCTTTTGTTTAATGCATAGATAGTAAAGTTCCCTGGAAGCAGGAAAAGTCTTTTTCCATTTATGCTACATCTAATGCAGCGTGTCTGAGAGCTCTCACAGTCTGAGTGCTCATCGAAGCCATGGCAATACAAATAAGTAGCAACACTGCCAATAATCAAATTCACACACCACTTCCTTTGGTAATTTGATAATAGGGTCCATGTCTCTGCTGATAATATTCCTCATTTTTTCTGCTTTCTATATGTGTAAGGACTACTTTGGCTTCAGGAAGTGCATCTGGGATGTGTTAATCCTCATGTAAATTCCAAGCTATTTTGACACATATACTTAATACAGCCTAAAATAAGATATGATATGCAAAGAGCAATGAGATTGCTATATCCATCAATAATCAAGCAATGACATTAATAATCAAGGCTGCCTATGTTACTGTAATTCTGTATTCTGCTTTTAGATATAAGAATGCTCTAATGATCAAATACTTGGCTTTTGTAGAGGCCAGTCTTATTTAGAGGAAAGGTAGTTAATCACTATTTAGTTTTATCCCCTGCAATTAATAGATTTTGCCAGATCTTCCTTACTGCATGCCACCAGAATTATGAACTGAATATAAAGGAGTTAGACTTTGATGATCCTTGTGGGTCCCTTCCAACTCACGGCATTCTATAAATCTATGGAAACATTATCAGTTCTGTCACAGGCAGTTCTATGCTACTGTGGACATGATATTTTAGTATTTTACATAAAAAAGAAACCTACAGGATCCAGGATTCAAAATCTATAATTGTTTGAATAGCATAGAAATTTTGTGTGCCTAATTTGAAATGCACAAGTAGGTCTGAGACAGAAAGCAGTGTGCTGCACGGCATTGGCAATGATTCTAGAAAATACCTAGCCCAGTAGAACCACGTGGGAATGGTGGGCTTGAGCTGCTCACCCCTAACCACAAAAAAACTTTTAGCAGATGCAAACTGCTGTGTTCTTCAGGTGACATGTCATGTTCCCTAACCAGGAAATCACCTTTTGCCTTGCAATCCATCACAAACGTACAGTAATACTTTTCAACTTAAGGAGAAAAGATGCTAAGGAAAACCCATTTGGCACATGATGCTTCATTTCTGTAGCAGAGTCACTCTGTGCATGAGACAATTGTTTAATTAAATCATGCAACACTGCCACAGAAATAATATTTCACAGGCACCCACAGTTTGCTGTTTCTTACTTGTAGAATATAGTTTTGCAAATTTTAAAATTAATTTATTTTATGCTTATAACTAATGAGCAAAAAACCATAAAAATTAAAAACTTATTCGATGGGTAAACATTACCTCTCACAGCAAGTACTAAGAAACTTTAGCCTTTGGTCAACAAATCTTTATCAACAAAGAAATTTATATGATGGTAGACTAATGAAAAGAACCATCTCTCTATTCTCTTTCTATTCAGTCTCAGCTGTCAGTTTCTTTTAAATACTTAGCTTGGGAATATGTTATAATAAAATAAATACCAAATTTCAGTTTGAAATACCATTTTTAGGAAAAAAAAAAAGGAAAAAATCTGAAAGTAAAATGCTAAACCAAAGTTAAACAATCAAATTGAATGGTGACTTTTCATTTTTGACTTGGGGAAAAAAAAATTTGAATTAGCAAACTGATTCACACTGTCTTTTCCCCAGTAACTTTAAACCTCTCCATTATTCTGTGTCAGTCCTACTTGAAGCAGTACTCTTCTCTCTTTATTTTTTCTGTTTGGACATCAGACTAAATCAGTGATCACTCAGTCAGCTTCCCTGAGGACATTCACTGTGTCTCCCCAAGTACATCCCCTCCAGTTCACACATATCAGACACAAATCCACCTCACTTAAGCTCTGGACTTTTTTCCACAGCTTTGTCCACCTCAAATTCTTCTTAACGATCTCTCTTACTCGCAGTATTTTCTCTTCAGTCTCACACTTTAATTGACCACAGGAGATGTGTGGGCATTGGCTCACTAAAATATGACTGTGCTGGCACCAACAGACAGACTACAGTTGAAAAAGAAATCTCTTTTTATTTTAAATTCCACTGCTCATCATCAAGTGTCCTTTCAGAAACTAGACAGAATGTCTGAGATGATTTTTTTTTCAATTTTTAAATAAGAAATACCTAGTTCAGACAGTATCTTCAGAAACCTCACCTTCCAAAGACATTTCCTTCCCAGCAGGGGACATTACCCTGTCCTTAGCTCCACTGTACCTCTTCACTGCTGCTGGTTGTCAGTTTGCATTAAAAGTGGTTTCTACAGTGTACCAGTATCAGTGAAGTGATTCAATTTAACCTTGGCTCTTTGAGTAGCCCTTGTGGCATCATTTTAACCCATTTAATTCAAAATAATCAGAAAATGAGTGGAAGATTTTCTTGGACATTTTAGCCTTAACTTAACTACACAGAAGTGACTGTTTTCTGTTCTGCACTAACTCTGAATGTTGCAAAATGGGAAGAGGTGGCTAGCAGAAAGTAGGCTTAATTTTAAAATTTAATTCTCAAGAAAAGAAAAAGAAACATTTTAGGAAAACAGTAAAAATTCTGAAATGTTGTATTCAAAACCATTTGGTTTTTAGGCTATTTTCTCATTTTTATGCTATTTTCTCATTCAGTTGTGCCAAATATTTAGTACTAAGCTGATAGATTTGAGACTGCTTAGTTTGGTGCATCTTGATGCTTTGTAACTTAGATCACCAAAGGATAAAATAAGTTATTCTTTTGAATATTTTATGTATAATCTCTCACCATTCTGACATAAACTTTCAGTAGAATTTATTGTATATTATATGAGATACACTACTCCTAGCTATTTCTACAAGTGAGAGAAAATAAAAAATTGAATCATATATATTCTATATCATTACAAAAATGTCTACAGGCAGACCTGAATGAACAAGAGGAAAAGCATCAGCAGCACTTACAATCCTGAAAACAATATATCTACCCACACATTCAAAATGCTATACCCTTCTCTCTGCTTTTTGTTCTCCTGATCCTCCTTCCTAGTTTTGTTTGTTCAGATTGTTGCTTCACCCTGTGCTTGTCAAGAAAGAGAACTGGAAGTTTTATTATGGGGCTTTCTTTGATTATCTGTGCTGACTTGTGAGTCTGAGCACAATCATTGATTAAATTAGAGGAAACGTTCCTTGTCATAACCAACACGCTGCCTGATTTTCACACTATACTGAACGATGCTTAAATTTGGCCTCCTCCCACTGTCTGAATTTTCACATTATTTGTGCTGTGGCTTATAGTAAAATAAATAGATATCAGAAAATCTATCATGAATCTTAATATTTAATATTTGTTACAAAAAAAACCCTAAAAAACAAAAAACCCAAAACAAACCCTTCCTAAACAGGAAAAGAAATCTAGAATAAATAAATGAATTAACAAATTCATCTTAAGAGAAAACTAATACAAGTTACCTGAGAATTTCAAACCCTTAGGTTAGAATAAAATAGCATGGCTTTACTAATTACACTTTGTACCAGTTAATTCACTTGTACTAGCAGCAGCATTAAAAAATACTTAATAAAAACCTATCTAAAGGTTATGCTGTGGAAAGAACCAGTTTTTAGTTTTACCTTGCCATGGGTCCATTAACTATTTTTCCTACTTCAAAACATTTTTCCCAAGTTTATGGGAAGGAATTAGTCACCTTTCTTTGTTGCCATTATATAGAAATGTCAGTTACAGCTGCATGCCTTTCCATCAGTGCATTAATAACTCATGTTTGTGTATTTTTACAGGATATATTACCATTTTATAATGAAATGTTAAATATTTTACTGGTATTTGTATTTTACTGTGATTTGTACTGAGTACTGAGCACTTGAAGTGTTTCTATTCACTAGACTATTTTATTTAAATGAATTTTTAAAATCACCCATTGCTTAAAAACGGTATTGCTATTTTGTATACTTATTGTCTTCCTTTCGTTACTGTGACCAACATTTAGTCTGTTATAGTCTAACATCACGGGTAGTGTAGGATTTTAACCTACACTAGGTTAATTTATTTATTTTAATTTATTTTAATTTATTTTATAAATTAAAGACAGGTTCCAGACCTCTCTTTTCTGGAAATCACCTCCATTCTACCTGTATCATCAGTTGGTGAACTTCTCCCTTACAGAATAACCACTTTGATAGTTACTTCCCATCAATAGTATTATTGCATTCCTTTCTCCAGTGCACTCTGCTACTTACCTGGATATCTTAAATTCAACCTACTATCCATTATTACAACTGAAAAAAAAAAAAAGAAAGAAAAATTATACACACAAGAAAGTCTTAATGAATCACTTCTCTTGACATGTGTGAATTTTAAAAATCTGAAATTATCTGCTAACTGAAATTATACTATGGTACTTCACACTACACAGAACATAGGATGCTTGTTTCCATGCTCATAGCTAAAACACGGAGGGTGCCTCCTTGGCTCCTCTTACTGCCAGCACAGCTACTCTCACCCATCAGGCAGGCTTTCAGCACTTAGCAACTTAAAAGGCTAGAAGCCACACAAACATATATTTCAAATGCCATGCTTTGGTATTAACAAAACTCAAGATCTACTTACAATTTTCCCCCTCTGACTGTTCAATATACTTGTCATTATATATGAGTTTTGTTTATTGTTTGAATTTCTCACAACTTGGGTAATGAAAATTAATAAAAAGTTGCCCTTGAACATTCTTTCTAGCAAATATTAGGATTTCATCAATAAAACATGTGGTTGAGAACAAGAGTATTTAGTGGTCTAAAAAACCCAATGATAATATTTTTGTTAATTTTTCTTTATACTTGCCTTTTGTGAAATCATCTTCTAATAATACTATCAAAATTTGTCCTAATATAAATTTATTTTTTAAACCCTGCATAAATCAATCTTAATGTTAAAAATGATTACATTTATTCTAAGACTTTCATTAGACAATATGTGCTTATATTTTGTACAAATGTACAGTTTCTTCTCACTGTCAGCATCCTCTGCCCACAGTGGCATTTCCCACAGAGAAGACCAATTAATGCCCACTGTCATTTCAGTTATTGTATTGTACAACTACTTAATCATGTTCCAGCCCAGAGATTCTCTATAATTTCTTCTCACCCTCCCCTTCCACGGTAGTTAACTCTGATGAAATTCTCATTTAATACTGAAAAGAGGACTTAAGAAATTGTAGCCTAAATCCAATACCCTCAGTATAGGATCTCACACAACACTCATCACTACACTGTCTAATCCAGTTCTGGGTCAAAGTCCTGCCAGGTTTTTATTTTACTTTATTTTAAAAGATTGTAGATTTTGTCGACCAAATCCAATCACAAATTCATCCAATACTATTCTCAAAGGCAAAAGTCTATGTAATAGTATAGACGTGATTTTTGAAGATGTGCTCCTATTTCATAGGACAAGCAGAGGCAATACTTTAAAAACAGATGCCCCCAAAATCAAGAGACGCTGTTCATTCACATCTATGATTTAAAGTGAAATCCTATCATCTGACTTCAGAAGCCAAAAGACTTGGCAGTTACCAAGGTGGATGTTTGGGTAATTGTGGTGCAGGTTATAGAGATTCCAGAGATTTACACCAAAGCATGGATGCAGGACATACAGTCAGATTGGTGTGAAAAAAATACATTTGCTTTCTGTGTTGAGACTGATAACAAGCCTTTCTTTTGACACTTCTTGTAAAATATCTTCAGAGAAGTTCCTCAGATAACATATTTTAGGAATTCAATATGAAGCTATAAAGACATGGTTTTTGAAACATCCATATTGAGATAAAATCATTAGTGTTTTTTTCTTTCCCCCTGGGTAAATGGTCCTGTATACTGCTGTTATTTTGATCAGGTGCTGACTACAAGATACAAAACATTATTGTTCGTTCCAGATTAACTAACCTGGAACAGACTACCAGCTGTTAAATCCTGACATGCAACTAAAACAGCACTATCTGTGTTAAAAACCTACTTTATAGATGTAATAATAAAGATTTTTGATAGAAATGATAACGTTAAAAAAAAAATCAAGTAAGAAAAACTGCAGGTCATATCTCAGAAACAAGTTATTCATTGATCATGTCCACTTTTTGAAAGATCCAGTTTTGTAATTTCTGAGTTCTGAAATAATACTTTATTTATATTTTCCCAATTGTTTGTAGCTTGATTTGAAAGTTTCCTAGTGGAAGATATTGAGAAACAAACTCCTCAGTCAGGAAACCCGTCAGAAGCAGCAGGAAAAATGATGGTACTTTTGTGAGATCATTGTACCTGAAAAGAATGGATTGGTATCCAATGATGACATAGCTAAGGGATTCTCTGCATATCCTAACTTCCAAAAGTTCATTTTTATTATCACAAAATAACTTCATAGTGTAGCTGGATTTTTTATACTTTACTTCCACTCAAGGACTAGAAAGAAATGGGCACTATGTCCCAGCACTCTTAGCTATTTCAGAAGGGATGAGCTGCTTTCAGTGATTGCTGCCTCTGTAAAAGCTACAGAAGTTGTTCGCACGATTAAAGCAGATGAATTATGAGTAGATACATGTAAAATAGGACATGAAGTTAGAGAAAACCACCCTAAATAACTGGCCTTACATAACACAGAAAATCTGAGATGCAGAGCCAAAATCTGGAGTCACTTCTCCCTACCAACCACATGGTAACTGCACATACTACCACTCCAAAGACAAAATCAAAATACCTTAGGACAAATAATGACTGCCATTGTGATGGAATTATCAAATCAAAAATGGTCGTAAGTTCCTTATCACCTAAACCTCTGCAATTAGAGCTCACTAACATACCCCATGTATATTTTGGGAGTTATTCTTAGCGATTTTTTTTAATAATCTACAACCTTAAAAAATATCACATCAGTATGAAGCAGTTCTGGAAGTTGCAAGTGACTTTTAATACATGGTTAACAAATTAACAAAAAATAATATAAACAACTCTTGTGAGCTTTATTTCTTTTTAACCCTTTGATTACTATTTTTGTTTCATAATCCAAGTTTAAAAAATAAAATAAATTGATCAATAATATGGGTCTCTGCAGAAGAATACATATATGAACAAATACATTTATGTGATACTTCTGCACTAAGCTTGCAAGTCCATGGGAATGCACAAAAAGGGATTTTGTCCATTTCCCAAAGGCTCAGCAGGTAATGTGCTGCAGTGAGGTTTCCTGTTAGGCACATTTAATTGTTTATATAAATACCCTGTAAGACTTTTTCTGTAAGTGTGAAGTATTATGAATGAGCCAAACTAAACTCCATTTACCAAATGAAGCTATATTTGTCAAAAGAAATCCCCCTACATTTCACGACACACTGTCCTTTCATTGCACTTCTTTGTACAGCCACTAATTCACAGATTCAATAATTTGTAATTGTGCTTCCAATTATTAGTGAGCAGTAGTCCAGTTGAACAGTGTAATTACTTACATCTCTGTCACTTCTGAAGTAATACTTACTGCTTTAGACATAGCTAAATTTTTTGTTTTCTAGCAGTTGGATTTATAGTAACCTATCTCTGTCATCAAATGATGTAGATACCCATATCTACATAATCTATAATTAATATTTCTTCAACAATTATTTGCAAAGTCAATGCAGAATTTCTGCCCAAATGTCTACAACTATGTCATGAATATAACTATTAATTTTTCCTAATATACAAAAAATGACCTTGGAATATATGTCAAACCAAAGAGCCTCACTATTTAGGAGAACACATCCCCACTTCCCCCCAAACCCTATGATGATATTATCGTTTTATTTCCTGTAGTGGTCTTTTCTTTATGTTTTATTTAAAATGTTAATGGATTGTATCTGCAATTCAGATAATTTATCCTTAAATCACTGTTCTCCAGAATAATGCACTGTGAGCACTGTAATACACAAGCAAGTCCTCTTAAAGAACATACATCAATTCTCTTCCCTTATGAAGCACACTGCAAATGCCCTCTAACAGGGCACAGCAGCATTACATAAATCATCTTATATGAAAAATTAACATGACATCAAATATTTATAAATATTAATGTGTATGTTAATATAACCAAAGCTGTAACAAACAATCATAACCTTGCCAAGTTTCTTAGGACAGGCGCCGCTGATAATGATATCCATTATCTCTGGGGGAACGCACAATTATGAAAGTATACATGGGATGCTATATTGTTATCTGCTTTTAAGTTCATCCATTAAACACTCCACCTCACACTGGATGTTAACCCTCCCCTTAGCTCTTTGTCAGGTACTATTTTTCTGTGTGTTTACACATCCATGTGAATGAAAGATGAACAGCTTTTAAATGTATACCATTTCCCTACTTCATTAACACAGGCATCTAATTTTGTATCACACATTCCTTTGCTCTATGGCAATTATAATGTCTCATATGTGCCTAGCTACCTATCTGTCTCTCCATTTATCCTTCTGTCCTGTACATAGCACAGCTCTCACAGGAATCTGCAAACTCCTTTGGTCCATCTTTTACCATCTTGCATTTATGCTATAATGATTAAAGGTCTGACAGTATTTCCAGAGTAAATTTTAATTTTTCAGGCTTAAAAATTGTTCCATAAAAATTAGATTCACACCTAAATATATAAAAAAAGTAGAATACATTTCATCGGAATCAAATTTGATCAGTTGCTAGGAATTTCAAGAGCTTTTTATTATAATTTCTTACCTATCATTGTAGTGACAGGAAATAAAATTTTGAGCCAATACCACAAAATTAATCCTGTTCCTCCAAGAGACAAGACTGAAGGTTTTGCAGCTGTGCTTAGCACATGTGAAAAAGAGATGATTTCCCAGAAAAATTCTTTCAAGTTTTAAGATTCACACCCGAGGCTGTGATGCTGATTACCATTTACAATGAAGTCTTCACCTGAACAATGAGTTGTGCCTCTTTTTTAATAGATTCAAATACATATGAAGACTTCTTCTCATTACTTACTTTTCAAAGATCACAATAAATACAGATTCAGTAAAACTAGTCACTGACACAGCTTCACTATACACTATGAATATCCTTTATCAGACCAGAAAAACAAAATCAAACATAACTTTCTCTTCCTTATGATTATTACCAGTACGGTTATCAAGTGTGAATATACAGCCCATTTTAGAATTGTTTGTGAAAACAGGCTTAACAGCTGGAATATTACTATATTTATTTCACTGAGCAGCCAATCATGATACAGAGTGGGTAAAGGACTCACTCAAACTGGGGGACAAAAGGTGTCTAGGTCAGCCAGGCAGCCCCTGGAAGCACGGACTGCAGTGAAACCTTGTCCAGTGCTGCTCTGTCACACAAACCCAATGTCCTCCCAGAGTGGCTACTTTTAAAGGCTCATCTAAGAAATGCACATAACTTCTGCAAGATAGTTGAATATCAGCCTAAAGATTCAGCTTAAATTAGCAATATTTTTAAAATCTGGGGTTTAAATCATTCACCCAGGAGAGCCAGCAGTTCCTAAGGTAGGAAGTGAAAGGTGCTCGTTTTTTAAGAACTGCCTGGGTTTGGCAGTTCTTAAGTGGTTCAGTAGCAGTTTCACACTGGTCACTCTGAAGTGAAAAAAAAAAAAAAAGCACAAAAAGAAAACAAAGGACTTTTTTTTCTTTTTGGGGAGGAAGCAAAATAAAATAAAAACACACAGGTTTTAAAAACATGGCCTGGGGAATTCTGCCATTTTAAAATAAGAACACAGACTGTTCTAATGATTATTTTCAATTCCCTTTTTTATTGGATTGCCCACTTTGAAATAGGGAAACCAATCCTTTCTATTACATTTGAAAGCAGGCAAAACCGAAACCTGAGTGTGAATTTAGAAAAAAAAAATACAAAGGACAAACTTCTTTTTTCTTTCAGAGGATTTGTACCTTTAAATTTGTTTACCAGTTCCTAAATGACAGAGTAGTAACTATCCTAAACTAATCCTAGATTTAGGTTAATTTCTCCCTCTCTCCTTTCCCACTTCTCCCCTTTATTTACTTATTTTTTAAGGGAAGGGAGGTGTAGTATAAGTTCAGGATTTAAAGATTTTGATTCAGTTACAGATCTCTGGTAAATTAGGGGTTTTCCCCCTGAATTTCATGGAAAAATGGGATTGCTATCAGTTTTGCCAATGTAAAAGCTCATTTACTTTTTGTTTATAGGAATATCTCACAATTCATGTCATTTGAAATTTTTATTAACCATTAAAATTTAAGGTATAATTATGTAAAGATAAACTTTAAAAAAAATCATTATTCATACACCTTATGTTTTTTAAGAGTGTAGATAAGAAAAGTAATGCAATGCACATCTCAGATTCATTGTATTATAGTAATCAACATCCTTTTAGCACGTTGTGAATAAAAGTATTTTTTAAATAAAAAAAAGACTAAAAATATCAGTCATTAGTCTATATATCAAATGTAAATCATTGCATAAATCAAAGCATACAACAGCATAGACAGCAAAAGCATCTTATTGTTTTTATCTTTGTCTCCTGCTAATATTTGAGTCTGCCAGATGTATTTGCCTTTCTGATATTACTACTTTTTTGTTATAACCATGCAGTCATATATTTATAATTCTTTCTTTTTGTAAAATAGCTGCCATTAGTGTATCTGTAAGTTAAATGCAAGAGATTCAAATTTCATAGCAGGTGTCATCTCTCAGGATAAGAAAACAACTTTCACAGAGTGAAATACAACCCCTTTTCTCACACAATGATGCTGATCTGAACTTTATGCATATGAAGTTTTAATCTCTACTTATAAAAAGTTCTAATATCACCCTGTCAAGTTCTAATATCACCCTGATTGAGGTTAGAAACCAGCACTGTAGTTTCCCTATCACATAAAACCATCAGTAGTACAGTTTTTCTTAAAAATTAACTTCTGCAGTTCCTACCCTTTCCTTCAGAAAACTGAAAATGAAGAGTCAAAACTCTGATCCCTACAATAAAACAAGAGAACTTGGACTTGGTAGCTCCCACATGTTCCTTATTTTTGTGAAAGGCTAACATCTAGTTGAAATTATTTGCTCTGTATCGTAAGAAAACCAAAAATTGCATTATAGTCTTTCTTTTAATCAAGTCTCATTTAATGCCAGAGTCCTACATAGTAATTTCCAAATGAAGAAATACCATATTCCTGCACTCTAGATACATGTCCATTAATGCAGATATTTTACATAAAGTCTACTTGTACATAATATATACCTCCTATATCCTTGTATTAATATTAACCATGTAGAAATATAAATGCTTTATTCAATTTTACTGATAATATTCAAAGTTCTTAAGTAAAAAGACTGATTGGAAAAGTATAATTTTAAAGAATAGAGGGATTAATTAAAAATTGTAAATTTACTTTTAAAAAAAGTTTTAATCTTTCTTACTGATCCAGTGATGATTTTTAAATTTCTTATTAATTTCCCTCTGAACAAAACTGTGGTATTTAAAAAATATCCTGCATAATATTTGTAAATTTTTTAAAAATAAAAGATACAAAAGTGATAGCTAAAGATACACATACTTTCTGATCCCTCTGCAATCTCTTTTCATTATAGTATTGGAAATCTGAAGCAATTTTTCATGCAAGTATACACCATGAAAAAAATATTGGAAGTTCCTTCTGAATGAAGAAGACCTCTATTAGTCTTTAAAAATCCTTCAGAAAATACCACTGAATCTATGGGCTAAAAAAAGGAAAATAATTCTAGAATAATATCCTTTTCTAATGTGGACACAGTGGTACCCGCATGACTAATTTAGGTATGAAAAGAAAACAGGTTATTTGAAGCATGAGGAGAAATAGGGATTTCACTTAAATGAGTGGAGAAACAGCTGGTCTTGTGCCATAGTGGACTGTATTCAAAACTCAGCTAAAACTGGGCTCAAGAGTGAATTGAGGATCTAAGGCTGACAAAAACTAAGCACGTTACCAAGGTGACATACTTTAGCTTGGTGGCACAGCTGTACCGTTACTGAAATATCCTAATTCCAACAACCTGTGGTGTGCTGCTGCTCAAAAGACAATCACAGGTGACAGACACTAAGTTGATGTAATTGCTAATAGAAACAACACAATGGGCAGAAAAGGGTGTGTGTTTTGCACAGGAAGGAATTAGGATAGTGATTAAAAAATTATGAAATATATTAACATTTTTCATGCCTTCCTCATATTATGAACAAGCTAATATTGTACTTCTATATAATTACATTCATAATTGTAAAATAATAATTATGTAGTTCTTAGTGCCAAGGAACCAGCTTCAAGAGGGAGAATGTTTTCAGAGAGGCACAAAGGCCTTAGCCATAGAGATTACCCAAAGAAAGGGAGATCAGCAGTTTATCATCTGTTAGGCAGAAGATTTATTCCTGAATGGCTGGGAGGCTGGACACAGGCAGTGGGAGACTTCAGTTCCAAATAAGAGAGCCAAGAGCTGTGCTCCAGCTGATCAACATACATGATCCCAATCTCGACTTTCTTGCTTATAACAGTGTTTTAAAATTTTATCTATTGCATTCCATTAACACAAGAACTTTGTTAGCCATAAATATATGGTTAAGTAGAGGTTCTATGTTTGTATACTCAAGGAAATAGCAATCAGAAAAATGAGATGAGATAGAATTCACATATGTTTCTTCCTTGACTTCCAGTTTCTCTCTTTTTCTTTTCGGTCAGTATTTACTTAAAATATTTCAGGCCTCAGACTTACTAAGGTATCATCTAGTATCATTGAGAACATGACAATGGTGGGGCAAGCATACATTACAAGTAATTTTGTGAATGAGGATCTTTGTCAAGACATCCATAATGAATTTTTCAACCAAATTCCTGCCTAGATGGGATCAAATGATTTCCTGACCATTTTTTTTTGTTGAAAAGCCAGCATTTAGTAGAAACAGTGCAGAGAGATATTTTGAGAAATTCTTCTGAGGTAGTATTCATTAAGTTAACATGGTTTTAATTTAAAATGGCTTAAAATTAACAAAGTGAAGTATTTTGTCTTATTTATTGTGTTTATTATGTTTGATTTATTTGGGTTTGAGTTATCTATTTACCCCCACAGCATGACTAAGATTTTTCAGCAGATTGGAATGGAATGAAAAAGATACAGAATACCCAAATTTATCTGTGTCTCATTTCATCAGTGTTAATGGCATTTCACTATTTTCTTTCGATCTGAATTTGTCTTTTGTAATTTAGATTTATTTAAGCCCTTGAAGATATATAAAAAAATATTTTCAGTTGAAAAGTATTTATCACAGCTGTTGCTGACTCAATGCAGGGAAGGGCACTGCCCATCCTCCTGCAGCAGAGATGGTGCTTCAGGAACAGTGAATTATCCTGCTGGGATGATGAGTTTCTGAACAGCAGTCTTCATCAGCCAGCCAAGCAGCTAGCTAGAGTCCAGATAGGAAAGTAAACAGAAGTATTGGAAAAAAAAAAAAAAAAAAAAAGAAAAGAGGGGAAACCTAGATTGGATCTAAAAAGCAGTATTAATAATGCATAAGAGGGAAAATACACACAGGGAAATTTCTTCAGAGCCCAGCTATATTGCCTTGTGACAGACCCATTGTTACAAATACTGCAGGATTTCCCACTTCCCCCCTGCTCCAAAAATGGCATAGCTTAAGTTTTCACTGCAATCTAAAGTAGGACTATGTCCATATTTCCCCACATTAGCCAACAGCAACTCTGGAAACATGGAGGGGTTGTGGTAAAACCAAAGGCAAATACAGCTGTTGTGGGAAAAAGAAAAAGAAAAAAAAGAAAAAGAAAAAGAAAAAGAAAAAAAAAGAAAAAGAAAAAGAAAAAGAAAAAGAAAAAGAAAAAGAAAAAGAAAAAGAAAAAGAAAAAGAAAAAGAAAAAGAAAAAGAAAAAGAAAAAGAAAGAAAAAGAAAAAGAAAAAGAAAAAGAAAAAGAAAAAGAAAAAAAAAGAAAAGAAACTACAGGCAAGGACTTCGGTGAAACCGGAAATGCCTGGAAATGCAATTCCTGGAAATCCTGGTAATCTCTGAAGTGCAGGGCTGTCAAAGACTCTAACCACAAACAAGCTCTCTTAGGCTGTGCACAAAATGCACATACTCAGAGGAGCATAACTAGAAATGTAAGGTTTTAAAATTGCTAGAGTAGCTCTATATATGAAACAGTTTTGGGGAAGAAGTGAGGCTACCACTCAAACTTCAGATCACACACAGCCCTGCTCTTAGGCTCACTATACACTGCCTGCACAAAGTTTATTTAAACATCACTTAAAAATTAGCACTTGCCTCCTTTACATCCTTCTTCTACAGCACTAATTACCTCATGAGTTACAAGAACTATTTGTGATTTGAAGCATTAAGATAATGTAACTATGGTCATTTCTACTGCTATACACACACAAAATGCAAGAATGCTTCTGTCATTTTTCTGGGACATTCATAATCTCTCTGCTTGGCTGTGGAGTATCACACAGAAACTCGATAAAGTAGATGTGGAGCTACATTTAAAGCTTCATTTCTGCAATCTTAAGAATGAATTAAACCAATAATATTTTCTACGCCCTTCCCCCCCACCCCCACAACCACAGACTGGAGAAAGAAAAAGAGTTCTGAAAGTTTTTTAACTCTCAAAACTCATGAAAACATTGTTCTCAGCAGACCTGTAATGCATCAGGAGTATAGTGTTCAATCTCCAAGCAATTTCTCAGTGACTTGAAGTATAAGCATGATCAGGAGATGAATAATTCTTTAGATTCTGAAATCTGTTGGGACTATGTTGAGCCTTAACAATTAAAAATAATCCTTCTGGTGGATATCCAGAAAAAAATTGGATCCTGATTCAGTATCGTCTTTATGCATATCACAGCACAAAAGTACTTATTTTTATTACAAAGCAATAAATGGCACCTTTTCCCTAATGACCCTGACAAGTAATTTTCTATAGATTTACACTTGAGATCCTTGGATGAAACTCTTTTGCAATCAGCATAACAATATACAAACAGAGAAACTCAACATTTCTTTCCCCTACAGCTCAGCCACTTGAAACCCTGGAGTTGTGTGTGGGGCACTGGTGATATTCCTCTACAGTTCCACCAGATTTAACAGTGCTGCAGAGGTCAGCTCGGAGCATCACAGTGACCATGTACAAGTTCATTGTAGCCAAGGTCACACAAAACTGTCCCTGCACTGAGAGCTACTTTGTCCTCCTTGTTTATTAATGCTGATCTATCCATGCTAATGGATTTAGCTTGTAGGGGGCTGGGCAAATAATGAGAGTTGCTCTTTCTCAGCTTCCATTCTTCATTGACATCATCTGCAGCTACAGCATACTGGTACAGTACACGCTCAGAACTTACAGGACAAAGGGCTCCAGTGCTTAACAGGCATTTGTTTTGAGAATCAAACACACTCTCCAATGTGTTACTGCTCACAGATATCAGCTGTGGCACTATATGTTAACAAAGGACTTATTTCAGTAACATCTCTTCAGACTCCATCATCTCAAAGTGACAACATAAAGACAGATGTTTACTACATGAAAAATAGGCTTATTTTTAAAAACAGTGGTATGTTTAGGACAGAAAGAAAATATGTTTAGATATCAGTAACGCAGTCCCTATGCTTAAAAAGCTTCCCGTTTGTTTACTATGAGTTTAGTTACCTAGGTGCTGCAGAATCCTGAGTCCCATAAGAAGGCCCATTAAAAGCAGCACAAATTAATAAATTTGTCGGTAAATCTGTGCAGATAAACATCTCAGACTGAATACTTATTTTAATAAATTAGAGGAATTTTGCATATGCAGTGTTCTGCATTCCTGTCAGTACAGCTAGGTAATTGAATTTACTAGCCAAACCCCTAGAATGTTCTTACAGAAATTCCCAGAGCAGAAGTGGTAGTTCATCATTCAATTCCCAGTGTAAATCCATATAAATTATGTGTCTCAATGTTAGATGTACTTTCAGGGAAAAAAAAAAAGCCAAAAACTCCTCAGAGTTTCAAAACGCTTTCTCCTGAATATCTATTTAGTAAAAGAAAAAAAACCAGGGATCTTATACACCTGAATATCTCTACATCAGCAGAGAATAAACTCTTAGTCCTGCATATAGGCGAGTGGGAGGAGAAGAGCACTCTAGGGATGATAGAGGTGCTGGAGAAAAAAAAAAAGGAGAAAATTATAAAACTATATTAATTTAAAAAAATCAAGGAAAAGCCATTTGATGAGATGGTGATTTTGGAAACCACATGTTATCTGAATGGAAATCCACCAAGAGCAACTTGACAGTGCCTGCAAAACAGGTTCTATTA
Source organism: Chloebia gouldiae (assembly GCA_003676055.1). Taxonomy (NCBI): domain Eukaryota; kingdom Metazoa; phylum Chordata; class Aves; order Passeriformes; family Passeridae; genus Chloebia; species Chloebia gouldiae. The sequence goes on along the minus strand of QUSF01000005.1, from coordinate 15,949,894 downwards.
ACAGAGAAATGTAATATAATATATATTTTAAAAATAATTGTCACATCAAACTCATTGCAGTATTCAGTATTATAGAAGTGGTTCTGGATAGTCCTTTACTAACAGAAAATATTTCATTTCTGAGAAAAATTAAGACAAGATTGAATGTTTTATTTTGGATAGTAAAATTGTGCCTAAAAGGCAGTTAGAAATTTAATAAATAAAATTCAGTTCCGTGTAACGTGATTTTAATAAATAGTGATGGACTAGTTTTCCTTTGTTAGAGTATAGGCATTAAAACATTAATTTATGTTTACTTTGTTCTTATTATGCTAAAATTTTCTATTTACCTACAAATATTTTGAGCCTCTAGTTTGTTGTGCAATTTTCTTACTTTAATTTAATCTGTTATCTGAACACACACAGATGTATATTCTAATTTTTACTTGTTTCACTGTTGCCTGTTGACAGCAAATATTCTTATTTAACTTACGTTGAGTATGTGCAATATTTGTATATTAGATGGCCTAAAATGTTGATAAAGTCTAGAAAGTTTGGTAAAATCTTAACAGCTTCATGCATCTTATTGCAAAACATACAAAAATGGAAAAAATAAATAAGAAAATAAAGGAACAGCTTTTAATTCCATGTACAATCTTACCACACGTGTAGAAAATAAACATTTCATATGAATTGCATTTCAGTGCTTTGCAAGCTAAAGTAATATATGTTTTTCATTATTTTACTAAAATTAAAGAATGAGCTTACAGAAGTATCTTTAAAATTTCATATTGTTTAAGCTTGTTTGGGCATGGCAAATCATTTCAGCATGATGAACGCCTATGCAGCAAGTAGAGATACTCATAGATCTTGCAACACTTAAATTCAGAGCTAAGAGAAACAAATACTCTCATTTTTATGTAAGCCATTATTAGAATTTACTTCAAAGTAATCTGACATACTATGTCCTATTGCTTTAATATAAGCTATGTATTAGAAAATATGTTTTTCTCTGTGTTACATGGTATTAGCAGCAGCAAAAGCCATTGCATAACATTGTGAAAGCACAAAGAGGTACAACACGTCTGCCACTGTGGGTGCAGTGAAAGAATTTTTGACCTACACTCGGACAATCTAAAGAAAAAGTACTCCGATAAAAGACCTTGGGAAATCCCACTCAACATATCTACAAATGTCTTTTGTGAGACAGTTTTAAAAGCAGTTTCTATTTTTGCTTGAGAGCCACATAAGGGATTTTGAGTTTCTGAATTTTCCTTCCTTGCATCAGCCGTTAGCCCAGCTTTACATCGGTACCAGGGCATTGATTTCACCGAGATCCTGAACCCCAGTGCAGAGACGGCTCAGGACCGAAAGATACACGGCATTCATCACCAAGGGTTATGGCAAAGTGAAGGCAATTGGAATACCTATTCAGAAAGCACTTCAGAGGTATAACATATTATCCTTTCCTCCTTCTCATTTGTTTAAAACAACTCTGCATTTCATATTGAAAGAAAAAAAAATGATCATTCACCTGAATAACTCTTCATGACTTTAGATTACACTACAGATTTGAAAGTTGCTCTGGGTTTGGTCATCATCTCAGACTGTAGGCTTTCTGAGCTGGTCTCTAAGAGACTTTTCCTTTTCATTCACTTCTGACTGAACAATTGATGGGATTTTTTTCTGTTTCAAATATATATAAATAGCTCAATTTTAAATGAAGCTCTTTCTGCATTTACTAGTAGTAAACTTATCCTTATTTTCATAGGTTTCCCTAAAGCTGCTTTCAGGTTACCCAGAAATGCTGAAGTATCCTATTTATAGTGTAGGATTTTTTCTTTTCATGTATTTGTGTGTGAAAAACAGTTTTAACACTAGCAGTTCTCTTCTACACAGAAAAAAAATTATTAGTCATTCCAAATACATATTATGTATTACATTTAATACACTTTAAGTGTCTTTATGGAGAAAAAGTATGAAAAACTTAAGGAAATAAAAAGATAATGCTTTTCATTTATTTTTCAGTAAGCCTTAATGCTAAACTAATCATCAGGGAGTCAAACAGAAAAAAATTCTTTCATCTTGGTGTCAGCAATAAACAATCAACTATATCCTTTCTTCTGGTAGACAAACACCTAGAATAGGAATGGACAGCTCCTCTCAATTAATAAAATAATAATTTATCTAACTGTGGGAAAACAATCTCATTTGTACATTTGCTTTTCTCTTTTAGCAAACATTCTTCACTGAGCAGAACATATCTCAAGGTAAAATAAAAAGTGGAACTTCCTACAGGACACATCCAATTTGAATGTTGTTGGAATACCACCTTGATATTTTATTACAGGCACATTATCTCTTAGTTTTTTTCCCTAGAGGTGAGAACTGTCTCTTTCTTGTGCTATTCTCAGTGACTGTCCTTACACACTTGTATGTTAGGTGACAGAGGTGACTACTCTGGAGTGCATGAGTTTTACAAGGAAAAGGTATTCAAATGGTGGTTCTGTTCTCTGTGGTTAGCCAAAGGATGAGCTGTATGCTGCATGATTTTCTTCATTTCAGGGAAGCAAAGCCAGCAATACTATATATATTTATATATATAATATTACATATATATATATATACACACACTATACTAATATACAGAAAAAAACTCTACAAATTGAAAAAAAAAATTCTGCTATTCACTACCCAATTTTTTTTTCTCTTGAAACAGTCCTCTGTGCTGCTAGAATTGAGAATGATACTTCATGTATATGCTGTTATCTGACTACTGAGTCAAATTTCTCATAGACGAAGATTTGTTTATAATTTTCAAGTACAAATTCCTAACCCAGAAGCTCAAAGCACAAAAAAAAAAAAAAGGTTTTTTGCCCATTATTTTCAATAAAACTTGAAGCTGTGAGAGGAATTGCAGAAAATTTGCTAGCTATACTAGTGAAGGAATTTTCTTCCTTCATTTTAAAACCAAAGCAAAAGAATTGAAAGGTTTTTCTCCAGTAAATTAACATAAAAACTCAGAAAACATTATCTTTTATGTTGTATCTTGCTGTAAAATCCAAGTATTTAGAGGATCTTTGTTAATCATTGTGATGGTACATAAACCAGCTAAAATACAGCTTTTGCAGTCAGCATGCCTGAAATACAGGACTATATTCAAATCGTACTAAATCCTACATACTACTTTTACCCTGTCTTGCATTTCCCCCAGAAAAATCCACAGGGGAGGATAAATGGATACATTTTATCTACATAATAAAGTTTGGACAATACTGATCTTTTAAGTTAAAAATATGAAGTATATAAAGAAGCATCATCGCAAAATTCTTTTTATCATTAACTGTTCAGAATATTGCAGATTTGTAAATAATCATTTTATCTTCTTCATTGGCTTTTTATCTGACTCATGCTGAAGCTGTCAACTGTTACACATTTAAGAAAATATCATCATATGCATTCACTAGAATTACAAGACAGACTGAAATGAGTAGTTTTAGATAATTTAATTAGGTTATAGGGTTTTTAATATAATTCAGTAAGTATGTGAACTTTTAACTTGTGTTAACTCAATTTCCTCATGCTTTCATTTACCATTTGTTGAGGACATTACAGTGATTAGCCAAAGCCCTTCCAGCTCTTAATGTTCTCAATAAATTCTGGTTTAAATTGACTGTCACTTTCTCACTATAATAAAGTAGGTATTTGACATCTCAGAAGGAACCTGACTACTGCCTATTACATTTTCTTGAAGCATATTTTTCTAGTTCCACAAAATCAACAGATGTATAGTTATACTAAAGATTGTAATGAGTAGTAGAGCAGGCAGATGATGTGGACAAGTAGATTCTTAGAGTCTCATAATTTTGATTCTTTTGGGAAATTAAAATGATATGGCATACCTTTTGACAAGCTATACAACATTATAATAGTATTTAATTGTTTTGTTACCAAGCTATTAGCAGTTTCTGAACTCCCTCAGAAAAACCAAAATATCCCGCTTGTTAGCAAGAATTCACTGTGCTGAAATACAACTGCAACAGCAGTGTTCTTTTTCTGTTGAGTTCAAAGATTAGTGTGGGCCGAGTTCCTTGAAAGCCAATCTGCTAAACTGCAAAATGGCACACTACAAATTCCACAAATTTAAGTATAAAAATTTTAAAGGCTTTTATATTTCTTTTAATTTATTCAAGTTATTGTAAGATATATTCATTACTTACTTGGTCAAGAAAAGATCAGGAATGCCATATGGAACAGAAAAAGAGGAGATTCATAGCTCTAAGTCTTTCACTTCCTTATAATATTATGTATTCATATCACAGACATGTATCTCAAAAATATCTCTCTTTTGCAATCATGGCCCACAGAGCACTCAAAATATGTAGGCAAATAGTAGTGTGCTAAACCAGCATTTTTTGAGAACAAATTCTGCCTTCCTATGAACTCGGCATACTGGTGGGGTTTTTCCCACCAGAAAATGACTTTTTCTTTCTCTTTTTGGCTTCATCTCTCTAGTCTTCTTTCCCCAGACTCCAGCACATCTTGATCTGGTTTTCTGCCTCATTTCAACACTTGTGGTCCTCTTAATTAACCTCTGATTTATTTTCCAAGACAACTAATTTTGAAAAGTGACAGTCTTTCCTTCCTGGTAACTAGATCTTGCTAATGCCAACTTGAAATCTTCTAAAGTCTCTTGTTCTGGGTTCTCCATGGATTGAGATGAAGAACACAGCTGTCCTCTGCAACAAATCCTTCCTCTACAGATTGTCTTAGCTTCTTTTGTACTGTGCTATTTATCAAGATATTAATCAAGCATCACAAAAATAGGAGCCTCCACTTAAGTGCCTATATTCAAACACTTGGTTTCTAGGGCCCTGTTATTCTAAAACACTGACCTCAATGGAAAAACTTAAGTGCTAAGCACTTTTCAAATATCAGTACTACTATAAAAGAGGTTTCAATCTGGGCTTAGAGCCTAAACTCAGGTAGTCTTCTTTTTTTTTTTTTTTTAAATTTTTCAGACCCCTGCCCTAGTTTTGCCTTGTGGTAATTTCTCTTGAAAAAGTACTTTGACATCAGCAATTTCTCAATCACTCTTATACCATTATCCATTCCCCATTAAAAAATATAAATTCCTATTCTCTCACAAAAAATGTTTTTATATTCAATATTTTTATAGTTCCAAGCTTATTTATTTTTATGTGAGACATTTTTCTTTCACAACAATGCAAAAGGATCTGCCTTCTGACATCTATCTTCTCTCATTCTTAGCTTCATCAACAATAAAATTCATAATATTCTGTATGAATAAAATGCAACAAAAAGAAATAGTCTGGTGTTTTGTCTTCCCCCATCTTTTTAGCTCATACGGCTTTAAATCCAAAGTATGTATCCAAACATTTAGATATTAAGAGCTGAAATTTCACAGAATAATTATAAAAACAAAAGAAACACTATTATGAAATAAATCTCTAAAAGAAATTCACAACATGGAATGGAATTTAGACTTTAGAAAGGCTTCAGAATATTGTATTTATGTATTGAAGTATTTAGCACAAGGAGGAAGTAACAGAAAAAGTCATTTTACTGGCAAACAGAAAAAAGAAATTGCATTAATGTGATCTGGCTGCAGAGCTGATAATTTTTATTTGCAATGGAATTTTAATTTTGGCAGGATTATCAGGCTCAGAGCATATATAAAAATATATATTTTAAAATATATTAGGTCAAATTTTGGATCTGATGAAATTTAATAGCATTCTTTAAGCTTTTTTACTGACCTTATTTATCTATTTATTTCTATTCAAATCCTCTAGGTTTTGGCAGCAAGCAAAAGTTTTAATTGGTGTATATTTTTAAGAGAACTTTAAAAATTACTCTAAAAATTGCTTTAAAACAATAAAAATGCATCATATTTAAAATTGCTGGCTGCATTTATAAATGTAAGCTATTCTTTTCCATTTTCCACCACAGTCCTGTCATTTCTATTTGAAGCAGAAATAAATTGGACTATCAATAAATACTATATTTTAATTCTCAGAACATGCACTGTAATTGAGGAGAACTTAGAGTTGTTTTTTTTGGCCATTAATATGTCATTTGTTTACCTGGATGGTCCATTCTATCTTCAAATCTGAGTGTAATTTTCCATAACCTGATCTACTTTCAAAGGATGAAAATTACCTTTTCTGTAAACCAATGAAGCATGTAACATCTGTAAAATGGTAGAGCTCCTGAAGTTTTTCAATGGCCAGTGAGAAAAGGATACTAGGAAGGTATTTGGAGGCTTCTATTCCTGGTGACCCTGATGCCTGGAGTCTGTCTAAAGAGAGCTTAATGATTGTAGGGATTCAGAGTAATTTCTGAGGACTGAGCTCTGATGCAAAGACACCAGAACTGATTAAATGCAGAGGACACAGGACTCACTTTACAATGGCAACTAGGTAGGAGACCTTTAGAAAACACCCATCCAGCAAAAAAAACACTCTGCATAATGTGTAAGTGAAAATGAGCTTGGATGACACGAAATCTGTGAGCGCAATGTTTATCAAAGACAAAAATCCTATTCCTGCACTACTGAAAAGCTAAATTATTTAATCTTAAGAGGCATCAAGTTTTGCACCAATAACGATTCAGCTGCTTTCCTGGCTTTATGCAAAGAGAAATACATAATCAGTTATTAGAAACAGCACAGAAAATAAGAATCCTCTTAAGATAAAAAATGTGCTTGAAATACTGCTGCATAAAAATCTGACCCATATTTCAGTGGGAAAAGATTGTTAATAAAGTATACATGGAAAGTATGCAGGTATTGCTGTATCAAATAAAATGATAATGTGTTCCTGAGCTCTGGAAAAATGCTATAAAAGAACTGCCCTTCCCTTTACAGCTTCCAGGAGGGTTTGAATGGGTACATTTTTTGGTATGCAAGACAGAATATAAACCTTCAGTATTTTGAGTCAAATCTTGATGACCTTTCTGTCAGAAAGAATTATATAAGTGTAACACACACTCTTCTTAAAAGTAGAGTGAAATATGCTGCTTAACAATCACCTGTTTGTAAACAAGAAGGGAAAGGGAGAACAAGCTCTTTTATAAAGATATCAAGCTTCTTTCTAAAATTAAAGTAATTTTGTCATGTCTGCACAATACCTATGACATGGGAGGGGAACTATGATCTACCATGTCAGTTTCAAGACAACTGCATCTTGTCTTTTAAAAAATGATGGACTTACTATTAAAATCCTCTAACATATTTATCTTATGTATTTGGCTTCTGCTGTGCTTCCTCTTACCCTCCTGGCATTTCAAGAGTTCTCTGCCAGATCTTACAAATGCTCTCCACTAAAAATAACTGCTGACATTAGCAAGGGGCATGCACTAATCACATTCAGAATAGGATTTTTTTTACATACACTTACTAGTGCTTTATAATTTTTGTGAACTTCAGCTCTGGTTGTTAAAAAAGATAAAGGTGTAAATACATTCCATAGCTGCATTAAAGCAAACAAGTTAAGCTATTACAGTTGAATTATTTTGACACTAATATGTTATGTTGGAGTTCTAGGTTGTTTTTTTTTTAACTGAAATACTCACTTGCCTATCCAGTTTTCAGCAAGTGAAGGCAATTGCAGGTTAACTCATTATGTGAGCAACTCAATCTCTAAAGGAGAAAATCATGCATGTTACTGAGTAACACAACACTGACTTCTCCTGAAAGATGGCTTCTCCTCTCTGGCAAAGGGAAATAGAGGCTACACATTAATTTCCTGCATTCATCATCTAAGCTTCACCCTAGGGGTTCAGAAGCCCCTCACTTCTAGTTGCTACATAAACTCTGAACTATAATGTTGCTACAGGAGCTCTGCCTCTGAGCCTTGTAGCTCTATCCAGTTGCCACATCCAAATTCATTTCAGTTTGGTGTGGTTTGGATCTAGTTGTGTTACACAGGGATTTAAAATAAAAATTAATGGCTTTTAAAGAGTATGGCTGCTAATCAGTCACTAGGAGGCTGGGGCCTATGCCCACTACCAAAAAATTCCAGTTGGTTTGCTCCCATACATGGGAATTTTCATGCATTCCCCTACTGGATACTGGTCCTTCAGCAATATGAGGCCTTTGTTACCTGTAGTGACCAGGTTCTATGTTATTTACTTGACACAGGGGAGAAGGAGCATCCAAATCACTGGCAGGCTGTCTGAAGACACTATGCATCTACTGTGAGATGTTATGGAAGGAGTCCTGTAACTTCCTGTACAGACCCAATCTAATATTTGGTACATTAAATTAATAAACTTCCAACCTGCTATTCAAATCCCTCTGTTTTCATCTCAGTCTTCTGTGTATCTTAAGCAATGTTTCAATAGCACATATTTTAAATAAGAATCACAGACATTACATGTAAAAACAAACACTGAAATGAAAAAACCATGAAGACATTTGTATAAATGTTTGAACAAATCTACATACCATTTTGCAAGAAGAGCTTTTTAATTTTTTTTTCCTGAAAAAACCTTCTAATTCTCCTCAAATACCATGATATGACTCAGAAACCTGAGTTATGTAACTGCACTGATCCTAAGGTGAACAGGGCAGACATAGGGTGCCATCCAACAGGAAAATTTTTCTCGAGGTCACACAGGGGGTCTATGCACTGTCAGAGCTTGGTGGTATATATTTGGTCAATAATACAATATACCTTTACAAAAGCCTGCCTAAGTAATAAGGGATTGTCTTTCTTAATACAGGGGGGAGAGGTACCAAAGAGGAACTTTAGGTTACTTGAGACAGAAATACTTAGTCCATAATGGTTGTTCTGCCATTGCTCCACCACTGGTGTGGCATCTGACTTTATACTATTCTACTGAAAACCACCTTCAGTACCTATTAGAAGAGCTGAAAACCAATTAAAAATAATAAAGGGTGGGTTTTTTCTTTTTTTTCCCTAAATCAGCAGACAACAGAATACACACAAAAAAGGAATGCCTACTTTCATTACATTTTTCTGACAAACATATTCTCATTTTTCCCATTAAACAAAAAAGAAACTTTATTATTACCTTTGTCTAAAGTTAGAGTTTCTGAATTGTAATATCTCATTTGCTGCAGAACACATATTAATTACTAATTCAGATTCTGAAAAGTGAATGAATTATCACATTCTCAAATGGATTTCCCAGATTAATACACCTTAGTTTCCTCTTCCCTAAGTTTAGAATACAGACCTTCCTTCCTAGCTGAGATCCTTTAAGAGAAAAGATATGATTTGCTCAATCAAGTAAATGAGATGTCTTGGTGCTGATATCTGAAAGTGTTAAGAACTACCATAAAAAAAGAAATCTCTCACAAAGAGTTTAAGCTGGAGGTGAAAATTTTTATGTAGTCTGGAACATATGAGACACCATTTCAGTTTTACATCAGATTCTGCCCTGTACCAACAAAATTACATAAAAACATAGCTGAAATGCAAAGCACTTTCAGTTGAATTCTAACTGGAAGAATCTTCTTGATGGAGCTTATCTCAAAATCATTTGAAGTCCAAAGTGTCTATGCAAAACCATTAATCTCAGAATGTGCCTAAACACTATCCTGGAGACAGGCTGCAATTTACAGTTCTCTATAACAGGCAAATCACTGGTACACCCCTGTCATTTAACCCCAATGATTTCTTTGGTAGGCATGGGAAGAAAGGTTTTCATATTGCCCTGTCATAGAAGAACTACAGAATATGTCAATACTTCATAACTTAACATAAAAATTAAAGCAATATACAGGCTTTGAAGCTGTGAAGAAATATCAGCAAGGTGGGCTTTCAGATCAGTGTCATTGATAAAAACTCACTACATGAAGAGAGCTTTGGCATTTTGGGTGGGGGAAAATACGGATGTGTATTTGGAAACTCTCCAAAATTAAACTCTTCTCAAGTTATGACAGTTAAAACAAAGGTCTTCATCCAAAACCCACAAAAGCAACAATGGCACCAGTGAGGGGACAGGAACCAATGTGTTTAGATTCAGTATCTACATTTAGTAGGCAGAGCAAATTATTTAAAAGAAGGTAGATGCAAAATACTTCACATGTATTTTGCAGTAGCAGTGAAAAGCACATAAAAAAACCCCTCTGACCATTAATTAATTAGCATCTGCTCATTTAAAGTTAGTTATCATTGATTAATGATAATAGTATTTTTTTATATTTCTGAGGTTTTGTTAAGCTATCAAATACTAACTTAGATGATCACAAAGATAGTTAACTACTAATTAAAAAAAAAATCAGCAGCATTGCACAGCAGGTGAGGTGTTACTACCCTTACACTAGAAAAATCTAATTTTTACATTTGTAAACAACCAGTTTTCATAGCAACTGTCTGGCATTGTGCCTTGCTAAGTGAGCTTTGTACAACGTACCTGAGTCATGTAAAACCAAGCTGTCACATCCTGTCAAAAATCAATATTTTCTTCAAAGATTGAGAGCTGAAGATTGCGTGTAGAGGGACTCATAGCACTTGTAAATGATATGGCTTACGTATATTAAGGCACCTATTAGTATTTCTGCATACTAGTGTAATCCAGACTCCTCAACTTTGATTATCATCATTACAAAATATTGCAGTTCTGAGCCTTCCCTATGAAAAAGCACTTGGTGTTGCTGAACTCTGACAGAATGTTCACTAACCTGGACAAAAGCCCATTAGGGCCAGGGTCTTTAAATAATTTAAATTTTCTTTTTGTAGACTGTATCTCCTGAGTTCTATAATTCTATTTTTCACAGCTTCACGTTTTCTGTGTGCATGAAATTCCCCACCGTAACCTTAAATTATTCTGTCCTTCTGGTGTTCAGTGGCGGTCTCTGAGGCTTGAGCTTTATTCTCCTTCAGGGTTCATTCTTCTTCTAAATACTCATCATCCATTGCATTCTATAAAGAGAGTTCCCAGCAGTAGTTTTTAAAATAAAAGATAAAATGTTCAGTATCTGAACATTTAAGGCTCTAGTGTCAGTACCTGGAATGCCTCCTGTTGACAATGATGGTTATCACTGGGGGCAACTGAGATCTGTTCATTCTGAACTGTCTTCAGAAATCAGCCTTATCTGATTGTTCTTTCAGATCAAAAGAAATAGGAAGACAAAGTAAGCTGTGCATATTCTTTCACTCTGCACTTTGTTGTTAAAAAAGGAGGAATCCCACTAGGACCCATAAACCACTTTTAGATATCACTAATCTTTGCTATGGATCTCTATTTTTCCATTTATTGCCAGCTGACTTACTGGATTTTGATATTTTAATGATATAGTGCACTGTTAGGAATTATTGTGCAAAACATATAACAAAATCTAGATAGACAAAAGAGCATTTATTGCTTGGAGGGAAATGGCATGTAATTCTCAGCATTTACAGCTGAGATTAGACCTTTTTTTTCCACATGACAGATATGTATTCAGTAACAGAAATACTTGCGAAGTCTCCAAAATCACACCTGGAGCTTCCATACTCAGGCATGGTTATCCTACTTTTAGATATTTGTGGAAGGTAGCTTGAATTACCTCTTACAGCACGTTCAGCCTAGTCACTAAATTCATAACTACTTTCATCAAATGTACAGTGAGCAGACAAGGGGAATAAAATCCTTCACTTTATTTTTTTTCTTTTAAAAAGCAGCATAGTTAACATTGTTTCTGACAATCGGAGCGTGTGAAATCCTATGTATCAAGTTCCACTTAAAAAGCCCAAATTGTAAGAGAACTGTGCAGTCACACTGAGCTTCACAAGTGCTGGAGTTGCAATTTTTGGGCACTTTCCCAAAACTCAGTAGGACCATGTTGAAGATTCCTAATTTTATATAAAAAAACATAACCCATGTGACTGGTTCCTAACAAATTAATAAATTAGCATATATTATATGCTGTTTTGTGGTGTCTGACACAGCTAATATCAAGTATATTACAATTTTAACATGGAGTTTTGCACGTCTGGATTTTGGTACTTAATTCATATACTGCTGAAAAATTCTTGGGGAGTCTCAATATAACCAACCATTTCCCTAATTTCTAGGAAGTTTCACCTGGTTTATTGACTTGTGTCATTGAAATGATCTCTCCTTGATCAATCACCACTTTACTGACATCCATAAAGCTTCTGTTCACCTTTCTGCTTGTCTAACGATAATGTTAAAATGAATTTTGTGAACAACATATTTTGTGCAGTAGCCTCAAGCACACTGAGCCAGTGCAAAACCTCTTCGTATCTGAACTGGTATCTGAACCTGAGACCAGTTTGCCATCAACTCAGAAGTGTAGCATGCATGAAAATGTCCTTCCCTGTTAAATGAAGAATATGGCTCAAACTTCTTCAGAGTTGATCTGCAGGTCAAATTTCCCTTTCAGAACACTCTACCCTTTCCTATAGCGATTATTAAACTACATCAAAAAACCAAAAATTCAAATGTTGTTTTGTATTTTACACAAAACATACAGAAATCAAAATTTATTAAGACAGAAGCAGAATGCTGGGGGAAAAAATATAGTTGTTTATTCTTTCAAGAAAAATACTCTGTTCTTTCAACAAAGATTGAATTCTAGTAGCTTCTGGTTCACCTTGAAGTACCAACTTCAGGTTTTCTTGATTTCTATGCTTCCTGACTTAGCTCCCTTGGGCTATTCAAGTTAGATGGTTTCAATAGACTAAATACTCAAAAATCACAGTACAAAATCTATCACAAATTAGCCTTATAAAGTTGTTCAAAGAGCCATAACAAAATCTATCAAAAATTAGTCTTGTAAAGTTGTTCAAAGAGCCATAACAAACCACAATAAAGATTTTAATCTCTTGAAGGAAAATAACAAAATGCTCTTTTGAAACAATAATTCATTGGCTTGAAAATAATTGTCCTTTTTGTACACTACTCAAAACACCCATGCCCTAATTAGTTCAGCTGCATTCATAATATTTGACAAACCCCAAGTTCTATTCAACTGTAAACATCTTTCCTGAAAAAAATGCAGAATTTTATAAATAGAAAGTAAAACATTACTATTACTATTTTACTATCCAGTTAGTATAAATTTTTTACAGAAGAGCAATGACAGTATTTTCTTTTTCTATATTTTAGCACCTGGGATATTTACTCTCTGATCCTTGACTGGATAACATCTCTATTAATGCCAGGAAGCCACAGACCTAAAATCAAGTTTTGCCAAACAGTAGAAGGTCCTAAAAGACAATACTAAAAATGCTGGGTTGTGCTGATGCAGCACTACCCTAGGCACAGATCTGGGATGCTGTAATATTTAGTGCACAGACAGAGTTAAGTTATAACAGGAGAGAGTAAGTCACTGTAATCCTTACCTACTAAAGGAAAAAATCCATAGATGTCCAAAAATTTATACAACACATTAGAAACCATAAGCTCTTTGTATTGGGCTGAGAACGTTGCAATCTTAAGAGACACTCAACACTCATGTACATTGTTATGAAAGGAAAATAAAGCAAGAAAGGCTGTACCAATAATAACTTCTGCCATAAAACTTTATCATTAGAACATCTATTAAATATCGAAATCTCTACTAAAAATGCAGCCTTTAACACAGCATACAACACCCTTTGACTATCCTGAATACAATTAATACAAAATGCTAGTATTTAAGCCAAAGAGAAGTTTAAAGTAAATTATCACAAAAAAGTAATGATAAAAACTGTGAGCAAAGACTTTCACTGGAAGTAATGTATTGTATGGAGTTATTGATTTTAGCTTACTATTTACCATAGTAAATGCTCATAAGTTAGAGGTCTGGAAGAATGGGGATTTTAAACATTAAAAACTGCAGGACGTTTTTTACTCCCTACAGCTGAGGTTTCTGTTGAAGAGTTACACTATTGGGAACTGCTGACAACTGCAGAAACACAGACTTACTGGGAATAATGCTACAGGGCTTACTTGGTCAATGAAATAGACCTTGAAGCCATTATGGGGAATACCAAAGGAACCCCAAGAAGAACCAGGTGCATCATCACAGGACAGCTCTGCACCAGCAGCAGGAGTACTGAGGGGTTGGTCACATCATTCAGGACACACGATGTTTTAGTAGTGTACCAGCCTTGGAAATCATTTGAAGCCATTACCTATTCATGGCCTCAGGTGTACTGATGTAGAAGAAGAAAAGAGTTCAATTGTATTCAAACAAACAACAACAAAAAAAGAATGAACTACATCACAGCATAGATGTATATATCTGATGCTAACTTTGTGTAAGAGAAGTACAATCCATCTTCTGCATAAGTATTTGTGAGGTCTTGTATGTGAGCATTCACTCAGCAGGGTATGACAGTCAGATGGAAGATACAATGGCTTGGTATTACCTTGGGGATCATAATTTTTTTAAAAAAATTATCTTCTGGAAATAAAAACTGAGTTTATTTATTGTTAAGATGCATGCCTATATTGCTGTTCTCATGTCGTCAAGATTATTCCCTTTACTGAGCAGGACACAGGAAGTTACAGGTGAATTAGAGAAAGCTGCAGTAGGGGAAATTTAGATTTTAAAAATCAAACTGAATTCCTTTAACCTGTGGACAATGGAAGAGAACATCTTACATTGGTCGACTATACAAAAACATGGTTTGTTTTGGCTTTCAGGTCCAATTCAAGGATGCATTTATGCTTCTACATAAAAGCAATTCCAAACAGCAGCAGGGACAGATATTATGAAAATAGTCTTTTAGTTTATCTCTCATAGGAACATTACAAAACACACATTTGTGTCGGCTGTTTTAGTTGAAGAATTAATTCCAGGGTAAAGGAAATATCCTTTATTAATTCAATTATTACACCTTCAAATATCTGAAAAGAATTAGAAGAAGAATTAGACCACTGCTCCCAAGTTTCACATATTTTAATAGAGTACCATTCATCCATTCCTTCCAAAGTGGAAAACAGGCTTGTTGCTGTTGAGTAAGAAACAACACAGATTCATCAGAAGGCTGGTTTGCACAGCATCTCTCTTTCCTACAAAATTCTCTCTTTTATTCTGACTGTTCTGATACAGACAGACCAGATTGGTCATAAGTCAGTACATTTCACCTGATTGGATAATTAACAACACCACTTTTCTTATCAAACAATATTTGAGAACAACAGGAAAACAGAGTAGGAAAATACCACCTGCAGGTTGTTTATAATAACAAGCTATCCTTGTTTCTCTGCAACTCCCTAAAGTCTCACAGGCTGATCCTGAGAAAACTTATCTGGTTTTCTTGCTCTCTGACCAGCCTGTCACATCCAGACTAAATTAAATGCTAAAAAAAGCAAACATTGAAAGCAATGTATTTCAGTAGTGTAGATATTGTGATTGTATGTCTACAGTAACAAATAGCCAACCAATAAATACCCTTAAGTATTCAAGTGAACCAGAATTATATATACAACCTAGAAAGAATGGTGCATACCTGTATTTCTCTACATGTATTTTCATTCTGAAATAAGCATAATGTAATCTAATAATACATGGTCACAAATCACATTTGATTCAAACCAAAACAAATTTAAGAACACATCTGTAAGTATATTTAAAAATATTTCTATAAATGGTATTTTGGACATTTTTACTGCTTATTTCTCTAATGGCCATAATAAGCACAAAGTAAGATTAACTTTACTGATGTAGCTAGGAAAAATCACATTTAGAACCTACAAAGCTTTGTTAGTAAACACTGTTTTACCTACCAATGCAAGTCTTAAGCTACATTCTGACAATAAAACAATAAGGATGACTAATACCACATAGAGGAAGTACAGGGAAACATGAAAAGTTTTACATCCCTTCCAGACCTTGAGTTCAATATTAATTAGTTAATACTTAAAAAAAAAAAGAAAAAAGAGCTGGTCGGTTGTTTAATATGCAACATTAGAACTGCAAATATCTTTTCTTGGCAATATCTCTTATCTCAGTTTTATGAGTGAGATACCATACCCCTCCTTACTTATGCCATACTTTTATCAGATACAAGAAAAAATTGTATTACTCAGCAATTATGGAAAACCCTTAAATTAAATATGACAACATAACTAGGAAATGAGAAAGGGATAAAAGCTGGTAGAAAAAAGTGTGATAATGAAGCCTCTAGTTCTGATGACTAAGTGATACAATATCTAAAGCCTTTTACAGGGTATTGAGATTTTTATTCTTTTACATAGAATGAGAGAAAGTGAGAAGGGGAGGGGGGCCAGAGGAAGAAGAATCTGTGGTCTGTAAATGATCAGCACAAAAAATAAATTATGGTCAAGTAACTGAGCTTTTCTGATGTGTAAATTGAATCATTCCCACACGCTGATGTTTTATAATTAAAAGACCCTTTTCACTGTGGGAAATTTTACTGAATTTTGTATTAAAAGAAGAAACAAACCATCAATCAGGAGGAGGTAGGGGAACTCAAAGAGCTGAACCTATTAAACTTGAAGAGCGTAGTTGAATTCTGAATGACTTGCTCTAGGAAACTGTAGCTCTTTTAAGGCAGCTACTGTAAAAGCATTAATGAGCAGAACACATTTCTGATCACTGTTCTAAAATCTTTTGTAGGCATATAGAAGAACACACACTCCATTTGGTGTCACAAGATGCAGAATATGGTTGTAAATGATCCCTTTTTGTGAGGTTCACAAGCTATAAATTACTTGACTTTGGTTACCATTGAGAAAAATCACTGAGCTAAAACCAAAGGAAGAAAACCCAAATGCCGTGTGCTTGCTCAATACAGGGCAGTTGCTAGGTATACTGATCACACAGATTAAGGTTTGCTCACAGCCAGATTGCTGCCAAA
Source organism: Chloebia gouldiae (assembly GCA_003676055.1). NCBI lineage: Eukaryota > Metazoa > Chordata > Aves > Passeriformes > Passeridae > Chloebia > Chloebia gouldiae. The sequence goes on along the minus strand of QUSF01000005.1, from coordinate 15,933,104 downwards.
TAAACATTTTTGAGTGGACACCATTTCAGAGTTCTGGGACATTATGTGATTTCAGCTGAGTTGACATCATGGCTAAAAATTACATTTTCAAATTATTAACCTAAAGAGGGGTATTATCAAAAAGCATCACAATATGGCACACATAGGCAGCTGTAGTTTCTTGTGGAAACTTGAGAATGCACACAAGAGATTTAATAAGTTATTTTGAGACTTCTATAATTTAGTCAATTATTTTCTATCCTTGATGAGTCTGGTAACAAGACACAGAATTTATCATCGTGGATATTCCTTCTTGAACAAGGTATTTATATCTCTTAAAGTTTTGCTCTGTGAATTTCTCCCTACTACTAGTTTTGGTGTAAATTGTTATTGCAGCAACAATAAACTAGATACAGCAGCAAAAACGATTGATAAGGGGACAAGTCAGTAGAAACCTGTATATACTTCCATCATTAGACAATGGTGTGCCATTTTAAAATACCAATGCATTACATAGGTCCCACCAGAGCTTGAGGCTATAGTATGTTTGATCTTACCTTCAGCTTTCCATGTGAGTGGATCTCTAATGAGCCAGGAATCTGCAATGAGAACAGATTATGAAGATTTTTGTCAAATATTTTTATTTTGTTATTCTTTAATGATCATTACAGAATATCTCAGTAGATTCAAAAAATCAAGACAGGATATAATAGATGATAATTTTTTTACTTCGTTATTATTTTCCTCTTTGCATTGTGATATATGATATGGTCATACTCTGTGTATCTTTCCTAAATTCTAAATGAGATGCAGATTATCTGCAATAAAATATTTATTACAGCTACTGCTGGACCGACATGTTACTACACTTGTAAAATGCAATTTTATTTCTCTGAACCATATGGAAATGTTGATTGCATGTTGAATACTAAATGTAAAAATGGTGTCTTTGAGATCCACGTTCATTGTACCTCATTTACTTGCACATATGATTCCTTCAGGTCACACATGAAAATGTTCCTTCCTTTCTGTCACTGTGGAAAACAGATCATGTATTCTGAGACTTTAAGAGAAAGGTCCACCTAACTTCAGCACAGCTGACATGAATTTTCAGTTGCAATTTTGTTGGTGTACGAAACAGCAAATGTACTATAAATCCCACTGCTATAGCTTTGCAAAGCCAAGGTATTTAACAGTAATAAACATAAAACATATGGAAAAGATAATGATTATTTTTAAAGAAAAACAAACATAATGGCACTTAGAATATACACAAAGAGCTATTTTCAGATAGTATTTTTCATGGACACTGCAAGCTTACAGTGGTCTGGAGTAAACTATAAAATGATTTTCGATTTTAATAATCAGGAAGTTGGGAGTATTTCACATATAAAGATGGAGCTTTTGTAAATTAAATGGATATATGGAATAAACAGTGGCTCTTGTCTCTAACAAAAGTATCTGAAAATATTTTTTCATTCTTATCTTTCTCACATTCCAATAAAGTTCATATTTTAACATCCGCCAAAAAGGGAAGGCGAAAAAAGGTACAGTGTATCTTAAAATGAACAGCCATAATTTTTGGTTTCTAGAACTCCTCTTCAAACAATCCAAAAAGACTACACAATTTTTTCTCTGAGACTTTAATGAATCTGTGATTATGCAAGTGATAAGAACAACTTATGATGATGGTTGGAATGTGAAAAAAACCACACTTATATTTGTGCAAATACTTTTCCTCCATGACAAAATGTTTTCATTTCATTTTGCTGTCAGCATTTTAAAAATGTGGTATGAAGGTGCATTTCATCTATAAGTTTGTTATTTCAAGTAAAATAGATCAAGTGTAAAACCTGAGTATTTTCTGGGATTTTTTTCTGTTTAAAGGTATGTGTTCAACTGACTGACCCAGGAATTAGAAGGAGGGGTATCAATACAATCCAAATAACAGTAGTGTAATTTTTTTTTTTTTGCCTAGAGAGTTTTCTGGAAATAATTTTCTTTATAGTAGCTAGCAGCAAGCCAGCTGGTGGTACACGAGGATTTGGAAGATGACAGCTGACCAAAGGGATATTCCACACCATATGAGACTGTGCTTAGCCAAAAAAGCTGGGGAAGGAGAAGGAGGAAAGGATGATCTGAGTTATGATACTCTCTTCCCAGATAACTCTTGCACATGACGAAGCCTGGGTTTCTTGCAAATGGCTTAACACCTATCTGCTGATGAGAAGTAATGAATGAATCCCTTACTGGGCTTTTCTTGTGCTCACAGTTCCAGCTTTACCTATTAAACTGTCTCTGTCTCATGAGACGTTCACTTTTACCCTTCTGATTCTCCTTCCTGTCTCACCTAGGCACAGTGAGCGCCTGCATGGAACTTGGCTGTCTACCTGGGTTAATCCAGAACAAGCAGGAAAGCAATTCTAAATATTGTCTCCAAACTTCTGACAGGCAGAGATTAAGAGGATAAGCATCCTATTTTTAACTTCAGGAAAAAAGGGTAAATACTACCATCAGATCATAAGACTGATTTTCTCTACAGCCTGAAAAGTGGGTGGATATTGGATTTGTGCATCCAAGTTCTATCTGAACCGTGAAAAGCATTTTCTATGTTATCTGTAAATACAAAACTGGGTAATAAAAGTCAGTGAAAACTCTCCCACATGTTACTGAGGTGCAACATATGCCTCCCTAAGTCTAAATCCTGGACTGTAAATATATTTAATTTTTTAAATATGTGCAGACATACATACAAATGAATACACAGCTTGACTGTACAGACAACATAAAAGTAAAAGATAAATACTAAAAATATAATTGTAGCAATGTAATGGCAAGGTACTGAAAATCTAAAGGCTCAATACTAAACATGTTGTCATGCATGGTGAATAGTTACCACATTGAGTCACACCATGTGAGAAACTTTGTGTTTGGTATAAACACAACTACAAAACAAACAGACTTGTATCTAACTTCCCAACTGAGTGCCTAAGCATTCTTATCCGTGTCATCAGAGTACCTGCACCATATACCTTAACAAAGCCTGCACTTGAACCCCAGACAGAAAATAGCTTGAAGGCAAACCTGAAATATTCATCCTTGTATTTTCTATTTATGTTATCACTTGCAGGAATAAATTCTAAGCTATGGCTTTAAAACAGTCAATAAAAGTATTTTAATTTAAGAAAATGCAGAAAACTTTCTATCTCTGCTGTCTTGAATACTTCCTTTTTCTAGATTTAGATGATGTGTTCAGAAGTCTTCCCTTCATGATTCCATTTCTTAGGTGCTTAACTGCCCTGATTCACTTAATGAGCATTTCTGAATATATTCTTGCATTGCACACTTGAAAGTCAATCTTGGTGACACTCACTGCCAACATATTTAACTCCCTTTGATGCTCTGATCTTCATTTACTGGAGCATGATCAAAGAGTTCTGGCCTCAGAAACACGGGAAGGAAAACTGAAAATAGCAGCCAAAATGCAACAAATAGCAACACAGGCTCATCCCTGATCAGGTCTTTCTAAGGTGCTCAGATGTGGAATTCATCAGTTTCACCTGATTCAGTCCAACTAAGCAGTGTGCTGGTTTTAAAAGGAAATGTACTCTTTGGCAGTTAATCTATAGTAGCTCAGCTCATGCACAGCCTCTCACAACAGACCCGGGAAAAGGCTCCCAGCACTGTGGAGGGTATTGGTATGTAATAAAACAAACTTGTTTTTATCAAAACCTATAAATGGACAATCTTCAACAAGAAAATTAAAATTGCATCCAGTTGTTCCTAACTGGGTTCTGGAAGAAGACAAAAGAAAATAATATATGACTCTGGTTCAGGCAACAGGGCAGCAATACAGTTGCCTCACCTCAGATGCCTTTCCATAAGGCAGCAGGTCTCAATACATATAGAACACATGGAGTTATGCAATGGCATTGGTTTCTAGCAGACAACCAGTGATTCTTGCTTACCACTCATCAGTGGAATATTTATTACACATTCTCAGATGGAACCTTTCATCCCAGGGAGAAAATTGAAGATAGAAGAGATGGAAAACATCAATTCTATTTCATGTAAAAAAAAAAAAAAGACTCAAAAAAGCTTATAAAATTTTACTGCTGCCTGTCAGATAAAACACTGAAATGATCCAGCACATCCTATCTATTTGACTATCAACTTTAAAGATCTACCAGCTTGGATCTTGAGTGATTATATTGCTATGCTAACATCTAAGAGAAAGCATATATTGTTTTTGAACTGGAAAAGAATACCTACCGCATCAGAAAAATAGTTTTCAGTTTCAGGACACTGAACTGCAAGTTCTTTCTGTTTTGCTAAGTTATATGTTGAGATGGTAAAAACAGGTATTGAGTTTTCCCATATAAACATTCTTTCTCTGCCTTTGTTGATAAGAAGTCTTAAAAACCCAAAGCAACAATGACTCAAGTTTTTGTAAATTGAGGAGTTAGCATTATGTAGAGTTGATGTTGTTATCTAACTTAGAACAATCTATGGCACAGAAGCTAAGCAGGTAAGCACCTTCTCACAAAATGGGACCCTCCACACAGAACAAGTAATATATAACAGAATAGACAGGCCTAGACAAGGAGCACCAAAGAAGCATCCTGACTACTGTGACTAGTCCTCTTTTCTAACCTGTATTTAAACTACATTCCTAGATGCACCCAGGAAAAGACCTGAACCAAAGATAATATAGAGCATTTTTATTTACTAGTTTATTGAGCTGAATCATTGGCAAATTGATTCAAAGTTCTTAGTAACTAATGAATTATAAACAGCCAAAAATTGCAGTTCAGTGGAGAATAAATAACACCAGTTTCTCAGAACCAGTATGAATGTATGAATGGATGGCCCTTACAGCCTGTCATGGTAAACAGTAATCTGCTGCCATAATCCCAGTGGTGCCAGGACTATAACCATACATATAGTTTATAGAACAAACAAATGGAAAAATATGTATAAAATAATATAGTTATACATAAATAGGTATTTATACCTATATTTGTATAAATTTAGTTTTATACATCTTCAATTATATATAACAATATACAGGATTGTTCTGTACAAAATTCTCACGTTGATGCTTGTGTGAAAAAAACCAAACACTCAGTAGCCATGTATTTTTTTATAACCTTGTCACAGTAAAACCCAATAACAGAAGAGTATATTGGTAATTATGATTTACCACCTTCTACACAAAACCACATTTTTTTATTTAATTGCAACAGAAGTATATCTATATGGTCTCTATGGAATTTCAACATGCTGTTAATTAATTTGGTTATTAACAGTGATGTGCATTGAGTAGAGCTCATGACACTAAATTTGAACAGTTTTGAAAGACAGCCTTGCAAAATGCTACATTTTAACCTTAAAATGTAATTACTTACAAACTATGTACTTCACTTATGAATGACTGCTGGGGTCTTTCTTAAAGGTTCTTTCTTAAAGGTTCTTTAGTGCTTTTTCTATGCCTATTATATCCTTTTCCACAGAACAGATTCTTAACATATTATTTTCATGTTCACAGTGCTACTGGTAAAACCTGCTGAGATGCTATGAAGATGCCAGCTACCTGTCATACATGCTTAAAATAATTGGTATCACAGGAAAAGTAACACAAGAAGAAGCATCATTAAAGAACAGGTCTCTCTGTGATATAATGAAAACATATGTTGAAAATATGTGCAATAATTAGAGCACTGTGCATCCATCTTCGTATCAAAACTGGCACAGCTGAAATTATTTCTAAGTATGAAGTTCATGCTACAATACTGGCTCTTCTGAACAAAATACCTCTTTCTTCTATTATATATTCACCCACACCATGCAAATTTTTCACATTATCCCACACAAAGTCCATTATCCAAACCAAACATGTAGACAGACTACATTTTTGCTATGAAATATCTACTGTTTTTTTAAATAGAAAATAAAGAGTAAAGCATGAAAAAAAGAGCATAAATGCAAAAGAATTTAAAAGCACAAAGGATATTTAATTGCTTAAATTACTGTGAACAAGTCCACAATAATTTGTACACTTTTATTAGCTTTTCAATGAAGCTCCATATAAGCATAAACCAAAAGTGTCTTTCAGTTTTTTACATGGATTTATTTCTTAAACACAAGAATGTTTTTTCTGTTTATATGGAATACAAATCTTTTTTGCTGCTGATACCAATATCTGGCAAGGTTGGACATGCAAAAGTCAATATATATTCTTGAAAAGTGAAAATAGAACTTCATATGAGAAGGCAATGTCGAGAATATAAAGACTGAATCTTTACATTTACTGTACTTAAATTTTTATCATGATAATTATTAAATGCAAAAATATATTTTCTGCCCTTCCCTTAATTGTGTTTCTATAGATCATGGTCAATATTCACATGAAGCTGAGAACAGCCAATGTGCGTAGAATGATATGATGAGCATATATGGCCACAGATTACTACTGAATGCTTAGCAGAATAAATTTTGGCAGTTTTGAGAGAATGTATTTGAAAGCCAGTTGTCAGAGAATTTTAGTACTTTAAATGTCTAAAATCACAAATTATTGTCAATTCAGTGACATCTGGCTTTTAAAGGAACTCTATTTCATCACCGATTAATGAAATAATTACTTTTTCAATAATTTTTGAGATTAAATTCTGGCTCAGCAAAAGAGTACTATTAGGAAGAGACAAGAAGCTGAAAATCATGTTTTGCAGTACCAGGATCCCTGCTATTAGACCCCCAATGCTGATCCCAGCCCAAGGATGCAACATTAGAGTGTTTTTTGTCCCCTCAATCCAGCTCCTGGCATCAGTGAAAGTGGTACATAGATTTCATCAGTTCCTGTGTTTAAACCAGACATATTAACACACAATAATTAATTCAGACTCTTAAGTGCTGTTTTAAAATGTCAGACTCTTCCATTTCAGATTCACAAGTTGCATCATTTTCCAATTATACTTTATCTATGTATTAATTGTATGATAGCTACTTAACTGTTTCTATTAAACTTATAAATTGTAATGAATGACAAATTTCTTTCAAATAATTTAGTTTGGATTATGTCATATATTTCTACCAACTTTGCAAGTTATGCAGAAATATAATCACTGTCGGGTAGGTGATCAGGTTAGTATTAGGTAAATTGTAATTAGAGCAGAAAATTCACAAAGAACTGCTGTCATATTTTAGAAGTATCTTAAAAGGCTCAAATAAATAAAAATGAATAGAATACAGTAGAATGTAATTTATTCTTTTCAAAGATTTCTTGCTATGGATGTCAGAAAAGTAATATCCAAATCTAAGTTTTGAAATATACAAAGTCAAAGGAGACCTTTTTCACTAAACCTAAAGATAACCACCCTAGGCTAAACCTCTATGTGGTTTTGGATGCAATGTCCTTTGCACTTCTTTTTATTTTTAAAGTCTTTTTAGGAAGGTGTAAATCAGTGAAGATGAGAAGTGAGGACTAAGCCTTTAAAGGTTTTGATGGTCTGCTCTTCAACACCTATAACTGGATTTACTAAAAGAAACCAAGTGAGATATTTAAAAAGCTTATGCTGAACCACAAACATACGCCTCAAGCATACATTTCTAAAATCAAATTTTCTAATAGTACTTTGCAAGTATGTAAATATTGTCTCCAGATTATTTTGGAAGTTTTGAATAAAATATGTAAAATAGGGTAGGCCTTTAAATCCAATAAGTGCTTTGGGGGAAACTAATGCTTAAGGAAAATATGATTACTGATAGAAAACAGTGGAATATAACTGCTTTTGTCAACCTTGGACACTTAGTGACTAAATATTTTTTTAAAAAGTCAATATTACACCAACTGTGCACTTAACTATGGTGTTTCTTTGTTCACATGGAGAACACAAAAATCAATTAATTGTGGAGAGATACAATCTTTTCAGAATTCAATTCAGCCAATGAACTTATTTATTAATGCTATTGATTACACTGAACTAACTATGTAATACAAAGACCTGCCATATCAAAATGTAGCTCACAGTTTCCAGGTTAAAGATTTGATTTTCCTCTTTATCTTTCTTTTCTTAATCCTTGAGACCAACTCTAATAATATAAATTGGAATTCTGTGAAGAGATCTATGCCAGTAATATTTCTATAAGTCTGCAGAAAATTGCTTGATATTGCCTTTTACTTTCATACTTAAATATTTATACACAGCAACCCCTTTTCTAAGATCTGAGACAAGATGGACACAAAATATAATTGCAATTAGAGATATGCTGAGTTTCCAGAAAAAATATGTCTGGAGACTAAGTCATGAAGAATACCTGCTGCTTCCGAGGTAGTGTAGGCACTTAACTCACCTGCATGCTGTGCATCTAGTTACTGTTTGTATTTCACAGGAGAGATCTATTACCCATATCAATAGTGGGCTACCAATTATAACCAGAACTTATTACTTCAACTATCATAATATATTAGGTTGCAAGTGGCAGATCATGAAGATGATCTACAATAATTAGAGCAAACTGACAGCAAGTTATATGTGTGATTCATCAGAAAACCACATTACCTGCTAAAAAATCAGCACTCACTGCCACATTAGGCAGGCTGGAGTCGTCACCTTCCTCCTGCAGTTTGCAGTGACAGAACACCGAAGACCAACTTTCATTGTTTACACAAAAGTACTAATACTTCTGCTTATGAATTGTGATTTTTACTGCCCGAATTTCTATTCTCCTAATGGCATATATACCTTGTGTACATCTCTAGGGCAAATCACATTATCATGAGTAAAATACCAATAGAAAAGAAGCTGAAAATATAGTGCTAATTTCAGTGCAAAATTTCATCTATTCTGAAAAACTTCTCACAGACTATATCTAATTTATATCTTTTTACTGGTCTGAAATGGTTTAAAAAATTCATGTTTCCTGTAAGACAAAGCAAGGTCTGATTAATCTTTTTCAATACAGACTTAATTAATACAGGCAAGAATGAACATGTTCAGCTGGAATGTGGGAAAATAACTATGTTTCAAAGGATTTTTAGATAAGATTTCTTGTTATGTGTACATGCAGCATTAGAAACCTAATACAGGTGTCTGTGCACTGAGGTATACAGAAAATACATTGGCAACAAAGAAATTACAGTCAGTGAGGCAATTCTCTACCAAATTAAAGTCTTTCACCATTACTGAATGAATGGCGGTGTATACAGGCAAGTGCTGTCAGAAGATCTTATAACACCATATATTTTTAATAGATATTATAATATATTTTATATATATTTTATCTTCCTACTGATAATATAGAGATTTCTATAAATAAAGGTAGATAATTTTATATATTTCCTGATCTTTGTATTTTAGTCTTACCAAAAACAAGGGTAAGAAGAGTATTTGAAGAAATAGAGCTTGATTTCTGAATGAATCTTTAATGTGCACTTGGATTTGGGGCACCTTTAAAAGACAACAATTATTATGCCATGGCATAACTGGCATGGTATTTTATTTAATTTCTTCATGTTGAAAGATAACATATCTTTCATTATCAGTTTGATTCTCCATTGACATGAATGAATTTTTTTCTGCTAATCTGAACAAACTGCTTAGACATAACTATATAATAGTATGTAGGACTAAAAAAGAAAATGTTCTGAGAATAAAAGAGAAAATATCCTGAAAGAGAAAATGTCCTGAAAATGTTACAACTCTACTAAATTTAAAACCAGCACAAAACCCCCAGAAAACCAACACTTCCTCACATCACTTGCAGTCTGAAAATTCACATTTACGAAACAGGTGACACTAGAAAGTAGAGTGAATAAAAACTGAAGGATCAAAATGAAGACAATTCAGTTTTAGTGCTCGATGTTTATTTTGTAGGCAAGTTTTTGTTCAGCTATATGGCAATATGGAAAAAATATCTAACTGTCCAGGTCCCAAGTATATTCCATATAATTATGGAACTGTTTGGGTTGGAAGGGATCTCAAAGAATCTAATTCTGACCTCCTGCCATGGGCAGGGATACCATGCACTAGATCAGGTTGCTCAGGACACCATCCAACCCAGTCTTGATCACACCCTTCCTTACCATGATGATTTTTAAAGATATTTTCTTTTCCTTTCAGAAAGAAAAAAAAAAAATTAAAGATCACTTATTTCAATTGCATAGTGTGGCAGTATCAGGGTGGCAATTCTACATCACTGCAATTTACCATTTCTCACCTCAAAATTCCTAATTAAGGGTACTTTAAAAGGTCCATCATTACTGTACTGTGACCCCCTTAATAAAAGGGGTATCAGGGATTTCTCTAGGAACACATAATTCAAGAGTCCTCTCTGATAACCTGTTTCATCAGGGACAGCTATTTGTTTGAAACAGATGTGAATGGTACACAGAAGAATAAGTGAAATGCTGTCAATAAATAGAACACAGTCCATGTGGGAATAAATACCCCTTTTATACATTCAAAACAGTGTATTGTAAATTCCGCTTTAAAAAAAGGATACAAGACTGATTGTGACTACTTCTCTGAAAATACCAGCTTGCAACCCCAGTCAAAAAAGCAGAATTAGAACACTGGAAATTACTAGGGGCAAAAAAACCAACACAACCATAAAACAGAGCAGAAAACTTTTTTTTTAATGCAATAAATCTACACACTTTATCTTCATGTTCAAGACTGAATTTCTGATTGCTCTATCTCAAAAAAAAAACCCAAAACAAACAATCAAAAAAAACCCCATAAGATCTAGGAAAGAGGCAAAAAAAACCAAACAAAAAAAGCAGGAAGAATAGACAGAGACTTTGAAGTCATTCCACATAAAAAGATGGTAGAACGGACCAGAGTTTATCAGCTTGAAAAAGCGATAACTAAAGAAGCATTTGATAAATGCCTATATAACAACATAAAAGGAGTCTTCATTAATATGGTATTGGAATATGAATCTTTCAATTCTAACACTACAAGAGAGGTTCTCACAAACACAATGATTTCCAAAGAAAAAACATAATTAAATTGTGCAAGTCACCATCACAAGACGACACACTGCAAAAGCCTGAATAATAATTCAAAAGATCTAGTGGACTCATTAATAGGTATTGAGCACAACCTGAGTCTGACCTCTGATGTAACAAAGTTCCAAGCCACTGCCTGGGAGGGAACACAGGAATACACAGGGAGGAAGAGCCTGGATATGCTTCTTGTACTCTTTCTTTAGAAGTCTCTTACTTGTTCTACCCAATGTGTTTGTATTTCATGCATCAAAAGCTAGACTAACCTGCCCCTCTGTTTAATAAAATACCTGTTTTCTTTCTCAAAATAGGAGATACAGTAGCCCTCATTCATCACCATTAGTAAACTGACAGGATGCCACATTAACAGAGCTTACTGTAATAGAGGTTGGATAGGTAAGGGATTGTCTGAAGGCAAGACAGCTGAAAAGTGGTGAAAGCCAGACATGGATGAGTTTCTCAGAGCCTGATTTTTCAGTTATATAATTTAATATTTTCATTAGTGGTCTTGCTAGGAAAAATAGTAGGAGCATGCTGATGACATTTATGGATGATATAATGCAAGCAGAGGTGCTCCAATACAGAAGATGACTGTCAGATCATACAGGAAAGAGCTGATGACCTTGAAGACTGATGTAATAGAAATGGGATGAAGTTTACCAATAAGGATTACATATAAATAATAATTCTGCTAGGAACAAGAAGCTTAACATCTGGAAAAAGCTGAGGAGAATCAATTACAACAGTTTATTTCAAGACAACCATACACCTTGATGTAACACAGTAAAAGCTAATAAAACAATAAAAGCTAATAAGTTCTCAATCTCTTTGACTTGCTTTTAGTTCTCTGTTTTATCCTGAAATTTCCATAGTTTGATGTATTCAGATTTTATAATTTTAAATTGCAAAGTAACCACCTCCAATGTCATCAACAACCCAGTAACTCTTTGCTCATATAATCAGCATATAAATCTCAGAAATATATCTTCAGTTGTAACAGACTTCCATCCCTGAAAAAAGTATTTTTTCAATACTGAAAAGCTAAAGACAAGGCAGATCTTATGAATGTATAAAAAAATCTTTTAGATCTTTTAGAGACAAATCTGAATGTCATATAGGAAATAATTTACCATCTGGAATACTTATGGCTCCTTATGCCATTTGCCTTGGAATGCTTTTGCTTTCATGAGGAAATCCCAAGACTTATTTTCTAACACTAATTTATTTTCCAATGTCATCACTTTCAATTGTTATTTCCATTATGACAAGTGATTTTATTCAATAAATATTAGATGCAGAAGTCTAAATTAATTACAAATCACACCACTGAGAGGCAGATGACATAAAATTGGTATGTCATTTGCCTGTCATTTAAAATTGTGAAAGTTCCCGTAAAACTTTTTGTAAGAACTAGGGAGAACTCAGGTGCTATTCTCAAGAAATGTGATTTATTTCATGAAATTGGCTGTACATACTTGCTCTGTTCTTAAATTCTTACTACTACAGATAGTGGCTTTGGAAAGATATTTCTGCAAAATTAGACACCAAATTCAGCATAGCAAAACTGAACTGTCTGAACTGTCAGTCCTACATATACAGTTTTTTGGGTTATTTTATTAATTTATTTTTCTTCTTATCCATTGTTAAAAAATAGACATATTGAAAAATACCTTCTAAGCAGAATTTCAAAAGTGCACATATTATAGAGCTTAATATCAGATTTTTTTATAGTGTAATGAAAACATATTTACACACACAGACACTCATGCACAGTATATAGGATGGTTTTTGCCTGACTTATTCTAACTTAAAAGTTTTTTCACCTTCAGTTTGACAATGTTTCAACTTCAATTTTCATTTGAAAGGACTTCAGCATTGAAAATTACCAGCTGACATTCTGCTGATTTTTGTTATTAAAAGTATGAAATGTGTCTCTGATTCAACATTTATGTTTTGTTATGTTGGTCGACAAGTTATTGAGTATTCTCAATATAATTAAAATTTTTTTGCCTTCAAGAAAGAGACAAATTTTCCTAGCAAAGTTCAACTTGGGAGGGCAATGTAAAAAATACCTTATGAAAAATGACATGTGGGATAGGTTTGTAATTCAGTAGTCTGAAACCTAATTAACTTATTTCCTGTAGCAGAAAGTATAGACTCAATGAAAGAAAATACTCTGGCTGAATTATGAATAATTATGTTAACATGATATAATACAAAACTACCAATACACTACCATAATAGGGACAAAAAAAAAAAAATCCCGTCCTCTTTTAGATTTGCTTCATAAAAATACTTTAAGTACCCAGAATTCTTTACAATCACTTTGAATAAAATTTAATTCCATGAATATAAAATATTTTTTGACCTAATATATAGACTTGATATAGTGATGCATAACTGACAAACTACTCTAAAAATAGGTAGCATTTTATGGCATTCTTCAAGTAAATACTTAAGAATGAGAAGTAAGATCAAGTTATTTTAATAACATCCAAAGTGAAGTTGAAGTTTCTTGCTTTCAATTGAATCCTCTGAATCAGGGATTTATTCTTCAGTGTTTACTATTTTTTCATCAATAAATTCCATGCTTTTCTGAGGAATTGCTATCAAAAGCCAAGTTTTAATTTATGAAGAAGCCCAGACACCTTTAAACTCTCCATATTTGTACAACTTTAACTTAATGCAAGGATATTTCCACTGTCATAAATTCGTATGCAATCTTACTCTGTGCAGTCTTTATAGTTTATTGATTCTTAGACTGTGTGAAGATGCTGGTTTAAAATTGAACTATCCATCCAGTAACATAAATTAGACATCAAGTTGTCTTTTGTATATTGCAAAATAGTCACATTGAATCTTAAATGTATTTGGAAAATCAAGGAGCAAATGACAGTCTAATCTGCTAAAACCACATGAATGGTTTGGTTTATCACATTCTGTGTAAGAAAATTTACAGAATAGAAGAACAAACCCTCAGGAATGCTGTCAAAACACTGGACATAGGTTTGCAAACTTTATCAGATCAATAACGAATATTTCTGAAGGCAGCAGAGTGAGAAAGAATCTCTGTTAAACTTCACACATGTTTACTTCACACAGACTGCAGGTAGCTCAGCAATAACAGACCAGAAACTCAACTGAACAGCCAATAGAGTGATTTATATATCTCCTGGGGTAATTCCAAAGACCTAGATGAGGAGCTTCCCTCCTGCTATCAATTACACAGGTTCTCCCAATTACATCAGGAGGTGGAAGCAGTTAACTTTGTATTTAAATTAGAAGGCTGAACCTAGATCTTAAAGCGAGACAACTACCTGTGGATGATACCCTTGTATTTTGTTCTTAATATTGCTCGAAGACTCCAGCATTATTTCATGGATATTCTATTGATGTAAGAGATACAAATAACGGTTCTAGGAAGTAATTAATTTGTTATGTCCAGATCAAACTTCCTTTTTGCAGCACAGCTTAAGAAGTCATTCTTTTTTAATTATCAGCTAATCAGCCAAAGTACAAGTGCCTTACATTTCTAAAAAAAATACTCAACATTTTATCATTCAGTATGTCAGCATCTGATAAACGAAGAGAGAAAATATGAACAGGGAAAATCTAAGGTCAGGATTCCAGGTAATCTTAAAGAAATTCAATGAATAAATTTTAACATCTCTAGTCAGGAGGAGGAAATAAAAAGAGCCAACCAATATTCCCCCTTCCCCCTCCCCAATAAAATCTTATCAACATGCCTATTAAGACAATGAGAAAAAAACTAATTAAAGTAAATTAGCTTAATGTGTACAGGCTGGATAAAGACAGATCACTTTTAAAAATCCAAGAAGATAATGGTACCCATTTGGGATATGTTTTTGGCATTTTTCATATAAATTGGACAGTTTTAGAGGATAAATATTGTTAGCGAAGTCCTTACAGGCAATTATGTCTTTACAGTGCTGGTGGCTGACATCATAAAAGTATAATTTTAATTGCTATTAATTGTGTTAAGTCTACTTTTATTGAATACTTAATGCCATCTCTGACAGTTGTTGTAATTTATGTACTTTAATGAAACTTCTTAGTAGAAGTTTGGACTTCGAGGGTCATTTCCACTATGTTCAAAATAAGGCATTTTATCAGCTAGGGAACTACAGGTTATTAGGACACTCATTTTTTGCCTTCTCAAAATTAGTTCATTTTCATTAGCCTTATAAGGGTGACCAGAAAACCATTTCTGTCTCATGTTTCAAACGTATCAGAGTTTTCTAAATATTATTATAAGAAGCTGTTATGGCACAGTTTTCCCATATGAAGCAACCTCTATGTTTTATAAGGAAATTGAATTAAGAGAAGCTGATGAATGGCTAAATGACAGCAATTCACATTAATATTTTTCCAATTGGGAATACAAACTGGGTAAAATAAAACTTTGAAATCTCTTTGGTCTTCAACTAAAAAACCACCCATGACTTTAGCTGAATAGGGTTGTCTTTTGGAAGAGTTTGACCCAAAGATTTTGGAGCAGATAAAATGCTAAATGATGAAGATTAACCAAAGAAATATTTAACAACATAATATTGTGCAATGCAGAGAAAAAAATTTATTTACTTTACATTTATGTGGTAAAATTGACGTTGCTCTACTGCCAACAGCTGTAGGTCTTCACTGCTCCTGTGATTAGCATTATTAAATTATGAGAAATTAATTTATCACTATCAGTGCTAGTTTCAATATTTGTGGATTAGTAATTGGCCCAGGAGCACTAATGAGACAATATATCTATTGTAGCTCTTCTGTCTGTTAATATGCCTATTTCAATTAGAGCATCATTATATACAAAATAAATTATTGAATTGGGTAGGAATGTATCTCAAAGAATTTCCAGACTCTTTGGAAATCTTAGCCTCTTGTCAGCAATGTGCAAGGCTTACTTAAGAGACCAGACTACAAAACAGCAAAAAAGGGGAAAATTAGATAAAATATACCTCTACTTTTTTTTTTTTTCCTCAGCTATCAGAGGACATTACAATTAAGGTGATACTCCCTAATGAAACTTGTAGCAGAGGGTTTTAAGTAAATGTGGACTGAGATTTTTGTGTACTAATTCCAAAGAGATAGCGTAGACAAATAAAGCTACTGGCTATTTACCACCACATTCACCTGCGTATCACTGAATTAGGTCAAGAAGTCTTACAATTAGGTTTTTGCAGTGAGGTAACTGTCTTTTAATTTGGTCCTTATTGCAAAATTATCTGAAATTCTTACAGTTAATTTTTAGACATCTAAGGAACGGACATCTGTTGCCTTGGTTAAAAAAGGCACCACCAAGATACAATAAACCAGAAAAAGTTAGAACATTGGAAAGGAAAAAATATCTAAAAGTTGAGATGTTTTTATCTGAAAACCAGATGAATTTTTTTTTTTTTAATTAAAAATTGAAAAACATTTTAAAGCTCATTGAAACAGATAACAGGTAAATTGAAGGCAATACTTTGTAGATGTAACAAATGTTCTACATTTTTCCTGACCCATGGGTCATTGCTTTATAGATGAATCTTACTACAAAGTACATATACCTGAGAGCTGTAATGAAATTTACAGCAGAGTGGGCTCTAAGATTTGCCTGAAACCAGATTGTTTGATAATGTAAAAAACCTAGTTCTAGGAATACTCAATTTTAACGTGACTCAACAAAATAGGGTTATTTCTGTTTTCAGCAAGAAGTTTTATTTCAGAGTTATTTAATGCTTGTATGTTGTATTTGCACTCAAAGTGTCTAATTCCAAATTCATCTAGGACACCAGTTAGTTTTACTTTTTAATCCATATCCAAACATATTTTTACCTGAGGACAGATACCCGCAGATCACCACAAATTTCCGATTCCTGAACTGCTTCTTAGTATTAGTTATGGCAGCTATCTTCATAGTAGTAAAATGAACATTAATGTAGGATAAGATGATGTTTTTGCAAAACATAAGGAACAGATACTTAATAACAGATTTTAATTTGCTTCAAACATTCTCATGTTATATTGGGATCCCTCCCCGTACCAGCCACCAATTGTTGGCATTGGTGCTTGGCACCAATCAACGGTGGATGGGAACTGACTGTCACTGTAAATTTATTATCATACTGTAAAACTTTCATACCTTCTCTCTGTGAGTTCTCATGGCCAGTTTCTCACAACACTGACTCCTTTTCTTTCTTCCACATGCCTGGCTGGCTGACTTCTCCCTGTCCCTAGCTCAACCACCTGACCCCTACCCCTCACAACAGCACAACCAACACACTCCACCTCTTGGCCAGCTAACCCACTCTTTTATAACACCATCCTTATTGGACCATCCTTATTGGACACAGCTGTGACCTATTAAAGGCAAGACTGCTCCTACTCTTTAGTAATTAGTACAGCTGCAACTCCTCTTGTCTTCAGCACTGTCTCTATTCTCTCACAATCCGTCCTCATACCATGCTATTTGAGTAGAAATTTGATTTGAACAAAATCTTATTTCCCCAAAAAACATTAACCAAATAAGCTAGAAATGGAGCTGACTCTTATTAAGCCTCCCCTCTTTTTCCCTTCCCCCAGGAACATTTCCATAATTTTGTCTCTTCTCTATTTCTTTTCCAGCATCTACTATATTTTCCTTTCTTTTCTCCCCTTAAACTCTCTCAGCAATGCACCTATTAGCATATATTCCATTTAAGAGCTGCACATTTATTTACTTTTTGTCAAGTGTTTTTGTGAACCATCACCTTTTCTATCAAGCAGTCTTCCAAATAAGAGCCTATTAGGTAACAATTATTGTACGTAAATGTTTATCTGAGTAATTATTTTTATATTATACGTTGTGGAAACTACAGTATTTTCCTGTAACTTATTAGAATTGAAGTCTCTATTGATTCCAAAAATTTGTATACAACTTCTGTTGTTTGCACTTACATCATGTGACTGGTCCAAATGATAGAATTAAAAAAAATTCTAAAAAATTGATTTAGTGCGTTATGAGAGGCAGAAAATGAGACATGAAAAGATCTGTGTTAATCAGCATCAAATTTTTGTCTTGGAAAATACAAATCCAAGGACTAACAGTACAAAGTTGCTCCTATTGCACACACTCTGGAAACCACTTTTCCATTTTAAGCTATTTGAGATTCTAATTTTTATCTTTGAGTTTCTATGTGGAACAAATGTGGGCAGAATTATGAGAATGAAACAAGATGCCTGTGAAGATGACAGATGAATTTCCTTTTGCAGTCTAAATATATTAATTAGGTTTTGATCGACTATCTGGTTCACTTTCTCTTCTCATATCTATCCACAGAAAATATTCTCACCAAAACTAATATATGCTATCTCCAGCATTTAAAAAGGTCTCATAATAGGATTTATGTTAACAGAAAGGACAAAACTAAGAGGAGGAAGAAAAAAATACAGGCAATAGCCTTCCAATCCAGTTTTTGAAATAGGTATTTAAAATAAACTATTGCCAATCTGTAACATTTATTCTATTTAACTTCTTTCTGGGAATATTCCATCTTTTATTACAAAGGATTGGAGGGAGATAAATCCAAATTTTGACCTCCTGATTCAATTAACCTCTCAATTATATTGCTAATTTAAGAATAACTTGACTGAATCAAATGGAATGACATTAAAATAGACGTAATTGGAAGGAGAATCAAATACTGTATTTGTTATCTTCCACAGTAAAAGCCAATAAATTCATGTCAAGGTCGCAAATATTGCTGCTGGAAATCATAAAAGTGAATGATCTTCCTCAGTCATGAGGTTTTGTGTATTTGATAGTCTCTGTTGGGAAAAAAAATCAGGTAGACAATCAAGTAACCTTTACATACAAGAGAAGACAGGACAAGGGCTAAGGAGATCATGAGGGAAAAACTTCCTCTAAGTGACTTGACATAATGGGAATAGCACCAGGGAACTGGTGGAAAATCAAAACAGAGTTCAGAAAAGTGAGAAAGGATTATATGGAGCCCAAGACACTTAGTGAGGATGACAGAAACATGAAGGGGATGAGAGTGAGGGGAGGTAGACTGGCCACAAGTACTATTTTAATGGCAGTAAAAATGTACCAGTGATAAAACATAAAAGATGACAGAAAAGGAATTAATAAAAATATGTGGGTCTGTTGATCGTAAAGGTTGGTCTGAAACACAGGAAACAGGAAAGAGGAGCCTCAGGAATGACTAAGTCTGTTTCTGAGGTGCCTTACAGCAGTGGCAAACGATTCCATTCTTAGCACACTTCACTGAGTTTTTGATTTCTAGGATATACACGGTGAGACAGTGGAATGCAGAGAAAAGTTCCTTATATAGAGATATTCAGTGCAATACAGCTATGTCTTTATTTTTCTGATGGAGAAGGAAATAGAGCAGATTTTCAGGAAGGTATCTTGATCCCAGGGGATGGTGATCGATAGACAAGGAGAGGTATGTTGGAAACAAACCACCTAAAACCACTCAAATGTCTAACTTAAAGTATAATTGCTCCCTTTATACCCTACTCTCCCCCTCTTTTTTTTTTTTATTTAATCAATTGCCAAAAAAGGTTTGACTTGTATTTGAACTGAGATTGCTACATTAACGTACTGGTGCTCCTTTGCAGCTAGACCAGTCACAGCTGCATGGTGCAAAATGAGGTCCCAGTTCCTTCCCTGTGCCCTCCACCCACCTCCCAGGTCCCAGACCTGTGGGGCTCCCAGGTTTACCTGCACATGAACACAAGCTGTTAATAACAACACCTGGGACCTGCTGCAGACTCTGCTTGTGGTGCAGTGAGAGGGACAGACAGGGAGCCGTGCTGCTGGCTCCCCCTTATTGACAGCTCTGGGGTGGTAGATTATATCGCCAGTGTGAAGGGCATATGAGTCACTGAGAAAAATCCTAAGGTGTGCTGATCAGCAGTCTGTCATTAAGTAAGCCCAAATCTAGATAATCCTGAAAAGAGCCGATTTTACCTTATTTTTAACTAAACTGTCACTAGGTTACTCAGTCTCCACATGACAAAACAATCAAAGAAGACATTATTCAATATTGGGCAGTAAAAACAAAAATTAGAAGAAACTCTAAAACCCATTGTGTTTCCTCATTCTTCTTTAAAATCTCTAGAAAGCAGAAAAATCTCAGCTTTGTTCTTTGTCCATTTTTGAAAAGCCTGTCAAAGAATAGAGCTGAATCTTCAAAAAATATTAAGATAAACATTCATAATAATGGTAACAAGAGCATACTGTTATGTATCTTCTGTGAAGCATAAAAGTTTAGTACATTATTTAAATGCTTGTTTATTGCTTTAGAGATATAATTTCTTGATTTTGCAATATTCAAAGCATTCAAATTGTTATAATTTTTTATTTGTAAAGTTTTTCTCCCATAATCTTTTTATTTTCAAGGCTTGTAAATGCAACCACTAGTTGCCATATTTACATGGCAAATTGCTGCTAACAGAGGGATTACTAAGAAGAGAAAAAGAGGCAGTGTTGTGCTTCTAGGACTGACACCTATAACTGAGGCTGTCCACAGGGTAGAAATGTGCCTTCCAAAGTGCCTAAACTGCCAGAGAGGCTTGGAGCAGAATGAGAAGGGTCACATGCCAAAGGACAAAACCCCCAGCTGGTGCCTGTTACTTGGAAGCCCTGATCCCAGCGCGGCAGTTCTGTTTCTCCCACGTTTGGCAGCTGCTGGGGACTGCCCCACCCTGCTCATATTCAGAAACCTGATAGATACACAGCTGTTGCCATCAAAAGTAACATTCATGGTGGGCTAGGTGCCAGCATAAGGACTGTGGCATTACTAAAGACCTGCTGAAACCTTCAAAGGCTTGCACAGCACTTAAGACCTTGTAGCATTTGGCTGAGACAGGCTAAGAGTGCAGAACTGGAACCAAATTATTTCTTCTAAAACTAGCGAATGTCAGCAAGGAAAGCTTGTAAGATGGTTCTATTTAATCAAATTTACATATTTTAGCATAAACAATTGCTTTTACTTCTATTGATAACAAAAGACCTTTCAAAGTTTTCATTTCAGTGTCATAAATACACAATACAGTGTCAGTGAACTTGTTTGATTTCTGAATTGTTAGCAGACAACAATAGAGTATTTGGAAGTTCACCTATTTTCTATCCAAAATGGAACAATCCATAAGACCTTAGCTGTGTATATACATGAAGACAGAACAGTTGGAAAACAGTGGGGTAGAAAAAAAATCTATATCCCCATCTTGAAGTGTTAATTTATATACTGTATAAAGGCTACTAAGTCAGCCTTTTATGCTATAATTATTACCAGAAAATCTGGTGGAAGTCAAGTAGCGTGCTTTGCTAACAGGTAACCATACAGAACAGCTGTGTCCTGCCAGCAAATTTTTTAACATCTTACACAGTGTGTGTTTCAGTTTTCTGACTTGCTATGTGGGAGCAGCAGTGCCAATGCACCCTCAATAAAGGGTTTGCTGAGTACATATAGAAAGCCATCTGCAGACTGAGTACCGGCGGCTGCCCGGTCAGTAATGGATACGTGGCTCTTCAAGACTCCCATGGTCCATGAAATGAAAATTCCATTCAGAATACTGTTACAAGGATAGGGTTAATACTGATAAATGTCAGTCAGAGGGCAGCCTGCTGTCTAGGGCAGACGAAATTCTGTTTTGACATTGCAGCAAGGTGTAAGAGTGGAATTATGCTGAACTATTCAGGCAATTCCAATAAACTGCATGAAAGACAAAGGATATTTAGTGTGTTTTTAAATGAGATCTGGCAGTTAAGAACTTAAGTGCTATTGTTTTCCAGGAGTTTTTTCATATGATGCTATTATCCTAGTCCTAGTTACTATGACCTATCATTTCAGTTTTATGATATATATTTTATTCATTAAAAACATTGGCTACACTGAAAAACAAAATGTGGAGGAATTTACATTTCTTCTTTTCCTCATATTTCTTTCCTCTGTGTTATAAATTTGCCTATTTTTTGATTTATTATGTTCTCATAAATCAATACATTTGTGCAGTAATAAAAATAACTTACTATAATGGTAACAAGTCCAAAGGACTCCTGAATATGAGTGGCATTGTATTTAATTCAGATCTATGTTCCATTCCCCAACTAATGGCACACTGTGGGTTATAAAGTGATTAAAATTGTCGTCAAACTGGCCTCCTGGAAAGAGGGAGCCCAACTTCTTTTCCCGCAGTTAGTAGATCTGCAGGATCTATTTTTGCTTTTTAGAGTTAGTGTAGAAATAGTAAGCCAGGAAATGATGGAAAAATGTTGGGTTTTTTTCCTCCAACACCTCTAAACAACAAAAGAAGTAAACAACAAAAACAAAGGAGGAGTCAGTATTGCAGTTTTTTGAAGGTTAATGGAAATACAAAGAGATTTGCCTACAACTACACAGGAAAACATTAGAAGAGGTAGGAGTATAACTGATCTTTTGAGTCAAGTCTCTAGTGTCTTTATTACTGTATTTCTAGCTTCGGTTCCTTAAGGGTCATTGGATTTCTTTCTTATTTTTTAAAATTTATGTTTACTCTTTTCAGTATTGCTGAAATTTCTCTTTATAATATTCCTGAGAGATATGCAGACAATACATAGTACTATTTTTTTGAACTTCAGCACTTTTATGCCACTTCACAAAAATCATATTTCTTTGATAATGAAGGCAAATTACTAGGAATACTGGACTGATCTATTAATTGAAGATTCAAAAAAAGAAGATGAAGTTGATTACTCTTTGTCATAGCTTTTTCTAAGGCTAAAAATAAGTCAAAATAAATGACAGTTTGGAATCACACTGCAGTTGATTCTCAGTTTGCTATGCTGGTGCATAAAAGAACTGCCATACAGCAATGCCTGTTAATTCTAGATAGTGTTAAAGTGCATCAGAAAGCTCTAAAACTCCAGAGACACTTTTCAGAGAAACTAGGCAAGCTGTGGCGAAAGGGAAAGGGAAAAGTCTGTTATGGCTTTTACTGTTCTAAAAGAAATATCTAAACATCTGTGGTCAATTAGAGGAAAAAACTGTTTCTGAGAGAAGCAATACACATGGGTCCTGCAATACAGCCTGCTGTACATCTTTGGGTTCTGTGTGTTGACATATCAGTGTATATTGAGCGTAACAAGCAACACAAAGATAAGACCTGCAATGGCCCATTGTATGTTTACATTTCAGCACCACAGTTCCTCTCTTTTCTCCCTGCAAATCTGGATCAGGATATAACTTTAACCCATCAAATTTCATTTCATCCACCTGTAATGCCACCTTTTTCTCTGCAGAAAAATATTATGTACACACTCAACAGTCAGGGTAAAAAGAAAAGAAAAATCCTAAATAGCACCTTAAAACCTAAGCTCCCTAAGGCTTAACCTTGAATCTGATATATCTGTTTAACATCAAGCAGTTTTTAACACTATCCTTGGGACATGGGACCCTCCTTCCATTCACAGCTTTCTCCATGACTCATGAAATACCTTGGTATCTGCTCATATAACAAATCTTTTGAAGTTCAGATGTCTAAGCAACTCTTCTAATAACAGAAAAATAAATCTGTTAAAAGGACAGGTATTGTTTAGAGACTGTACAATTACACCTACCTGTTTTATGAACCTTTAGCAAAATAAATTCTGGGAAAAAAGGACATTTTATCTCCCCTTCCAATGAGGAACTGTGAATATTCTTAGGGAAATGGTGAACATTTTAGAAACAAAAACTGAATTAAATTTCTGCAATGGTTCTTTTAAATACAGTAAAATTTAACACTGGGGTTTTTTACTAAATAGGTCTCTGCTGCTCCCCTGCTCTTGAGTCATGCTTCAAGAAAACCTGCAAAAATGGGCTGAGCTACATTATTTTCCTAACTTTTTGCCTATACTTCTATTTGCCACATTCAAATGAGGCAGCACTCGTGTAAGAACAGGAATAATCACAAGTGAAAGTATCCTGGAATTCAACTTAGGCACAATCTGGTCTAGATTCAGTTTCAGCTTTTGATAAATTTCCTTGTGACTGCTCCTAAATATTAACACCTAGACATTTCAGGACATCAATTATAAGTGACACATGAGCAGGTCTGTGGAACACAATCATTCCATTCTTATAGCCTTGTTAGCTTAACATTGTTCCCAGGGAAGTATGTGCTGAAGAAAAGATGTGCCATGCATATGTACTCTGCAAGGGTTCCTGACTTCCAGCAGTGCTCCATATTCCCTTTGCTTGCTGTAACTTCTCTAAATGTACTACTATATTTAGGATAACACCCATCACTGCAGAACCTGAACACATCAAAGCACTGCTGCATAGAAGTTAAGACTCCAAGATTACTTAGGACATGGAATCACTCCTGGCCCTCGTGTCACTCAGGAGTACACACTGGACGATGGAAGTGAGAGAATAAATGTGTACTTTATATACATTATATACTTTATACCTAATATATACTTATATATTGTATACCTTAATTTTAATGCTTTCCTGCTGAATGTTCTTCTTGTATCCATGTTTATTCCATGACCTATAGCTAATGCTTGTTTTCTAGCTGAAAGCCAGCTAAGCCTCTGCTGGTACTTGTCATATGTTGACAGCATTCAACAGTGCATACAGTATCCGAACAAATTCATGGAAATAAGGGGGGTAATATACATCTGCCTTCATAGTTCCATCTCAGATTCTCTGTCTAGATTTCAGTGGTAAAAAAACTTGGAGAAAAGAGACGGAATGAAATTGTTCTTCAGAGACACATTAGTGACAAAAGAGAAAGCACCAACAAGCAATTTCCTCAGACTGAAATAGGTGTCACAGAATGTTACAGAGTCATCATGTCCAAAACAAGCAGATGAAGGGATAAGACTCAGAACTAAATGTAAACCATGGTTGACTTGCTGAAGAAATAGGGATAGCAAAATCAGCCGCCAAACTTCACTGGATCCTCTCAAAGTTCCTGGCATGGGTAACTAAAACAGCAGCTTGTGACCTGAAATCCTAGTGGCTTGCTCAGTACAAGCCTAACTACTATGAAACTTTATGGTGACAGGTATAGTTTTACATTTTCCTTACAAATGCTGTTCTTGTAACGCCTCAGCTTCCTAACAGCATGATTTATCAAATCTAAGTTCCATTAACTTGTAATTTTTTTTTTCTTGCTGAATCCTTAACAATTTCCTAAAGACTATTCAAGACAAATGGGAACTTTGCTTCATCATATTTCCTCATATAGTTTCTGTTGTTCCTTTATTATTTAAAAATAGTTATTGCAACATAAACTAATTTTGCAGTTAAGGTTACTGGACTTAATTATCTTTTGTGCTGCACATTATTTAATTACATCTGAGTAAACAAACACAAAAGCCTAGCAACTCTAATAGTTACTTGTACTGTTTTCAGCATTTTATGCATCTCTGTTCTGATTCAAATGGCAGAACATGAGATAGCTAGGAACTGGTTCTGTTGACTTCACTCCTTGGAAAAGGTTTTCCACAAGGATCTTGGTGCAATGTCTATTTGCCTCTTCGCCTTCACTTCCACTATGCTCACGAATGAACAAAACCACAAAGAAACTATTATCTAATCAACCAAAAATATTGGACATACCATTGAGAGAAAGCTAAACTTTCACTCATATTGATAATGAAGATTTTGCTATTTTTTAAATTAATGCATATGCACAATTTATAATATTATGGATAATAGTGCTTTTAATTTTATTTTAAAAACATTTACTAAAAGTTATAATTTATATGCAATTTGTAAAATAGTATTAAAAAAAGAATAACTTCAGTCAAGAAAGAGACCCTTAGAAGCAAAAAGTGAAATAATCTATTGTGATTTTACCATATCATGGCAAAACAATTCTGCAACTAGAAAAATTAGTTTCAAAAATTATGTAATTAAAAATAAGCTTTCTGTGATAAACAGTTTCTGTTGGCTGCAGAGTCCATCAGAAGGAGGTTTGGAAAAATAAGCAGAAAGTTGGCTGATTATAAGTTAGCTCTTCATAAAAAATATAATCACAAAAACATAAAAAGGATATTCAGATAATTTTATATGGGTGACCCCTAAAGTATTTGGATTTTCAATGTTTTATTGCTTCACACATGGTATTCTTTCTCTGGCCTGTGCAATAGGAAGGTGCCTGGAATTACAGAACTGACATCTGAATGACAGATAAGATATGCTTGGCAAAAAGTCAGCACTGCAGAGTTCACAGCAGCAGTACTTTGTGTGGGCTCAGTTCTGTGCTTTGAATTTATTTTGGAATAGATAATTCTTCTCTTAAGATAAAAAAGAAGGCAATATTAAGTAATATACAACCACACATTACAGCTAGACTCACTTCAGCATAAACTTCATGGCAATGTTGCAAAAACAAAATTCTTACTCTTAATCCCTCTGAAATTTGAGAAAAAGTCTTTGGGATTGTGCCAGTTCCTGGCAAACCCTCATGGAGACCAACCAGTAATAACACTACTTACAGTTACCAAAATAGGTAATGTACATTGCAGGAATAAAGCCAACTACTGAAATTCTGATCAAAAGCATTAGCTTTGATTCTTGATTTAAAAACAGAAACAGTGATAGAAATATGAATTCTGTAACTTCAGATATTGTTAAAAAACATTATTCTAACTTTTCACTAGACATAGGAAGAAAATCATCCCAAAAATAGAGAAGCTTGGAAGAAGACAGATTTTTTAGACATGTTCTCACTATATGTACATGGAACAAGTGGCATTATGTCCTGCTATAACATATTAACATGAAGACAAAGGAAAAAGGAAATCAAGTGAGTATTTAAGTCTTTCCAAAATTATTAGTATCATACAAAAAAAAAAAAAGGAAAAAGTAATTCAGTGTTTTTAGATCCTATCTTCTCTTGATGAAAAAATAAACCAGTGGCAAAGGGAACATTATAGCATACAGTTGTTACTATACTAAACTATTCTCTAAATAAATGAATATTTACTATTTTTAATGATTATTAATGACATCATAAACACAGCTGACAATAATCCTAATAAATATATATTTAATTCTTCTTATTGAAAAAGAAGAAATAATTCTCTCTCTGAACAGGTATATAAGAGGTATATACGTCTCTAAAACACAATATGCTGGATAATCCAAATATAAAAAAAATAAATTAAATGTAACTCAGTGTTCTTTCTATCTCCATAATTGAAAGGATGCAACATATCATCAGAAATTTCTCAAAGGTATTAAATTTTTAATTTTATTCTACTTGCAGGTCAGCTTTAAATTTGGAGGGAGAGTTCAGAACTTTTATACACCAAAATGGAAGCACACAGTTTTTTTCCCAGAAATCAGTAATGCCAAACACTATAATCCTTTTTCATTGCTGAAGAAGAAAATTTATATTCTGTTATATTTCTTAAGATCCAGCATACCAAAACCATAATAGGATATGTTTGAAGTAATCGATAATAACAATCATCATACTAGATACACAAATACCTTCCATTTGAACTTGTAATGAACTTTCATTAGGTACAAGACCTGTGCCTTGCTTACAACTGGAAAAAAATGTGTGTTCAAAAAAGTAGCAATAAGAGTTATTCCATTCTTAAAGAAAACACACTGTTGATCCAATTATTTTGAAATAGTGAGCCGGTACAGATAATTGCTTATATATACATAGCTACAGCTTGGTGCTCTGTCATGACTTGCTCCTGGTGAGACCTCTGTATTCCCCCTTTGGCTGAATTACTCTGTTGGAATGATATTCACAGGAAAGGTGCTATAAATAACAAGAAGCTTGAAGATTTTTCACAAAACTGGAAACAACAGGTGGTATTCTGCAGGACCATCTTCAGGAGAAAAAGAAATTGGAGTACAACACACCAGTGGGGAAAAAAGTCTAATAAACCAAAAATTATCAACAGATGTTCTCAGGATCTTATAAAAGCTGCTCCTGGACAATATTCACATAGAAGAATGGAAGCTGGTGTCTTCTGTTAAAGTAAAAAAAATACAGATGTTGAGAAGCTTCTTCATTGCTCGAGCAAATATCAGCTTTCCTTATTTAGCCATAACAATTTCCCCTACCTGTGCCAAAATCTGCAGCAATATACATACTGTTTAATAACACTAAGTTGAGATCACAAGAATCAGTTTACTTGCAACTTGGATTGAAAGTTTACAGACAGAAAAGAGTAGGCAGTCGTAAAATGTACTAAATTGCTTTGGAAGCTGCTCTGTTCTTTATTACTCTTGACCTGCTGATCACAAATTGTGAGAATCTGGTTGATTTTGGAAACCTGTTCTATTGTTAGACAAATCATTAGTTTAGTGTAAAGGCACGGAAGTGGATGTGTAATTTTAATCAATTTGTTCTGCTTATTGCAAAACATTTTTCCGAAACATTACTATTAAATATACAAAAAGAAGAGGAATGAAGAGCATCTATTTCCATTCATAAGGTGCTATCAAGCATGCAGCAAACTATAGCTACAAGGCTTTCCTGTGCATATTTACAAGTGTGGTCTTTCCCCAATAAAGAGCAAAGAATTAACTTTAGCATAAATGCTAAAGCAACTGATGCTCTTCTGAGAGCCCAAAGACATAGACACTGAAACTACACCTTCCAGATGCGTAGATATTTCTATCTATACAGCTTTTTATGGCATTGGAAGAATCATAACTAAGAAATAGCCTAAAATTGCCAAAAATGTCAATGACAGAAAAACCAGTTCTCATAGGGTATTCTACATCTTTGTTCAGTTTGATTGTCTAAATCCATCAGATTAAAAAATGTTTTCTTTTTTCCAAAAGTTGTACGAGAAGGCATACTTTTTATTCTAATTGAATTTCCCGAGATGGTTCTTTGGAAAGGAACAAAATAGGAATTTAGAAAGAAGTTCAAGTTACTTCTGCTCTCCAGTGTCCACTCTTGACACAGTTTCAGTGTAATTATTCTTAAATAAGGGCAGTTGCCAAGAGAAAGATGTGAGCAGAACAAGAATGAAATTTAAAAATCTCAAATGATCCACTCAGAGCTTTCGCTAAGCCAGTTTCCTCAGAGGATGATTAACTCTGGTGTAGCAGAGGCTATTTTCAGTGGTGTCACTCTACATTCCTCAGTGACTTTCTTGGAAGATTAAGCAGTCAAGACTGGTCTCTAAATGACCACACTAAGACATGTAGTTCTGCAACAAATCCACAGACTTCCTAGGAGCAAAAATATAACCACCTTTCTGTAGAGTGGAAAAATATGTTCAAAGTGACACGTTTAGCTTTCTTCAGCTGGAATCACGTGCTATCACCCTGCTGCCTGCTCCTTACTGGGATAAGTGACCTGGAGAGTCCTGGGGAATCCTAAACCTGACTGAGGTGTCTGGAGCTGGGAATGATCTCCAACACACTGGAGTAGCACTAAGTCCAGAGTATAACCAGTAGCTCTAAATATAGTATATAATAGCTAGCTATATAGTATTATATAATAGTATATTATAGTATGTATACACTAAATAATATATATCTAAAATATATATACTATATGGTAGTATAATAGCTAGCTATATATATAATAGCTGTATATATATATATATATATCTAATAGCTGTAGCTCTAAAAGAAGGTACAGACAAGACTGGTCAGTCAGAGGTAAGTTAATAATAGTAACAACAATAATAGTCATGACCATTGAGAATGAAGAATAAGCTTACAGTGTTTTCTCACAGAAAGAGTTAATTCGATTTGCTGCTGTAAAAATTACTGTAGAACATAACCACATCAGGAAAACGTGATTCTAACTCACCCACCAGGACCTGCCTTAGAGGTTCAATTTCTCAGCAGGCTTGTGACACTGGGCAATCAGCATCTTAATGACTGCAAGGCCCCAGTGCTTTCACCACGATATCTTATCTGATCATCACAATAAAGACACCTGCCCTCAGTCTTCTAGGGAAGAAAGAAGGAGAAGCAAAAAATAATGGCTCCAATCAACGTGTTTCTTCTCTCTTGTGCCTCAGCAGCTCTTGTTTATCCTGTCAATGAAAAGGCCTCCTGTCTCATGCCTAATAATTATGTATCCAGTAGTAAAGTCCATTACCTTGCTCTCCTCTAGGGTAACTGATTTACATTTTTTGCAGGCTTTTGTTGACCTTAACTATGTAAGTATTGCAGAAACACATTAAATAATTACAAATTTTCTGTTTCGTTTGTATTACTGTCAATGACATAGCTATTCATTTCCTCATATCCCAAATATTTAGAATTCATCTTTGTAGGTAGCATAAAAGGGTTCACTACCTCATCTGTGGAGGGTGGCAGGAAAAAATTTCTTTCTTTAGCAACTGACATTTTTCCTCATTATTTTACTTCTGCCTCTCAAGCATTTCTAGTTAGACTGACTGTGTTGCCTGACTTAGTTTCTTTGCACCTTTAAGTTTCACATCTTCAAAGACTTCATGTTTGCTGGAAATGGGCCTTTACCCCTCAGGATATCCAGTAGGGCTGAGGAGGACCACCAAAGTACAGCATATATATGAAGGTGCACTAGAAACATAAAAGGCACA
This sequence comes from Chloebia gouldiae, assembly GCA_003676055.1. Lineage (NCBI taxonomy): Eukaryota > Metazoa > Chordata > Aves > Passeriformes > Passeridae > Chloebia > Chloebia gouldiae. The sequence continues at coordinate 15,902,577 of QUSF01000005.1, read as the reverse complement.
AACCAGCCTCTACTGTCATTCATAGATTTCTTCATTAATTATCCTTCTAAAAGGGGAAGGCTATATCCTCCTTGTGGAAGAGAGAAAGCGAAAAGCAAGAATTTCTGCATCTGGTAAGAGACAGACAGAACAAACTTTCTTCCAGAAAAACAGGTGCTTAAAACAAGCATTTGGTGGGATAATACTTCAGCCTGCCACCACAGTATCTCTAGAACTGAAAGGAAATGCTAACATCTGACTCCAGAATTACTTGGGGATGCTGTGTCACCCTCAGCTCAGATACTTCGCCTGTGCTCTGAATTGTTTAATGGTTGACATAGCTCTCCTTTCTCTTGGACTGTGGCACCAATTTTATCCCCAAGTGTTCTCCAACATTACTTTCCCCTTGAGACCATGATTCTTACCTTACACAGTGAACACTGAGGTGTATTGGGCAAAGACCTAAGTCTGTATTTTTCATTTTTTAATAGCTTTTACAATTCTTTTAAGCCAGAAAACCAAAGCAGTATAATAAGATAAATAAATACTTACATATATTTGACTGCGAAATTCAATTTTGTCACACAGAATAGGAATGAAATTGCTCTTCATACCAACCTTTTAATCAAACTCATTATGAAATACTTGTACTTGACACAGAGTCCCACAATGGGAGACAAATGTAAAAAACTCATTGGAAATGGAAAATGAATGCAAAACAAAAGAATGCACGCTAAGGGCAAAAACAACAGCAGTATTAACTTGGGTGTGATACTGCTGGCAGCCCAGACCCTTTGTACTCTAAATCTTTTATACACAACAAGATCCAGATTTTGTGCAATATGATGAAGAACACAAATAAAGAACTAAAAAGAGCATTATCTTTTTTACAATATAAGCGTTTTCAAATGAGTATGTGCCTGACTTTGCAGTCAGCAGTGTATGTATTATCCATATAGGATGTACGTGCTTTTACAGTGTAAACAGAAGAAAGAATTAAAATGTGCTATGAAATCTGTGAGTAAATTCTGTAAACGAGTGTTTTCTCATGACTCTAGCAAGCCATATCAGCTATATTTTAAGGTTACACTAATATAAATAAATGCAATGTACATATTTACTTTCTTCATGATTCCACAACTTGGAGAAGTCTTGAGAGACTTATCTGGCTTTGCAATAACCAGGCAGAGATGAAGCAGTAGCCTGTGTTTGTATACACTGCCTGTCCCACTGACCTCTTTCAGAGAACTGAGGCCACTGCCAGGAGTGTCAGACTAGAGCTTCTTCCCTTAAAAAAAATCGATGCTCCTATACAGCCTCCATAAGGCTGGATGAAGAAGAACATATTCACATAAATCTATGCACTCACCTGGGCTTTCATGATGTAACTGGTGTTTCTGTTGGTGATGTCACAGGGAAAATTTTGAATTGCATATTTAAAAATGGATAAAGTTTGTCTCTCCTACCTGTCTCACTGTCCATCCTATGGATTTATTATATTTCTCTAGCAGAGACTGCAAGGACCAGCAGGAGAATATATTAGTTTGAGGATGTAGAAATTATAGAGCTGCAGCTGGTTTGATGGCAAATTAAGTTAAAAACGTTTTATGAACAACCTTCCCAGTAGAAAATCATCCACAAGCATGTGTATTTTTTGTGAAACAAAGTAGTAACAAAAAAACCTTTGGTGTTTCCCCCAACTCTGCCCCTTCCAAAACCTGCAGCTGGATAGGATTTCCACTTCATCTCACACATAAAGCAAGAGGCTGATAGCATGGGTTCACAGGTAGTGTCTTGGAACTTGGGAGAGTGGCATGTGATTTTTAAGCACCAAGTTTGTGCCACTCATTTAAACAACAAATGATGTATGAAAACATCACTAAGCCCTGACTGCCACAAAATTTGCTTTCTATGCACTGCAGTAGTAAAACAAGAAGAGAATTGCCCCCTTTTGTTAACCCACCAGACGCAGGAGTCCATAACCTACCATAAATGTTTAATATTCTTGACATACCATTCTAATCAAGGAGGTAAAGAATAATGTAATCAAAAAGTCTTATTTGATTTGGATTTCTAAGCACCAATTATTTAAGTCTTAAAAGTGAGATGTGTATTAACAAAAACCTAAATGTCACATTTCTAATTACATTCTTACCACATGTTTTGTTGTGCTCTTCCAAAAACTGTGCCTATAACAGAATAAAGGTGCAGTGACCATAACAGAATAAAGGTGCACCTCTAAGGAGAGCTATATCCCATGGGTGGAACCATGCTGGAGCAGGCAGATGGGCCCTGAAGGTCTGCAGGTCATATGACAATTAATGGCACAGCAGGTGAGAGGAGGAAGAAACAAAGAGCAGCAAAAGGAAAGAGCTGCTGCAGACCAGTCTCCAGGACCACCTGCCCCATCACTGACGGGACCAAATGCAACATGTGACATCAGACACTGGAGATGAGGGAGGGGGAAGGAGAAGTATGTGGATAAAGGCGAAGAGTTTGCCCTAACATTTTGTTTGTCTCCTCTCTTTCTCACAACTGGAATCAGTGATTAAAAGCTTATGTTAATTGGCAATAAATTAAATGAATTTCCCTGACTCAAGATTGTACCTGTAATACATGCCCATGATAAGAAAATAAAATTAATTCTGAGCATGCAAAAGAAGATTAAGAATCATACATTTCTTTAACTTTCCAGTTTTAAGAGCATACAAAATTAAGTTTGGTAGAATATTCATCTATCTGTATGAAATTAAATGATTCAGGAAAACAACCACAGTTGATTAGATGATGGAGATCTGTAAGAATAAAAATACTTCTGTATAATTCAAATTTATGGTTAGAGATTAAAGAACATTGTGTTTCCACATCTGCCATGCTGATATTTGTGAAATGGAAGACTCAATTTTAATATTTGAAGTAAATACTTGTAATTAAGCTTATAATAAATTATATATTCTATTTTTAAAAAATTCTCAGTGAAGCGGATTGGCCTACCTGTTAACCTGCATTGAGTCGTCTATAATGTCTTTAGTGAAGCTGAATTAAATGTCACTGTGTAGAAATAACATTATTCGGTCTACTGCTTAAACCTGGCCTGTCTGTGAGATACATTCAGGGTCTGAACAGTTAATGTGTTTTGGATGAATAAGATAGATCAGATGTGATCAAATGTCTATGGGAGATCATACTGTATGGCCAAATGTCCCAAGTCAGTGTCCAGGAGCTGGAACAGTGGAGTTCTAGTGGAAACTCTGAGACAAAGATATGATTAATATCATGAAGTCTTCAAGTGCAGGAGTTAAGAAAGCAAAATGGTAATTTGAGATGAGAGATTGCAGAGAGGAGATAGCCAGAGGGTGCTCACGCTCACCAAGGTTTCAAATTATCAGTCTTGGTGAAGAATATATCATTAGAGAATAGGTAAAGAAAGGTACAGATCTGGGGACCTCTCCATCTTCAGCCTTTCAGGAAGTCTGCATCCATTGCTTACCTTCAGATAACACAGGAATCGATATAGGATTATGTTAAGAGATGGAATAAAATAACACATTATTACCTTAGCAATACAAGGGACAACAATTGGGCTGAATTATGCAGCTTATCCTAATTAAAGCAGAGGAAATAATATGACCGCAGAACATTAGACATGAAAAGACTATCAGAAAAGAGCTTATATATTAAAATAAAAAAGCAAAAAGGCAGCTATTGCAAGCTAGCCAAAAGAGGAATTTGATTTCTGACTTGAACAACTTTATAAACTTTATATTGTCTTCTGGATTTATTTATTACCTTGAGATAATTTAATTTAACAATGGATTGGAAAATTTTATATTAGTGATAAGGTTTCAGAATTGATACCATGTTTATCTGGCACTTAACCCTTTTTCATGAGAAAATTTTTGATCTGCAGATGTCTTTCTTTGAAACTTTCTGAATTTAGTTAAACAAGGCATTCCCTTATGGCTTAATTTCCTGTTACTAATTTTGGCAGTAAATATTCGGTTTTAAACATGAACACCTATTCCACCTTCTGTTTTTTGCTTTTATTATTATGCCCTTAATCCCAAAATGTATACTAACACATTACTCTTCCATATCCAGGCTGGACCACCTTGATCATTATTTGTGCATCACATTGTATGTTTAAAGTAAAAATATATCTTTTAAAAATCAGTTACTGAGACATTCTAACTTCCCTTGAATTTTCTTGACTCCCTGGTGCCATCATAGAGGCCAAAAGAGGGCATGAAACATAGAATATTTCATGGTTCTTAAGACAGTTCTACTAATGCAAATGAGATGCAATGGTCATTGATAGTTCAGATGTATCAATAAACCTGGCAGTAAAATGAACAGCAGGACAATGTGTTATGGTGTCAGAAAAAAAAAAAAATACTGGCTGTACTTTCAAAACTTGTTCAGCCAGAGAAATGCTAGGGTTAAGTACAAGCCCAGCTAGACAATGGCTTCAGATAGTCAAGAGATCAAGAAAGGTGTTACTTTTGGTTTTTAGATACATAATATTATAATATTGTTATAATATTAAAAAAAACAAAAACCCAAAACCTCCATGGTACACTTCTGATGTCAGTTTTTAAGCAGGCTACTGGATTTCATTGGAAAGGTACTACACATATGTACAGGGTTTAAAATAAAATTAATAAGCTAAACCAAGCATATGGGGTTTATAAGCTTGTGGAAAGAAAAACTTAAGGGAAAGCCTACATTTTCAGACAGGACACTTCTCCAAGAAGCAAACAACCTAGAAAGAACAAGTTTTAAAGTTTCAAAGAGATTCAGAGGGAGGCCCCAGCTTCTCCTGGAAATTCTTTATATAAATTGAATAAGGATACATTTAACTTTTCTGTCACATTCCCAGTGCCAAAAAGATATGGTCTTATTTTTCTGCCTCCTACTCATTCAAGCCACTTAGTAAACTAATTGGGGTCATGTGGAAGCAAAGGAATACCCTGATTTCATCACAATACTGACCATAACTGGATCATTAAACAATTTTTATTCCCCAATTATAAGAATGAAACAAATGCATGTTATTAAAAATAACATAGTAAAATAAACCTTCCAGTGGTGATGAATTCTAGACTTTACAAAAGAAAATAAAAGTGTTTTAAACTGCTGTGGTCTTGCTGCAAATAATGTCATCTGCTTGCACATTTTGCAGTACAAAATGATGGGTTACATGCAATCTTTTGTGATATCTTAGATAAAAAAATGTCAAGTATTTTTATACTTATCATATGCATTTTCTCATCTTTTTTTTTATTTTTGGAGAACTTGCTCCCTTTTATAATCAGTAATTGGTGATCTCTATGGCAAAAGTTTTTGCATGGACTTTTTTTAAGCAATATTATTTTTCAAAGCAGTAGAAATAGGAATAGTAATTGAGAGCTGTATCCTATTTCCTCCCAGTATTAATTTCTATCAGTGAATATGGTAAATATAAATGATACTTCATAGGCTATGATCATAAGACTTAGTAAGAACTGGTTTAGTTTCTGTCTCGGGAACCTTAGGAGATTATTTCAGAGTTTAAACAACAAAATTAAAAATACAAAGACATTCCAGATATTATCTATTTCTGTATGAATGGAAATCATAATAATAAATATGATTATATATAAATAAATAAATATTATATATATATATAAATAAAAAAAATTTAGAGATATTAATTAACCATCAACAGCTGCAATCAAGATACTGATGACTCCTTATATGTTTCAAAGTACTACAGGACAAAGAAAATGCAGAAAGAAGGTTCTCAATGTATTCTTATTAACTATTCTTGAGACAGAATTCTAACTTCATCATAACCTTTCAATCCACTAATAGCAGGTAAAAAAATCCTAGTAGACTTAACAGTCACATTTCCATGATTTTTTCACAGTTTCCAGATGTCATTACCATGTAAAATAAAACGTTAGTCTTTAAATTAATCTTAGACTTTCTCAACAACATACCAGTACCTTTTTTATTAATTTGCAACACTTGGCCTTTTTTAATGTCTAAAATATAAAATAAAGAATAACATAACACTATCAATTCCTCTACTAATTTCGAAAAAAATATCAAAAAACTCTTTTTTTCCTCTCATTTTCCAATCCTTAGACAGAGTGGCAACCAGAATTATGATTTGTTTAGAAGCCTGAGAGACTAAGAATTTCCTAGGGGAAAAGTCTGTGAATTACTACTGGATAACTAAAGCTGGAAGCTAAGTTTAAATCTACCTCACTGTCCCTCACCCCCTCCCCCCCTTTTTTTTTGAGTGATATCAGATGAATCTCTCAGTTTTAAGATTGACTGCATCATTCTATCAGGTAGTCACCCAGGGCTTAATCCTTCCAGAGTCATTTTACAATCTGTCTCTTGGCCGAGACAGCAATTCATTTCACACCCAGATGTCCGGCACACTGAAAATCAGCTGAAGGGTGAATTTTACAGTTTAGGAAGTGAGGAATAAGGCCAAATCTCTAACACACACTGGCTTTAAAGAAAAGTCTCTTCATGAAGCCCATTTCTAAAAGAGAGCCCACTAAATTCTCTGTACAGTGCATCTGTTTTTCTGCACATGTATATTCTTATTTGAGCCAACATGTAAATGATGGATCATTTGTTTAGTAATGCAGAGATTAACGTTGATGTGTACCATAGAAAAAGTGCTGATAAATAAAAATCAAAAAGCCACAGGTCTAACTTTTAAAGGAAAAATACCCGAAAGCATCTAGGAATATTTCTAAATTACACATTGCAAACGAGTTAATTTGATACAAGATATAAATTCTGATATAACCAGGCAAAAAAAAGGAAAAAAAAGCCCTATCCACAAAATGGCTTCTATTTTATCTCACTTTGAGCTGGAGAGTAAACTGGCATTGAGTACTGCATGTAAAAGCCATTTAGGTACAATCAAAAGTCATTTTCATCAGCACAGATGCCCCAAATCGACCACCATAATGTAGTGGATTAAATGGATCTTGGAATTAATCACATATGAAAGAAGTTCTCTTGAATGGTGGAATCACATGGGACCTCCACATACTGAGATGTTATCAATGCACTATTCGAACAGCTTTCTAAAATGCTGAAAATAAGTCTTTGTCTTGTAAAATTTTTTACTCAAAATTATATGAATGAAGGCAAATATGGCAAGGAATACTAACTGTATGCAGTTAACTATTTAAAGAGGCAAATAACTCTGGCATAGCAATGTTTGTCCAGGTAAAATGAGGAGGTTTTAGTTATTTCTAATCTTGGTGATGAAGGGTTTGAGTCTATAAAATAGGACAAACAAAATTAACAACAGAAGAAAGAACCATCAGAAAGAACTGGTAAGGAATAGAGTCATGTTTTCCTCACTGCTTTTCTTGAACTGCAAAATCTATTCAAGCTGGGGGACTGAAAAGCAAATGTCATGTTTGCAAAATAAAAGAGGAAAACATCCCCAGAATCATAGGGCATATGAATAAATTTAAAACTATTTGAACTTCTGTGCAAATCTGTAGTGAGCTAATGTAATTTCCAAGGTGGATCAAAGAAACACAGCAGTGTGGTAAAGTGTCATTATGTGAATCAATACAGAATCCACGAGCATTGGTTATTTGGGGCAATGACATGGAGGACACACTTAAAAATATGACCTTGGGTACACAGAATTTATTTTAAAATTTAAATCTAAAGGGGAAAATGCAATCATAATTTTGAAAAAAAGGCTCTGTCTAGATAAGATTCCATATGTATTGAATATAAGTACCTAGAGACAGAATAACATTATACAGTTTGCTTTACATATTTACGATCTTTATAGAAATTAAGCTAAATGGCATAAATGACTGCTGCAAATTCTTTGCCACCTCTCCTTTTCGTCATAAGGGCACTATCATGCCCTCCCACAACAAAAGTGCAGTGACACCCCACAACAATTTCAGAAGCTTCAAGAAGTTTCCTTCTCCCCATACATGTTTCCCCAGAGTTAACACTTCTAATCTTAATCAATCCTTTGTAATATTTTTTTCTGAATAAAAAAGAATAGATCCAAAGTGATTTTCAGTCTTCCTCTAAGTCTTTGAAAACTGCACCTTGCCTGTTTTGGGAAACAACCATCACCTATACCAGGAAATCTGACCTGATGCCAAACAGAACATTTCTGGAGACTGAAACTGACTGTCAAAGCCATAAAAGAGGACAGTGATTGAGGGGACCATATGGCAAGGACTAAAAGTCTTCTCTCCTTAAGTATAACACCTCAACTGAGTACCACACACACTGAGGCAATCATTCTCCCCTATTTATCAGGATACAAACTATTTGTACTATGTATAACAGTTCTAACATGAAAAGAGTGAGTAAGACCATCCCTCAAATGATGGAGAACTGTTATTTAAGGCGTTTCCATTAGGTTTACATTCCTGATTTTATCTTCTGCAATGAGATTGGGAATATATATCAGAGTTATTTGGGAAGCAAAATGAAAAGCAATAGACTTTGAGATATTGACCATGAAACACAATATAAAATTAGATCCTATGTTTTAGACCAACACTTGACCTAGCATGAAGTTCTGCTATCAGTACTGGGCATTAATAGGGGCCGTTGTACAGAATTACTTTTTCCGGATGACTGGGTTAGTCTCCAGCAATTTATTGGCCAGAGTGTCTCTGAACAGTAGGTGCTGTTTTCTGTGGACCAAACCTTTGGCATTCCATCTATGTCTTTAAACTTGGAAAGTTTATACTTTTACTATAATTGAAAAAAAAATCTGACATATAAAGGATGAATACATTTCTAAAATCATGTTTGAACAAGGCTGAAGCTTTCACATTTGGGAGGTGCTGGTGTCAACATAGCTGGCAGCTAAATTCAAAGCTAAATTTAAGAAGCATATATAATGTCCTAGTCTGCCATGAATATTTATTTACAGGAGCAAAGCTGAGCTCTTCCAACTCAACAACCACTGTCATCTTAGTGAGGGAATCCTGTCTGAATTTTCCTCTTCATTGTAAGTAAAAATATCTCCCTACAGTAGAAAAGAACAAAATGTAATTGTTTTTGTAATACTGTCTTTTATTAATATTTTCTGTGGTTGAGAATAAGTAAGACCTAAATATCTAAAAGTACATTATTTAACCTTCTGCCAGCACTTCTTTTTAGAGCAGAGAATTCACTATCATGCCTAACTTCCATTAAGAAACCCAAGAATATTCATACACACAAAGACAAACCCTTACCTTACAATCAGAACATTACAGTTTTATTAGGAGAAATTAAAGTAAAATGGATTTGTATAAATTAATTTTATATTCTACTGGTAACTTGAAAATCTCCATACGTCTTTGAACAACACTAGATAAGAAATGATTACCTGAACCACAGAGGAAAATCACATATTTTAAGAGACTTGGCTTGAATAAATTAATTCAAAGTTAGATTTTATTAAACCTTGGGTTTTCTTCAATTATCTAAGCTTAACAAGGAGAAAAGTGCTATTCCATTCAATGACACTGTAAATGCAACAGAAACAGAATACGCCACAGGTTGTAAAAAATCTGTATTTCAAAGAATGATTTCAATATCACCAGTGAAAAGGTTAGAATTAAACATCAGCTTTTTTAACCAATTCAGAGGTACTCTTTTCCTCTAAATGTTGGTAACACACTAACTCTAGTCTACCAGAAGAAAAATCAGGTTTTCATGTGCTTATGACTTGTTGATTAAGCTGTTTAAAGATAGTGAAAACTCTGAAGATTTTCTTACAGTTAGGAGGTTTGTACTGCTCTTTTCCCCCAAATACATTCTCCAGTCTCTGACTGGGATTAATCTCCTGTTGCCTATTTTCTGTCTAACAGGGCACTCAGATTATATGCGTTCCTTTTTCTTGGAGCTTGTAAGAACATAAGTATTTTTGAGACCTCTAGCCCCTGTCAAATTTAGTTGAATCATTTGTATTTTAAATTTATTGAGGAGGTGGGAGAGAAGTGGAGAGAAAGCCACAAGTGCATAATGTGACTGTAAGACTGTACATCCACAGAAGACAGGTTGAAAATATTTATCAAATATATAGTATCACTGCCCACTTTTGGATTGACAGAATTCAGCTACATCAATAAAATAATATTTTATTGAGGCAAATACAACTCTGCTGATGGTTGACAACTCCCCTTATGGAAGAATTCAGATAATCTGGAGCTGCACACCCGGCCCACTCACCCCCATCTTCCTAGGATCACACACAGTACGTCAGACATTTCTTGGCAGGCTCTTTGATAATCCTGAACAGACCAACCTTTTGGAGCACTTCCAGGCAAACGTGTTCTGAAATAGCCTCTTTCTAACCTGTTTCCAGAAATCACAAGAACATTGCAGATCCAACCAGAGAATTTGGCTCCATGTCTTTAAGCCACCAGGTTTTGGTTATCCTGAACAGCAAAACTACCCTGAATGCCTAGTGGTATGTAACACCAATATAATCCAGACACGTTTTTATTTTGGATTTATTACTTTTTAGTTAAAAGAACTGATACTTTATTCTACCGTTCAACATTTAGTATATTTTAGTACTGCACTTCAAAGTATTTGATGTAACATATTTTGATGGTTTATTTTTAAAAAGTGATCTCATTATATATAGTTTAATGTTAGGCATAAGATAATTAGTTTTCAGTTTGTCCTTATGTGTTATCTAGACAGGTGCAATTAAAGGATTTCAGATGAGCACTTTATTCTATTATATACTTTGCACTATGTCTTCCTATTGATATGAACACTTCCTTGTGAAAAATCTTTCTGGTTATATATTAATTCATCTCCATACTTGCAGGGTGTTTAGGCAAGATAACATAGAGGCTTCAGAAATAATTTTGTACTGAGTCCTCATACAGGGTATTGTTTGGGAGTGCAAAGTTAATAGCATCTACAAAAGTGCCAGTATGTAGTAACAAATTGTTCTGAATGATGCAAAATAAAACAATAACACTCCAAGGTTTTGATTCAACCAAACAAACATGTAAAAATTACAATGAATCTGCACAAGTAAAATTAGACATAGAAGCTACTCCCTTTCCTGTTCCAAGTTTTCTTCCATTCTGTCTGTAATTCTAATATAAAAATCAAGTGATATAATATGCAATTTCACTTTTCTGTGCAGGTCCCTCTTTTATTTACCATGCATTATAGTAGGCAAATCATCATTTATTTTCTCATTGAACTATCATCCATAAGAATAATGTAAAACCAGATAATAAACATTATGGTTTGTTAGAACTGCTACTGATTAAATCTTAAGAGTCTAAAACATACAAATATAAACAGAACGCAATTAGAGCTATTTAAAGAATCCATTTTTAACTTAGATTAACCATACTTTCCATTTGCTAGGGATAAACACTCATAAATGAAACCCATTGCTGAACAAGAAGCAATTACTTCAGTTTAAAATATTAATACATATTGCCTTTTTAAAAGTCAAAGAAAATCATTTATATACTGTACAATACAAACTCAATTCATACTGAGAAAGAAAATGGGATGGAATTCTCAATTCTAAGTGAGCTGCAACAACCTTTGAAGTACAGTTTGTTCATGTCCATTTATAAATCCATTAAACTCTATTCTTCAGTTAGTATTGTTCTCAAAATAATCATGATAAAATACACATACATGGGTATTGTATTTTTAAACTAATTAACCCGCCCAAATTTCTCAACAAGCTCTCTTGCAACAGACCTTATTAATATCTGACACATGCTCATAATTTAAACTAATTACTGATGTGCAGCAGGCTAATTCTAGATCAAGTAGACTCTCAAATTTATTCCTGATTGCTGGTCTAGAAATGTACACATACATGCATATACATATATACATAAATGTGCACCAGGACTAACAGATATGTGTTAGATTTTAACAACTAATTGATTATGAGATACTTGTAAGTTCTAAACACAGCTGAATTCAGGAAAATTATTTCTACTTTGATGTTAAGATTTTCTTCTGCTTAGGCTACTATTGTTTTTTTTCAAAGTGTGGTTTTATGAATTGCATTTAAAGGTGTAATTTTGAGCTATATCATACACTCTTATTTCTGCTTATTGATGCACTGCGGAAGCATTATGTGTTTTGCTTTCTCTACAGTCATACAAGATCTCTTCACCAGAAAGGGAAAAACCATGGCTCTGACAGTGCTGCAAACCAGTCCTTTACTATCATCAAGTGGTGGCATGCCAAAGTTGGGGCCTTCCCTCTTCAGCCTCAGGACAATAAAGACTGTATTTGCAGAGAGGCTAGAATAACATTATTGGCATTTTAAAACCGATTTTTTGTTTATTCCTCTGATAGGCTGTCACCTCATACACTATCATTTACCTGGTCATGTAGCTCTGAACTACACAAAAGTGTATAGAAACCAAGCACAGGAATTTATAGAATCAAAGATATATTAAGGTTCTAAAAGGCCTTTAATATCTTTTGACCTAACACCAGTAAACCCTAGAATTTAATGCCCCACCCAGTCATTTCTTGGACACCTCCAGGGATGCTGACTCCATCACTTCCCTTTGCAGCCCATTTCAATGTTTAGTCACCATTTCAGTGAAACAATTCTTCCTGAAGTTTAGTCCGAACCTCCTCTGGCACAGCTGGAGGTCTTCTCCTTTTGTCCTGTCACTGGCTGCCTGGGTGAAGAGACTGAACCCCCTCCTGCTACCTCCACAGTCTTTCCATCATCAAATGAATGGGCCACTTGGTCATAAAGGGAGATCAGGCTGGTCAAGCAGGACTTGCCTTTCCTAAAGTCATGCTGGCTAGCCTTGCCTAATCGCCTGGATGCCCCGTACGTGCCATGCAATTGCACTCTTACCCGTCCCAGAGCCTTCCCTGGCACTGGAGTCAGGCTGACAGCCTTGCAATTCCCTGGATCCTTCTTACAACCCTTCTTGTAGATGGGCATCACATGGGCCAACCTCTGGTCATTTGGGACCTCCCCAGTTAATCAGGACTAATGACAAACGATGCAGAGTGCTTTGGGAAGCTCTTCCACCAGCTCTATAAGTAGTCTCAGGTGAATCCCATCTTGCCCCACAGATTTGGGAGTGTCTAAGTTACAGCAGGTGTGTAACCACTGCCTCCTGCATTGCAGGGGATTTATTCTGCTCCCTGTCCCTGTTCTGTAACCAGCTCAGGGAACTGACTGCCTTGGTCTCTCTGTTAAAGACCCAAGCAAAGAAGGCACGAACTACCTCCACCTTTTTCATCACCCTTGTGGACAGTGTTCACCTCCGTGTCTCACAAGGGCCTCATAATATACTAAGACATGGCCTACTGTTTCAACAATTTTACCAATCCCTCACTCTATGAAGCCACAATTATAACAGATATAAAAACTTTAACACCAGTCTCTTTGAAGCAGTATGTTTATATTTAAGGGTATGTTAAAAGGCAATTAGCAACGGAGCAAAGTGAATAATTAATTATGTGCAATTAGAGTGGAACTGTAGACAAATAGTACCCCATTACTGGAAAATTTTAACAATGTGATAAATTATGGCAATTATACGCAAAATAATAATGATTTTCAATCAAAGAATATAAATGAGAATATGTTCTGTATTCACAACAATAAAAGTTCAATCTGTTCACCTCTTTTTAAAATGGCAATTCATATACACCCAAATCATTACTATGACTTTTTTGATAAAACACATTTCTTTTCAGCGCTACTTAATATTATATATTTTTGCATACCTAGAAGCATTTCCCTCTAGAAATGCTCAAAGGGCTTTGAGGATTGTCCTCAGTTCAGTCTTTTAAGACATTTCAGGACATAAAATCCCTCAGCTGACTGCCTCATGTCTCTGCAGTGTCTTGTGTAGCATGATGTTCTGCTGAGAGGAGCCTTCAGACTCTCCAGCTGGTACTCTCCTCTAGCAGAGCAAGTCTCCTCTCATTACTTATTAACATGCCAAGCTCTCTGCTGCAAAAATTGAAGAAATATTTACTGCAGTTGTCTCTACACTGTCAGCAACCGTGAGGAAAAATGTGGGACTGAGTTAAGTAATCACCAGAGTACAAAGCTTTTGCAGGAATGGGAGCAATCCTGTCTATAAAAGCCCAGCACTTATGTAAATTTTGGATAGGGGAAAGTGACCTGGAATATAAAAGTAGGAGCAAGTAGCTATGATTTCAGAAGAACAATACAAGGAGGCACACACACTTCAGGAGACAATAACAACTGCAAAGGGCTTGGGTCCAAGGGCCGGGTGAGGAGCGGTGTGTGGGCATCGGAGCGATCCAGGCGCCGCTGCGCCAAAGGGATCCCAGGCGTGGGTCCCGCCGCTCTCCCCTTGCTGGCTGGGGAAAACCCGGGACTTTAACAGCCACATAGGGATGTCCGGAGCCATGCCCCAGGCGAGCGGCCTTTGCTTCCCGAGGTGCCAGCCGGGGCCGGGGCGCACGGGGAGAGGAGGGGCCGCCTCAGGGCAGCGCAGCGCCGGGGCCGGACGGGACGGCAGGGATGGCCGGGATGGCAGGGATGGCCGGGATCGCCGGGATGGCAGGGATGGCCGGGATGGCAGGGATGGCCGGGATGGCAGGGATGGCCCTCGGGCCCCGGCGCCGAAGGCCCTCGGGGCGCGGCCGCGGCGCCGCCTCGGAGGGGAAGCCGAGCGCTCCCCGCGCCGGCTGCGCGTTTCTCGCACCGCAGCCGCCTCTGGGCACCGTTTGCCTCCCGATCGTTCAATGCAAGTTTAAAAGATATCAAAACCAGTTCCAGGCAGTACTACAACTGCCTAGTATTAAACATCAGCATTATAGAAAAAAAAAATATTTAAAAGGGAACTCTGCAATAGGAATATAAGTATTCACTCCAAAAAGTTTACTAGTAAAGTCATTTTAAGGACATGTACATGAAACATAAGGATAATTTTCTACATATTCATAGATTTTACTTGACTTTGATTTTAATTTCCTGCACTGTATAAAGATTATATAAACCATACTTTAGATAATTTCTAAAATATCTAATAGTTACTATATTATATCAGCTTCATGTCACCTGTGAAGCTAGAAAGCTAGGAATGCAATATATTAGAATCTCTTTTTAAAACTAAGTGTAAGACTTCTAAGTTAAATATTTACTGTTAACACAATATGCACAGGACAGACAGACGGTTCAAGCTCCAGTCTGATTTTTTCCATTAGGGAAACTAGAAATATATAAACGTTCAAATGTGCTCAAATATAACCCCGCCCTTTTTTTTAGTCTTCTGTTTTCTTTATGATGAGATGAATTTTTTTTTACGTACAAAAATGACTAAACAAATTACAAGAAATTGGGTTTTTTTTAGTTGTACTGCCTTTATACTTGTAGTGTCCACAAAGGAACTTTTGAAATTTTTGGCTACTCATAATCAGTTTGATGAGAAGCTAGAGTTTTCAAAATAAGACACTACAAAATGTCTCATGAACTCAGACACCAAGACAGAAGAGACACTATCCATGCCCTCTTAAGATGTATCATGATTGTGTCACGTAGAGAATCCAGAGAAGTGATATATTTTTCGGGAATCCTTAATCCATTGTCATGCTTTAAGGTTCAGTCCCACTTATAAGGTTGTTCCTAGAATGTCTTTCTGTATGTACAGAGAAAACGGGATATTATGGACTAATATAACCTTAATACAAAGCAATCAAAATACAATTTTTCCATAGGAAACTGGTGTGCAAGTCATGGAATTACTTCACTGAAGGAAAGATGCAGTTACATCTGCATGGAGTTTACCTAATGGGTTAAACTTTTCAAGAGAATTTCTTAAGCCAAGAATTCTATATTTCTAACCTGCTTGTTGAATTTGAATATTCTGAAGTAATCTCAGATTTATTCCGAAACTACTATGTAATAATAGAGAAAATTGTGATAAATTATGTAATTTAAAAAAATATGTAATTATTTTATCCTTATTTCTTTAATGATCCATTATTCCCTAAGTAATAGTTTTCTCTCTGTTTCTGTTTTCCCACTTTGCCCCCTTAGAAAAAGAAGTCTTACCTTTTCCTCACTAGGTTCATGAATAATTTTTGTTGCTCCTAAAGCTATATGAACTTTTAATTTTTAGAGCATTCCCTCAAATCATACTCTTACTTTCCTTTCCTTATGAAGTCAGCCTCATAGGAAAACTGTTTTTATCTTGTTAGAGAAACCAATAGATAGTAATGTGTTATTTGTATCTAGGCCATTTAAATACAGCTTTTTCTTGGGTTTTGTATTGTCCTTGTTGATGGCAGCACTTCCTTTCTTTATTTTGTGGCCTTTCCTCATTTTCTTTCACCACCCCTTTGCTGCATCACAGACTTCTACTTTCTGTCCTCTTCATATCAAGTTTTTCACTTTCCACTCTGCATTTCTTTCATGGTAACTTGCTTTGTATTTTTTTTTTCTGGCAAGATCTGCATACCTCAGTTATTTGCAGCATAGGCTAGCTCAGATAACAGTTATTTAAAAAGCAAAAATATTATAGTTCTTTTAACATATCACTCCCTATGTTAGATGCCAGTTTTATTTACCAGAAAATACCTAATTCTGATGTTCCACTCCACTAAATCATCTCTATATATCTTCTCAAAAGTATTTGAATCAGCAAATTTACATTGTGCAGATTTCTATACATCTGTCTAAAGCAGAAAAATTTATTCATCTTTCACTTTTAACCATAGCACCAATTGCATCTCTCAGGCTTCCTTTTGGAGCCCAGTTGCAGCCCGCCAGCTGTTCCACATCCATCAGGTTTCCACAGCCTGAGAACAGGCTTTATGTTTCATCATTTCAGCCAGGAGGCCCAAACAAAAAAAAAAAATCTCTTTCTAAATAACCTGGAAAATATCACAAGAGGAAAGCTCAGCTACATCAGTGGAGGTCAGCCAGGGAAAATAGAAAAAGCACAGTGGGTATCTATTTATGTTTACCTCTTCATGAGGATCAAGGCTTCCCTCCACCCCACATTAAATACATTTATTGTCACAAGGTACAATCTCCACTGACACAGGCTATTTTTTCCTGACATCTGTGAACTCTGATGAAAAGGTCTAACATCTGAAAAGCTGTTTTTGTAAACTTAAACAGAACAATTTTATTGGACTACTGTTTTTAAGAAACTTATTTGTACTGCAGGAGATTAATTTCATCCACTTGGCATCGCACAGACACAGATGCTGGGATGAAAGCTTAATGACAATGCCTTGCTCCACGTCACAGAACAGAGATCCTCCACATTAGTTAAGGCCAACACAAAAGAGTGAGAAGGACCCTGGCTGCCCCTCCTCCTCCAGCATCAGAAAAATTGTGTCAATAAAGTGTAAACCATGTCCAAATGGGACCTTTGGATTCTGTGTATAAAGAACAGCACCACTGACATCCATCAAAGTTGTGCAGGTTATAAAAACAGTGGTGTGTATATGTGGGACACTTACATTCTTTCATTCTTTTGTATTTTTGTTATTAACTTTCATGAAATGGTACCATTACCAATCCTGCACGTGTTATTTTCCTCCTAGTTATCACTGCAGCTAGTTGCAAATATTATTTTACCTTTTAATGTTATTTTACTATTTTAACTAGAACACAGCCTTGAAAGTGCAAGCACTATTCATAATGCAGTATTGAGATTATTAAAGCTAGAGATACACAAACATAGTAAAATATGAAAAAAATGTATTTGCATTAATTTGTGGGCTTCTGTTCTGTAAAAATAAACTTTGGAGGTCTCTTAAAAGCCTCTTGTGTATTCTCAGAAACATCCTTAAGTCATTATAAACTGAACTGTCACTTTTATTATTGTATGTATTAGACCTTGCTTAAAATTAAAAACATTAATCAGAAAACTGCTGTCCTAACCAAAGAAAATATTGCCCAGTCTAAAATTCAAATATTAAATTATTTAATTTAGTCTGGGGTGTTCACAAGATCAGGATGCAGTGTGCAGTGCCTTTGTGTCACTGAATGCATGTGTAGATGTATCGCAGCCTTTGTACTGGAAATTGCAGAATTCTAAAATTGAAATGATGCCAAATCTGTGGCACATACTATTAAAAATATCTTTGCAACCTCCATGAATGGAGAATATTTCTATCCAAGATCCAGAAGCTGTGGGATAAATCTGGGCATGTGGGTACAGAAATCTATTCACATACAAAGGACTCCAGGGGCAGGGGCTTCACTCACATATATAAATAATGCAAAATTATTTTTCTTTGAGAAGGCAGAAAGTCCTTATGGGGACAATGTTGGTTACAAGACAGTTACAAGACATAATAAAAATTGTTAATTAAATAAAAACAATGGTATTTCCTTGGGATTACTGCCTGGCTTCTGTGAGTATCTGTGAGACAGATAACCCCATTCACACAGTAATCAGTGACGCATAACTTCAGACATGAATATTCCTCACTGAGTATAAAAGGATGTCAACAAAGTCACACTTCTGTAGACTTTCTAAAAACCTGTTACAATTTCAATGAAACTTTCCACTGCTCTAAATTGAATGGCACTGCAGGAAGGGATTCTCAGTTTCTCAGCTTATTCATCTTCAGGTAACTGACAGGATTTGGGTGCAGAGTTATTTTCTTTCACCTCTTCACTTTTAATATATAGATAGTCACTGTGTCTTCCTGTCAGACGTTATCCAGACACTAACAAAATTTAAGGCTAACTATGTCCCTTTTAAAATTTGACCTTTTTTTTTCCTTTAGCAAAAAGGTGTTACATGTATATGTGTACATCTGTGCTTTTTAATTGTAAGTAGGAAAAAGAAAAGATGTTGTATCCATCTTGAAAACCTTTTGCCTTCCTGGAAAGAACTGCATATAGAGATAGTGAAATCAGTCAATAGCTATGCCTGGGATGAAAAAAATATTTTTTTTTCCTAAAATACTTTAGAAGACATTATTTAATTTATTTGAATGCACTTTGATATGTATTCTACTTGTTAAATAGATAAAGAGAACAAATTGAACAAACATAACAATGATATTTATGTGTGTTTGTTTATATTTTCACCCACTTTTCTATCTGTCCATAAAATAAAATACTGTTTGAAACTTCAAGCACATAAGGAATCATCTGAAGTCCTTGCAGTACATAGTGTAATGGAGTGGGGAGTAAAGCCATGATCACTGAGAGATATAAGGGCTATAGAAAAATTGGAGACAGAGAGGGAAAAGGGTCTTATAAAATTTGCATAGAGAGTCCAATTACTCTTTTAAGCTTTTGATGTTCAAGCACATGCCATTAAACACTTTATCCTGCTGTCCAGACCTCTCCTACACAAGTAACTTGAAAGAAAGTTTCCTATTTTGCAGGAAATACTTTATTTCTTTTTTTTGCAACTTCTCTGTATTTTTTCATCTGTTTTGCCATGAAGCACTCCAAAACTCAGCTTTGATAATGTTTAATTTATGCTTAAACATTATCTTTCTGTATAAGACATATAGTTTAAGAATTTAATCAGACCTGTCCTCACAGCTATTTTTTTTCTCTGTAGTATTACATATAAAAATAAAACACTTTCTCTATTTGTAGCTATAACACTGTATATAACTTTAAAGGTACTATATGAACATATATGTATAGTATGTAAGTAGTATATGAAAGCATAGTCTAGTGTCTTCTGGAAGCCAGTAAGAAATACTTTTTTTTTGGAATGAGATTATTTACTAATCCAATCTCTTCTAGTATTTACCGCTTTGTAACTTGTTATTTTGGTTTTGTAACATAACTGCATTACAGGTATATATCAAATAGTACAAGTCTTTAGCTTCATGGCATTTCAGAACAGAGGTGCTGCTTCTAAAGAAATAGAGTAGGGGCATCAAATAGAGAACCCTTACAATAAATTGTCACCCTGCCTTACACTTCTAAAATATGTTTCTTGTGAACATGTGGAGGCTTTGGTAATTAGAATTTTATTACATTCAAATTCTTACACAATGTATCGAGATAGTGTTAAGATCTGATTATTATGATTATTAGAGAGATGTCTCTTCTTGAATTAAGATCCAAATGAGATCATATGCTGAAGTTACTAGGATTTTATTTAGCAATAAATGTCAGTTAGAGAAAGAGGAGGAAATAGGAAAAAGACAGAAAGGAAGAGAAAGAGACAGATTATAGGAGCAATATCTAAAATACCAACAGCCAGCACCTCCTGATACAAATCAAATATAGCTTTCACTGAAACCACCACCCAAACCACTCGCAGAGGCTGGCCAACATTTGTACCTCTTAGTACCAATTCCTCAAATATAATGCACTCTAACTCCTTCCTCTGCAGTAGAGATTCCTGTTTTTGTAGGAAACGTGAGATTGTATGAATGTAAGTTTAATCGCAGACATTGTAGAAGTCATGTTCTTACCATATTTTACAAAGATACTTGTGTTGCTTACTCCTGTCTCTGTGGGCAGATCTTAGAAGAGACCATATATATAATTTTACATAAATATCATTTCATGTGTATGCTCCCTCCCTCCACGGGACACTAAAGTTTATACAAACAGAAAGAGACAGACTCAATGATTAACATAAAAATGATGACAATTCTGAAAAGGATGCATAGCAGAAGGTGATACAATTTCTAAAGCCATGTTCTTAAGCTTAAGGCAAATCACTTTTATACCTTGCCTACGAAGATGGCCCAGGTATCAGAGAATACCATGACAACCCTGGATCTGCCCTTTGAAGAGAGCAACAGGTATGCTACAGTTAGAGTGGTGAATAATTGTCATTTAAAGCAAATATATGAGGAACATGAGGATGTGGTCAAAAATAGGCATCAGGACCATAATGACTTCACAACTAAACATTGATAGGCTTGTCATTAGGAGAAGGCAAGATATATGAATCCCAATATAGAGTGAGAAAATTGTTCTGTGAAAAACCCAGTATAATTGGTGGTAAAGAAGACTTGCTTTGGCCCCTGGGGAAAGGGGGGTTGGGGATGGAGCTGGGGTGTACGGTTTTGAGCCCATTTCACTTACAGAGAAATCTCTGGGGAAATGTTTAAGAGGTCATTGCATATCTTTTGAAACTATCTGCATAAAAAGCTATCAGAGTATTTAAAACTGAATGTAAGAAAAAAAAAATCTTAAAAATTATCCACATCTTTATTTAGCTGTTACTTTGCTTTTTACTTTTTTGTAATATTATCCTATACATTTAAACTGATCACCTCCCATAGTATATAGGCAAAAACGTTTGGAACATAAAATAAAACACATTGAAAAAAGAAGACAAAGTAAATTGCTTGTCTTAGGTACATGCATGCTATATATATGGTTATATACATATGTGTATATATCCATTGTCTTTCAGGGGAGGGGCAAAAAGAGTACAGGCACCATCTAGTCATGACTGTAAATACTAACATATGTTATTGGAAATGAGAGGGGAAAAGAATTCCAGCCTTCTAGCTTCATGTCACTGATGTGAGGGAGATAACTTGGTAAAATGTTTTACCACATTCTTGATAAAACCTACCATTTATGAAAAGTCAAATTCACTGCTGCAGGTACAAAGTAAAGTGATGACCTTAAAAGAAGAATATAAAAAAATCTACTTCTAAACGTTCATTGTCTTTGTAAGTATTATAAACTCTTGGTCATTTTCTCACACTTCCTGACAGAAATAGGATAACATTACTCTTTGAATAGTTCTTATTTGTCTGTTACACCTATTGATGAGTTTATCTCCTGTCATTCAATAATGAATGACTTTTCTAGCAAAATCAGTCATGTTAGGCCTGTAAATGAGAGCATGATTATGGGGAATCTATGCAACACAATAAGGAATGCTCTGGTGTTAAGAGGAGTTTTTAGAATTCTGCAAAATTGTCTCTCTAAGCTACAGATTGGAATGAATGGAATTGATTTTTATTTTCCTTCTGATTTCTAATAAATGTGCTTAGTGTAAGATATTTTGTAGCACTGAGAATTTCCTGTAGATAAAATATAAATTCAGTTATCTGTGTATATACATATTGTACAGCTGTGTCTCAACATAGTTAGCATTTTATTCCAACTGACTTGGTTACCTATGATATTCTCAGAATATAAATCTATACATATGCAACGGCACACTAGGAATAGAAAGCAAACCTTTACTTACAAAGTTATTCTAAAACATCTGAGCAGGTTCAAAATATGTATTCAAGATAAAAGAATTTCTACATTCAAGTATGCTATATACTCTTTCAAAGATTCTGCTGAATCAAACTGGCCTCTATCTGCAACCAAAATTCTACAGTTTTCTGCAGAGTTTGGTTGCACAATCTCCAGTTCTGCAAAGTGAGCCTCTGTGAGCATAATCCTTCTATCTAGGCTTGTTCTTTGCTACACTTAAATTCAATTTACTTTAACCCAATTAGTTTATTTTCATGCCAGCTAACTTGGTACCAAAAATTGGCTTCTAGATTTACTGTGAAGTGAGTGGAAGAGTACCAGAAACTGGACTTTCTTGCATAAGAAGGAGGAAAAAAATATAGGGACCATTTTAGTCAGCTTGCAGCCTGTGGTTAAAATGAGGAAAAAGGGATTGAATGAGTTTTCTGCAGGAACCTTTCACACTTGGAGACCATGTCCCTGCGACCAGCAAGGGTGACGAACTACCACTGAGTGAGGAACTCAGCAACATCTGGGAATTGGAAAGAGCTGCCTTAGAAAATCTTGTTTGATATGTTTTTGATAGGTTTATCATCTGCCAGTTGGTAATGTGTAACTCTTGCTCATTTATCATCTCTCTGATAAAACAACACTTTGTCCCTGAAACACTGGAATCTGTTCAGGACTCTCATCTCAAAGTGAGGGCAGAATTATGTCTGAGAGCCAGATTATAAACCTGGGTGAGTGGGAAGTATATTAGAGTGATGTTTACATTCTTGGAGGCAAAGAATGAATAACTGGAACAACAAAGAGAAGTTTGGCTTTTAGAAATTTTAGGGTAATAGAAAAATAGAACAGAAAAATGCAGACCTTGCCAAAGTTAAATGAATGAAAGAGGAAGGTTTGTGAATCTCTGACACTAAAGCATATTGGGGCAAATAATGAGAAGGGGGAAATGTACAGACTTTGGCTCCTGTGAAAGATGGGTGAAGAATAGACCATTGAGGGAGGCACTGAGAAAAGGTAGGAGTGTAAAAGGCAAAGTCAAAAGGACATTGTGTGAGACACAAGACCCTGACAAAAGTTGCTGAGTTTTCACTCTGATTTTGCTGAAACTATTATTACAATGTGTGGAAAAGAAAGACAAATAAACTGAAGAGCGAGAAAAAGCTTCATCTGGGTCTGAGTAATGTTAGATGGCAACAGTACATTAAATTACTGGGACAAGTGCTGTCTTCAAGAATAAAAGAGAGATTTTTGTATAGGTAGCAGACTGAAGGAGAGATAGAGAAGAAAGTATTAGGGTCACAGGAATATGTTGATATGATCTCCTGTTTGAAACAGTTGGCAGAGAAGAAAGTGAGAAGAATTAAAAGTAACAAACAGCCAGCAAGAATTGCTAACATGGTTTTACTGTAAGGAAAATTCTGCTAGTGAATCCTACAGATGAGCAAAATGGAATTTTAAAAAGTCACATTCACTAATCTTTCCTATGAGAATGTAACATGTTAGCCTGCACAGCCTTTTGCAAGGAATTCTATATAAATATTGCCAAATCATCTTATTTATGTTCCTACTGACATGTACAAAATGGAAGGAGGAAAACATGCATGGAAAAGTAGTTACAATTTTGTTCATACTGTAACTATGCAAATTGTATTTCTTACTGTGAATATTTTGGAAGGTATTTATAAAGGATTTCTCTTCATCTTAGTCATTTTTTTTTGATTCCTTACTGTGCAAGAGACAATGCAAAAAGGAAGCTGACGTGATGATGTTGGGAAGAACAGAAAGTAATTTACATCCTACAGAAAGTAATTTACAAGGCTTCAAAGACTTTAAAATACAAACTTACAGTGAAATCAATATGAAGTTGAGGGTATTATTTTCATCAGGGATCTGATTTAAACCAAGGAAAAGGGAAGCAGACACGCACAAACAAAAATGTGGGCTTTATCCAAATGAAAATAGCTACATGTAGACACACTAATGACAGCAACATGTTTACAGAGCTCAGTTTGATTTACTTCACTTCAGTTGTGATGGACAAAATCTGGTTCTGATTTGCAGAACTGCTGCTTAAATCTCTGTACCAACACATTTATGTGGTTTCCTGACTATAGCTGGCTCATGTCCCATCAGTTTAAGGCTGGGCAAAGGGAGCTTGCACCTGTCAGGTTATATCCATGTAGGCGGTTTCCTGGTCTCTATTGCAGCAGCTTGTTATTACTGCATGCCTTTACCATTAGGATGTGTCACGTTACATTATGCCTACAACATGACATAATATAGAACTTCATGCACTGCTGCTGATAGGCAGTAGCAAAACTTCTGACTGAACATAAACCATTCAAGCCCAGTTTATTGCAGCAGACTGCAAGAGAATGCGCAGTAAGGTATTAGAATAGTACTCAGCATGCTGACTAGTCAAAAGTACTTTTGGATAGTTCCATATATTTCTAGTTTTCAGGTTTCATTTGTGCTGGCTCAAGGGAGCAATCTCTCTATCACTGAAAAACACATTCAGCATTAAGTCAGTTCCTGAGAGGAATGTCAAATATGAATCCAAAAAACAAAGCAAAAAAGCTCCTGCAATACAGCAGAGCAGGAGTGTCTTAGTGAATTAAACAAGAACTGAAAACAATTAAATTACTACAATATGACTGCTGATATGGTTTACCTTGTATTTTTTAATGTAAAATTTGCAAATGGATTGTCACATTAGAATGTCTCCATTACAACACACTGTGTAGAACATATGTTAATTTTAAACCTGTGAAACTCAGTTTGTGAAACTGGCATGTACAACGTATGAACCTTGGCGGGGGTAAATAATCTGCTGTGTATATTCCTAAATTAACAAAAGACACCAGCTATGAAAAATATTAAACGGATAATGTATGTATCATAGAGCATTTTGGACTACTCATTAATTGCATTTCATGTTGTGTTGACATAAGTTTACTGATAAAAGCAAGGAATTATTATTATTTTTTTAATTTGAAAGCTCATTGCTTTCAGATCTTTGTTGGAATGGTGAGCCTAAAGCAATAACCACAGGAAGGAAATGTTATAGGGAACTCCTGCATCATACTGTAGCAGGCAATAGGACTGCATTTTATTCTATATTTTGTTACAAAACTTTTCCCCCACCCTATTATGTTTATACGCTCAGCATTTTAAAAGCACCACAATTTACCTAGAATTTTAAAATCTTGTACTTAATCATTAATAATATTTTGTTCTTAGATTCAGTCATAAGTACTTTACACTTGCTGAACATTATGGTAATCATTACAGTTCAAAAGACATACTACCTTTAACTCCTTGTACTAAGTCTGAATAAAGCTATCTTCTTAACTATGTTTCAAAGAGAAAATACATCTTATTTATCAATATGAATATTGCACACCTTGTGGCAAGAATCTCTGGGAATAACTTAACCAAACTAAAAAAAGTTAGTGACAACTATATTAAAATAATTTATTCCCTGTCAAATTTTAAAGGAGTAATTCCTTGATGAGTTCATATCTGGAGCTGAGAATATATTTCCTGTGTATGAACTACAACTGAACAGATGCCTGCCACAAAGGGTTTTCCTAATGTTGCAGTACCACAACCTGGGGAGTCAGAATACACCAGCTTACCTTGCAAGGGAAACAGCATGACTGAGGAAGTCCTTGAAAACAGATGTTGTTTCAACTAAAGTTTTCATGCTGATGGCTTTTTTTTTGTGGTTTTGTGGGGGTTTTTGTTGTTGTTGTGTTTTATTTTTTTTTAATTCAGAAATTGTCCAAGGACATTGCTCCAGGTAATAGCTGTCTTTTGGGGTTACAGGAAGCAGGTCCTTTCTACTGATGCTTTCAGTTTTTACTTACAATATTAAAATAAAAAAATCATAAATGCAAATATAAGAGAGTAAAATTTTGATGAAACACTTATCACTTTACCTGAATTATCAGAACAGAACAACAGAGGTATTTAAGACTTCTGTTATTTTTATTTATTTACAAGCAAAACTTGAAAAATAGGTTTAGCAATTACTACCTGAAAGATGAAGAGGTATTATCAAAAGCAGATACTTTGGTCCTTTGTGTTCTAAAGACACATCTACCCCCACAGATCATGTTCTGCCATTCTTGGACCTTGGCCTTTTGCTCACTAATCTCTAACTGACCCCATTTCTCTTCCATACCGAATACGAAACTAGATGTGTTGCACTCAGCAATGCCTTGCCATCACACAAGAGAAATTCATATTGCTTAGATACTTTTCTAATCAAAATCAAAGAAAACAAAAATCAAATATAGCTGTCCTATTTAAAATCATTACTTTTTGCTATCTATCTTAGAATCCATGTCCAGAGCAGTTTGTGTGGAACAGCGTTTCAGATATTTGAACCAGAGCATAGTCAGTGTTGGACTGTAGAGGATAATAGCAGTTGAAGACACAAATTCCATGACAACAGAAAAAAAAGATGGTCAGGGTGGTGTACTGCTGTCAGGGGAATGCTCTCCTGCAACTTTTAGGAGTCTGTACATTTGAATAGCATGTGCTGGGCAACAGCTGTGGAACTGACCCTCCTCCTGGTGTAGCAACAGCTCTTTACATACATTAATGACACTATATCCCCATTTGGAGAATTGTTAGTGCTGTACTGTGAATTTTCAGTTTGGACATACACTTACCCACTCAGAGGGAGTTTCACTTTCAGTTATTTTCTGAATTTTAATATAGCACGAGTTAGCAGACTTCAGCTGTGGTGAGGAAGACCTGTACCTGGGTGTAATCTTGGCCTAAATAGAATAAAACAGAGCCTTCAGATGGAGGTTCTCAGGATGAATTTTGATGTTCACTCTCAAATATCTTGGAAGAAAGAAAGGTGAGGACAGATACAGTTGTCAGTAGTATTAGAAATGAAGGATAATTGTCTATCTGCAGTGAAGTTTTTATACCTGTCTGAACCAGCAATGAACAATGAGTAGAGAACAAAATGCCTGCACAGCAGTCTTATGGGGGAACGTCTCAAACTTTTTCTGGGGAATTGGAACCCTTGGGTGTGGATAATGCTCCTCTGCACTGCTTGTACACTGATGTGTGCAGCGTGGGGAACAAACCAGAATCAGAAGTCAGCGTGCAGCTCCAGGGCTATGACCTTGCTGGGATTGTGAAGATATGGTGGGATGGCTCACATGACTGGAGGCCTACAGCTCTTAGGAAGGGTGACATAGGAAGGCAAAGAGGGAGAGCTGCCCTCCTTGTGATGGAGAGCACTGGAATGCACGGAGTTCTGCTTTGGGATGGGTCAGGAGTCACAAGAGAGATGACAGGGGTGGGCAGATCAATACAGTCTGCCCTTGTAGCTGGTGTTTGCTATAGACCCATGGTCAGAAAACAAAAGTAGATGAGGTCTTCCTCAAACGACTGGAAGAAGCCTCATTTATAGACACTGGGGAAAGTCCCTCAACGGGTCCTTTAACCATTTGATGCCTGCAGCTGGTAGGAGTACAGAGGAATTTTTAGTAAAATACAGAAAAAGGTTTTTGAGTTTAAGAATAGCTTTAAAGTGTTTGCAGCTGAAGAAAATGTATCTTATTTAGCTTAATCCATTATATTCTGATCATATTGCTTCTAAGGAAAAGATTGTATCAGAAATACTTGACCAGAAATACAATAATCACTTTCTTCAGGTAACCTACACAAGTCAGTCTTAAATGTTTTACCTACCCACTTCCCCCACCCTGTATTCTCAAATGACATATTTAATGATCAAATGCTTGCAACAGAGAAACAAAGGATGAAAGGCCCATATTTTCTTATAATTAAACTCAGAACTTGCAACTTAAGTAAACATTCCCTCAAAATACTTCCTTAGATCTGTATTTCTGCAAACATAAATGTATAGTAATTTTTAAAGGATTTAAAGTTTCTCACAAAATATTTTGGGCATTATGATAAAGAACAAATAAAACAATGCATAACTAAATAAATATTAATTATTTACTAATTGAAAAAATACCCTTTCTATTTCTATTAAGTTTACTGGTTAGACTAGTATTCTCAACTGAGAAATATTTTTTAACCTATTTAACTAATTAAAAAACAAATTAAAAATTAGATGGCACCTTGTTAAAATAGCAGCTTTAAGAACAAAACCCTCACACTAAGAGAAGTTTTAAACAGTCATTTGCAGCTAGCGCTACTGGATAGACAGAACCAGAGGTAGCCCATCTGTTATCAATGTTATCATTAGTTAATTGTCACATTTGTTTTTTTTGTAAGTACAATCTAAGGTGAGAACTATATTGCAGTCAAGCTCCTAACCTTTTTCTTTCTCTGTAACCCTGTTTATATGACAAAATGGCTCCTCAAAATCTCAGGAAAAATTGCCCAAAAGATTGCTAGATTTTAAAAATTCCAAATATGTACTGCCTTATAAAAGTGAATTGTACAGACTTAAAATATTTATGTTTTTTATTATACCTAGAAACTTGGGGAAAATATTTGCATAGTTCTAAATTTCCACCCAGCAATAGTAAAAAAATAAAAAGAAACAAGATCATATTTGGTGCATATTTAGAAAAATTTCTTACCTTCTGTATTGTTAATCTGTTTCCACTTGGCTGAGTTACTAGAGTTTTATAAACATCATTTTTTTCATGCACAGTATTTTTTTAATAGAAAGTGGTTTTTACAAATTATCACTTGATATTTTATTGGCCCTGTACACATGCATTTAGCTGAAACTGAATGGAACCTTAGATGATCTGTCTTAAAGAATGAAAAGTAGGGAGTGTCTCTAGATCTTCAAATGAATCTATTAATTTTGCTTTTATCTGGAATTATTTCAGCTAGCTTTATGATTCCACATGCAGATATAATGACCTGAAATTACTAGTAAAGAAGGTTTCCCAGTAATCTTACAAGTCAGCTGCAATTTCATTTATTTTGCTTTTCTGCTGCCTAAACAGAAAAAAACAAAACCATGTCTTTGGTCCTCCCTCCTCAGAAGGTAACATAATTTGCCAGCTCTGGAACAGGAAAAAGTGTCACTGAAAGCATCTCCCAGAGCTCCCCAGGGGCTCCTGCAAAGCCTGGAAGCTCTTTGCTATCCCCATGGCAGGCATCTGTCTCCAGTTCAAGGCAATATTCTGCCCCTCCACTGCAGTCTAGTGTGCCTGAACAGAGCAGGGGAAGGATGCTGCAGGGATGCCTTCCTAACCCAGAGCAGAGTCACAGGGCAGAAAGAGCTGAGAATATGGAACTGAATGAACATTTAGTATGTGTTTATCTCAGAAAAAAAGATCCTTTGAGAGCCTTGTTAATTTTTTCCTTGCACATGTATTCCTGCATTCCAATTTCTAGCAGCTCATGTCCTGGGAAAGAATACCATTTTGCAAATGATTTCAGAGCTGTTAAAAGAAAATATTAGAGCAAATGATGCTATTTCACCCAGCAGTGAACAAACTGGTAACATGGGTCAATTTAATTTTACTGCAAGTAATAGTATGTTTTAGCCATTTTTTTGTTATGAAACCCTGTATGTCAGCTTGAACCTAATTTTCATGACCGAAGCATAGTTTTTGAAATGTTTTTGTAAAAGTGTTCTGTTCTTTACTGAGATGTTCAAGTCTAGTAATAAGTGAAATATGAAGCACTTGATCCAATTGCAAAGCTCCTGTTTGTCTAGTATAGGTTGTTAGTAGTATAGGCTCCTTTTTGGTGGTCAGCTTGATCTTCTGTATCACTTCAGAATATGAACTCCTCAGTCAGAAACTAGGTTGAACATTCTACATTAGAAGTAATTGAACTTTTTGGCCAACGTGCTCTTAAGGTTCAATTAAAATTTAGTGGTAAACTGCAATTTTAAGGAGCTTATCACTAATGAAAACCAGCTAAGAGTTTGACACACAAAAGGCTTTAAAAAGGAGATTTGTATTTCCAAAATTCACATGAAAATTAATCACATTAGTTCAAAAAGTTATGATATTGCATTCTTTAATTCACTTATTGTTAAAAGTTAAACTATACACTCGATGGCTAGTGAATATTCACTTTCAATATTTCAGCTAAGAGTGCCTTTAAAAGAAAATTCCTGGGATAAGGAAGAAAAATTGCTGTCATAATCTGTCAGTCTCAGAAGAGGAAGTTTTGGATGAATGGATCAAGAATAAGACAGTTTTGAGCCACCATTGTGATGTAATTTTGGAGTAAATTTTTGGCTGAAACTGAGAAGAAGGTTCTGACTATCAGCACCATCAGGCTTTGAAACAATCTTTCAACAAGAAGAATGGGAACAAACGATCTAACACAATTAACACCAGCAAAAAGGCATAAGATCTCACTATGTAAAAAGAATAGGAAAGGTTACATAGGGCTTAAATAACATAGATATTCTCAGATCATCCATGCTGATAAACTTAATTCATCTTAGGGGACTTAACTGATTAAAATAGACTCAGAGGGCTTAGTGGTCTTTGAAAAATTATGGAGGATAGATGAAATGCTGGAGGACTGAAAAAGAGCAAATGGATTGCTGTTTTTAAAAAAGCAAAAACTTATAGTTTGGTCTACTTTCACTCTCTGTATGCTAAATCCAAGATTGTTCAAAAATAAAAGGGAGATGTATTTATTACATTGGCAGATGTCACACACTGGGTGAAACTGTAAATATCTTGAGGAGTGGGCTTAAAATTTAGTTATGTCTCATATAGATTGAAGGCTGGTTTGGGGAAGAAAAATGACTTTGCAGTAGGGACAGAGGAAACGTATTACAGGTAGGCAGATATACCCAATTGCACAAGTACGGAAGGCAAGCAATTAATTAGGCAGTAACTATTCAGAGAAAGATCTCAGGGCTAAAGTGGAAAGTGATGAGTCAGGAATGAATATGACAACAACCTTACACTGTGAAAAAGGCAAATGAGAGAACTGGGATATATGAACAATGGTACGAGTGACAAGATAGCAAGCATTTTCCTTATGTTCCTTTCAGAATCAGTGGCGGCTCAGGCAAAACTGTGTGTTCAGATTTGAGTGCCATACACGAAAGCAAAGGGTTATGTTTGGAAATATTTCAGAATACAGAGACTGAGCTAGAAAAGGTGATCTATGAGAAAAGACTAAGAACACTGGGATTGTTTAACCAAAAAAAGAAAAAGAGAGAAGGAGAGGAACTGAAGAAGGGTTTCATAAAGAGAAAATGCTGTTGCAAACAGGAAAAAAGAAACTGTTCTTCATTTCATGTGGTCAATACAAACAGAGATAATTCAGTTAAACTGCAGTAGGAAAGATT
This sequence comes from Chloebia gouldiae, assembly GCA_003676055.1. Lineage (NCBI taxonomy): Eukaryota > Metazoa > Chordata > Aves > Passeriformes > Passeridae > Chloebia > Chloebia gouldiae. The sequence continues at coordinate 15,871,147 of QUSF01000005.1, read as the reverse complement.
TTTTTCTGGCATCAAGGAAAAAGAAATTCTATTGGAAAGGATTAGGAACAGACTAGATTCTGAAGTCTCAAGTATTGGAAGTCAACTATGAGGTCCTCAAACAAGAATGACAAGGATATGGCTGATTCTGTTTTGGACAACTGGGATGGAGTAGATGACCTACTAAGGTCCTTTTAAACTACCTTTCTGTGATTAATAAAAAAATGAGTATTGTTTGCGTAATTTACAAGGAAACTGTGAAGAAGAATTTAAGAATTAGAAAATTGTTAAAACACTGGTTTTTTTTTTATTTATAGAGTCCAACCAAATCTAATTAGTTTTGTTCTTCAAATGAACATGCAAAGAAAAAATTCACAATCTATTTCCCAGTACTATTACACATATAAGTTGTTTCAATACTCCTATTTTACATGAAGAAGAGGTGATTTTACTCAGACAGTATCATAGGGTCTACTTCAGTGTGGCCAGATAAATAGACATGAGTATGAATTTGGAAGGAGAAAAATTCAGTTTGTACTGACCTAATAGTAGGCCTTTGTGTTGTCTGGCTTAAAGAAATGTCAACTTTTATAAACAAGTAAACTTTCACATTTAGAGAAATGCCTAAAACAGTATTTTGGGCTCTCTGCACTACTTTTTACATTTTTTTCCTTTTCCCAGAACATTTCATTTCCAAATAAATAAAATCAATTAGTTCTTAATATCCTGAAATCAAAAGTCTGTTTAAGATTTAGAGGATGTGTATGAGGTTTCTTCTGTAGAAGTCAGTCAGTTCTACCTTTGAGAAAGCTTTCAGTGATCTGGAGGCTCCCAGAGGCAGCACAGATACCAGGACTGTCTACACGGAGAACTTACCTTTAATCAGGAAAAGTGCAAGTTTACAGTGCATTAGGCTCACTAAAGTACTCCTCTGTGTGAACACTGCTAAGTGCATGGGACGGGTTTCTGCTTTGAGCCCAGACTGACAGATGGATGGACAAACAGAATGCATGCACATGAATCTAATTTCATTAGACAGCCAAGCTAAAAACAACTTAGAGGAAAATACAGTGACTAGATCCTGGAGTTGCCAAAGATTAAGGGCAATATGCAGGAATCAGGAACCACTTCTCTTAAAATAGAAAGAAAATAGTTTTTTTTCCCCTGGTGCTAAAAGATTTAATGAACTACTGATCAGTGTCACTCCTGATTAGATCAATAAGGTAAATACTGAATCACTTTACCATTGTTCACTTGAGTAAGAGAATTGTGCATTCGGGCATTTATGGACTGGAGATAGAACACTAAAGGGATTGTCTGACACTTTTTTCATCATCACAAAACATAACCCATACATAGTTAGCAAAGCTGAGTTATCTTTTAGGTGTCTTTTCTATTTTCTGTAAATGAAGAGCCTCAAAAGTACTCCTATTGCTTCCTAACAAACTCCAATCTCTAGCTCACTGGGTTCAGGGTTCAACAGAAGCACTGTTTAAAAAAAGTTTCAGGTATTGAAGGAACAAATAGCAAATCTATTAATCTAATTTAAATTCAACATAGACATTAATGCTTTTCCAATAAATGAGTTACACCATGTAGATTCAGTTAGCCAAGGACAAGGTTTGGTTTGGTTTTTTTCCTGGTTTTTTTCCTGGTTTTGTTTTTGTTTTTGCTTTTTTTTTTAATTTTTTTTTTCTTTTGTTTGGTAGCATATTAGGGTGACAGTCACAAATGGCTGTTCTGGGTTTTAAAATATCAGGAAGGAAAATTGTCATAGCAGGAAAGCAGTAAAACCATAGATGTTAGCACAGAGCGTTGCTTCAGCAGGTTGGGCACTATGCCCAACGAGACTGAGTGGCACAGAAATCTACTGCCTGTGATATGTGCTGGCAGCTGAGGGATTTAAGAGAGGCTTTTGAATGCAGCAAAGGGGAAGGCTTGTGCAAGGAGAGGGGACCAACTGAGGATACTGATGCAGGGTATGTAATGAATTACAGATACGCTTCAACTCCTTGTCTCAGGGTGACTTTTACCACCTGCTTACTCAGTATGCTGCCCCTTCACTTTCTCCTGCCACAATGGAAATTCACACTTGCCCCAAAGGAAAATCTTTTTCTGTCTAAGTCCTTGCAGAAAATTGTTCCTGCCACACATGCCTCCTTTCAGAGTCAGCTTGTTAAACTCCAATTTAAATTAATATATTCTGTAATCAGCAAAATCCACTTCAAATAAACATCTTCCTTAGATCCTAGATTTCTTTACACCTGGTTTTTGTCTGCTTGATACATACAGTCTAGATATTTAATAGAGCTTTTGGTACCTTTCTGATCATGCCAAGACTCATAATCAGCCTCTGCATCTCATTCTTTCTGTACCATACCTTTCCAGGCAGTTACTGCTCTGTACTGTTTTTCAAGTTCTTTCTTTCCCAGCTGGCAAAGTTCTTATCTTCCATGAAGAAAATGCCTTTTCTTTTTGCCATCTGCATCATGTAATAATTTTGAATCAATTATTTCAGATCTTCCAATTCTCAATTAAATGAAATAATCACTAGTTTTAAGAATGCTCCCTGAAAATTAAGAAATAATTAGGCAGAGTATATTGAAATTCTCATGTTACCTGCAGACAAAGAGGTATGCTGTGAAACAAGCTTAAGACTTGTCTTTGTCATGCTCATGGAATAGCTTTGTTCCTCTGTGATTTCTTGCTTTCAGGTGCTAGAAAAATGTAAGAAGCTTTACTGACTTTAGTTGATAAATCTGCATTTAGGAAAAATGTAGATTTAGAAATTTCAATGTGTCATACTTTCCACATGTATATAACTTCCCATATACATGATTTCAGCAGTTCATTTTTTGGTGGTAATTTTCACTAAATAAATTAAATTTTTCAGCATTCTTTCTACACTTATTTTTGATTTTTCATGTTTCTATATCAATGTATTAGTAAGGATAAATCATTAATATAACAGAATTAATCATGTTTTTGTTAAAAATACATTGCTTTTGCCTCTATGAAGAAATTTCATATTTTAAAGAATGTGAATAGGCCTTAAAAAGATATTAAAATACCATTTAAAGTGTATAACTTGGAGTATAGAAGAGAATCCAACCTTTCTTTTCATTTTGAAAAACTAATGCATTTAGTCAAAGGTTTGATTCTTTTTAATGCTTCAACTTTCCCAACGTTTCAGAGTGGCGTTAGAGCTGAAAGGCTGTGAGCTAGTGCTCTGCCCAATTCCATTGACACAGCAGACAGTTAAAATAATGTCCTTTCACTTAACCACATTTAACTGAGATAAAGCAACACAAGATTTAATAGCTTTCAGCGGTGCCCAGTGATGGAGTGGCTAGCCCAGATTACAGCAGCAGGTCACAGGTTCATTCTAAGGGCATGGTTCACATAACCCCTCTCACATGGTAACGGGCCAAAAGCAGATTTCATATGACTTGAAGCAACTACATCAAGTAGTTATGGTTGATTATATCAGCCCTGGATTTGGCTGAAAGGTAGAGTAACAGGAAGAGACCATGTAGGATCTCTTCTAGCAGTTTTCAACAATTCTGCTTTAGCCCATGAATGAAGACTGGCATGCAATTTATGTCAGCAATATTTCTCTTGCAGAGAAACATAGGAAGCAGAAGTTATTTACCAAAAATTAATTATAAGTGGAAGTAACATTAAAAACGTATTATGTACACAGGATTTCACTCAATAGCATTTCCAAAATGAAGGAAGCAATAAGATAAAACATGTGAGATCATAATGCCAAATGCTATCACTGATTGTCAAGATATATCATGTAACCAAAATATTGTGAGTAGACACACTCTTCACTGCTTAGGGCCAATGATGAGGGGGTAAGAGCAAACAGCCAGGTAGTGATTACAGGGCTCAGCAGTTCCTTACAATACTAAGATTTTTGCCTATGTGATGAATATTTCAGATACATCCTGCGATCTTTACATTCTTCACTGACAAGAAGACAAGATGCATTTTGCAACTGCTAAAGATTTCTGATTGGCACATATGTTGAAAGACTAGCCCAACACTGAAAGACAGAGTGTTCTTCAAAAGCCATAGCCATGAAATATTTATTCTTTTCTCTTTCATAGAAATGCATTTGATGACTATATGACATAAAGTGCCACTAATAGCTCTGGACAAAATTATATGGCTCTAAAGACTATTAAACTATTATTCTTGGAGGGTGGAAAGGGTTTTATTTGACACATATGATCACAACAGTATTAGCAAGGCTTTGTTTACAACCTGCCATGACAAAATGTTGTACATTATCATGTGCATTTTGCACTGGTAAATTCAAATCTGACAATCACAAATAGCAGCAGTGATAATTGTCATATGTTTAGTAGGTATTTTATCTCACAATACTTTGAATGGTATGTTTATTAATTTTTAAAAACTTTAAGTATGCAACTAAAGGCAAGTGGATACTAATGACATTGCTCAAAATATGTTTTGTTTGTATCCAAGAGTATATATTTTACAGAGCATAGGCAAATGAATCCCCAAATGTTATTTAAATCTCTGAAGTCAGCTGAAAAGCAAAGATACTCATACATACATAATGACTAGCATGACAACCTGAAAATTATGTGAAAACAAAAAGGTTCCTTTGTAAAATTCTAACTAAAATTTTTGATAAAAAGACCTAGAAAGCATTGCTGGAGCATAGAAATCATATTATGAATTTTACATGAAAATTTGTAGGACTGTTGTATCTGCAAACATTATAAAATACTAAAAACCTTAGAAAAACTTAGAATCTTGATAAAATACTAAAATATTAACAAGCTGAATGAACACAGTTATCAACCTGTAAACCACATTATCTCAGTGCCCATTTACAATCATGTGTGTTTCATAAACCTGCTACTGCAAATCCCTCAGTTGCATTTGCCATTGAATTGCTTGTTTCTCATTATTAGTGGATGAAGAAATGCAGTATAGTCATGCCACACTTCCTAAAATGGTCTAAAAATGCATTCCTGAAAACACAGTTTATCTTTTCCTTACAAAGGGATAAGTGCTGTGTTATATAATTTCCTTTGCCAGAGCAGCCAAGAGAAGGGTAAAAAAAAAATCAAACAAAAGTAAATTACTCAGTGGCATCGTGCCCAAATCAATCACAGACATCACCTTTTAAATAGTGAGCTGAAACTTGCAGACTGCATTTCAATACAAGAATTTTTGTTTTGAAAAGTTACTTTGCTTAAAAGGCCTTTTAATATACTTATGTAGTTGTTCAAATCTTGCATGTTGAGTGAAGTATACTGATAATTATGCATGCTTATATACATATGCATTATACCTCTTGAAAAGACATGGAGGGCTGCATGAGTCTGCAATTTAAAAATGGCATTCAATGAAGAAAGCCTATGCTACAACATGAAGTGACAGCAAATTTTGCTCCTTCTTGTTTTTTGAATAGGCTGCTAGATTTGCTGTGAACATTTTGTGAAAGGGTCAACATTGGTGACTGTAATTTTCCACATACTTTCCTCCTTTCAGAACACCAGGCACATGTTTTATATTCTAAGATTTGTACATGGTTTAATATTCATATTTGAAGAGTAAATACAGATTTTTGTTTGGTTCTGTAGACTGGAAATGTATTTTGATGAGGAGCATATAAAAATTTTCATATATCAAACAAAATAACAAAATTTCATATATCTATTTATCTATAGAAATACAGATTTCTATCTATATATATCTTGGGTTGCTTTACTATTCTAATGTAAAATAAATGGAATATTTCAACCACCACTATATTTTTACATAGAATAATAAAAGCAACTCTTTTCATCTTGCAAGGGTCTTGCAACAGTGTGTACCTTCAACCTTCAAAGAGAAAGACAAAAGTCATAGTGAAAAGGATGAACAAGAGGGTCTGTTCAGGAAGTTCTCTGTGAATGAGTGGGGGGGCACAGGAACATGTCTTGATCCTGACTTTTTTTTTGTGTTTTGGTTTTTGTTTGTTTGTTTGTTTGTTTGTTTTGTTTTTGGTTTTTTTTTTTTTTTGTTTAAGAGCGGAAATGAATGAACAGAATCTGTCAGCAAGTTAAAACAGTGCATCTATATAAGAGATCAAGCCATGAAACTTGAGAAACACAAACTGCAAGAGAGGTTTTACTGCAGGAGGTAGGAAGCAACCAGCTGGCCAAGCACTTGCTTCACCAAGAAACCAAACAGAAGAGTAAACAGTTATGGTTCCGTGGTGGGGATGCAGTAATTAGATATTGTATGTTTCCCTGCTGTTCTTTTTGTTTCTTCTTTCAATAAAGTACTCTTGGCTAAGCCATCTGATTCATATTTGCAAGGAGAGAAAATTAGCTGACTGAGAAACAGAAAGACTATTTTAATTTCCCCAATTTTTTGTGTGGGTGTTTGAGTTCCTGTTTACTATTCCTGAAATTTGAGACTGGCTGTTGTTGCTGCTGCTAATCATGCAGCTAAGTAGGTGGGAGGGCTGGTCCAAATGCTGGTTGTGAATGATTGCTCATAAAAAAGCAGGTGAAATTCAGGTACGTGTATTGGCTATAAATACATGAAAATACCTAGGTAATATCCTTTGAGGACAGAATGATGCAACCTGACTTCTGGTGCCTGGCTCCTTTTTCACACATAGGCACGTCCTATGATGTCATTCAAGAATTATCTCATGGATTTTAAGGTATGTATACTGTAACATTTATTCAAGTGCATCAATTTTTTACTGTTTAACCAAATGGCATTCTCTGACAAATATTAAGGTTTGCAAACCTCTATAATACTCTTAAATCTATGTGTATCTCTTACTACCTATCATTTATTTATTTGGTGACTGTTTTGTGATGTTACAGAGCTTGCATAAGAAAGTCACATTACATGTATATATCCGATGAAAATCTAAACATATGTACTCCTAATAAATGATAATCACATAACACAATATCTAATCTATTGTTTCTATGATAAACTTTAGCACACTTCTCTTTGGATTTCTGGGTGCATGTTCAGCACTTTATCCATTCTTTTTGCAAATTTAATTTCTTTTATTGGTTCAGTTTTGCTATTTACTTTGGCAGTGGAACGGTGTGGGTGACATTGCAAAGAATCCAAACTCAACAGAAGATTTTTCATTCCCATTGTCATAACATCAGACATTGCTACATTGCACAGATGACTCATTTTTGTGATAACTTCAGGATTCACAGGTGGCAGAACCACAATGTTGGTGAAACATCTGGATTAACAAAAAAAGAAAAATATATTCTACTTCATGGTGCCATGCTTTAGGCTATAGCAATTTTACAAAATTACTCTAATCTTGGGTAGGGAACATTATGCTTCCACTTGTGTTGAACATTCTGTGCATTGCTTGACTCACACACTCTAGACATCTTTCCTGATGTTAGTTTTGGAATGTATGTTGGATGAAAACCACATGGCAAAAACGTGATACAGGGAAGTAGACATTGTGCTCGCTGATGTAGAAAGTACTTCATAGCAGCCAAGAAATCCACTACTGTATGTATTTTAAGCGTTTAAGGGGGCATTGCTTCAGCTGTTCTTAAGGGCTCTGAGCACTACCAGCACTTAAAACAGCCCAGCAGAAGGAAAACTGCATACTCAAAATATTGGTGCTCATGTCCTAATGCCCACATTAGGCATTCCACAAAGAGGCAATTGTAGAAGTAGATTAGTGCCATGAATGTTCAATTCAGTTGGAGTACCTCAGATGCATTTTGGTGCATATTCTAGCTTAGTTTTAATTCATTTCAGGCATACTGAATAGATACTGAATACAAACCAAACTTGAACAGGGGCTGGGACTGATCAGGAGACTTAATTCAAAAGCACACATCTAGATCTCAACAAAAGCATTAATATAGTCACCCTCAGCAAAGGGCCTCTATAATGATCTCCCTTAAGTTTCACTGCTTTCACTCACTTTGTTTATAAGATTAATAATACTCTTCTTTTTTATCTATTATGCCTAAAAATCTTGATATAGTTTTTGCTTGAATAATCTATCCTTGATTACGTCTGGACTGGATGAATGAAAAGTTTTTCCTGGCTCTAGTTAAAATAAAAGATTGAACATACTATTAAAGTGCAGCTGCTTGATTTCTGAGTAACTTGATGGAGACTGGCCAGAATGCAGGAAAGCATTGGTTACTTCCAGGTGAATTCAATTTTTCAAGCCATTGTTCACATTTCATTCAGATGAAAAAAAGGCTCCCAGAAAGACTTAAACAGGGATATTTCTTTACTAAATGAACATTTTTCACTCATTTCACCTCTTTGGCTTACTCAAACACTAGACCAAGCCCTGTAGGAGAGGGGTGCCTGCCTCATATTTTCTGCATATTCCATCTGACATACCAGAATAGTGAGATCCATAGCTTATTCTTGGGCATCTCCCTTCCTGAGGTCTTCTAACCAGAGGCAATGAGAGGCTTCATGTGTTTTTCACAATCATCTTACATTTAATTTCTTGTTATATGACAAAACTGAGATTTACCACATAACTGGTAAATAAGATATGTGCACCAGAACACACAATGTCAGAGGACAGGATTTTGACTAAGCAGAGTTGGTCTGTACTGGGATATCAATAGCACAGAATAGCATGTTGAAACTCTTGCAGTTAGTCACCTATTTCTTATCTCAAAACATTCAATTTTTGAGTCACTGTATTCTTACATGAAAATTGCAAAGTTCTTTTGTTTGCTGTGCTCATGAAGCCAGAAATACACTGCTAGTGGCCAAACTTTTGTCTCCTTCTTCCATAATGAAACACTTCCTTTCTTTTCTTCTTTTGCCTTTCTTTTTTTAATACCAATAAATAACATACCACTGACCACAGGAAAGGCATATGAAACTTGACAGGGATGCATTCAATGGTATGATTATACACACTTTTTGCTTTGGGTAAAACCTATTATTGCTTATTTTGTAAAGGGCACGCTCTTAATAATATCTAACTAACATTCTCCTCTTACATAGAGGAATAATGGGTTATAATTTAACTCTCAGTTAATATTTATTGTGACTGATACCATATTAGTGATAAAATCAGTAAGTCACTGCTTTTAAAGACAGCTACTCTTACTGAAATATTTGAGTTCCTCCTACATGAAATGAATAGTGACAACCAAGTCCCCAGTGGATTGCAAAGAGCCATCAGAATTTCCTGAAGTTTCTTAAAGACTTCTTATTTTCATTTCTTTTCTTTTTGGCAGGTATTTATTAGGTGAAAAGAGCTGTCACGATATCACAATTGTGTTTATGATGGAAATGTCTTTTCAAAGATGGTCATAAAGCTCTAGACATAATCTGCTGTTACCTAGATTTTTTGCTCTTCTATGGACAGATGCCCTTGATTTTGGATCATTTATTTTTTTACTTTAGATGCAACAATTTATTTTACTTTACTGGAAAACAAGAAGAATGGGGTTATGTACATCAAAAATAATTTTCATAATTTAGCTAAGAATAAATCCATTAATTGCATTGAAGATTATTTTGAATGTCAAAGCACCAGAGTGGTATGGAAGCTTACCGAAAGTAAGCACGGCCTTTATATGCAAGGTTGCAGTAGTGGAAGTGCTTAAAAATCTTCTGTATCTGTCTATGTCTACAGACTAAGTCTCTGATACATTGAGAGTCTTTATTCTAATTCAAAGATAATAGGTGCATGGCTCAGAATGGCAAATTCTTCACCCAGCAACAGGAAAGACATTTTCTAGAGAGTTGGAAGAGAAAAAATAATTTTGAGATGCTTATGAACTTCATTATTAAAGTGTAGTAACAGTCCAATTAAACCTTGAAATGAATAAGACTTTGACCTAACTTTAAAAGCATTTCCTTTCTGATTAGCATAGATTTTTCTTGATTTAAGGTTGTGATAGTGATGTTCATACAACAGCTGAGCTTTTCATAGGTGTACTGGTATTCTGGGCTTCTTCACAGACAATGAACTGAGTTTCAGAATGACTCCCTCCCCCGCAAAAAACAAACCCAAACCAACCTATCAAAACCAAAAAAAAAAAAAAACTGCACCAAAGCAATAGAAGCGTTTCCTCCATGCTCTGACCTCAGATTTGTTCTCACATGTTCTCAGAAACCTCCAAAAAGGTAAAACTTGGAACTGAATTTATATAACTTTTAATGATTATAGATTTTCTGTACCTGATACAATGAAATACATATCTCATGATTGTTTGTATTGCTGAACACTACAATGAACTGTTTCACTGCCTTTCATTCCCTGTGTCAGATAGCAAGTTAGCTGTGGAGCCAAAGGAGAGTTCACAAAAAGGTGAGAGCATACAGGAAAAATAGCCTTCAGCTGTCTAGCTACACAGGAAGATTTTCCTGAGCTTTTGAGAAAAGAGTTACACCCCAAAAAGATTTGCAAAGGAGATATTTTGATTAAAATTTTTATGTTATTTATATTTTGGAAATTTGAAAAAAAAATGAGGTAAAGAAGATAAAGTTTTCCTATCACCTGTGTAAACATGTTAGCTATAGGGATCAAAACTGAAGCTGTGTATGAGAATAAAATTCATTAATAAAGACAAAATATTACTATTTTGTGGGGAAAGAGGATTGATAAGCTCCTAATATATTATGAACTTTCTCTCCTATACATTTTCTGGTCTTTAGTACCTTTTTTCCTAGTAAATCCTTCTAGAATGAAAGGAATTTTGGTATCTGTTAAAGTGAAATAGTTTCATCTTCCTTAAAATAAAAAAATAAAAAAGAGTTTTTCTCCAAAACTAATTCTGAAGATCAGCTGGAGAGGGTCCACAGCAGCTGAATTCAAGTAGCACATAAGAAGAAAATGAGGTCTTAAGCCCCACTAACCTCCATTTAAAAGAAAATCTTTCCATGGGGTATTTATTCATTTTTTCATAAGTAGATAATCCTTTGCAAATGGCAAAGAACTAGAAATTAGAAAAATAGTAAGCAATAATACCACTGGGAGTCATTTACCTGGGGTTCACTTACCTAAAATTACTACAATTATTAAATATGTTGGAAAGAAATAATGAAACACTACATTGCCTCCACAAAAATGTACAAATCATATTTCCTCTTACAGAAATAGTTTGAGAGGTATAAAAGACCATTATGTCATGATTCAGCAAGTAAATTCACAATTTACTTGCAATTTAAAAGCAAATTAGATTCAGAAACTATCATTTATTGACAAATGGATGGAAAAAAAAATATATCCTATGTGTCCAAAGAGAGACTTTGCATTTGGCACATTTGTAGATTTGTAAATCAATGTGTTTTGCCAATAGTTTTCCTATAAGTGTGTGATAGCCCAGTGACCTTCGGACTGCTCTGGGCTGCCTGAGCCTGGCTGCCACGTTGCCTTGCAGTGTTTCCATCACAGCAGATGATGCTCAGCAAGGTTGCAATGCTCTTCAGAAGAAGTTTTTTAGGAAGAGCTGTGCTAAAGAGCTTTTATTCATACTGCAAATTGGAGACACTGATATGAATTAAGGTGTGACTGATGATCAGTCAGTGACCATTTCCATAACCATTATGCCATTGGTAATTTATCAAGGTACTATTCCTGATGTTACACAGCTTGGATAACTGAGGGACAGAAGTACATGCTGTGATTTTAAAATGCATTTCTAAAGATATTCCTTATGCATAATCTGCATAAAGATTCATAAATAAAATAACCTATACCATGCTCTGAGCATTTATAGATCAGCCAGGACTGCAATAAACTTTTGACAAAAAATTTTCCCCAGAAACATTTTATATTTTCATTGGAACATTTAAATGAAAATTTTCTCATCAGATGGTTCATCATAATTTTCCATTGTTGTCTGAAACAAAATAACTTGCTGTGTAAATAATCTGTCAAGGAAATTCATATTAACTCCAATAGATGCTTCAAAAATGTCTATTTCTTCTTTCAGTGTTGTTAAAGATCTACCATAGCTCAGTGATTTTTGGTTTACTTTTTATTTTGTTAGCATGACAGAAAGATGCCATATATAAAAGCACCTAGTATTTGAAAAATGTTCTCTAATGATGCACCTTTTTCTACACAAAAACACTAATGAAAAAATTGCCACAGTTACCTTTATGTCTGTAAAGGGCTGAAATATGTACATATACAACATGGATACGAACTATGTCAGAAAGTACTCTTTTTGGTATTCACAATGTCTAATTTATGCATTTAACTTCAGGTCTCTAAATTGTGAGCCAAGTTCTGTGGGCAGCACAGAAAGAGACAGGCTGTGCCACCACACAGCGTAGAGTATGAGCACTGGAATGAGCTCCTAGAGCAGCCTCCCTCTCTCCACTGACTATGGCGAGCTTAGTGAGGCTAACTTACACACACACACCTCAAATTAGGTACCTAAAGCAGATGGACTGAACACCTGTCTTTGTTTTTGACAGAATTTTTATTATATTTGGCTTTGCAGAAGGTCCTTTGCAACAGCAGAGGATTTTGCTGACCTGAACAAAATACTAAAAATATTGTAACACTGACCTGATATAGCTAAGCTCATTCCCAGAATTGTCTTTCTCTCTTTCTCATTTATAGTATCCAAATGGCAGGTTCACATTTAATATAAAAAAGAGTATCTTGCTTTGATCTGTAGTTTCTGAGCTGTCCTATTTCCACAAAATACATAACATTCTGTGGGCTTCATCTCACTGCACTATTCCAAAAACTTCAACATAAAATCTAAATTAAAGAAAAATTAATGCTTTTTCTGGGCTTAAAGCAGTGGGAAAATAGATACTACAAAGCAATTTTCTCAAATGTTTTCTGGCTAAAATGAGGAAAAACTTCTCTATGATTTTACTTAAGAGTTGAAAGGTTTTAAACAAATATTTACGAGTATAGATATATTTTTAATACTCCTTAAATTGTAGATAACACATTTAATAAAACTCTATATGCAGACTTACAATATATTCTATCTTGTTATCATGTTTTTTTTCATACTGTATAAAACTTCAATTACATTTTTTGGCTCACTCATATAAGAGGTGACCTTAAGAGGTGACAAGGTGAAATGGCAATTTGGAAGGGACAGGACATAACAAGTCCTGTTATAAACACAAAGACTAAAAATTTATAAAAGATAAATGAGTACAAGAGTAGTTAAAAGTTGAATTACTTTGTTCTGCCTGTCTCCAGACAATAAAAGGAAGAACTGGTTTTTGGGTCATGGGTAGCAGTAGGCAGCTAACCCCACTGGTGCAGACAGGCAGGCTGCATTCTAGTAATAGAATTTAACTGCATAAAAGAAAGCTTTTAATGATTTGAATTTTTTTTCAGGATTCACACATGCTAAAATTCTGCAGAAAATTCAGCAAATTTTCCAGCAATTTGAAGAGTGAACCGGCCACCATGCAATTTGAGGAATTTACAGTTTGGAAAGCATTTGGCAGGGAAGGGTTGTACATCCAGGATGATGGGTACAGAAGGGATCAACTACATTTCCTTGACGGGGAAGTGTTATAGAGTTTAACAAGAATACAAAGATCAGCTTTCTTAGCAATTCATATAATATTTTGAAATTGCTGTAATAAGAATACAGAGGGCTCTGTGTAAAGGAAACAGAACCATCCAGTACTGTTAAGAACAGCATCAAGCTTAGTGGGATGTTTTTAATGAAAAAGATGGAGACTTTTTAGTGAAAAAAATACAAATTAATGTACTGCACATATGCCTGAAATGGAGAGGCAGTTGGGTGAGATGATCAGTGTAGATCCCGCTCAAGTGATATGATCGATTCTACTCTATTCTCTCATATTTTTGTAAAATTGAAGGAGTTGCAATGTTTTGCAAATGAATTCAGTGCTGCCACTGGTGAAGTTTTCTTCATTGAACGTTCTGTAGTATTCTAGGAGTTTTAGTGTACTTCATCTTTTTAAGCTCCTAGATAGCCTTGATAAAGCTCTATTTAAATTGGTTGACGTCTATGCTAGAGCACCAGATAAAGACCTATGTAACAAAAAGGTGCCCAATGTTCACAACAACTTGCCTCTCTTTCGGGGACTATTTCACACAACTCTTCCTGGGGATCTTTTACTTATTTATTTCAGCTGGCCTGTAGATTACTCATCCCTTTTTGGATGAGGTTATCGATAACAAATTTAACACAACCTTTTTTTTTAAAAAAAAGCATGTATTGTTCCTATTAAAGTTCCTATGCCAATGATTTTATACTTCTTGGAAATGAAAAAGACATTTAATGTTGACTATTAAAGAACCCTATGATTTAATAAAGACATAACAAATGTCTTTCTCTTTATGACAGAAAAAAATTCTTCTCTTATATCTTCTGATCTGGGCTAGAACTGAATTTCTGTGCCAAATGCACACTCATTATCTGCAGAGATTAGAGGTCAAAACCACTCAATGTATATGCATTGGTTTTACACACCAGTGTGTTGACCCCTCTAAGAGACTGAAAGGTTTTGAACTTCAGTACTGTCACTTGAACAATAATTTAAGATTCCAGTAATGTGAAGCATATCAGATGAACATGAAAATCTTGATGTGAGCCCTTGGGTGAGGTGAATAATAGAGACATGACATTGTTGAAGGAGACCACAAGGAGAACAGCTAAATAAATGTGTTTGTTTGGGGAACAAAAGATCAGCCAGGCCTGGTGCAGAATTTTGAAAAAGACCACGATGCTTAGTCAGTCTAGTAAACTCACGGGGCATTCTTCAGCGATAAATGGAATAAATGCCCACAGAAAGCATTACAATGCTGTTTTACTCAACTAGCCTTTTTTTAAGGTAATCCTGAAACATTTTCTGTTTGCTCCTGTTTCACACATGGTTCTACTGGTGAGAGGACTTAAGAAAGGATATTTCAGACTAATCTCTAAACACTTATTTTATTAAAAACTGTAACACCGATAAACTAAAATTTCAACAAAAATAATTCAAAAACATCCTGTCTGTAACTTTGCTTTAATGTCATGAATTATACTTCAAATGTCTAGAAGTCAAATTTTCTCTTGAGAAAAATTCTAGAATATCAGACATTTGTGAGAAAATGCAAGTGATAATAACATGTTGTGACAAACTGCAACTTATATATATAGAACCAAGAAAAAATGTGAGTTCTTTCCTAATGTTTCAGGTTTGGAAGCTTGTTTCTTTTAAAAAGCCATGCAAAGCTGCATGAATTATCCTCTACATCCATCAATTGGCTTGATTAATCTCCTAGAAAAATTTCAATAATGATCCACAGAAAATTCAGATAATATCATACAGGAAGGTCTGGAAGAATAGAGAATACATCACTTTCAAGGATGACACCATGTTCCATTAGTCTGAGTTTGGCTTGACTTTTTAAGTGGCTTTTAAAAATATTTCTGAATTTTTAAACACATTAGAGAAAAACCACAATGCTTTTCAGATGATAAGTATGTAAAGCATATTTTTCTGTAGCATAATTGAAACCTAATTAATCTTTTCCCCTGGAGATCTCTTAGAGCTGAGGGTAGTGACCATCATAGAAAGAGGACTCGGTAACGAGAGGCATTTCCATTCACAAACATTTCCTCTTGGATCATCAAAGGAATGTTTGGAAATATGCTGCAACAATTTGACTTAAATGTTTTGATTATGCATTACATATGCCATTTAACCTTGCTGTACCTCAGTTTCTACAATTATGAGAAAAAGAAAATAATATTTACTTAGTATGCTCTCATGTTTTTTGCAAAAGTGTATTAATTAGTACTTGAGCTATACTTGAGAAGTATTATATACTATCTCAGCTGAAACGTTCATGAATCCTGAACACTGCCTTGGGAAATAATGTCAATGTGTTTTTTTTAATGGCTCTTAATAAGATGTCACATTCATATGATAACAATATGTGAACATATTTTACTAGAGAAGGGAATTAAAACATATTTTTATTTGTCTCTAGCCCTTAATAATATTACAATATGAGAATAATATATGAAGAAATGTTATTTGAGAGAAGAAATTAAAGCATAAGGATATCTTTCAGAGAATGAATGCAAAGCCATAATTGTATGGCAGCAGAACCTGTGCATCAGACAAGCAGTGTATTTAGATACTACCAATGCCTTTACTTTTCTATCAGTTCATTCATATCATACATTATTTTAAAATAACAATACAGATTAAACTGTCATAATTCCTTCCTGCTTCAGTTTGTTCTGTTCTGTATTTGAGTTTTCTAGGCATACAGAAAAGGATTAAGAAATGTACTTCAAACTTGGTTTTGGATGTGTTACACAAAACCCCAATACCAAAGGCTGTGAACACTTTTCCTTTGAGCCCAAAAAGACACTGCTTTTAGATTTGTATTGAATTTAAAACTAGATTTCTACTGGAAGAAGTGGAAAAAAGGATCTCCTACTTCATGCTGTATGAAATAAACAGATGAAGACCAGTATGTGCTCTATACAACTATGCCTGTGAACATGGCCAGAATTTTATCACCAGAATGTAAATATGGGAGGTTGTATCTGCCAAGCATTTTGTCACATTATCACTTAAACATTTGTAAATAAGCCAGAAAACTGATGATGAAAGGATAAAATGCGTCTTAACTTTCACAATATTTTTCTAACAACATATAAGCTGTATAATAATAATGAAGCTTGAGTCAGTACTGAAAAAATTGCAAAATGATACTTCCATCTAAGATAGAAAATAATGTATTTTAGAAAATTGGAAATAAATTTTTTTCAACATAGATTTTTCTACAATGATTTTCACATTCATCCTTCAAAATTTTCAATTTGTCTGACAACAGGATTTGATTTAAACTTTAGAAACACATTTTGAACTCTAAAATGATTTCTTTTGGTATTGTGGCAATACTTGCCAGTACTACTTGTGACCTATTTTTTTATACTTTAATCTTTCCACCTCCAGAGAACAGATTTTGTCTTTCCATTCAATTTATTTATTGTTTTGGTGTGTGAGGTTGTTTTTTTGGAGTGTGTTTTGTTTTTTTTTCTTTGCCTATTTCTATATTTCAGTATGAAATTATTATTGTGACTAAGAATCCAGTTACTTCAACTTTTTTTTAATGGTTTAAATTACTTTTATTTTCAATCTATTTTTAGCCACAAGAAGGGATTTGAATAATACAGATACTGTTCTCCAAACACAACAGAAAATCAGAAAAAAATTGTAATATCCACTTGTGTACCCCTATTAGTGTAAGATCAGTGCTCAATACCACTGGTCCATACAGGCATTTATATATATTTTAAATAAACATAGAAACACATGAAAAGTATTATGCATCTATTGTGAAAAATTGTGAATAATAATTAAAGCATTTCTTTTAGCATGGCAAGGAACATTTGTTAAGTCACAGGTACTTAATTTTCATATCTCTATAGGTACTCAAGGACACCAAATTATCAAAAGTACTCTTCTTACATCACATATACTTCCTGCCTCAGTGCTTCCAACTGGTAGGCATCTGCTCTTGGGTTACACTCAAGAGGTAAAGTCTGCTGGCAGAGAAAGACTGCACATCTCAGAGGCTTCCCTGTTTATGAAGTGGTTTCACTCATTTCTGCCTTCAATAGTCTTCTGGACTTGCTCTGCAAGCCAGCAAGTACTGGTGACTCAAATACAATTCTTAATCACTATAGTTTTAAATGTCTATTCAGATCAAAATATTTCCTCAATAACTAAGAAAGAAATGATTGTAGTACTGCTGCAAGTTACTTTTTTAAACTTACAGATGCTATTCGATTCACAATGAAGTCAATAAAATCAATAGAAGTCTTCTGAATAATTTTCAAAGAAATAAATGGCATTTGATGTGGCCATTTTCCCCCCCAAAAATACACAAATATCCATGTGTTTATCTCTAAACAAATTATTTAGATGAAAACATCTAATTACAGGACACTGTTCTTTCATTTACATCTCATGTAACTTGCCATTTTGCATAACATAATAAAGCTTTTCTGTGTAGTTTTGTATTGAATATGTTGTTAAATGTACAAGAAGAACTAATGAGACAGCCTAGGACTGGTAGGTGAAGTCCTAAGAAGACTGGTTTAGTCTTTTATCTACCTGAGATGTCTAACCAGAAATATAAGGCACTTTGCTGTGTGATGGGAATGTTTTCCCCCACGTCTTTTCAGATGTCATCTTGAAATAAACATGCCAAAACTCTACTTTGCTGACTGCGTCATCAGAGCTTGCAAACGCTAGCACTTCTCTGACAGGCATTGTGAATCACAGTTATTTTTTCTCCCAATGTCTACGAGGTCTGCCACCTGAGCTGGCATAGTCTGTAAGTGCCATCAACTTCTCCTCAGGGCTTACAAGCTATATTTGCTCTTTCAGAAGAATCTGAAAATGTTGTGAACCATAACTATGTTTCTGAGAGAACTTACAAGTTCTGCCATCTGTGCCTGCAGTGCTTCAGAGCATCATAATATGGATATGGAGATATTTTCATCATGGGGTTTACGATCTCTACCAGCTGCATCAACAGAGATTGTTAGTGCTGTGAACCACAACCATTTATCTCTCAGCACAGATGCCTGCTGTACTTTTTCATTAATGGTCTATATCTGTTTGACCACTGTTATATATACGTGTACATTTTTCAGCAGAAAGGAAAGCAAGCAACCAAAATAATAATTTAAAGCTAATCTTTAATCACTGCAGATCTGGATAAATTTCTAAATATTTATGGAAGTTTAACTATGCCTTGTTTAGACCAGGAATTTATTGCAAATGCAATTACTTTGATTGCCATATCACTTGTAAGCCTTTCTGTAGTCTGACAAAGCTGATGCTCTTGCTGCTATTCACAGATTTTGAGAAAATATTTAGTTTCATAAATATGATGTTAATTCTCTTTATGCCATCCTGACATTTTCCAACTGTCTTTGGTTTAGAGCATGACATGAAAAAAACCCTGTCTATATGAAGGAAACTTTTGCTCTCGTTAGCTGTCATGAAAGAGTTTTGGCACACAGTGATATATCACTACTTTCACTACTTTGGCCCTGGGAAGGAAATGTGCTAGGTGTCTATGAGGAGTAGCAGCAGATCCAGATGGGTACAACGAGGGCTGCGTGTGTCAGAGGGGAATGTAGAAGGAAGCTCTAGCTTCTCCATATGTTGACAGAGAAAGAAGCCATTGACATGCCAAGAAGCTCTTGACTGGCTGTCTAAATGGGGAAGCCAAGGATAAAAGGGAAAGTAGTTTAAGATTGTACTACTGATGTTATTGTGTACCTGTTGCATTTCAATGTGCCAGTACAGGAAAGGTATAGATCTGGAAAATCTAGTAGTAAAATGCCTATAAATTAACAACTAATGGACTTTCCAATTACAGTTTTGAAGATACTGGGTTTATATATCTAAAATTCTTTGCCTGTGTGTGTACACAAGCCTGTTCTCATACAGTTAGACTCAATTTAATTTGACTGTGATGAAGTGCCCAACCAGAAATACTTTGTGGATACATGGAGTTTTGAGGAAAAGGCCTTATTTCTTATCAGTTCCATGGACACTGGTTTGGTAAGTGGGATTTTGCAGATCTTGCCTCTGGGGCTGTCTGGCGGTGTTGGTTGCCCACAGATGGGGACACAAAGGACCCCAAAGCATCCAGGCAGAGAATCTGGCACTCACTGGTTCCTTCTGCTAATCCTAGACCTTCAGACCAATTTTAAGTTTCCTTTGTAACATGGGTTTTGGAAATCAATAAACAGAGTGATTTTTGGAAAACATTTGCTTAGGTTGGAGGTAAGCATGTTGGATTTCCATTATAAATGTAGAGATTTCAAAAATGAAAATACTAAGGTCAGTTTTCATTATTTATAAAATTTTATCATTAAATTACTTACAACTTCTGCTGTTGCTGAAATTGTGGAGGAAATGCAAAGTTTCTATATGAAACTAGATCTTAATTTTTTTCTTTACTGAATATGAGCAAAAATACCAGAAATTTTTAGTGTTTGAGGTATAATATCTAAACCACTGAAAGTAATAGAACCTTGTAAGATTAACTACTGCTTATCAACTTATACCAATCTTGCCTTTTAAAAAAAATCTTGTAGCTTTGGATCAGTGTTGGAAAACTACATATGCTAAATGTTATACAAAAGGCAAATGTTCAAAGGGAAAACAGGAGTATCAATACTTTATAACTCTCTTATATGCTGATTTTACTATAATATTTACTGAGCAGTGCCTTGATCCACAGCCTCAGGATCATTCCAAATTTAAGTTCTACTCCCTATTTAAAATGTACCAGTGAGATTCTTGATGTGGATATTCTCAGTTCAGTCAGAGAGAAAAAGAGAAAGATTTCTGACAGGCTAAGACTGGGAAAAAGTCCAAGAGGAATGTAAAAAATCTATTATCTTGTTTTCCATTCATATTGTTTATAGATATGTACTACCACACTGACCTAAGTCCAGTGTACCAATCAAGTGAAATGTTTTTTACTTTAAGACCAATGGAATTAATGGTCATGATGTTCTCTATAAAAGAGAGAGGTGTTTTTGAATAAACATTCATTTGCCTTCTAAAATCATATGAGTCATTTCGCCTGTCCCTGGCTCAACAGTGTCATACTTGATGTTTTGTTCCTTGCTGGCATTAATATTTTAGCAAACCTGACATGGAAACCATACATATGTTTCCATGTCAAATCACATTATTAATACTTTCAAAAGTCTATTTTTGTAAATGTACTGCTTTCTGCATTTTTTCTGCATTTTGAGAAAAAGAATGTCAAAAGTTTTGAAGTAAACTAATTTGAAAATTTTAATTGATGCTTATTGATTTTTCTGCTTTTCTACTACATATGTCAATTGAGAACACAAAATTATTAAGTTTTAAAAAGCTTTGGAGGGAGGAGTATGTGCTCCTTAGACTAATACTAAATATTTCCCTTTCTGAATCAGTGCACAGCCTTGGGAGAGACAAAATCAAGATCAAAATAAATGTGGAACTTCACCTGCTACTTGGAAGTAGGTGGCATTTAAGCTGAATTTAATTTTGGTATTTACATACAGACAGACAGTACACTGGCAAAGAATCCGCATGAACATGGTCCAGGTACCTACAATTAGGGGATCATTACTAAACCAAATTATTTTCATGAGTAAGTGCATCTGGCCATTATGCTATTGTTTAGAAACCTGCAGTCAAATCTGTAAGCAAACTGGAAGGAAACCAGTAAATTGCTAAAAAACCCCCAGCTTCATCCTAATTGACTATGTAATGGGCTGCCTGCCTGATTTTCCTTTTTTTCCTAATATGAGCATGACAACATTTAGAGGCCTTATTGATCCCCAATACTTAACTGTTAGGTCATATGAATAGCAAATGAAATATGATATAAAATATGCAAAATAATAGTACATTACCCTAAACAACACTAATAAATTGCAAAGCTTAGCATGAAATTGAAAATCACTAATGGAGCGCTGTGCAGTTTGTTGAAGCAATGAGCAGTCAAAGAATCATACATAATGTAACAGTACAATTGCTAACAGCAGGTTCATAGAAGACAATTTAAACTTATTTTTTATGGACAAAAGGAATTGATCTTTGAAGCTGTTCCTAAGGAGATTCCACTTAGCCCGAACAGCATCTTGGGATTGAGTTCTGGTCTATCCCTTGCATCAAATACATATTTATGAACTTCCAGAAAACACAGATTTAAATTACATATGAGATTATGGTTTATGAACTTAAACCAGGAGAGGTAAAAATATTAGACATATGGAAGTAATACCTGAGTCTGCTATTGAATTCAGTGGTTATGACAGTCTTGCAGGTTCCACTGAATGATAGGTAATACGTAATCAGCTTCACTTCTTAAAATTCTTGGGAGTTACAAATATTAAAAGCTATGAACACAAAGGATGAATATGTTTCAAAATCATAATATGCTAGATGATATTCTATTTTTTCAAAGCCATCTACATGAAAAATCAACTTATGTTTAATGTAGCTGGTATCAAATGCACTTTTTCAAGGAGCAAGACTGCTTGACAAAATGCAAGTCTTTACTATGCACTGATAGGAAAAGTTCTCACATTTGTGAACATTCGGGGGGAATTTACATCATATTCATTTTTACTTTTGCAGCATTTTCCCAATGAAATATTAAATTTTATGTTGTCTAGCAAGATAAGTCAAAAAGGTTTTATAAAATTTAGTGTGCCATAAGATCTGATGTATTTTAAGTCCATTTAAATTAAGAACTGAAAAGGCAAATGTGAAATTCTTGAGATCATATGCAGAAAATATTTTTGTCTGCTAAGAAGTATTGTAATTGTAGCACAGTAACTGTTCATTTTGAGTTATAAGCAGCCAATATTTTCCTTGATAAGCATGGCTCTTCTTCCAGTTGCTTTTAACTCAGTGTATGAATTTAGGCCCTTTTAATGCTGTTATTTTGCATCTGGGGGTTGTGTAGGCCCAATCTCTGGCTGCATTAACATATAGGTCTTATAGAAATGCTGAAAAAACCTGCAGAAAAATTATGTACAAGAAAACTGGAGAGCTGGCACAGATGGGTCTTTTGTTTATTAAAATGTAAAATATTGAATGGTGGAGGATTTTTGTATTAATAAAGTTTTGCAGACAGATTGTTACTACTTAAACCTCATCATATAGTTAACAAACCTAAAGCCACAATTAATTGGACAGCAAGTAAGTTGGCTAGGAGCAACAGTTTGTGTACTCACTGTGCAAACAATATTGCAGTTACACATGCTGAGATCCAAGGAATTGTTTGCAAACAGCAAATACAAAACCATGCAAGAAACTCCATCCAAGGCTCTCCCTGATATAAAGGTGGGATGACTGAGGGAATGCAGGCTCATTGCCATGTTATATGGTTTGTTTGCTCTTAAAACTCCAAATGCCACAGCCTAAGTACTTCCTGGAGGAAACAGTCCCAAAATTACACAGATAAAGTGTTTCTTTTCTTCTGAACATCCTAGAAGTATCTTACTGAAGATACAGTGCATTAAAATTTCATAGTACAGCTCAGCGAGTATCTTGTGGCTTCAGGGAAGCAAATGAAGACCTACAATTTTATAGCCTTATCCCTGTTAATGACATAGGTACCAATTGAAAACAAATTTCTCATCACAATAATTGAGGTTAAGGTATTCCTCCATACTTTTGTTTTACCAAAATGAGATATAGATGCAACTTGCAGTTCTGAGCATAAAATAAAGATAAAATACTTAAACAACTTATGCATCAAAAAGTGTGGCAGTAATTTAACAGATATTGAAGTTTAGGGTTTACTTTGTTCAGCTCTGATCTCACTACCAGCCAAAATGAAATAATTATTTTATAGTCTAACTGTAAGCATGCTCCTCAAGCTACATAGTATAAAAACTTTATGGTCAAATGGCTATTAATCTACTTAGCAATAACATGGCTAGGATTTTTTTTACATGGCTTATTCTTATTTTTAGATGATTCAAGTATTTTCACAACCTAAACTGTCTTTTTTTTTTTTTTAAAAGGTCCATTTTCTTCTTGGGTGTCAGCAAAGCACAATTTCACAACTTCCTTGTCTCCTAGCTTTTACATCAAACAACCATGAATTGATGAAGCGTATTCTACTTCCACAGTGTTCCATGCTGATGCTAGTATTCAGGGCTTTTTTCCTCCAGTATAAACTTCTTATCACACTGTGCAACATGTGATACAAGGATGCTAACATTTTCAAAAGAGGCTACATTAGAAATTGGCCTTTTAGTTAATGATACCCAAATGAAAAGAAACTCCCTGTAGATCTAAGAAAAATAACGTATTCCCTACTTCTCTCATCAAATAAATAAAATCATAAAAATGAGTGAGATTACACCGAGACTGGAATATAGCATTTGGAGAGTAAAAGTAAGTGGGCTGGTGCTGGCTTGAGGAGACTGATACAAAGAAATTGGAAACTGAGGAGCTGAAGTGATATGGAGGATCCATGATGAGCCATGGGATGATAGTGGGGAGGAAGAAATCAGCATACCTGGCACATAACATATAAATTACTTTACCTTAGGCAGTCCTACTTGTCCTCACTAAGTAGAGGGGAGTAGTGAGAGAAGACAAGTGAGTTATCAGCAACTCAACATGGCCACTGTTCATTTCCTCTCTCAAAACCCATGGGAAAGAACAGCAAAATAACAACCAATAGGCCTCAAAATGTGCTTTAATTGCTTTACTCAGAAAGAGCACAGATCCTTCAGAAGTACTGCTGAAGTCAGTGCCATGGCAGGAGTATTGACATGGCAGGGGACAGGGTGAGGTGGGGTCTGTGCACATCTGTGCATGTGTCTTTGATCTCAAGAGATCAAAGTATTGGGCATGTGTGCTTAGACTGGACCAGCGTTGCAAGCCCCAGTCTTTAGAAATGCTATGTATTAGTCTTTAGAAACTTTTGGAATATTCTCATTGAATTCTGTCTTAAAATATAAATGAGGCAGGCTAAAGTAGAGTTGATCTAGATCTTCCAGCTCACTGCCACTTCCTCCCACAACCTTAAAAATGGTCATCAGAATAAGTATTAGACAAATTTTTAGACACAAAAAATTGGAAATAGTTTTCCTTAAGTCACAAATGAAAATCTACCTTAACAAGGATCATGGCTTGTCTTCAAAAGAAGAGCATGGGAATTTTTCTAGTTCATCAGCAGCATTTAAAAATCATCACCTCCTTCCAAGAGCTGAGCAAAACTAAAACTTTGATCCAACAAGTTTCTTAGTCTGTGAAAGGCTAAATTCTCATTAGCTCAGTTGTGAAAGAGAGAGAGAGAGGAATGCTTTCATGGGAGATGCATGCTTATTAGGACCTGTACCATAACACAAAATATTTGCAATAGCAGAAGAATAGAATACTGGAAGATCTGTAGCTCCTGTTACTGCTAGGCTTAGGAGAAGAAATAAACACAAAAAAGTGCAGTAATGTCACATATATATTACTTCAGATTTTCTGTGTGTTTTAGGATAATTTCATGGCCCTCTGGATTTATCCAATAACAGTAACTAAATATAAATATCAAATATTGCTATTTCATAATCTCTAATAGCTATTTTGCTTTATTCTCCTAATAGTTTTCATTGTAAAGACATGAGCCATCAATAGCTTACTGGTTTGGGATAGATATGAATACCAGATAATACAACGAATCTGTCAAGTAAAGCAGTAAAAGAGAACCCATGTGAAAAAAAATATCTAAGGCTAAACCTTTATTTGCTGTTTAGGAAGAACAGGACCCTGAAGCTATTTTAAATGTGGAGGAGTCTCCCTCCCTCCCTTCCTTCTGTGTTTCCTTCCTTCTTCCCTCCCTCCCATCCCTTCCCGTCCTCTGAGTCTCAGTCTCTCTCTGTCCCCTTCCCCTCTGTTTTTGGTCAAAATTGTCAGCAACCACCAACAATCAAAAAAATATATATTGAGAGAGTACTGCAAATAATAAAATTATAATTTTATATATTAGCATATGTAAAGACAATAAATGTATACTACATTATTTTATTCTCAGAAGCTCTCTTGACCACTGGGAAAACTCTGAAGATCATTAAAATAGATTAAAAAATATTCTTTAGAGAACTCTGAGAATATTTACTTGGTACACCCAAACATATGGTGATTCATTATGATAAATCATACTTCCAATAGATTTTTCTTCTTTTTCTATTTTGAAAGGCCAAAATAGACATCCCTCAAATCCTGAGCCTTGCATTGTTCTCATTAGAAAAAAGCTACCCTAATTTCCCACTGGCATACATAATTGCTGCCATTGAACTACTATTTGTGACAGTAAGACAGCAGTGTGGTCTATATACCCCATTCAGTGCTCACTGTTTCTACCAATAGTGCAAGTTAGAGTGCCATTTGTGGCATTAGCTTTTGTGGATATAACAACCTGTCAGCTAGGAAGTAAATTAAGTAATTTACACAATAATCATCATATAACAAGCCGCAGTCCCTGCTAAGCTGCGCTGTTTCCAAACTGGCAAATTAGAGCCTCTGATCTAGATCTGTGTGCCATATAGATATCCCAAACATGTTCATCTGATGATGCATTTGTACTTACTGCAGCATTAAAATATGACAGATTCAGATCTTGTTATTTCTTTATCGTTTCACTGGTGTAACACTCATGGTTGCAGGTAATGAAGAAACACAATACACAACAAGTGCAACCATCAAGATATCACTTTTCTTCATTAAATAACCTTGAAAATGGTTAATTAATTTGCATTAAACTTACCAATTTTAGCTGGATATAAAATATACAGAAGATAGCATTTTTAAACTTGTAATGAACCACAAGAAACTGATTGTTTTGGTTGTTAGAACTAGTTGACTTTGACCATCCTTAGAGTAGTTTTTCAATGGTGTGCTGGAGCTACATTATTACCATAACTACTGTAACAATCATGACAATAATTATTTTACTGAAAACAAAATGTGTGAAATGAAGCCTTTAACAACTGTAAAACTGTCCAGCAATAAAGTCAATGAAAGGTCATTAGACTATGTACAAGGAGGATGTTGCATTCAGATGATACATGGTTGTATTGCATCTGTACAGTGGCTTCTCTGGTGCTTTCATAAAGAATGGATGATCATAATAAAGTGTAATACCAAATGTATTCTAAGCTGAAGTTATTTTAATGTATGAAAAAAATGACACCACATTTTACTTACAATCAAACTACTTATTCACTCTTTTAAGGAAAGGTGATATTACAGGCAATTTGGTAAGTCACTCCAGTATGACAAGCGCACATATGTTTATATGTTAATTTAATCCACTTGGATCTTCATACACAATCAGAACAGTATATTTCATTAAAATGTCAGCACTTTCAAATTAGAAAAAAGTAAACTCTGGATGTAGTGAGGCAGACTTTTGGTCTGTAACAGTTGATCTATATTGGATGCAATTTTGCTTCTGGTTCTAAATCAAGCCAAAAAGTAAAAAGAAGAATAAAATACCATACAAGAAGGAATAAATGGCATTCTAAGTACTACGTAAATTTCAGGAGCAGATAAAACTCTACAGGGAATCCTCATCTGTTTTTTGTTTTACAATTACCATCTTTCCTTCTTTGGGAGAGGCAGGGTGATACAAGCAGAATATGCACTATCAAACATAAAATAAAATAAGAATGTGCTGTACAAGCAGAAATGACTAGGTCCTCCTTACCATAGCACTTACAGTCCTATTAGTCAAAGACATCATACTGGGAATATTAAGTATGACTTAAGATGTTGGTGAAACCATCCTGACAAAGTATGGAAAAAGAGAAAGATACAAGGAGAAGACCTGACAGAATAGAAATGCAGGATATAAAGCTCAGATATTAAGAAAATAGATATTAAAAAACCCACAGAATTAGAGGAGAAAGAAGTTTTCTGTAATGAGAGCTGAAACATCCCAAACAACAGAGAATATAGAAAATAATGGGAATGACAGAGACAAGGCAAACAAAGGTTATGGAAGTCAGCCAAGGCTAGCATGAACAGCATTGTATTGGGTTTATGAATGTGGCAAGAGCCCAGTTTGTCCCTGAAGTAGCTGGAAGTTTCTGTACCTTGCTTGCAGAATCAAACCCACTGTGGTGGTCTTGGGAGCAATGCATTTACATCCCCATGATGCAGGCTCAGTGCTCAATAACCTCTGCTGATCCTGAACCAGCTGTGCAAGGAGACATCTCTGTATCTCTCTTATGGTCAGTCTGGCAGACAGAGAAATAACTAGGAGTTGACTGAACTTCAGTGTCAAAGATATGGTATCTAGACGTAGATACGAACAAATAAGCAGCTAGTGAAGCATGCAAAGAAGAAAGGTAATGGAAAGTGAAAAGGAAGAGAAACTACTGACAGAAAAAACATTTTGGGCAGATGGGAAAGCTGATTTGATAGAATTTTTAAATGCTTAAGTACCAATCAGAGTACATTCCTAAGCTTATGAATAATGAGATCTGAATTCATATTCTCATGATAAAAATATATATCAGAAGAGTACAAAAGCTGCAGTTCTGGTTGAAACTTCTTTTTGTAATAATTTTAAGCAAATAACATAAGGGTAAAATAAACACTCCTGTAGGCACCATTCAATGGCAATGTTCAATTCAACTAGCTTAACTGAAAGAAAGTGTGTGTCATACACCGAAATACATCACAATGTGGATCAGTCTTCTAAGGGTAAAGATATCTTAGATGGGAAGATTTCAAATCAGATGACAAAAATATAAGAGTTTATAATTAAATACTTTAAAAGCACCTGTATCACCCAGAATTCAATGGTGAATAATAGTAGAATGCTTAATTTATATTCCTTCTTCACTTCTGACAAAAGGCAAACTTAAATTAAGACATGTTCTTTCCAGCCTATAGAAGAGGTATCATATAAGCCTGTATGTATTGCTTCTTCATCCATGGAAAACTTGTGGTTGTAATTTTCTTTTGTATTCTGTTTTTTTTTTGATTCCTCACAATAAGGACTAGTCTGAATACCAGAGAAACTTAAATAGTTTTAGACAGAGATACTAAAAGCTTGTGCCTAGGATCTTCTGTCCTAGTATAATTTGATGACACAGAAATCTCAGTGTATACTATCAAAAAAAGTCAGTCTTAATTATCATAATTGACAAAAACCCCCAAGAAATATAACTGACCTAAATGGAAGTCATGCTCCTCATGCTGGAGGGCTAGATACAGCCCTTACTATAACTCTTACTTCCATAATTATATATCTCATTGTGTTACCCTAAATATAATTTATAGAAGTAAATATCTAATTTTTCTTAGAGAGTAGAATTTGAATTTTATATTTTTCCTTTAAAGAGGTAGGTGTCTGCTGGTGCTTCAGTATGTAATGTATGTACCCTTGCATCTTGCTCAGCCTTATGGCTGTCAGAGTATCAAAGATTCCACTAGAAATTCAAACCCTGCACTTAAGTAGGGTTGATGCTGAAATCTCCTTCTGGAGGAATTCCAGTTCCCTAACTATGTATGAACATACACCTTTAAAGCCATCTAAATTGAGGCAAAGAAGGCGATGATGATCTCCAACCTACGGTATGGAAGACTCTTTCTACTTTTATTTCAAATATAAGGCACAGGGCCCATAAATGGTCTCAACATATTTTAGAGAGGATTCACTGGAAGCTGGAAAAAAATTAAAGGAAAGTGAAAAATAAAGTAAACCAAGTGACATCTTTAGAGTGAGAAGGAAAAAGGTATTTGCCATATTTGAACCCTTAAACACTTGCCCTTTTTTTTCCATTACCTTTAATAAAATGGATGCTGGAACTAAGATATAATTGCCATTGACACTTGCTCACTGCTTGCTGTGTCTTGCTCTTTTTCTGTCTGCCCATTTAATTTTTACCATTGTCAGCTCTGATACTGAGCAGCAATTAGCAAAATTCACTCTGATCTGACCTCTAGCAAGGGAGAATGTAATCAATTCTCCTTAGTAGCAGGGAAAATGGATTCACAGATAACCTGGTAAGGGCAGTGTTTGGCAGTACTAGAATAGGCACTGCATTCTGACTTATCTGCAGAGATTTGGAATTATTCTAATGACATGAGCAGAGAGATTAGGTCACCTGTAGGTTAAGGTTTTTGCAAATTAGAGGGATTTCAAAGAGGGAAAGAAATATTCCAGCACTGGAGAGACTGAAATCTAATTGCATATTCTATACAAGTATATATTTTAATTTTAACTTGTTATTTACAGTAAGGCAGCTACCCAGGGAAGTCTTAGTCCAGTCTTCCATGACACTTATCTTCATCAAAGATCCCCAACAATAAGGATATCTAAGAAAAAGAATAGGAAACACTACAGCCTTGACTCTGTGGACTATGGAGACTGAGGAGTGGCTGAAGAAGCAGGAAGCAAGACTGTGGCATTTTCCACTTCTAGTGAACAAAGTAGAAGCAAGGGATTAGTACAAGGGGAACATATGAAAGTGGGTTGTGTGTTGTATAGGCCATAATACATCAGGGACTCCAGAAATCAGGGAATTTAGGGAAGTGATTCCCCTCATGATAATTCAATGTCTAGTTACTGCTTACATGAATTTCCTGAAGAGAAACAGACATATTTTAATAGAAGGTACTTTAGAGGGGATACATCTAAACACAATGAGATGGAATTGACTAAATGCTATAGACAAAGAAAAGGAAAATTATGCAAATGACAGTCTTTGTTGGTTGGTTGGACAGTAGCATCTCGTCCTACCTCCACTACTAACAAAGAGACTAATCACAGAAGAAGGTATTACACTACATTGAGAAGCAGGAGTTTTTTCCAACAGACAATACTTCATCACTTGAGACATTCAATAGCCACACTGGACTAAGCATTTAAGGCATATTATGACATTTTGCTATAGAAGAAGGCAATGCAAACCAAATTTTCCATCATGACTTACTATGCATAACACAAACTTCAGACACTAAGTGCATTACACATAAATATTAGCAGCTCAAGCTGATAGAGAGATGGAAAAGAATTAATCTAAGTGATGGATAATCATATTGCCCTCATAATGTGAGAGACTACATATGTCATCCTCCAGGCAATGAAAAAGGACATTCAATAAATTTATCTCACAATAAGTATCTGAGAGGAACCCCTTTCTTTTCTTACATGCTTTATGTTGTAGCTATCAAAGTCATATACTGTATAGATTCTATCTTTATCGTGTTTAAGCAGAAGCTTTGATCAAAATAAAGTGGAGAACAAATATTTCATTAAATATATTAAACCTCCTTAATAAAAGAATTCTCCCTATATAATTTATCACTTTTTAAATACATCCCCAGTTCTATTGAACTGTCATTTAAGCCAATTACATTTTAGTCACTATAGCAGAATTTGTGCTGAGGATCTCCAGATCTGACTTAGAATTAATTTGGTTATAATAAGATGGTAATTTTAAGCAATATATACATTTTTAAAAACAGCAAAGACTCATACTGCCATAACAAAGAGCTAACCAAATCTTTGCCCCAAGTTACTGAAGAGAGAGGTAGGTAGAGCCCAGTAGTGTTTTATTGAGGCAATACAGGTCTTGTTGGAATACCTTTACTTTAAAATGTCTTGATATATCAGTTTTTAAAATGCATCATTCCTCAAAACCACACAAAAGCCATCACTTCAAAAGCATCTGATTAGTCTGAACACAATCAAGGGCATGCGAGATAGCTGCCATTTAGTTCAGCCAAAGCAATCCATGCCAACTGCAATAAACCCATCAAACTGTCATAGAGTCAAGCTGTGAGGAAAAGACTACTACTATAGTTTCCTTGGGTGGTTTTATAATTTCAATTTTTCAAACATTTCAAGATTTTCAATACTTACAGTAGCAATCCTTTAGTATAGAACATTTTCCCTGGGAGTTACTATCAACAACTTAGCCTATTGGTTTTTTTCCCCATCATTGAATCAAGCATATAAGCTCATCAGACAAGAAACATTGTGATTACAGTTGTATATAAATTATTTAAAGATATCTAGCCAATCAAAACATATATTTAAGTACCTATTTTCTTTGATATGTGCATATAACTCCCATTAAAAGGACACAGAGTTGAGAAGCCTGAAATAGAACCTATACCTAATATTAAAAAAAGACTCTTTCCTTCATCCTGAAAGCTAGTGACCCTCTGGAAAAAAAACAAAAAAAAGGAAGACTTAGTGATCATGTTCTAAGACATAAGATGTAAATTGAAAAATGCATTGTGCTCATTATGACAATCACAAAGCATAGAGGAGAATGACATTCAAGATTAAGAAAAATTAAGACAAACAATTTAAATTGTTCTTTCAAAACCACTACACTATTTATAAGAATCCTTCAGGCAGACATAATATTGGAACCTCAAGGTGTATTTTTCCCTCTGCATAGATGTATTTTATGCAAAGAGTATAATGCTAGCAAAGAACAGAGCACAACATTGTGATTCTCTGCTCTACAAAGCTCTTGGATTAGCACTATGTTTAAACAAGCCACTTGTCAGAGCTCAGAGCAAGAAAAAGACATTAATGAGGATACAATTCATGAGCATTGCCCAGATTGTATCTTGCTGGGCTTATTACTTAGCTGACTAAAATACATGTCATCTCAACCTTGAGTACATAGTGGCTATGTCAGAGCATTGACCTATATTTGTGGTGTTAGCTCATCTGCGTAGACTTAAAAATGTCATATTCCCTTTCCACCAGGCACCACTCTTAACCTACCTTTAATATGGTTTACGAGGACATGATCTATAAGCTGTAGTGAGATCTATGAATACTCATGTAAGAAAAAACCCATTTTTTTCTGTGTGATTTTTCACCAAAAAAAAAAAATTCTGATGAGTTTGAGGGGAGAATGAAGTTTTTAATGATTAAGGCTGTGTGACCTTAGGATGGTTGGACTCTGGCCTGCTAAGATGTAAACAGATACTCAGATGCAGCTGATCTCTTCCTCCTGCTAAGCACTCTTGTGCTGCTGAAATTTCTTACATAATGAAAATTGTAGAAGAATTCCTCAAAGGTATTATGGAGAGTAAGTATAGTTATACTCAACAAATACTTAAGCACAAATTTTATTCTAATTAGTATGGTTTCAACCATATTCCTGAGCTACCATCACAGAGGAAAAAAGTTGTTCCAATTTTAGTTCTGGGTAGGTGAGGGTAGGGGTGGTAAAACATTTGTCTGAGAAGTTCAGACATTTATGTCTAAAAAAAGGAGAAATAGCACAAGACACATCCACCACCTTCAAATATTCCATAATGAGAAGTGCTATTATTAACAAAAGCAGTAACTTCTCAGAATCATGTAACATTACCATGAACAATTAGCTGAAAACACTGCAAATGCTATGTGGATGTTCCATTGTAAAAGAGTGAGACAGAGGTCAGAAAGTAGAACACATACAACAAGTACTTCCACATAAGCAGGGTTAATAATTTCTCTACCTGTATTATCTGCCTCCTCCTGGACCGTGGTAAGTACTACATCAGAGCTTTGATTTGCTTATACCATGCCTTTCTATTTTTTTTTCCCCACCTTGCTATCCTTTTCACAGAATCACAGAATGATTGAGGTGGAAGGGGCACACAAATATCACTGAGTCAGACTCCTGACCCTGAACAGAATAGCCCCAGGAATCACACCACACCCAGGAGTATTGTCCAAATGTTGCTTGAGCTCTGTCAGGCTTGGTGCTGTGACCACTTCCTTGGGGAGCCTGTTCCAGTGCCCAGCCACTCCCTGGGTGAAGAACCTTTTTCTATTATCCAGCCTAAACCTCCCCTGACACAGCTTCAGGCCATTCCCTTGTGTCCTGTCACTGGTCACCACAGGGAAGGATCAGTGCCTGCCCCTCCTCTTTCCCTTGCTAGGAAACTGTAGAGTTCACTGAGGTCTTCTCTCAGCCTCCCCTTTTCCAGGCTGAGCAGACCAAGTGACCTCAGCTGCTCCTTATATGGCTTCCCCTCAAGCCCTCCAACATCTTTGCTGGCCTCCTTTAGACACTCCTGTCACCTCAGGGCGCTGAAACCCCTTTGTTTCCTCATCTGTGTTGAAGACAGAGGCAAAGAATGCATTAAGCACCTCTGCCTGGTCCCTGTCCCTGTTTGGGAGGTGACCATACTCATCCTGTAACAGTTACTTTTACATTGCCTATTGCCATTAATATATTTGAAAAACTCCTTTTATTGTCCCACACATTTCTGGCCAACTTTCTTGCTTATAAAAACATAATCAGATTATGACATTTCTACTAGAAAATAGAATTATGTGTAAAGTATTACAAAAAGAACCTGTAACTGAATTCTTTTTGGGAGAGATGAGGAATATGATAAAGAGCTTCTTAAAAATATGCTTTAAATCGACCTTTGCATCTTGTTTAACTTTCTGTCTTGTATTTTTAATTTGTGATAACTATTTTTTCTTTTTCTATTTCAGCTTTCCTAAAGTTTTCACACATTCAAGACATTAATCTCTGATTCTGTTATTGCTCTTGTATTTTTTCAGTGACATTACACAACATTACTTAATGTTTATGCTGAAAAGAAAAACACAAAAAAAAAAAAGAAAAGAAAAACACATTGAGTAATAATTTAAAGGACCTTTAGGATTTGCATAGTCTTTTTATTCCCTTTCCCACTTTCCATTATATTCTATTTTAGAGTGATCTATAAGTAACACAAAAAATGAAACTATTACATTTACTTGCCAAAGGATTAATAAAACAAGAGAGAGCTGGCATCTGGCCCTTTCTAGTATTTGACAAATAAGCTTTGATGGAAAGAATTCTATATGATAGAGATACAACTTTTTCTAGGTTGTCAACATTTTAAAGCAATTGCACTCAAGACTGGCTATGTACAAAAACATTTATTTTAAACTATTTAATAAAATTAGAATTTAAGAGGAATCATTACCTGATTTTCCTTCATTATTTGAGAATGATTTGATAAAACTAATTTCCCACTTTGAGTTCTGATCTTATAATGTAAATAATTTTTAAAATTATGTAGATAATTTAGTTCTCATTGCTTTTCATTTAGAATAAGCATTTTTAATGTTTTTACTTTTTTTTTTGTTTTTGAAAGAAAAGCACATGACCTTTATATGTGTTGCAAATAAATAAACAACAACTAACATTCATTGTAAATACCTAACTCTAGATACCCTTAACATATAAGCATTCTTAATAACTGTTTTAAAAACTGATCAAAATAAGATTTTACTAATTTTCCAGTTCTCAATATAGAAATTCTGGAATCTTAAATTTAAAAAAGAACAAAGATTAAGTACTGGCATAACATACACATATTTTATATGTAACAACAAAATAGTATATAATACTTTATTAAAAGACCTCTAGAATTGGCTTATGTGCATTATATGTCTCTTCATATGTTTGGATTTTTCATTTCACTGTGAAAGCTCATGCCATCTCCTACACTGAAAAGGCCAAGATGAAGGAAAAAATGAAGATCTAGGATTTGACAAGACTGAAGTATCTGAAAGAACATATACATCATTGAAACAGGCTTTCAATCTAGCTGTATTAAGTATTTGTTATGTCTGTTCCTTAACCATTCAACTTTCCACAGAGCAAATGGAAATAGGGTGTATTTTAGCAAACCACATGTGTTGAATTTTTAAACAGAGGGCATTCTTCAGACTATACATATGAATGACTGTCAGCAGTGCAAGGACAGGAATGAATATGGCCCCTGGTCTCAGCAGAGGGGACTGGCAGAATGCTGGCAGTTAAAATTCTTTCTGACAAGTATTTTCCTAAGTTCATTTTCATAGAATAGACATATCTAATAAATTTTTAAAAATTAGAAAAGAAAACAAATACGATGCCATATTACAGGTAATTTTGCAGCAAAACCAACTGTCTTCCTCCAAATGAAATGCAGGTGATTGTTCTACCTTCTGAACTGATCAGGAGGTCTACAGGTTTCATATTAGCTATTAGATATTCCAGTAAGAAAAAGCACAAGTCTTGTCATAGAGTACCTTTCATTCACTTCACTAGAATCACAGTTTGGCTCGCGAAAACAGGGTGAGCAATGAGAGCAAAGAGGAAGTTATCTTTTTATGAAACACATTTTAATATGCTCAGTACAGCGTGTTGGCTTGCTAGAAGTGCTTCTGCAGGGGGTGGCCACAGTGGGCTGCACTGGCTAACCTCTCTGGAGTCTGGATAAGAAGGTACAAATTAGACCACTTCTACCCCCAGCTGTTCTAATCGAGGATGGTGCTGGTGCAGAACTGACCTCAGAATAAGGGGACTGTGACTAGCTTCTGTACTGATGAAAGGGATTATGTGACATGGATACGCATGATAGCAGGGGACTGTGGTTAATGGCAGGAAGCTAAAAATCCAGCCACTCAATTGGGCCTGTGCCTGTCTCTCTCTAGGCTGCATGAGAGGATATGTAAAGAAAACCTGTGAAAATATTTTGTACATGCACAGTACAATTATTATTTAAAGATAATTACAGCTACTCTCCTACAAGGTTATGCATTGTCTCTGAGAAATTTTTGCTCAAAAAAGCTGTCTTTTTTATCAATGTCACCATAAAACTCAGGCCAAAGTTCACAAAATTCTAATAATGCCATCTTCAGAGCATTTAAAATTATTTATTTTAAATGAAAGTATCTTAATATTAATTTTCACTACAATGAGTATGCTGTGTTTACCTTTGTTAAAGAGGATTTGTTCTCCTTTAATAACGTACTGTGAAAACCTGTGGTCTATTTTATCTCTGCATACAAGTTCTCTGACTGCAGAAAGGATTATATTTCCTACCATGCACACATTGAAGACATTTAGAGTGACAGTGTTTTTAAGAAACAAAAGAAAAAAAAACCACAGAAAATATGGGTCATCTGGTTAAATTGTTCCTAGTGCCACTGGAATAGAAGCACAAAAACAACAAATACTTTTGATACAATATTGCAACCTGGAGCACTTCATATAGAAAGGAAGCAAGTTCAAAACACTATTTCTTTTAACAAATACATGCAGATTTTCTTTATTTTTCCTTGCATTCTTGTATTTTCTTTGAAAAAAAAAAAGGGCTTCATGTTTGGAACAGAATAATTTGGAAAGAAAACTACATTTAGAGGCAGTTTATGCTGTGGATGGAGCACCTGGTCTCATGACTGAGCAGAAATACTACTGCCCCAGGAATGAGCATTACCCTGAATCTCATTCCTTGCCACCTCCCCAACTGTCCCTTGATCAAGGTTCATGTTAGATGACTCCAACCAGCTGCATCTGCTCCGTGCCCACCATCAGTAGCCCCACTCTGCTCCCCATGACAAGAACCACTATTTTTCAATCAGTAAAAGAGCATGGAAATAGCAGATAATTTGTATAATGAGTTGCCTTAGTAGTGGTGCCAGCCTGGCAATATTGTAAAACTTTCACTTGCATTGAAATGGATCCTCCCCAGTTCAGCCTTCATGATGTATGGTGACTAAAATCTGCTCCTGTTGTGTGCAAGTTCAATTTGCCTTTAGGCACAGAAGGCTTACAGAGATTTTGTAATACTGCTAGCAAAGGTAGACAGGTGATTTGGAAAGTCCAAATCACATAGATCTAAAAGATCTACTACTCCTTTTCAGCATGAAAGAATAATCAGGATATGTAATGCCTGCACCCTTAGTTTCTGTGAAGAAAATAATTTGGCTATATGAGCAGAGAGCAAAAGAACAGGTTTTCACACCTATGAACATATTGTTGTCCAAAGGCACAGCAATAACTGGACTGCCACAATGCTTAGGAAAAAATAAAATACTGTTTGAGAGTTTTAGAGCCTCTAAAATCTTACCCTGGAACACTGATTTTTTTACCTCTCAACTCTTCAATCTTTGTGTAATAGAGCAAAACAATTGTTCAAGCTTCCCTCTGTAGCATTATATCCAGGTAATGATTCTGACTTCAAACAAGAAAGTAGAATATAGATGACAATATTTCCTGTTAACATAAATCTAGCAAAAGATCTTTCACTTGCAAACATTTTAATAGAGCACAAAAATAACCCCATATAATAACCTAATAATTAAAACACCCCACATAGCTTTGTGCAAAGTGCAAAAAATTGAGTTTACCTCTAGCAAAGAAATAAGAGCATAAATAGGAATTAAAAATATAAAAAATAGATTTTAAATGTGTTTTTGTTTCAAGAATTTGCTTACTACAGCTTAAAAAAAACTGGATTTTTAAACTGTTTATAGAAAGCTTAATGAAAATTGTTTGTGTTAATCAGGATTGAGACTTGCTGGTTTTTAAAATATCTTTCATATTAAAATGAAAATATTTTGATGGGACCAGAGTAAGACCTACTTACATGAAATCAGTACATTTTTTTTGAAAACTCACTTTGTAAAAGAATTTACTTCATTGTCATTCTCTCAATGCAGAGACCTTATCATAGAACAGATCTCCTATAGTCAAAAGATTAAATCTTATAGGTCTATATACCTTGTATTATGCTGACTATTCAACTTGGAGGAATTGTGTTAATTATGATTATGCACTGTGTAGACCCTGACAGTAGACAGATATTTTAGATACTGTATACTGCTGTTCATGCCCATAGTGAAAGAGAACAATTGAGCACTGCTACAATGACAGTGTACTGAATGTAATAAACATTTGGTCCAACCAAGGGACTTTTCATTTCCTCTTGTTACCTCTAGAAAACATTACTAGAAAACATAATGGATTATTAGATGACAATAATAAAAAAAGGTGATTGCCTGTAAATTCTCTTGTAGAAGAAAAGAACATGCAGCTTTTGGTTGGTATCACCGAATCCTAGGATTCCTATGCAGGTGTTTTTCTGTTATATCCAATAAACAAAGGTAAGACATCTGATTTCTCACAGATGCATTGTTAACCAGTTAAAATGAGATTAAAGATCTTCTGGAGCTATTTAATAGTAATACAACAGGTCTTATTGTCATCAGATTTGTTTCGTATTTAGAGCTATATATAATATTTTTCTTAATATTGCTATTTTGAGGTGTTTAAATTTTGGAGCATAATTATCTTTGACCAGCAGTTCTGCAAGACTTTTTTTTTTTAAACAGAGAACACTGAAAAAATACGTGTTTCTCCAGATGGAAGATATCAAATATCCATTCACAATATTAAGAAGTTTCAGAAACACATTTAAAACATCATATGGTATGTATTTGAATTGCCTCATGTAAGAGCAATTAATCCTTAGATATCTATGGAGGAATGAAACAAATGCTTTACATCTGAACTGGAAGAAAAGGAAGTGTGTCTGTATGTACTGTGAACCTTTGAATTTTACAATGCTAAAATGTCATTGACATGAGCCTTGAATTGATTCAGGTTTTGAAATATTAATCAATCAATTGATTGACTAGTTTATTTTTTAGCAAAAAAATCACACTACCCCTTTAGGCAGGTGGCTCCCATCAGTCATTTACTATAAAAGTGCAAAATAATGACAACTCCATGCTCTATCTCTAAATTCATACAGTTCAACATTTCTTTTGCACCATATCTGATATGGTGTGCAGGTCCTTCAGGTTCTCTCATTGTGAGATTCTACAGAGAAAGTAATCATTTGAGCCACTCATGTGATAAACCAGCACTTGAAACACTCAAATGTCAAGTTGTTTTCATCACATCGACAGCAGGTCTTAGACTTAATCTTTCCTTGGTTTATGCCTCTACTTTGCTGCAAAATGTAAAACCGCCGTGTATATGCTAATGGAACTGTCTTGCCCATTAGTTCTCCAATTTCATCTATATTACCCTTCACCTGTTAGTGAACAAGGCAATGGTGCATATTATTCTCCCCTCGATGCACATCCCATTAGACTTCAGTGGAGAATACACCCCCCTTGTGTGTAACCAAGATGAGATTCATAGAGATTTCCATTTGTGTTTACAAGAGCATTGTTTCTTTAGTATAGAATCTGTACTTTTTATATTCATACAAGACTCACAGACTGAGAGCTTGGATGTGATTCCAGATTCTCTTAAGCTCAAAGACCTGTGCATTCATAGTTAGGGCTACCTTTCACCACCTCCAGAATATGCAGCATTACTTTGAATGACATAGATGAATTTTCAAGTAATACCAATTCCTTTTCACAAAGTCCATTGCTACAAAGTGACACCAGATGAACACATGCTTTCAACAGGCAATATATTTTCAAATGCAAGATTGCATAAAAAAATTCTGAATTGTAGACATTGCCTTGTCCATATTTATAACTGAAGTATTTTCTATAGATATAGCTTAATATATATTTCTAGATATAACTTAATATATATTTCTGATCATATAATTATATGTGAAATTTTGAATTAAGTTAGTTATCAGTCTGGTGAGTTAAATTAAAT
Source organism: Chloebia gouldiae (assembly GCA_003676055.1). Taxonomy (NCBI): domain Eukaryota; kingdom Metazoa; phylum Chordata; class Aves; order Passeriformes; family Passeridae; genus Chloebia; species Chloebia gouldiae. The sequence goes on along the minus strand of QUSF01000005.1, from coordinate 15,831,212 downwards.
TTGATGATACTGCATTATGCTTTAAATACTGCTGTGAATTAATGCAGTATGCTTTCCAAAACAACATGATATAATATGATGAAAAACACTTTATGCTTTAAAATGGATAAAGAGCAATTGACAATGACATTATGTTTAAGTTCTGTTCTTTGATGATAGCAGGTAGTACAAATAATCTTTTATATGCTTTAGAATTTGAAAGTCTGTGCTATGAAGAGATGCCTTATTTTGAACAGCCTCTAAAATCTAAGTTGCTGCTGAAACAGCTTACATTTTCAATGTCATGCTGAAATTCAGAAATATAAATTGTTATCTACAAACCCCTGAAACTAAGGGAAGTGCAATAAATTTATTTTACCTGTGGTTGGGCACTAGAAGGCATGCTAGATTTTCATTTCTCTTTCTAGAACTCTCTTGTTAAAATATTCAGGTGACTGCCAGGGGAAGTGCTACACTGTGGCTAATTTGAACTGGTTTACACTAGAAAGTGAAAGATCTTTTTGTATCCTGTTAGTCACAAACATTTCCTAGACTATCCTGTCACTTCCCCATGGGGGTTCCTGGTGCCATTCTTGGGTGTACAATACCCAGTTCTCTTGAATGGCTATGCTGATTGCTTGCTTCATCATTTTTCATCTTTGATTAAAGTCTGAATACAGAAAATCTTTTACACTGCGTAGTTTCAATTCTATAGGGACTATATAAATTCAGAAGATAATTTAAAGTCTAAATTTAATGTTCAGCAAGTGCAATCATGGAGGAAATTCTCCCATAAACTACAGCATATTCAGTATTTTTAGTGACCAAAGAAGCAGAACTTTGCTATGTATTCTGAAAAGTGTTTATAACTTGGATTTGTAATCTAATGTTTTTGACAGAAAGCTGACTTCCAAATGCATCCTCAGCATTAACACAATTTACTGAAATTTACTTTAGAAAAGGTATTATAAATTATTTCTAAAAATCAAGATGAATTGTAATTTGCAATGTAAGAGTATATTCATTTTGAATTGCACTATTCTGGTTTGAATATTTCTAAAATGTCATAATCTGGGGATTTCATTTTTTTATTCAGGCCATAAACATTCTGGCTAGACTTTCTAATTCCAGATTTACAGATATAATAATGTCTAATGAAAAATATCAGCAAACTACATGTCATTTGAATGAAGCTTAAAGATTGTTTCTCAGCATTTGGACAGAATACTTACTTCAGGCTTACAAGTATTAGGAATCTGCAAACACAGCTCTGAAATACCTAATGAGGTCTCAGTGACCTAGAAAATGCAGTGTGTGGAAAGCAGCTTGAAATAGGGAGGTCTCTTCAGAGAGCAGCAAACAACTGCTTTCACAGAATGATAATATGGGTATATTTGTCTGTGTGAAAGAATGAAATATCCACTCTTTCAATTAACATTGAGTTGGTAGGAATTAGGAAAGCAACTGTTCTTATGTTTGTAAATTCCCAGTACCCTTTTCTGAGTGACTAAGAGAGAGCTTCATGCTTCATTAAAAAAAGAGTGTATAGCCTGATCTTCAAAGAGAGGGAAAGAAGGAAAGTAGAAGATGGAGGAACGAGATGAGCTGAGGGCATATCTGCATGAATGACTGCAGACAGGCCTTGGGTAAATGTGGCCTAAAGATGAAGGTGACTGCATGTGAGAAAACTCTGAGAAACTGTGTAGTAATGCAGTGCAAAGCTGTCAGATCATAAGACCAACTGAGATCCATTTTAAAAAGTTGCACAAGTTCTTTTTAGCTACATACACTTTTCATACAATTAATACAGTTTGAACAGAAAACTGTTCAGCATCCCCAAATGAGAAAGAGCATAATTTTTTCTATTTGTTTTTCTGGATTAAGACTACTAAGGTTTTTTTCTAGAACTAGTAATCTAGATCAAGTAAGTTAGTTTATGTAAATAGTGAATTGCCTAACAGTTGGAAAAAAGGTCTGAATTAAGTGTGGAAGTAGAGCAATTTAATGTCCACCTTTGAGAAGATATTTATGAGTTATTAGATTTCCTTGACTTTTTAGGTTGACATAATTATTTTTAGTGCAGCAATATGTTTAGTGAAGTATTATTTGAAAGAAAAATACTTAAAGTAACTTGGAAATAAACACACTATCTTGTTAAATCAGTCATTATGCATGAATAGGCTAAATAAAAGAATAGATTAAATATTTCCTCGATAGAGAATGAGATCACTACATTCAGATCTTGAAGGAATGGGTAAAAGGGAGATTTTTTAATTCATGCAACAGAGACCAATTAGGCAACATGAGTAAATACAACACACTAATTTGAACAAAGTATATATATGAAAAACTGAACACCACCAACATCTTACTGTTTCTACCTAATAGAAGAGGTTATCAACAACAATTCTTCTGGGAATTTATAAAGAATAATTACAGTTCAGAATATTAATTTCCCCATCTTCTTTTACAGGTAGAGACGAGTTTTACTTAAAGAATAAAGGAGAATTAGAAGATAAAGAGCTTTATTAAATTTCCTAGAAAGAAGGATGATGATCCCTTACTAGATTTAGGAAAGTAAACTGTAGATCCAAACAAGCTCAAAACCTGAAGCTTCAAGCAATATTTGGGCTCAATTCAGTTCACTGAATACACACCAATAGTAATAACTAGCTTTTTTTCCAACAGGAGTATGTCTTCTAGAGGTTTTACAAGGGGAGATGGCTATAGGCTGAGGGGGAATGATTTTAGAGTAAAAGAAGAGATTTAGATTAGATGTTGGGAAACAATTCTTTACTCAGAAGCTAGTGAGGCACAGGAACAAGCTGCCCAGACAAGTTTTGAGCACCTTATCTGTATTCAAAACCAAGTCAGATGGAGGCCCAATATAGTGAGTGGTGTCCCTACCTGCCCATGGTGGTGTTTGGGGGGTCTGCAACTAGAGGATTTCAAAAGTCTTTCTAATGTTTTTTTAAACCATTCTATGTTTCTAGATTTATTATTTCCCATTTTGACAATAATTAAATTCTACACTTTCCAAAAAGGATTAAGCAAAGCTAAAACAGGCACAATATATAATCTGCTCTAGCAGAAGTAATTGAGAGTGCTTACATGTGCTTCTGTTCTGTTACACAGGACTGGGGAATTAAAGGTGAAACATACAGGCAACACAATAAAAGCTTCTTTCCAGAAAATTTCAAGCATGTTTAACAAATATATTCTTCTTGGCCGAGAAGTAATTTGTGTTTGAAGTACTTGGAAAAATAAAAAATATAGGTCATCGGTTTAGTCAACAGACTTGAGTATTCAGCTACTGTCATTTGGTATTTGCAAATTTTTCCAAATTTAGTTTCATGAGCAAAGCCACACCACAAGTTCTTCCAGCCAATGATTTTGTTTTTACTGTGGCCAAAGGTATATGTAGATCATGAAAGTACAAGAACAGATTTACTAGGAAACTATGGTTTCATGATAATATGGTGAATCACTAGTAAGGGCTGCCATTTCATGATAAACCATTCTTCATTTTTCTTGGGTTACATCTTGAGTTCTGTTAATACTAATGTCTAAGTCAAATACCTCCAAAAGATAAACATATAATAATCAATAATAGTATTTAAAAGCTTAGGAGAAAAGCTGTCTGTAGTTTATAAAATCCTGAAAGAGATATTAATAAATATTATTTTAATATTGCTATGTTAATACTATGTGGAGCAGTACAAGTAGTTGCTGTGAAATGGATTTCTGAAACTACCAATTCCTCAAAATTCTGTGTATTATTAATATGCAGTCAAAGTATGGAAAATATGTTAAATATAAAAGATGATAAATCACACAAAATAGGTGTCCTGTATACATAAAAATACACTCTGTCAATTTCAATTTTGCAGGCAAAAAGCACTCAATTGAACAATCCCACATAAAAAACTGTAATTGTGGAAAAAGGCACTTAAGCTCTTGATTTCAAACCATCTGAGGATGATTATTTACTTCCATAAACTCAGGAAGCCTGATGCAAAGGCTCTCTTTACACAGCCTAGTTCTTGAAATTAAGTATTAACTATAGAGTAGTGGTACAAACAGGCAGTCTTTGAAAAAATGGAATATTTTCATAGCCTGCATGGAACAGAGAAAACAGCACACTATACATCTCGAGAGTTCACAGAAATCCCTCAGCAATACTCAGGACTGCAGACACTTGTCTCAGCTTCAGCCTAGACATAGGTCCACCTCGCAGGAACACAATGACCATAATAGTACCCATCACAGAGGTTATTCTCCTCAATTGTACAGGCACAGTGAAACCATGGGGCCAAATCTGAGCTTTCAAATGGCTCTAAAATTGCAATAGATGAGAAATGTTTGTGCCATAATTTAAAAGCAAAGGAAGGAATGGCTGCCCTGGTGTCAAGACAGCATGTATACACTATTAAAACTAAAACATCTCACCTGGGAAACTGAATTGCTTTCTTTGTTAGACATCAGGCTGCACTAACAGCTCTGATATTTTCCTGTTATCAGGGATCTTTTATGGAAGTACCCGATCAAACTTTAAAACTTTCTAATGAAGGTCAGAAAAGAGGCAGTGTTTTTTTACAGGAAGTGTTTAATAATATCCTTCTGATACATGCTGATATAATTCTTCTGTTAGAGAATTGAAAAATAAAAATAACATTGTCATTATAACCCCAGTCAGCATAAATTATGGAAAATTATGCTGAAATATGTCTGGTATAAGATTCTCACTGTGAAATAGTATCCTTCTTCCTCATGAAGATTTCAGGAACTATGTTTTTCAGGTTTTCAAGAATAAATTTAAGGACACTTATTGAAAAGAAGCTACAGAGGGCAACTAAGAGAAGTAAAGCTCTACAGGCACGGTGGGAATTATAGCATGGAAATTATTTAAAGATACCACATTGAAAAAAAATCCCTGGTGCATATTGCCAATCAAAAAAAAGGTTAAAAAGGTTATAACAAAGAAGGAATTACATTCCAAACACTTGAGATCTTATTAGAATGAATAAAATAAAAAGAACAATGAACTGTGGTAGACTAAATGTAAAAGCCAAACCAAACAGTCTAAAAATGGAGCTTGAGGAACAACTAGTAGAAAAGATATGCGGTAATAATAAACCTTTTCAAAATGTAGCAGGAGAAAGACAAATTTCGAGAATTCTGTAGTACCAGTTTATGAGGACGGCAGATAAGACTTGTCAGACAACCTAAGGTAATTCCAGAAAAACTAAGTTAATTCCCTGCATTCATTGTGGAAGAAACTTGCTAACCACTGTCTGACAGAGAATCATCAGAGGATCTGACATTTCATAGATTGTAGCATTTATTAGGGAACATGGTAACAAAAAATGAAAGGCAATAAACACCTCAGGCCAGATGGTATTCTTAGATTTTCTAAGAGAACCCAGAGTTGAAATGTATGCACTATTAAAATCTCTTCCTTAATTCCTTGATTACAAAGAAAATGAGGAAAGGGAGGAGAAATCTGAGGAACAGCATGCCTTTATGTAATCCTGATGTATGGGCCAGGTAAATGAATATTCTGATTAATGATCACATGAATAGAAGTTTTCTACTTGGAAAGCATAACTTTGGCAAACCCTGAAGCTCTTTTGAAGAATCATGGAGCATGCATATGATCCACTTGAGATAACACCTTGATCCAGTTGAGATAACATTAATCTCCAAATGACTTCTAACACAAAGGGCAAGGTAAGATTAGTAACAGAAAATGATCCAAGTATTAGGAACAGATCATGATGAAACACAACGAACATCCCTGTACTAATTTCATTGCACCCAAAATAATTGTTCTCCCATGCCTTGAACACCATGTGTCTCCCCATCTCAGAAATTTCAGAAAGTTTCAGAAGGGAGTTCAGTAGCTATCAAAATAGTGGGAGCACGGTTTTGTGAAGAAGAGCAGCATAGATTAAGGTACATTTATATATTAAAAGATATATTTATGTGGGCTTCAAAAGTATACATCAGAAGTCTTATTGACATAGTGGATAGGGACTTGTCATCTTGTACAAGAACTAGGGACCAGTAATGAAACTAGAAGATACAGTTGAAAGAAAAGGAGAAGATATTTATATAAGGTACTGCTGACAAGGGCTGTACATATGCAAAGTCTTCATGGACTTGAGGGGACACTGGGAAAGAGACAAAAGAAAGACCCACAAATAAAAAGACACACATATACAACCACATCTATCTCCATGCAGTTCTAAGCATAAAAGAGCTGGAAATTGGAAGAATATTAGGGAATGAATGACATGCCTTCCATAACTCTCCTCCCTTTTGTATCCATCCCTGGCCACTCTTAGTGACTGACTCAGAGGTTAGACAGAACTACTGCCTGATCTGCTGTGGCCATTGCTATATTCTGAAGAGTTGAAGCACTTCCAGAAATGTGCCATATTGGAAAGGAAACAGCCTGTATTATCTCATGCAATTTACGTGACTACCAGCTTCTCTGTTTCTTGCAGGCTAATTCTCAGGTTTGAGATACCAAATAGCAATCTGCTTTCTTTAATATGCAAGTAATTCCATTAGCTTTATTTTGTTAGTTACTGTATTGCAATGATTTGATATGCCAAATTCTTTTAGGTCCTTACTGCCTTGGACAGCTGTGTAAGTCTTTCAATTGCTTACATAGCTGAGCTATTACAATTGTACAAATATTATCGATTTGATTTTAGGAAAGTTTTTAAAAGTAATTGTCAAACAACAATTATGTTCTGATCAAATAAATACTGCTATTGCAGCACTAGTTAGGGCATAATTTTATGCCACTAATAATTTGTTACTATATCTGTCAACCCAAACCTCTGCATATATTTAATGGAAATCCATCCTATCCAACATCCTTTTTTTTTGAGTGTATTCAACATTGTTTCTAACATTACTTTATGACAATTACAATTACTCTAAATAGTGTATTACTTTATGCTGAAAATGGCAACATGTATTTACTCAGTTTTTTACTTTAAAATCAGCAGGCTATTGTTTGTTTTATTAATGAAATCCAACCTTGAGGATTATAGCCACCAGTTTCAAGTTTATTTAATTGCTGCTACTCAGAAAATGAGAACTTACTAATTCAGTTACATTTACATTTTTGATGAGCTGCTTTTTTACATACCTCATTATATTTGGAAAGAATAGATTTTTTTGTTCTTTCTCACTGTATATATCTTACAATATTCTAAATATTTTTGAAATGTTACTTGTTAAATACATACTAAGGGTAAAAATGAAATATCAGGTTTAGGAATTAAGGACAAAACATTCAAAGGCTAAATTGGTCAGGAAAGTTCCTAAAGCATTTCTGACATAGGCATCAGAGTTACACTTTCTTCTCAGTAGGGAAGAATGTTTATTAATACAAAAGGATAGAAAAGAGCTAAGATTTATTTCCTAAGACTTTTCTTCCCAGTACTGTTGGGTGCTGAGACACTCATCAAAGGCACTACGAATTTCTCCCAGATTTCCTGCAATTTATAAGACAGTTACCAAATTACTGACATGGGAAAATAAACTTACACAAAACCAAAGAAACTATGGCTACATCTTCATATTAGTGTGATTCCATTAGAGTAGATTTGTACAGCTCAGCAGTGGATACTGAGACCCCATCACACATTATACATGTTTCAGGCTGTTATGGACTATCTGTGTTTTCTGTCTTGACCCCACAGACTAACCATTTAGTAATTGGAGCAGATAGTGCATATTACCAGAATATCTCCAAAATCTGTTTTAATCAAGAGATACATAGTTCATGTGTTGTGAGATTGCTCTGCAACAAGAAGAAATGAGATCATTTAGGAGTCCCACACAGAATCAGATGAAGAGTAAGATCATGCACATATTTAAAAAGAAGTATTTTTACTAAAGTTGATTCTTCAGTGCTAGCTATGTATTCTACAAGAAAGCAGTATACACTGCAAAGATTTGTCATACCCTCTGATCCTGAAGTTCTACAAAGAATAGTACACTTACTACTTGCGTGTATTGTGATGATCTCTAGTTTCAGCTTTGATACCTACTCATTAGCCTTAATGGTAACAGTCTAACATAATAATGAGCTTTCTGTGGCTGACCAGTACCCAAATGAATGCTTGATGGTTGTTTTTTTCCCTCTGCCAAGTTTTCCTATAAAATGCTTACATTACTCTTCAACAGTCATCCAGGCATCTTACTAACTCATTAAAATAAGTTTATAGAAGAAATTAACAGCTCTTTGTCAGCACTACCACCAGAAACAGGATAATATTTTTTTAGAGATGTAAATCCAGGCAGAAAGTCATTAAAAAAAAAAAAAGAATTCCTGGATTCTCCTCATCTCCTCCGATCAATGGTAAACCAAAAAAATCTTTGAGCTAAGCTGCTCTTTCTTCACATTATGCATGGAAAATTTCTCCTACTGATCTATTAGTTCAGGAAATTGGAAGAGGGAGATGGGTAGAAACTGTTTTTACATTCACTAACAGCAGAGACCATGTGAGAATGCTGCAAGCCGCAAGTCTCAAATCTGTGCTTGAATACGGAGTACCAGAGATCTTAATTTTCCCAGATCTCAGCACTACAAAGGAAATGAAAAGTAAAGTGAAAAGCATTAGGCAGGATGTTATAATGGAAGGAATTGAGGCAGCAGTACTATTCATTGCTAAGCTCTTGGTTATTTTTAAAGGAAAGGCTTATATCTTCTGAGACCTGAGAGCAGCTTGCAGCCTGCTGCAAAGAATGGAGGGAGATAACAAAGTCCAGACAGGATACTTTGATTGACAGCATACAGACTGGGTCATGAGTACTGAAATCATAATCAGTATTTCTCTCATACGGAAAAATACAAAACTTACTAATGCAAGTTTTAAGAGTTTCCATATGAGAACAAATTTTTAAAAAAGTGATTCATAATAATTGTGGGATTTTGGTCTTCTTAATGGCATCCTGGCTGGAGTTGAAGGACTTTTTTATGAAATCCATTTGCTCATCCCTTAATAACAATGCTGGAATTCTTTTGCTGATTCACTTTGTAATTAACCGTGTTAACTCCTTACCACAATCTAAAAATATTTACAATGACGAAAGATAAGTGGAAGAGATGTTATATTTTAGGATAATGAAGAAGAGAAAATGGTGCTGGACTCAAGTTTAAGCTCTGTTATGACCTTGCGTAGACTAGACTCAATAAATTCAAATAAGCTTAAGGCTAATAAACCACATTACTTGATCCAATATAATGCAATTCTCCATAAGTAACTCTATACCGCAGCAGTAGGAATGAATCCTCAGCCTACTGCTGTCTTTGTACTTCCACAAAATATCTCATATTAAAAGATAATTTAGGTTGGAAAGAACCTTTTAGATCATTCAGTCTAACAACCACTAACCAAGTTCGACACAATACCATATTCCTAAGAGCTACATCTACATGTAATTTAAATACTTCCAGGGTGGTGACTCAGCATCTTCCCTGGTCAAACTGTTTCAATGCTTGATAACACTTTTAGTGAAGAAATTTTTCTTAATATCCAAAATCTAAACTTCAATTTGAGGGTACAATTTGAGGCTGTTTCATTTGATTCTGTGGCTTGGGAGAAGAGACCAAGTCCCCATCTCTCTACACTGTCCTTACAGGGAGTGTAGAGACCAATAGGGTCTACCTTGAGCCTCCTTTTTTCCACACTAAACAGCCCCAGCTCCCTCAGCCACTCCTCATAAGATTTCTTCAGCTTTGTTGCCCTTCTCTGGATATGCTCCAGTACCTCAATGTCTTTCAGGAAGTGAGGGGCCCAAAACTGAAAACGGTATTTAAGGTGCAGCTTCACTAGTGCCTATCACTGCCCTGGTCCTGCTGGCCATGCTATTTCTGATCCAAACCGCTGGCTTTCTTGGCCACATGGGCACACCACCAGCTCATGTTCTGCCAGCTGTTGGCCTCCAGGACCTCCAGGTTATTTTACACCACACGGCTTTCCAGCCACTTTGTACCCAGCCTGTAGTGCCGCATGGGCTTGTTGAGAGCCATGTATGGGACCTGGTACTTGGATTTGTTGGACCTCATACAACTGGCCTAAACTCATCAATACGGCCTGTCCAGATCACTTTGTAGATCATTCTTACCCTCCGACAGACCAACACTCACACCTAACTTGTTGTGCTCTGAGAACTTACTGAGAGTGCCCTCAACCCTCTTGTCCAGATCATGGATAAAGATATTAAACAGGACTGGCCCCAGTACTACACCCTAGGAAAAACCACTTGTGACCAGCAGCCAGCTGGATTTAACTCCTTTCACCACTCTGGACGCTCTGGGTCCAGCCATCCAGCCAGCTCTTAACAAACAACCAAGCCATGAATAGCCAGTTTCTGCAGGAGAACGCTGTGGTAATTAATGACAAAGCTTTTACTGAAACTCAGGTAGACAGCATCCACAGCTTTTCTCTCATTGACTACGTGGATCACCTTGACATAGAAGGAGATTAGTGTAGTCAATCAGGACCTGCCTTTCATAAATCCATGTTGGCTGACCCTGATCCCCCAGTTTTTCTGTATGGTCCACATAATGGAACTAATTTTATTCCTTCTGAATGATCCAGTTCTTTTTGTCTAATTTTAGACATCTATTCCTACCCCTATTATTTTAAGTCATATAGGCTGGTGTAGTTCTTCAAGAACAGTTTTTGCTCCACTTTGTACTCAGGTTTCTGTCACAATTTTATACCATTTTAAAAAGCCTTCTAGACACATTAGAGGAAAATCAGATAGAAAATAAGGAGAGTGTAAATTCTGCCTGTTTAGTTAAATTTAATATTTAGAGAGCTACATATATTTTGTGAGATTTATCCCTATCTATCACAATCAAGTCTTTATCTTTTTTATTGTCTTGTGCAGCCACAAAGATTTGCCTCAGATACTTGGTTACAACAGTGAATTTACACTGCAAACATATAAAAACATACAAGCCAGACAAAGCACAATTACAGTGTACATTGGAAATGCCCTCTTCCTATAAATCCTTTGATAACAATAAGGGGGAAGAAGCTTTCCAAAACAAAACCACAATCACTAAAGTGAACATGAGCTACAAAATTCTAGAATTTTCTGTAAAAAATGGACTTCTTAGTTATCTCTGTAAGGAAGCTTACAGATTGGCATGGCTGCCAGTTTGACAACTTACAAAGAGATGAAATAAATCTGCAGCATCATTATTATAGGTCAATGGAATATAAGGCAAAAGCAACACAGTATTTAGGAAATGGATGCTGACAATAAAAGAGCCACTCTAATTTCCTGTGGAGATCTTAAATTAGCTCTTCCCATATGCATACTGGTTCACACTGATAGTTCTGCAAGATAAGCGCTTTTACATACCTTGTTGGTAAGTAACTGATTTTCTTCTTAGAGAACAAAAACTGTTGCATTAATATTATAATTGTGGATTTATGCAGCAGGAAAAGCCACCTATTTGTTTTCTGGTTAAAAATATGCCTATGAAGTCAGAGAAAACTTAGCCTTGTTTCTAGCTATAAAAAAGAGTAGTCTGCAGATCAGAGACTCAGTTAAATATACAGAGTCACAATAGCATACGTTTTGAAAAAAAATTCTCATTTCCTGCAACTGAAAGATATTTATTACCTTCTACTGCCAGATCTTGGTTTAGATGAAACATTAAAAAGAAATACATGGAGCAGCATAGACAAATATGTATTTGAAGCAATTATTTAAAAACAAATAAAGTTTGCAAGGCACATCAGACTGCAGCATTTATAGTGCTGTTAGTAACCTCACAGTTACCAGAATCATATACTTCACACAAAATTATTCAGAGAAAAAAACTCCTACAATATCTTTAGGCAACAAAGGATACTTCTGGTCATCGTGTGAATTCTATGTGCTCAAACTCTGATACAAACCAAGGATTTTCTTCTTTGTACTAAGTATGGGAAAGCCTGCTCCTTTGAGAATTAGAATAGCTTTCGAGGACTTCTGATTTAAATTTCAAACTCTTGATCATAGTCAGGGAGCAAATGTTTGTATCCTGAAATTGAAAATTGGGTTCTTTAGCTCTATACCAAGTGAAAATATTAAGCATTTTGTTGCATCCACTATGTGAGCCAAGTTCCCCACTGTGCCTTCAAATCCACAGTGAATGAACCATATTTGGATCTGCTTATCAGAAGGAGACATTTAGAAAGACAATGAGCCTGTCCTGCTAGACGGAGACTCCTGATGCTTTTAGATAGGCCTGCGGTGAACTGCAAAATGGGCCCTAAAATCAGGCTGACATGGTCGCTTAACAAGCTGTGGTATTAGCTGTTGGCTCAGAGAATTTCTAGTGTCACCCACAGGGCTGATGATGGCAGCCATCATAATTAGAATGCATGAATCAAAAACACCAGGTGAAGATTTTGCCTTGGAAGAAAGAAAAGAGAGAAGGAGGGAATTACCATGCCCTTTGACTACTAAGCTGCTGCATGCAGCTGGATCAGTGACCAACAGTGACTGGGCGGATTATGCTATGGAGATACTTGCTATAGCCTTATACTTCCCACACCCAGTGGCTGTCAAAGCAAACGCTGTGAACGACTTCAAAGGAAGTGATACAAGAGGCTACATGGGGGAGAAAGGTAACCCCACTAAAGACCGTGGGGGTGGGGGTAGGGGGATGCATCCAGGCTTTTCTTTGAGTTTAGCAAACAATTTCTTTTAGAATCGGTTTATTTTATTAATTCTATCATTCTGAATTCATCCCTAAAACTGAAAAAACTCTACTGTTTGCTGAAGTGGAAAATCTATGTAATCTTAACTGATATGACCTTGAGAGGGATTTGCTGAACTTTTGTATGATTGGATTTTTCCCAACCTTTGTAGACTCTTGATTTTAAAATCTCCCTAACAAAAGCTCTGCCAGGAAAGCTGTTATTACAAAGATGCTTCTCAATGGGGAGAAGTGGGCTAATTGCAAGCACTTCAGAGAAATAAAGGAAGGTTTTGCAAACAACTACAGAATTGACAAAATGCACCACATTGCTGTTAACAGAAACTATGGGGGAGGAACATCAGAAATGGCAAAGATGTCTAATATAAATAGATGCTATAAGACTAGCTAGAAAAGGCTATACAAGATTTCAGATAATTCATAAACAGTAATTGCTCGTCTGACCTTGATGTGACTACAGAAATTCCATTAACTCACAAATCTTGACATTTAATTACATACTAAAAAATATTCTACCATTTATTTTGACAGGGTCTACAATAATCCTGCATTTGACTTTTATCCATGTTTTCAGCTGCTTTTCCTACATTGCAATTTATTCCCAAAGTCACAAATAAAAGCCGTTAATACAGACTATACTGTTACCTTAAAAGTACTTTAGTTCTTTCTAAAATTTGAACTCAAATACTATAAACAAGTAGGGCTCACAATGACATGACACCCTTTACTTGTTTTATGTCCTATAGATTATTCACCTGAGACAGCAAAAATTCTCTAAGGAAGACTGCAGCAAATTATTTTAAATAGCAATTTAAAACTAGATAAAAAATTGCAAGCACTATATTAATAGATATTAAAAACAAGGAAAAAAAAACTTCCTAGATTTGGAAATGCTAAAATAGTGTTTGAATAGTTATCTAGTACAATTAAATAAAATAAAGTAAAATATAATCCAGATAATGCAGCCAAAATGACAATTGGTGTGATGAAAAATGGTGTTTTAAGTCCTAATGAGGAAGGTTTTGAGTTTTTTCATTCATGTGGTCTGAAGGAAGTAGACTCTAGGGAGGTAAAAAGAATACTGTATATTAGTTGTATTATAATACTCTAGAATTACTGGATTATAGCAATATTTGAAGATTTTTGCCCACTTTCATGCAATCACCAAAAAGAGAAGCTTTTCCCCCCTCTTTATATGTATAGTTCAATTTTAAGGCACTTGAGTATTCTACATTAGTTGCACTATTTATATTGATCTAGTGTTTGACCTACTAATTCCAAATCCAAATCATATAAAATATTTTAATTTAAATACACTAAATTTTTTTTATTCAGAACAAAAACTAATCTTTCTACAAAAAATTTCTTGACTCTAAGGAATGATTTCACATAATCAACTGATTTGAAAAAAAATGTAGGAGGGGATATTATTAAAACAAATATTTTCGCATGTCATGTGAGCCAGGAAATAGAATGGTTTTCAAAAGCAGTTTGATTATATATCCACATAATTCTACATATTCTATCTCTAAACTATTATGAGGATAATAGAGGAAATTAATTACTGTGGGGATTTTTTTGGGGGCAAGGTTGGTTTGGATTTTGGTGTTTTTGGTGCACTCAGCAGTCTGGCAAAAGAATTTCTGGTAGTTCCTCATTGCAGAAAAGACATAAAAACAGAATTCTACAGGATTTCCACAAACGCTACCCCTCATTAGTCTGAAACTAGGTCATAAGCTATATTTAAAAAATATATTGAAAACATAGTATTCTACTTAAAAGATCCATATTAGAAAAACCTGCAAATGCAGTATTTTATGGGTTACAAGATTTATTATGCTTCATTATTATTTCTCAAAAGAAACAAAGGATTTACACTTAACAGCACCTGCATGCATATATATACACACATACAAACACTAATAGCTATTTCTTTACATTAAAAATATGGCTGAATATATAGAAATAAAAAAGATATATATAAATGGAAATCTTTACTTTACTTGATTTTCCTTATTGCATTACTCTTCAATCTTCTACTTTTTGGTAGAGGCTACTTCTCAATTTTCTTTTGTTCTTGTTTGAATGTTATTTTGTAACAGACACACCTTTCTGAATCACTGAGAAAGAAACTATTAACTTCTGCACTGGCTTCCTGTGATCTTCTCTCCCTTCAGTCCATCTGAAATCATCCTCAGCACACACCTCTTCAATGTGTATTTATATTGTGCCTTCTTTTCTCTCACCAAAACAAGTTATATTTTCTCATTTGTGAAGGATCTCACTCCAGCTATAGGCCCCTGTAATCCTCTCCCCAGTCTTGTCTTGGTGCCTGCTATTCCCTAATTCTGTAGCACAACTGAATAAACAACCAAAAAAGCCCCATGCCTTTTGCCTGCTTATTAAAACTTTGCTGTTAGCATTATCCACAACATTTTATCTCTTCTTTGGCCAATTCAAAACATTATATACTATGACAGCTTTATTAACTTCAATACACTTACTATTAATGCCAGACAATCTCTTTGCAGGTTCTTAATAGGAAACATTAGACTGAAAAAGAAGAACACAAAGCAAATAAAATTTTCTTTACTTCTGCCCATCACATCCTCAAAAGTTTCCATTTATACTCATCTAACATCCTGTTTCTTTCATTCCAGGTTTACTGTTATTCAGGCTGCTCCCAACAAATACTAAACACACCTTCTATTTGAGATCAAATCCTTGCACATTCTGGAGGAATATAGTAAGCTTTCTGTTTTGTTGTTGTTTTCTAAGTACTTCAGCACTGCAGCATATAAAATACCCTTTTCTGCATAGTATTTTTTTGTATGTAATGATTTTTTGTTATTAAATACATAGTTTGACAGACTTTTCTTCAGCATTTGGTCCCTTACATTTCACTGGCTCTTGGAACTCATCTCCCAGAGGAAAAATGAGGGGATAGACATTAACTATTTGAGGTTAGCTACATAAACGATAAAAACAGGCATGTGATTCTTAGTGTTTCATTGATTTGGCACATTGTAACCAAAGAGGGGATGATTCACCTTACACATTTTCTTTTTTCTCCTACACCATTGTCTTGGACCATCTTGAGGAGAAAGGAATATTCAAAGATTCTTCAATTGTCTTTTTCTGGTCACAGTTACTGAGATTTCTGCTCCATCTCCCTAGTCTGTCTGACTGTCCTCCAAAAATCAAGTCCCTTAATGACTTCATCAGTCAACACAGCCTAAGGAATGTATTGGTGACCATCCTACTTTCCTCTCAGAAATAAAAAACAGGATGGAAATATTGCCCTGCAGATCCTTTTCTCTCTGTCTCAGATGGTGAGGGAGAGAAAGATGAACGCAGTTCAGCAAATTTCCTTGCTTTTCTCAGCAGGGAGGCTTGCACATGGTCGAGCATAGCAAGAAACATGATTTCCACAGGGCCTCAGGCAGCAGCCAAATTTCACAGCAGGGGATGAATCCATGGCCACTTCTGAGTCTACAGAACTGCACATAACACAGGCCTCTCATTATAAGGCTGGACAAACCTCTGGAGACTTTCTGCTGTTGCCATATTAACAAGAAATGAGTGGTTTGCATAGGTCACAGGAGCACTCTGTTAAATAATACTGCCTTGTGTTATGCATAGTTGTATGTGTGTATTTCTCTTCTGATAAGGCACGGAGGAATCAAAGGGAGAACAAGGATTTACTGTATGAGGCTTCCAGCACCATGTGCAAGGCAACACAGCTTGTGACAGCCACAGTGACATCACTAAGCTGGAAAATAAATGGCAGTGTGAGGTTCATCTTATTTTTCAGCGTTATCTTACATGTTTCAGAAGTTGCTCCTACCACTTTCATGTAATTCTCTAGTAGATTTCTCACACATAGAGTCACTTTTAATAGATTTGAATTTTTTTGATCTTCACTAAAGTCTACTCTACTCCTTTGAGAAAAATCTTATTACTTTGAAGATATTTCTCTGCTTGCCTGCACTTTGAAATTCTTTCTAAAACAATAAAAGCTCTAAATACAAATTAGTCTTAAAAAAATGGCTGCATAGGTAGGTTGATGATCATTCACCATGCCATGTAAATCATAAAGCACAGACGGCATGACTAAAGATTGGTAGACTATTCAATTTTCAGGCACAAAATGCGAAGTCTGACAGAGAAATATACATATCTTTGTTCCTTAAGAATAAACACTTAAGACATACCAATGAAATTGAAACCAGTCACAAGTATGACACATTAGGCAGCTGAAATGAAACTGAAACTGTTCATGATAATTAGGAAAAACTGACAATTAGAAGAGACAGGTAATAAAAAAAATATTATGAGGAATATGTACAAAGGAAAATACTATGGCCAGCATCAATACAACTCTCAGAGTTATCAAAAATAGTTTCATTCGGTTCTTAGGCAGAAAGCTTCTTGTATATGTGATCATGGTAATGAAATCAGTTCCTTGTTGACAGTAACTAGAAATAATGTTTAACACTGTTCTTAAACCTATAATTTTAAAATCAGAATGTCAGATAAAGTTGAAGAGTTTTGAAAGAATTAACTGATGAGTTAGCAAATTTTTTTTCCCAGTATGTGTGGGAATTAATTGGACGGAAATTTTAAGTCTCCACAGTCAAAACAGTAACATATCTGTGAAATTATCTATTGTGAAGTCCCTGTAAGCATGGGCCAGGGGCCTTGTCAACAATACCAGGTAAAACACTGAAGATTTAAAGGTATTATAAAAGATAAGAAAGAATATAATGCAGCTGATGTTAGTCAAGAAGAGTTTTTAAAGAATAGCTTTCATTAAAACAAAGCTACACATTTTTTTATATATTTACATATTTGATAAAAATTTTACTGTGAACATAGAAGATTTTGACTTCAATGATATATATGACTCGATAAAGCAGAGAATCCTTATTACTATATACTATCATTTTTATACATAATTAACAGAGAAAGCACTGGTTAAATAGTATATTTTAGAATGAGAAAAAAAGGGAGTAATTACCATGCATATGACTCTAAATTTTTACTTTTGCCCTTATATTAACTTATTACCTTATGGCAGTATACAATGGTAAAAGATGAATTGAAACATCAGTTATGTAACTCATCTAATATTTCTTGACCAATTATTATACAATAGCCATAAAAGACATTAGAAATTAAACTGCAATCATTTAGTCTTTGGCTCTCAATGGATTTCTTGTACGACTTGTACTTCAGGATATTTAAGAACTACTGCAAATGTAGCAGTCAAAAACTGTCTAATGATCAACCCATGACACTAACTAAATTCATTATAAGTCAGACGAAATCTTGCCAGGCAACTGAGAGCACACTTCAGTTCTCCAACATTTTTCTCATACTTTTTATGCCCAGAAACCTATGACTGTCTATTTTCTACCAAGATTTCAGCATGGAGCTTTATTTCTTCCCACTTCAACACTTTTTTGAGGGTCAGATTTTATTTATTTTATTTATTTTATATTTATTTTATTTATTTTATTTATTTTATTTTATTTTATTTTATTTTATTTTATTTTATTTTATTTTATTTTATTTATTTTATTTTGTTTATATTTATTTTATTCTTTTTAAATATTGCTCTGTGGCTGGGTTGTAGTATTTTTCCCAGGATGAAGATGAAGACTAGAAGGAAGTCTATTAATTCTTCCAGGAACAAAGGACAAGGAAAATTGAAAAAAGAGGTCATATTATTCTACCTACCGTAGAAGTAATAAATTGACTTTATCAAGAAGTCTTCATCCTTGGAAAAATAACATTTCTAACCCAAGAAAATAGGTAAAAGAAACACTGAGGAGGAAAAAAATAGGAAAAAAGAAAGTAAAAGAAAGCAAGGATGGTAGAAAGAAGGCTTCTGAGCCTTTTCCTCATTTTATTCCTTTTTTTTCTGATGCTTAATCATGCAGATAATTGTGACAGGATCTTCCACTATAATGTGCTTCTATCAAATAATAATAAACCATTTGATAACTTTTTTATTTTCTAACAGCCATTACAATAACTAACCTATGTTTCCAGCCATTTAATATCTACAACATACACAAGTGAGAAGTGTGGACACTGCCAAAAATAGCTCTGATCACTGTAGTCAGCTAAGGGTATTTAAATATATTTGAAAATATATTTATGCAAGCACTCTACAGGAGCATTTAGCTGCTGGGTTGTTCTTAGTGCATTCTGAATTGCCACTCTGCCATCACAATCTGAAAAGTATTCCTGCAAAACAAGGAATAGAAGTCTAGGGAAGTAGCCTCAAAAGTTACTCTCTTCCTCTACCTTCCTGTTCTTAAAAAAACATTTGTTACAAATAGAAAAAACCTATTCATAGCATTTAAATAAACACTTCCACAAATCACAAACTGAAAGAAATATAAGCCACTAAGTGCTAAAGACAGTAATACATTTCATAAAAGAACATGCCTCTAGCTAATCTCTTTATTAAGATTGAAAAAGGGAAACATCTAGTTGAGACTTTGATTACTATTCAGAATTTCATATTTCTTTTTACTTTTCCTCCTTCTAAGCAGGAGGAAACTACATGTGCCCTTGAGTAACCTTCCTTTTTCCTCTTCATACAATTTTCATAGAAGAGTTGACCAAAATGGACTTTAACAGTCAAGGTAAGGATGTACACCAATTTATGTAACATTGTAATATTTTTCATAATATTCCCTACACAGCCCAAATATTATTCAGTTTTTTGACCTCTGATACATTTTAAGCAGATTTCTCCATTGAGCTGTCCACAGTGATGCCTAGACCTTTGTCCTGAGAGGCTATGTCTAATTCAGTGTCCCTCAGTACATAAAAGTAATTCACTCACTGCACTGTGTGCTGTTTCCCTCTTAGGGAGGATGAGTTTCATCAGTCACTGTTGAATTTATTTTTGTTTTATGTGTCAGGTTCTTATGGTGTTCATAATTCTCCTTAGTCTTCAATAATCCATATAAACTTTCACCACTGGCTAACACTTCCTCCTTGGTAAACTGTTCCCCACTTCTAGGTTTTTAGCAGCACCAGGTGCAATGCATATTCTGGAGAAAACCAATTGTTAGCAAGCTTCCAGACATTAATTTATTTTGTTGTTTGCAGTAAGCTTCTGCCAGATAACATGAGGGAACTAAGAGATTTCCTTGCATATGTATATAATTACTCCAAAAAGATTTTTAAAATGCTTTGCAAAGTCTGAGGGATGCATGCTGAAACTTCATAGTCAAGACTACATGTAAATAGGGATTTCATTACATAGTCTACCAAAAATGGCATATATTTTACTTCTAATGTTTTCATCTCTTATTTTTTATCAGTAAATCTCTTTGTCTTGGGAATTCTACACTGCTCCGGTGCTTGGAGAACACCCTACTGTTCTGAAGACAGTACTGGAATTTAAAAACAAGTTTTAAATATTTTGTCAACTCTCATGCTGATAGAAAACGAATCAAAGAAACAGTGTCTTTATTAAAGCCTTTAGCTTTTAAATTTTTAATTTCTTTTAATTAAATTTTATTACATTTCTTTAAATTGAATTCTAATAACCACATATAGACATAGGTTCTGCAATTCTCCTTAGTAGTGAAGGAAACACTGACTTGACAACAGAAGAATAATTTGCAAATGTTTGAATATTGAGTAATTACTGCTGACATCAGTAGAATGCAGGTATTTAGCTGCAAGATATCCTTTTGGAAACCAACTGACTTTAGCATCCTATTACAGTTGAAGGAAATGAAAATTGCTTATGCTCAATATGTTATCAATACAGATAATAATTTAACCAGAACTATGGATGCTTTGCACAATGATTTCTCATGTGCTCTGTAGAAAATTAATTGGTAAAAAGACATCTCTGGCAAACTTTATAAAGCTTCCAAGATTCTTGTTTCATTTTGCTTCTCAGTCACATGGCACCTTGTCTGAGGTTGCTTTGCTCTCTTAGCTCATACTTGAAGTAGTAACTTCTTTAGAGATTAAGATCAGGAATCAAAGTGATACTGGCAACAGTTTCGGAGATATTTCTATATATGTAATTTTGGTGACTGTATTAATTAAAGTTACATTCAGTTCTGAAAGTGTTTCCACAATTTTTTGCAAGCTCATGATGTGACACCCAAAGCAACTTTGCAGGAAAATTAGGCTGTCTGGTAGTCACAAGTCAAATTTGATGTCTGCATTTTTCTGCTGATGTTCATTGTTGATTTACATGCCAAAGTTCCAATAAAATCTATGAATGTGAGTCACAGAGCAGCACTCAGAGAATGCTCATGGCAGCAGAAAAAAAAAAAAATATATATATATAGTCTACCTGTCTGGGTGCTTCAAAGGAGCAGTTTAGGAAAACAACCTTATGATTACTGATCCATTAGCACCATGGGTCTGAATTAATGTCCACTTTTTTGGTCATTTTACAGCTTCCTTGTTACTGCTCCTGGCTTATATCGCTAGTGGCCATATGGCCCAAGGAAGAGAAATACCTTTATAACTGCAAACCTGCTTTATATATCCAAATTGAAGTGTGAATAGCACAGTTATATGATTGGCATGGTACAATTCTCACAGATGAAGATTTGTTGAGGCTGCCAAGAGGCAATGTTAGTGCATGAAAGCTTTTCTATTAGATTAGAATACCAAATCCAGATTGTCAAAATTGCTGTATATTCCTATTTTAAAATTTATATATTGTCACTTGAAATAGGAGACATTCCCATGGTGTCCAATTCTGCAATGAATGCAGCTAGAGAGGGGAAAAGAGAAGCTCAATACAGACAGCTCTGTCTTTTGCAGCTACAATGATCAGGCAAGAGTAGTGGGGAAGAGGCACAGCACCCTTAATGAAGGGACCTCAACCTTTCTGCTTCTGAAAAAAAATCCCATTGATTGTTATTCTGCTAGTGACTACATCAACCCTGAACAAAGTTTCACAATTTGAGAAAGATTTCTGTTCAATAGTAGCATCACCATTGCAGCTTGTTTCAAGTTACTTTAAAGGTGTTCCATTTATGTGAAAAGGCAATTTCTCCACCAGTTTGAGAAATAGAAACCAGATCACTATAACTGAAGTAAATTCTTATGTTCATGTAAATCTTCATATCTGCATAGATTATAACATTTAAAATCACATTAGGAAACTAAACTGGGAAAACCAAAATTCACTGTTACACTCCTGATGAAAGCTTAACTTTGGGCAGTTCACATTGCATGTCAAATTATTTCTATTCTGGAGTGTTTGTAATTGATAACAGAAGTTTCCAGGAAGTATGAAGCCTCCTCTCTACATTAAACTAGTAAGGCACCTTTTGCATATATTTTACTGACATTTTTATTAGTACTTATCTATCTCTCTAAGTGCATACATTCAAATGACAATAAGCACCAATTTAATTTGAACACGTTTGTTATATTTTCATCTTAAATACCAGAAGCAGTGCTACATGCTTTGTATTAAGGTTATGAGGGAAAAGCAATTGTCCTTGTGTAAAAATGTTATTTTAAATTATCAATAACTTATAATTATAATAAACAGGAAATTACTAATAAGGTGACTTTCTTAAATCATCTCAGTAAAATACATAGTGAAAGTGAAAGAAACCCAAATCAATCTACAGCTGTGAATAACTACCATGAAAGCTTAAGTACTCTTCAGATTCAAAAGGAACTCATTAATGTTTGTATAGCTCTACTGATGGATGGCAAGTAGCTTATTATACCTAGATAATGGCTATAACCTAGATATTATCTGAAATAGTTAAACCACACTTTATGTCTTTAGGAAGGATACTTCAGCTCCATGAATGAGCCCACATTGTTTATTCAAATGGGAATATGTTCAGCAGCCAGGAAGCAATGCAAGAGGATGAAGTGTTCTCTATTGGATTAGAATACCTAGATGAGAATGTTCAAATTGCTTTCTTTCCTCAATGTATATGTCTGTTCTTGATTTTATATATTGCTATGCTATGTGATTCACTCATGAATTTCCTGCTGTCCAACACCATAAAAAAAACTGCTAAGCTAAAAAGGCTGCAATTAGAATTCTTCTTTTGGGGTTCAGTGTGAATAAGCCTTTGGTAAGAGAAGCTAATTGCACCTCTGACTTCCTGCCCACAGAAAACACACACTCTCTTCCTAACTAGTTAGAGAAGCATTTTGATCCTTATATTGGCACACTAATTTTAATGTACTTTACTATATTTAACCCTCAAAAAGGTCTGTAAAAACCAGTTCTTTCAAATAACCAAAAATATTATTTGTCTTTACCGGTCTCATAGATGAAGAGAGTATGGATTTATATTATCTCTTAAGCAGTATACAAAGACATACAATACCCTACATAACTTCATGGATTTTGTTGAAGGGTTTTCTTGGGTATAAGTACAACAATTGCTGTCCTGGAGGAATGACTGTTGCAAGGACAAGAATCAGTGCACTCTGAAGCTACCCTGCTCCCTACTTAGTGGCTTTTAATTGTATTTAAAAATGAAAATAATACATCCCACAAAACAGAAGCTAGAAAACTACAGTGAGAACAAATCTAGGTGCTCCTGCAAGGAAGAAGATAGGAAGTCTAAAAACTAAAAGGAGACTTCAAAGGGAAATCAAAGAACTTTAAAAAGACAATAAAGAGTACAGAGAGTTGAAGAGAAGAAGGCAAATTTTATTTTATTGGAGATGCAATAAAAATTAACTGCAGTTTTTAATGGATAAAATTAATAAACTCCAAGCAAGACTGTAGATTATGTCTTTTCAATTAGAAATACATTTTCTACAAACTGGCAGCACCAATGCAGGCTCGAAATCTGCTCACATTCTCCCCATTATCTTTGCTTGGAGAAAAAATGTTGAATGTCACATGTAAACTGAGGAATTTAAAAAAAAACCTATATTGGTCAGAATACTGTATACAATTCAGGAAGGGAGTCCTTTTTGGTAAGATACTGGACACAGCATTTTACACAGAACAAAAATTTAAGTTAATCACTAGACATCTCTATTCCATTACTAATAGCACAAGATTCTAATAAAGTAATACAAATGTCAGAAGATCCTTTGTGATGCTGTGGTGTTTAGACAGGCAAGTAAAACATCAATGCAGTACTAATTTATGCACACAAACACACATAAATACACAGAAAAAAGATTATAAACTATCACTGTTGTATGCTTGTGTATGCATACACATGCACACACGTGCACCAGGTGCGTGTAAAGGGAGGAGGAGCATTAACAAAAGGATAACATCTGGTTTCAAGAAGAAATAGTAGATTAATGTTCAAACTCTGAGAGGAAATGACATTAAATAAATACTCTGACATATTTGCAAGTTTGCATTTAGATAAAAGCCAAAGTCTAGTCAAAATGTAAGAACGGATTTACCTACTAACTCTGCTCTGCCAGGCAGAATTAGATATTAAACAGGTAATTCTAACAGTTAAAAACTGACTAGCTGCAGGTCAGAAGACATTTATAAAACTCATACAGATAAAATCATTCCATGCTCCCTTTAGATCTGTTGAAGAGCTCAGACAGAAAATAGAAATGTTCTTAGATTTCACAAATAATTAAAAGCGCTCCCTTTATTTCTCCTCCGTCATTTAATTCCAGTGAGAAGCCAATTCTCTATATGAATATCAAAATGATTGATGCTAAAAAGCAATAATATATTAATTTTTATATGACCACAGTTGCACAAATCTCAATGAAATACAGAGAACTAAAAGCTATTGTGGTTATGCAATTTATTCTTCCTGTTTACTCAATGTATTGGACAATGGTGTCACAGCATGCTAAACAAACACAATGCAATCTCACTCATTTTATTCCACACTGACTGTTGTCATGTTCTGAAGATCACTCAAAGACTGAGCTCGAGAGCAGTAGTTAAAAACGGCAACTGGCTGTCAGTGGTGTAGTTTGTCATTGTTCCACAGACAAAAGGCAGACTGTCACAATAAACAGCATTTATTCATTTCAGATTTGTGGCTTAGGGCTGAGGAAGGGGAGGTGTCATTCGTAGTAATTGTAAAACACATAAATAATAATAGTAGTCTGCAAATCATTTATCAAAGAAAACAGTGGGAGTTGGCAGTGATGGAGGCAAGAAAATGGATGCTTCCAGCACAACCTAATTTACAGCTCTTTTAAAAAACCACATTTTTTCTTTCATAACTGTAAAATGGAATGTTTTGTATTAACTGCTTATGTGGTGGGTAAGCAAGACAGAGCAACTAAATCATGACTTTAACGACTTATTTTTAACAAACCGTTGAGTATCTTTCTGAACATGATCACTCTCAGCTGCTGTCAATTTCATTAATGTAATTTCACCAATTAAAAACCATTTCATATTGATATTGGAATCACCTCCGCTAGCTTTTTTTTGCTTAAAAATTGCATATTTTAAAAGAAATTATACTTCTCTGTGAAAATACTCTGGATTGATATTTGAATAGAAGATGCTCCTTAACTGAATATTTATGTCTGTTTTTTCAGGATGACTCTCAAATCCTAATAATAAATATTTGGTATATAATTTCATGGACTGAAATTATAAAGCAAACAAATTAATGTTGTTGAGGTTGGCACTAATGTTTTGCATTTTTTTAAATTATTTGAATACATATTTTTCAGGCAGCTATTATCATCCTTCTCTCTTGTAAGCTCGTGTCCTGTTCTACAAGGCTGAAGTCCTAGCTCAGTGACACATTTTCACTGGATTATGACACCCCCCAGCCAACCCTCTGAGGATCTGCAAAAGTCTGGGAAGAGAAGTGAGGAAAAAAAAGACACCAGTAGTGGAAAAGGTGCTCCAAAGGGAAAGTACTTATTCACTACAGGTCAAAGTCCTGCTTCATCTCATAACCACTCCTGCTGCTGTCCAGAGCACTGATAATATTTATTGGAGAGCAATCTCTTCTTATATACCCAGAAAAGACAGATGGATATGAGTTTTTCTCTGGCGAACCACACAATGTTCACCAGATGGAAATAATGCTCCCTATACAGTTTCTCAGGCATTTTTGCCTACAAATCCTTCTCTCCCAGCATGTCTCAAATCCTATCAGGAACAAGGGCATAAAAGGGCTAAGGAAAGGACAGGTATGTCAGAGGAGCTGAACTTGTGTTTCAGAATGGATCTCTTCCGTGAAAAATCCTATATAGTTTGCCAGAGAAAGAACAGAGTGAAAGAGATGGCCTGGAATGAAAGAGCAGAGCGCAATATCAGTATTTCAATCAGGAAACGTTATCTCAGCTGTTACTGCTTTGGGTATAGCAGAGAAGTAGAGCTCAGGAGCTGCAAGAAGGAATGCCAGGCAGTGCAAGGGTAGCTCACTGAAATGGGTGCACACGAGCTGATCGAAGATAAGCTTTGGCATTCTTGCCATAATAAGACAGGATTTTTCTTAACTGATTTTAGAATTGAAAAAGATGCTAGGTTTTCCAGGACATGAATTTATGAGAACATGAGAAAACACATGTAAATCTTTACTTGTTTAATATCTACAGCTACATGAAACAAAAGAAATAGTATGCTGAAAAATAAATGTTGAAAAAATAATTGATAACCGCCTTTTAGAAAATATTAGTAAAAAAAAAAAGTTAAAGACTAAAACATTTTATAAACAGAAATGGCAAAATTTTGGATTATTTTTAAATAAATAAATACAAAAGGAGGGGTTTAGTCCTTTTAGAAGGGACATTTTCAGTCCAACATCAACTACACAGCTATAACCTTCAATTAAAGTGAGACAATTTCATCTAATCTTATTGCTAAAAGCAACAAACAGTTAACTTGAAAATTTTAAACCAGAATTTGTTCAAAATTACTTAAGCTTCTGTGAGAGCAGTTAGAAATCTAAGCATAACGCTTCTAGTCACAGAAAAGATGTATCTTGAAATAATGAAAATATTCTTACGCATATTATCTTGCTAAGGATTTTGTAGAGGTTCTCTTGAACTTTTCCCAACCCCTATTAATCTTTAGATAATTAAATACATATATATGTAGGTATACAGTACTACTCTTCTGGGTTTGCACCACAGCCTTAATTGAGCTTAAAATGAGAAACAAAATATTCACAGTGTGCCTCTGTCTTATGCAGCCTACTAAGATATTTAGCTTCCTTCTCTTACAAAATTTCCCTCTCCTGTTTTGTTACAAACCCTGGAACGATACACTTGAAAAGACTGAACTTTGGGGTGCATTTTCTTGGTCAACTTTTGCCATAGAAGGAATCTTAAAATTTCAAAGTTATTCTTCTGTAGTCATCTTAAAGTCAGTTTCTTTTACTTAGGAATGAAAGCTTTTATATTTGAATATATGATTTTATCCTGGGCTCAGTCAAGTGCATGGTGTTTGTCGCTTCCTGTACACAGTTACTCAGAGTGACAAACACATGCAATCATTAAAGAGTGATGATAACCTTCATTCTAATTGCATTAGCACAGCAGCCTTCCCAAATGAAGGGAGATTTCCCATAACAGGAGCAGCTAAGTGCAGATGTAAATGGATCAGCGGTGTCACTCATAAACTGTGATCACGGCCAGCGTCCGACAGTGGACAATCACTCACGCAATAACACAATCACTCTGCAGTTAATGCATGTCACTACTGATTTGCAGGGAAATTTTTGAAACCAGAATTTGCATGGTCTATTTGAAACTTGCCTGAGCTGAATACCCAGTGTTTAGCGTTCTAGTGGGAGCTGTGACACTATCACTGCTCACAGCAAACTGCCACTGTCGTTTGTTCTGCTTCAGTGCTGTTTGACTGCCACAGCCTGTCATGTAGGAAGAAAGCACCGCATCTAACCCCCTGTGACAAGGTTTAATCACCCCTATTACTCCTATTGGCTGTTCAAGCCACCTTGGGGTGTGCAGCACTCAGTTATAGATCTCAAAAATCTTTGCTTTATAAATGGAAAGGCTAAAATCTGGTCTGAGACGATCAATCTTCTAACACACCGTTCAAAGGAAGTAGGATTAGATAAATAATAATGTAATCAGTGCTCAAGATAATTTTTTTAAATTTTTAAAATTTTTTTTGATTAGGAATACTAAATGATTTATTTTACTTCATGATTACTTTTTAAATGAATTCCAGTTCTTCAAATTCTGAATGTTATTTCTTTCTAGGAATCATTGCTAGAATATGGACATACATGCAAGAGTGTCACATTTGGGATTGATTTTTTTATGCCAAAATTAAGTGACAAAAATAAATGTTGTATAACAAGGTATACCTGCCCAAATGTTAATGCTGAGTCAAGGGGCAAGGAGAGGAATACTTAGAATAAGCTTAGCACAAAGGAAAAGTTTAACTTAAGTTTTCCTCATACAAATTAGCATTAATTAATTAAAACTTCATATATGCCTGATCTATCTAAGGAAAGCATTTCGCTGATGTTCTACATGAAAACTATCTTCAAGATAGTTTTAAATATATCCTTTTTGAGACTGCAGCCCAGATTATTTATACTTAAAGCCTGAATGGATCACATGGATCAGCAACTGAGACTAGCTTAGCTAATTAGAACATGGTGCTAGTAACTCTTCTGGTCCTTTTGCTTACAGTTGGTTATCCAGAAGCCCAGGTAACATACACCAAGCACATTTTTGCACGTTAACAAATCTGTTTGCTTGAGCTGGTCTTATTATATTCAAGGTCTATTTACTGGGACAGAAGAAAATTATTGCAATAGGAAAATATATTTACCCATTGCGAGTTTGGCTTAAGCAAGGTAATCTAGTATTACAGCTTCCAATTACTCCATCAGGCTAATCTTAGGCTTGATAAATGATGCTAGTGTGAATCTTCACAAAGAGAGATTCTTAGGGTTGAGATCACCATTAACACAGGTGTTATTTCAATTAACATATATTTGTAATCATCACATTTGTTTTGCGGGACTGGGCAGGAAATGAGTTATCTGACAGAGCAGATAACTTTGTGGGTCAATAATCTAGCACAAGGATTTATACCCTTGAATCCCTGCTTTAGCCCAGTTCTGAAAATAGATGAGCAAGTGCACATCCTGCAGAGTCAGAATAAATATTCATTCTGCTTTCATCATATACCTGCAGAGGTCCCTATAATAGGAATGAAATTTTCTAAAAGACAAACCTAAAAAAAACCCCTGATTGTCAGGCAGAGCTGTCAGCACTCCTTTTTATTTGGATTAAAATGAATTTTCATTTCTAACTAGTATTTCAAGTGAAATAAAACAATCTTGGGCCAGAGCATTTTAAAACTTGCAAAGAGCATGAGAATGTGTAGATGGGTGGAAAGTGCATTGCATAAGGGTTTTAATTTTTCATGAAAATTCTTTCTAACAGAAAGGTGGATTGTTTTTTTCAAATATAAACACACTTATCTATGTTTCTTCTGGCCACCTTAGGGGAAAAAGGACTTAAAAACAAATTCCAGCTGCCAGTGATGTTTCAGTGTTCCCTTGATTCTTTTCCTGAATTACTAAATGCAAAAGACCATTTTCTGTGTAAGATGAATTTAGAGCTGACAGCAGCTTGTGCCACTCACCCATGTACACTTCTAGCCTATGTTCTTACTCTAGTTTGATACTGTCAATTCGACTAACACTACCACGAGTCTTACAGATTTTCTGTTACTAAAGACAAAAAGTAATTTATGTTTTCTTATATCCATCAAACACCTGCGAAGTAGCACCTAGAAATAACCAATTATAGCATCTATCCAGCTGTATACAGATTGTTTAGCTGAGCAGCCCACATCTATCTCAGAAAACTGCATGCCCATACTTACTGCAATGACAGTTCACCAGCTACAGGTTTACACTACACATGTTCTCCTTTATACCTTCTGTCTGCTAATTTGGCTGCTGCTCTCTTCCCCCAATTTGCTTATCAGTTCTGAATGACAATAAAGGACAAGTCAATACCACACTGTACTTTCTTTCTGCACAGTACTTTCACCCTGAAAGTAAGTTCATAAAATTTGAATCCTGGGCCACCTATCTGAGAAACCTGGTTTCTTGAATTGTCCACTCACAGAGATTAGTTTCAACAATTTTCATCATTTGAAAGGAATAAATGTTTTTGGTACTTTTTCTCTCTCAAGGTGTGACATGGACAATAAAACAGATAAAAATAATCCTAAACCTTTAGATCCAAGTTTTATTTTTATAAACAAACCAAAATATTCTATGCAAAGATATTGATATGAATCTTTGGATATGAATCATAATAGCAGATTTTCACATCAGGAATTTGTTTCCATCTCTGAACTATGAAGCCTCTGCAGTGTGAATGGCAGCAGGAAATGGCTTTCAAACTCTTCCTAACAGATGGAATAAAATCTGCCAGGTTATTAAATTTCTACACAACTATTTTTAGTTTCCATTTCTAAATCCTTTTTTCTTTTGTCATATAATATGCCATTGCTAATCACATCTCAGAAGCATTACTATTTTGAAAATAGAAGCTTGAAATGGCAGTTTATTATTCTTTGCCCTGAACATTTTTGTTGCTGCTTGATTCTTCTGCTAAAATTATGCAGTATTTATACATATTTGTGTACTAAAAAATGGAGAAGGTTAGTCAAAACATCAGCTGAAAGGACTTACAAGCTTTAAAATTATTTTAGTGATGAACAATTGCTGTGAATTCTTATCTAGCTTGCAGTCTAAGATTAAAGCAAACTGCTGAAAGTTAACAAGTAGAAATGGCCTAATAACTATGAAAACAAAAGCAAATGCCTTGACTGTCTGGGGTAAAGCATATCAGAAGTGAAACATACTTTATTTTTTGATGAATTGTACTTGGGAAGAATAGGAAGCTACTCAACCATTGAGAAAATTAAACCAATTGTTTCCTCCTGTGAACTGTGTCATAGTGACAGATTTTCTCAGTGTACAAAGAATCCTTTGAAGACAAATTTGCTTGTAATTCAAGTGTTATGAAAAAAATAGTCTCTTTGTTCATGTTACTAACAGAAACACCCACCCTGTTCTTACATGAGGTCTATTATTACTGATACCTCTACACTACAGTACAGAAGCGATGACAAAAAATAAAAAGGAGCATTAAACATGGTTTGCAAGTATTGCCATAGCAAACATTGCAACACTGAAAGGAAGTATATTAGCTGTAATGTGACTAGGTCAGCTGGCAAATTCTGGTGTTACTTAAGGACAACAAACTCCAGTCAGCTAAGGAGTCAATCTTGCAACTTGCAAATTTCTCCTGTATCTGGATTTCAGTAGGGCATCAGGCAACAGTCAGCTTGAGATTGAACAAGAAAACACAACTGAAGGGAAAAAAAAAGGAAAGAAGAACACACAGATTTAGATTAGAGCGGTACTGTACATCAGACCTGCAACATCTGGAAGATGTGTTGATTTACATTACTGCTGCGAAAGCAATGTAAAAGAATGAGAAAAGCCCCTACATTTTAGTTCAGTTCTATTGAATAAACAAGTGTGAATAAATAGTTTTGGGATTTTTTTGATACCACTAACATGACTAATGCCATTCAGCTACAAACAAATAAATGTATCAATGGATAAGGCTTCTAACGTCTTCCAATTAAGGGATGGAACCTGCTGAACTTTTTCCAGTCAGGCATGTAAACTGTGAAATAACTTTACAACATGGCCTATAAGGTGTGATTTCTTAGCATAATATTTTAGTCAGAAATATTTTACATTGTAAATTTTAACTACATGGGGTTTTCTACTTATATGACTGAAGAAAAAGCAGGAAAGTATCAATATTCATCACTTTTTTTTCACATTTCCAACTATTTACAGTATCTTTGATTTTTGTGATTTGTAGCAGAGGAACATAATGGGAGATCTTTCACAATCCTGTATTTTTGTCTTATTGACTTTGCTTTTGAAGATGGGGAAAAATAAAATAAAATACAACTTTTTAAAAAGCATTAATCCAAAAAATGAATTTGAAGGGCTCTATAAATGTCTTCTGAAAAAGTGTCAATAAGGAAGGATGGGAAGAAGAACAAATGTGAAAAATGTGTTTTCAAACAGTAAAGTTGTTAACAAAACCTACACTAAATGCAAGACTCCCAGTTAAGAGTAATTTCACAAAGCCCTTTCTTTTCATGGGAAAGAACTAGACTACAATTCAAAGTAAGAATTTAGGAAACATTTGTTCCTCAGACCTTTATGTTTTCTGTTTATTTTAGGAAGGAATGGTATCAAAATGGCATCTTTCAAATCTCTCAGAAACAACTATGTTCTATTGATTTGCAATGGAAATCTAAACATAACATATTAAAGAGAAAATGCCTCTTTTCTCTGATAGCCTTTGCAACTAAGTAGTTTACTGGAGGAGCATTTAGGTATAGGAAAATTATAATACACATTTTTAAACTTAGACTGTAATATTTTACAGTTATACCATTGTGATACTGAATTGTTTAAATTACAGCATAATAATTTATTCCTGCAGCATTCAGTGGCACTAGGCCTTTGGCCTCTTGCCTAACAATGCACTAGACAAGAATTATTACATTGTAATTCACAACCTGTCACGCCTTATTGCTTAATTAAAGCATAACCCTTCATGACATGACAAGCAATTTGACTGTTACCATAACAGATTATTATCCAACGTAACTTATTTTAGTTTTACAAACCATTCTTCTTTATTTCCTTTGTACATACACTGAGAATTATCAGAACAATTACATTGATGTGTCTTTAACTGTAAAGTGTTAATAGGTTTAGGAAGACTAGCTAATAACATGAGGTTCTGTTTTTTACTGGAACTATTGCTTGAGTAAACTTGGGCACTTCTTTATGTTTTTTTCATTTTACTTTGGGAATTAAATCCCACAACACTTTTTAAAACTATTAAGATTCAAGTCTCCAATTAGGTGGCTGCCTATATTTTATTGTTGAGCTTAGCTACCTAAATGATAAAGTTATATTATTTTGGTGAATCATAATATGGTGCTGAAGAAACAATG
This sequence comes from Chloebia gouldiae, assembly GCA_003676055.1. Lineage (NCBI taxonomy): Eukaryota > Metazoa > Chordata > Aves > Passeriformes > Passeridae > Chloebia > Chloebia gouldiae. Next base: position 15,798,483 of record QUSF01000005.1, on the reverse strand, counting down.
CGGCTGATGTTACAATGCCTTTCAAGTTCCAGACAAGGAAGTTGCCAGCTTAATTTTGTTGCAATACAGCAGTTAGCTACTCTGTGTGGAACATTATGTAATACGAAAATAATATTTTTCAGAAATATCTCTTTGAATCACTTTCTTACTAAGGTCTCTCCCTCTTCGTGTTTCTCAGACTGAAGCTTGGTATAATAAAGAAAAGCTAATCTGTTATTAAAACACATCTGATTATAACTAAAAATTGACTAGGTTAAATTCTTCTTTTGCAAAAAGTCAATTACAAAACTCATTGACTTAAGCAAAACACTGTTCCATGAAATGAAAGGAAAAATGTGTCAACAGCTGTAAAAACACACTTTATTTCAGCTTGCATTCAAAATATTTTAATTACTAATTCATATTTTATTAATGCCTTCACATGTGCAATACAACACAGCCATTTGGCTATGAATAATCCTTTGGTTTTGGCAACTACAAGTTAAAAATTAAAATGTATAAACATGAAACACTGAAGATTTTTGTGAACAAAACCCTGGATTTCTTGAGAAGGCATATAGGCAATGCATAAAACATGCATACAAAACAAATTTAGCATGGAAATGATATATACCATACCTAATAGATGTCCTACCAGTTTCACATAATATCAAGGTGCAATTTAATGAGGTTCTACTGAACTCTGTATGTCTTCAAGGTGACTGGGTTGTCCCTGGAACGCTCTCTACTATAACTATAAAATGTCTATGATGTGACTGTGATATAACTGAAACAGCTGCAGTCTTTGATCATATGCTGGCAGTTTATGTACAGATGCAGAATGTGTAATAAGGCCACACTTTATTAACTTGACTGATGTTCTGTTATTTTACTGGTTCCAAAAGCCAAAGGAGACTAGGTTCCACCATGTTGCCCTGAGAATAATTTATTGTTGCAGCTATTCAAAATGAAATACCTATCATTAAAGTCTAATTGATTACCAAAAGCAAGAGGCATACATTGGCCTCAAGTTGATCTGACATTTGCTGTGGTCTTTAAAGCTACTCTTATATCTAGAACTATTATTTTGAATTAGCACAAAATACATTTTAACTGCCATCACTCTGAATGTATGCATACATTTCCTGTTAATAGTTATTTCTACATACATACAGTCTAGTGAAATTTAGAATGAGTTTTAACCATTTCTTAAGTATAAAAATATACAAATTCTGAAGGCGTGATAATGAAGTTAGACCTTGACATGCTAGTAGCTGTATTAAGTTGTACAAAAGCATCTTTGTTCTCCTTAATAAGTTAAAACATCTTTTGTTTCTACCAAAATGTTTTAAACAATTCATCTTTATCAAAGTAGCCAAATTAGAGAGGAGATTGTATCCACTCTGGCTATTTGAGGAAGTTAAATTGCAATTAAAAGAAAAATTTACATAAAACCTAGATATTTTTCCTCATGCATGCAATATGGAAATTCACAGTAACATCATAAATTATAGGTACATATAAAAATTTGCTGTGGGTTACTTTGGACAGAGCTATTTCACAAAGAAGATGAAATTAACATTATCATAGAAGATCTGGTAATAGTTTTGCATTAATCCTAATAATATGAAATTATTCTATATATGAAGAGCATATAAAATAGACACTTTTCTAATGACTTATTTTTAAATTACTACTTTTTTTCCCCCCAGCCTCCATTTACATCTCTGTACTCTTAACTCTAAATTTAAGTTCTACTTTGGCCTTATATTTTTATTAGAAGAAATAAAAAGGCCAGGACTCTCAAGTCATTCTGTACCCATACTCCCAGTTTGCCTCCTTTGGTAATCTTGCACAGAAAAATACACATTTTCAGAATATTTTTGTTGCAAAATTATTGTACTGCTTTGATGGGATGGCTCTCTCTTCAGGATCTCCCTTATATAATCCTCACTTTGCTTTTCTTTTCAATTCCTTTCTCTATATTCTTTATTGTACAGCTGAGGGGTAAAACATCTCAAAAGTTAAAAGGAGCCTGGACTCTACAGTATAGAAGTTTACATTTTTTTCCCATAGATCCCTTAATCTAGATACAAACAGCTAAATCTGTTTCAATTCCAGTTTTAAGCATATGTCAGTAAGCATTTATACTTTAATCTTCTTCAGTGTGGACATTCCCCAAGAAAGTCTAATTCCTCTAGCCCTCAAGATTAACCCACCTGATTAAAATGCTGGATCCTTTTTAGAATCCTAAAAGATTCTGAATATGTCATTTGTTTCCCTCACACCTTGAATGCTTCCCATTTCTAGAAACAAGCAAAGATACCAAGGAAATTCAAAATATAAACATTGAAGTGGAACAGTTCTTTCATGAAATTCTGATGCCTATTGAATGAGCTTCATTTTCACTTACAATTGCTGTAAGTCACCAGATATTAAAGCTGTAAATAAGGAATAAATAAGCTAAAGTGTTCTAAGTTATCCAGTAAAAAAAGAAAAAAACCAGAAAAACAACATTGTCAGAAAAGTTTTCTGAGATTGAATATCTTCTTTTTGTACCCTGGATTACTTTTTAAAACATAGATAAATCTTTGTGTAGACATATATTTGGCCTCCTTTTCATTTCCCCCCCGCCTCTCAGCTGCCTGTTGTACTTCCTACATACCCTTTGCAATGCAATTGTTCTGCTAAGTATCTCTGATACCTTCCAGCACTCTTTATTTCTTGTCATCTACCATGTTCTTCTCAGTACCTTTTTGTAGGCTTCAGCTCAAATGACAATACTGGACTTTATTCAATGACTTCATCTTAACTGACCCCAGAAAAGCATGCAGTTAAATTAATCACAAAGAGAAGTTAATTATTGAAGTACTAAATTGAATCTAGAAAGAAATAATTACTTTAGAAATATTATAAAATCTCTGATACCGACTGTGGGTCAAAATTAAGAGAACATTTCCACATAAGATGCTACTCACCCGTTGAAATATCTTCTTTTAATACCACACAACCTCTGTTCAGAAAGTATACATTGCTATGCAGCACTATTTGTGATGCAAAGCATTTCCCACTGACTTTTAAGATATCCTTGTGTTTTAATATTGAGTACTGTACCATTATTCAACTGTATATGTATTAACAAAAACTCTATAATTTTCATAGCAAAACAAATCTTGCATCTGAAATCTGAAGAGTTGACTCCTACAGTGAAAAATTTTCCATAGTTCTGCAAGATTCCCCCCCTCTCCACCCTCAGGAGAATATGGATGGTTAAAAAATAACTGTTCTTATGCTCATTTCTTCTCCTACCTTTTTTGATGAGCTGGCTGCAGAAAAGTATATAAATGGAAAGCTCAATTAGTGCAGTTTTTGTATCCTTGGATGTCAATCATGACTGTTGAGAGGTGGGACTTTCAGGATCTCTGTGCATTAATTAAGAGCTCATCTCAGAAGAGTAGTCATTACACCTAAGGACCAAAAATAAGTTTTAATTAGAGTCTAGAAGACAGTGTGCCATCTACTTATAAAATTAGTTCTTTAGTTAAAAATGAACAGCTATGGGACTTGATTAGTAACAACACAAAGGGCATAAATCTACTGTGTGCCCTTCAAAAGGCAGAAGTATTCTTGTATTTGTAGGCCTGCCTGAAAAACTGGACAAGTTCTGCAATACTGCGTGCACACCGTGCAGATTTCAGCCAGAACACGTGAATGCCAGTGTGATTATTAGACCCTTGTGAAATTACTGCTGCCAGGCTGATGTTGAGGGAAGGCTGTTGGATTGCAGCTGAGGTTGGATTGTATCTCCCTCTCCCTGCCCAGACCGTCTCTGACTGCACATGTAAGAGGCAAACCGAGGCAAACCCAGCAGAGAGGGCAAGGGGGCAGGCACAGGGCAGCAGGGTCATTCAGCACTGCTACAACACAGGCAGCTCCTGCCGGCCTCAGACATGTCGGGGCTCAAGGGAGGTTTCAAACCAGCTGGGCTAACTGCTGTCAGCTGCCCAAGAGATCCCTCCTCCTGGCATAACTTATCTGAGGACAATCAAGTGCTCTGCCTAGGATTCTCTAGGGAAATAAAGTGTAAATAATTGATTATATAATTTGTAAATTAAAGGTAGGAAAACATTAAGAGCTGGTCTAGAAAATAAACATGTCAGCTAATAATTCAAGCATGAACATGGGTAAAACTTACAGAAAAAATAAGTTTACATGCCAGAGAACAAGAAAAAGCCTTGTCCAGCTATGGCTGAAATAAGAAATATATTGTATTAATGAGAAAAGAAAAAAAAAAAAACAGCACTCAGATTGGTCTAGGAAGGATGAGAAAAAACATCAACAAAAAAAATCAAGCTCCAGTATGAAAATAAAGAAGGAAAAGCAGTCATGAAAATGGTCATAAAAATTCAGCGTTACAAATAGTTTCTTGAAGGACACAATTTAACATATACTTAATATAAGTAATAAGAATAATAATTATAAAGGTTATTGCACAGAAAAAGAGCAGAATGGGAAAGTGTGTCAAAAAGAGAGTAAGATTTACTATGCATCCAGGAATAGTAGTAGAAGTGTTATGACGTTCTTCATTGCTATTATGTTTCATGGTCTTTTACTATACTATTTGTAAATACATTTAAGAGAGATTTTTCTGAAAAAGTTGTTTGAGAAACAGATACTATAAATTTTCAATCTAATCAATATACCTGAGGAGTAATGAAATACAGCAATGAATTTAACAGCAAAAAAAGCAGTAGCTATTGCTGGTAGGTTGTTTAAATTGTGTTATCTAAATAAGAGTGAGTGATGAAATTAACATTATAGTGAGGGAGCAATCAGTCCTTAAAGACATTCAGAAAAATGTGGACAATAATTTATGTTAATGTCATGCAGAAAAGTTATGTTAATGCCATTACTAAATATTTTTAATATTTAATGACCAAATAAAATTTTATAATATTTGTAAAACAATTATTTCTTGTAAATGTTTTCAGCCAAGTATTGTTTTCTAGAGAATAGGCACAGAAACACTCTCCAGAATGTACTCACTTGGAATATTACTGTATTTACTACTAGATTTCATTGGGCTGCTTCAGGTTATCAGATATGCTGGCAGTACACACCAATACACCCTTGAGAATGTTAATACTGAAACTTGATACTTAAAAGTTCTACTTTCATTCTGTGAAATAGAGTATATGCTACTGCTATGGATTTATGTGTACAAAATCTCGTATTTACTTCTCTGTAGATCTAAGTTATTTTTAACATGATAACACATTTCAGGAAAGGCCATGTTTAATATTGGCTGGCACCATGGGTAGGTTGTTTTAAATTAAAAGAAAAAGGAATTTATCCAGGGCTTGTCACTTGTATTCTCTGAAGTAAAGTCCTGAGTCTTGCTTTCTGGGGTTCCCTACTAGTAACATTTAACACATTTCTTGTCAGCTGCTTCTGTTGATTAAGAGGACCGAAGATATAATAGATACAGAAGAGACAGAAAACTTTTGTTCCTCTGCACAATTATATCAATTTTTATAATGGTTTAATTTGTTGTTATTCATAAGGGACAATGCCAAGAACTGAGGCAGAGGACTAGCAAAGTACAGATTGCATGTTAGCAGCATGGTGCCTTCTCAGTCCTTCATGTTTCCAGGTTTGCCTCTTCTGAGCTCATACTCCAATACTCTCTTTTGGAAGCCAGCCATAAAAGAGGCTAACTCAGACAATAAAATCTGGGTGATCTACTGAACTGTGACTGAGATTTGTGACCTGCCTTAAACTGAATCAGATTCAACTACAAGACTTCTTACAAGCAGCTCTCACCAAGAGCCTGGCAGAATGTCAACACAGTTGTACTAAATATTTGACACAAAACTTGCTGAGAACCACATGGTATCATGTATTGTCATGAAAGTAACTTAAAGCTGGATTAATTCACAGGAGAAGAATAACAAAAAGCAGCAATTAGAAAATGTTTGTCACAGTAGAGAATATTATATAGCAGTTAAATTATATTGAACAGAAAATCAGAAAGAGGAATAATAGTAAAATTACTTCAGGCACCCCCCTGGCAAACTTTGAACCCTTCCTTGAGGTTTGAAAGTTTGATGTCTTGTCCAAAATTCCCCTGTGGTTAACAAAGAAAGGGAAAGGTACTTCCAGACATCAATCTGGATGTAAAAGAGCTTTACTATCTTTACAGTAACTTCCTGTAGTGGGAGTGTTGAGCGCAGACTTGGACATGTTGGTTAGAACTTGTATTTACTTAATCTGCATCCTACAATTTGATTTTCAGTGGTATCTAATAAATAAATTGCATTGCAGCATTGAACATTTACCTGCACATTTAGATGCTACCGGAGATATGGGCAGGGATTTCAGTTTCTACAACACTAATGCTGATCAGCTGATGGGCAGTACTGTGCAGAGGTCCTCATTCCTATTGATCAGTGCCTTTCCTGCTCCCTACCACAAAAATATTAACACTAAAAAGTACTAGTATTTTCCAATTTATACTGAATTGTAGTTATTGTCTCTCATACAGTTAATACTTCAGTCTTTGGGAAAAAATAATAATCATTTAATCCTGCTTTAACAGTTTTATGTTTCTTTCCTCAAAAAGAGACCAGAACAATGAAAATATTTTGATCAATTTATCACCATAGATGTGTTCTTTCCTCCAGTTAAACTAACATTTTAAGAAAATTTCTGAGACTCCTATAAAAAATAAACCTCAATGTGTGATCAGAGCCAAGAAGCCTACGACACACATACTTAGCTTTCAATCTGGAAACAGACTATAGGGTTGGGACTGGAGTATCACAGTTTATTCTTTGCTAACTGATGAAACATTTTACTGATTGGTCTATAAAAATAATAAGAATCTGAAATTCAAGCTGAATACCAATGTACTCACACAAGGGGTAGAGATAAGCCAATAAACATAATATATAGCTTTTAACCCCACGGAACATTTCTTATCTTCAGTAGTTTCTGCTGAAACTGTAGTGTCAACAGATAAATATTTATACAAGAACTATACAGAAGTGTGTAATAATAAGTCACTGGAAAATATAAAAGTATAAATAAAAATTAATTTAAATTTAACTGAAAAGAAGTAGCAAAATTTATTAGAAGTAGCAAAACAAGCAGAGAACAATTTCTCCATGGCCAGCACTGTCTACAGATTCAGGCCTCTTCCTGAAACCCATCCATTTATCATATAGCATTGGAGTCACTTTGAAAACTATTCCATTGTAGTCAGCAACACCCAAATTGCAAATGGAAGTTATAAATCAGACAACAGTACCACAATGTTTTCTACTGTCAAGACAAAAACCATTGCTGACTAATGAATAAGAGAAGAGTTTGTTTTAAAACAAGATACACCTGTATGTGATAACTTGGGTTTCAGCATTTTGCTGCCTCATTTAATACACAATTAACTTTTTTATTTGTTAGCTTTTTCTTATCTTTTCCTTATCTCAGTTTCTGTGTTAGCTCACAGGATCACAGCAGAAAATCGAAAAATTATATCAACATTTTTATTTTCTTCATTATTGATTGGGAAATTTTTGATTTTTAAAAATTATATTCATACATTTTTAAAAATTGAAGAAGTTGAGAACATTATGGCTTTCATTGTAATACAAAAATGTTTATTAATTTTGGAGAACATGAGAGGCAACATTTTAAAAATATTTTGTGTTTTTTTAACTGGGTTGGCTGATATCATTATAGCTTGTTGGATAAAACCTTTTAAAAAAAATCACCACAGATAAAATATAATATATAAATTACAAGAGTTAATAAGACAAGCATTGAAAAACTACTAATTGCAAAATTCCTGGCTGTCTGATTTCAGCTTGATTAATGGGGTTCTTTTATTTGTTGGAATTTTATGATCAAAAAAGGTACTAAAACGTTAACAAAAATCTCACAGAAAGAAGGGATTAAGGCAGCACTGGAAAAATGATGCAGGAGCAATACTGAGAATGAAAAATGGTTGTGCAGAAACAATTGAGGTTAAAAATTAAGTACATGAGCTTGCCTAAATTTGAGAGAATAATATGTTTTAACCAATGTCATGCTTGTACTCAGGGTGTGCTGCCATGCTCATAGAAGGGGTGTGAAAGACCACCTAGCTCCAACCATGGGCAGGGACACCTTGTTGGCACCTCTTCCATTTAGAGATGGAAGTTACGATCTGGAAGGTATTTCCAGAAACCTCCTAGATTGCTAATGCTCTTTTATGCTGTCCCTTTAACTGGGGTAGTTCAAGTGGCCCATGAGAACCAGACCTCCTGAATGTAGGACTGCTCCTTTCTGTCTGTAAAGGGGCTCATAGCTGTGGTCAGGTGGCCTGTAGCAGACCCCCACTATAACGTTACCTGTCCCTGCCTTCACTTTATCCTGAGCTGGAAGCTTTTGGCTGGCTCCTCATCCAGCCCCAGGCAGAACTCCATGCACTCCGGCTGGTCATTGACAGAGAGGGCAACACCACCACCTCCTGGCCTCCCATATCTATTCTTCCTAAAGAGCCTATATCCTTCCATTCCAACATTCCAGTCACAGAAGCCACCCCACCGCATTTCTGTGATGTCAGTAAGATCATATCCTTACAGGCATGCACGTGTAAATCCTCCTCTATTACTCATGCTATGTGGTCTTCCATAGAGGCATTTAAATTTTGTCCCCAGTGAAGCTGACTTATTGGCTGAAGTGGCTGGAATTCCTTTGTGTTGCTCTTCATGTGCTCTCCTGCTGGCCTGTGACACCTCTACAGGCTTCTGGGCATCTATTGCTGGCACTAGCATCAAACTGGCAGGAGCGGAATCGATTAAAATTCCCCTTCCCTGGAAAGTTTCAGTTAAATTCTTCATCATCTTGTCAAATGCATGAATGAAGATGCTGTTGTCCTCCTCCGACACATGAGCTCCATCAGCCCCCAGCAGGCCAGGTTTCTCCAAGTGAGTCCCACAGTGTAACAGATAAAGCCTTAGCTGTGTCTCCATTTGCCAATTCACTGGACTCAGCCATGCCTTTCAAACCTCTTTCCTCTGACTAGCAGGACTGGTGAAAAACCTGCTGGTGTTCCGGAGTCCCTTACTGCTGCTTCCCAGGCTCTAATCCTTCTTGATACTCCTCAGCCTGCTCTGGCTGCATCACTGGTGCCCACATGGAACAACAGCAGTGGACAGTAGCCAGGAGTCAGTACACGGCTTTGTAGTCACTCGGTGCCACCCCTGACATGAGCTGCAGGCGAGCAGCACACCTCCCTAGAGAGCACTTTAGGTTGCCAAATGGGTGCTTCCATAGCTCTCAGAAGAGTCACCTGCTCTTTACACCTGTGGCCTCTTCTTAGCTGCATTGGTTATTGCACAGGGAGCACGATGGACTGCATTATTCAGCCCCAGCAGCTCTCCCGAGGCGACAGGTCTTTCCTCTTCAGTTTGCAGAGCAGTGAACGGGTTCTGTAAGAGCACCTCAGGCTTCAAGGAAGTCTCTTTCTCCTGCTGGTCCTTGCCATTGCAAGCTTCTATTCTTACGTATTACTGCCCCCCCTCCCCACCCCCCCCTTTCCTACAGTGTGTGTGCTGTTGGGGGAAGTTTTCAGCTGTTTGGCTGCAGGCTTTGGGTTCCCTGCAGACTATACTTGGAAACAGCTATTTAACTCCTTCTCAGCCTCCCTGATGTTATATAGCCTTATCACCACCTCCTGCAGCTCAGCCACCTGCATGTTCCACTGACCTGGGCAAGTGAACCTATTGTGATCAACCTTTCCTGTACTTGTGATGTGTTTCTGACGGGAATGGATAACACATGTCTTTTTAGGGAGATACTCTTTGTAACTCTGATCTTTGTCACAGAACCTTACAGAAATGTGTCACTGAAACAAAATAAAAATTTACAGTTGGGCTCACCAGGTTCACCCTACCAGAAAAGAGAGCAGCGTCCTAGTATCAAGACTAAGAACAGTAAAGTAAAAGAAGAAATGGCAGCACAGTCTATCTGAAGAAAACACTTATAAAGGTTGTATAAAGGATGAATTGATTGACATGAAACTGGAGCAAGAATTTGAGAGCATGGCTTCAGTCTGAAGTAAGGTCAGCTGCCATATTCAATCCTGCCAAAGTGTTGGTAAGGTTTGTTGCTTGAAATAGAAGCCTGCAAGACAGACCAGGGAAGAGACCACAGGTGCAGCTTGCCCCTGTACTGTCATAACAATAAATAAGGTTATCTGTCATGATCAAGCCATCTGGAGAAGTCCTTTATACTCTACTGAATAGATGTTACACATTTATTTAGGGTTACAAAGAGTGCCTGAAATAGCATTGATTTGTAAGGAATAGTCTGTGTCCTGTAATTAAAGGCAGCATCACTGTAAATGGGAAGGCAAAATTGTAGGAAGTATTTTAAGGGCATTTTGGTAATAATGATTTATAAGTGATGATACATAAGTTTACAAAAGAAAAACAGATGAATGTTCAAAATGCTGTATACTGCAGCAGTCTAGGACTGAAAGCAGTGATCCAGACATCAGTATATGGGTATTTATTCATTTCTAGAAAAGTTATTTAAAACAGAGGCTGATTTCATCATCATATATCAACAAGTTGGATTGTAACAAAAATTATCTACCCTGCAAATAGCAAATTCACAAAACCCAAAAAACAAATTAGATTTTTCTTGCTAGTAAGGTATACATTCAAGCTTTGCAATTCAGGGTATATATGGAAATCCAGCTGATCATGGGATTATCTACAAGACAAAATTAATTACAGCTAAAAGAAAAGGATTGAGCTATAGGCTTGACCTATCCTCCTCCTTCTGCTATAGAACACAAAAGCTATATTAAAGGACATATTTTTTCAGAAATCTGAATGATCATTATGCTTATTTTTCTACTGCTATCTCTTTAATGTAGTGCATGCTTGGCACGCTCCCTAAACATCATAACAGGAGAATAAATGATAGGTATAACTTCTTTCCTGAGAAGCAGAGGGATAGATTGAGAAATACTATGTACCATGCTGATAGTTTATAGTGTGTGCAGGTGAAACTGAAATTAATTCCAGTTCTTTTGCTTTCTCCATTATGACCTCTCTCCTGACAGCCTCAAAATCCCCTCAACTTCACATATATAGAATATGAGGGACCACAACACATTTGGTACTCTGAGAAAAATCTGCCTGTTATCTGTTCTCCACAAAAAAAAGCAAGAACCTCCTGTATCAGCATTTCTGTCTACAATCATAAGGTTGCTGTAGCCTCAACTATAAATTTAAAAAAGAGTAGCTCTTTCTCTCTTTCTATAACTATCTGTTCTTTTCCCAATAAACTTGGCACATTTCTCTGCAACACCATCTTTTTGTGGGCTGCAACATATGGGGCTTAATAGCATAACATCAGACTGCAATTTTTAGCCTAGCTGCTCCTGTTCTACTTCACAAAATAAAAGTGACTGCTGCCTACCTTCAATGACCCCCACAGACAAGAAGACCACCTTGTCAGGATCATTTTCTAACAGATAAGCAAACCTTCAAAACAAATATGATGTCATCAAACATAAACACATCTCATCTCCTCAAATTTAAGCATGGAGTTGAACACAGCTTTACTTACCAAAAATGTTCAACCTGAAAAGTTCCCTGGCTTTGCAATCAGGAAGATCAAGCAGGGCTACCACAGCTTTTCTATGCTATTATTTAGCACCTCTGAATCAAGTCACCAGCTGTTGGAGCTTTGTCTAAACAACAGTAAACTAGAAAAGACTAGCAAATTAGCACTTTCCCTCTTGGGCTGGCTGGCTGGCTGATACTTTAAAGGGAGGAAAGTAAAGACCTCATTAAAATTGCTTTTCTTCACCAAGAAATGCAAGTCAGGGTAGGGTAATTACCTTAGAGTGTTTACAGATAGCAAAAAGAAAAAAAAACAAAAACAACCCACGAAACTTCGCAATAAGGCAATTTACTGCAATGTAATGCTCTCTTTCTGGATCACTGAGATGTTGGGGAAGATGTGAGCATCTTTTCCTGATGCCCACCAGCTGATTTAATGGGATGAAAAATGAACTGGCACTTAGGAGATTTTTTCTAAGTTGCAAGCTGCAATTCAGGGTTTCAGGTTTCTTTGCATCTATGGAAGCATATAACCATGTCCCTTTCTGAGCCACATCTATCTCATGCATCCTCTTTCTGCAATCTGTGAAAATTCTACCTTTTTTTCTCTATTGTTTTAATCCATTTTCACCTGAGTATTGAAACTGAGGAAAAATTATTAATTTTCATAGTTTGTAGAGTTGTACATGCCACTTTTACTGACTACCTTTATAATTAGTCTAGGCAATGATGATTAAATCCCCTTTGATTTTTGAAAAATACCTTCATTGAAGTAATTTATTAGAATTAAGTTTAGGTTGAGTTTTTTTCTCCCCTCATGTGCTTGAACTGAGCACTGAAGGCACTTGAAGACATTGGCATGCAGCCTCCCAGCAGTACTGTACTCTCCTCTGGCAGCAGGAATATCCTTTAGCAAAACACAACTTAATCCTTTAGGGGGAAAGCTGAAACATTTGAGTAAAGTTGTTGCTACTATCCTCTATTCATACACATTAATGCCACAAAGTTTGGGAATAGTATTTAATTGTCAAACTAGTAGGAAATTTTATGCTTAAAAATTTTTTTTTTCAAATGACTTCTAATAATAAATATGCTTTGTTTACTTCCTATTGTTGATAAATGTGATTTATCAAACATAAAATAAACTTTGAGCCCAAAGTCAAACTGGTATTGTGTTAACTTTATGTCTTTGTAGCATCAGCGCTCAGTGGGAAAGGGTTTTCTGAAGGCTTGGAAAAGTAGAAAAAAATTGTCATCAACCTAACTTTGGAAAAGTGTTCAAGTTGAACCTGGAAGTTTTTTTTATACTAGTAACCCAGTTCTTGACAGTCAAATACCACACTTCTGGTTCAGAGGCTACCCCAGCTTTATGAGTCATGATTAAGGATCTCATCACTACAATTTCTGTTGCAAAGCAATCATGTGGATGGAAGAGATTCACTAGAATGTCAGTGTTTCTTTCCTGTATGCTGTTTCTGTAAAGACCTCTGTGTCTAGACAATGCAGTAAAACATCTAATTTACTCTTCAGATTTAAAGTAAATGAATCTGAACAATGATGTTGAAACTGTCCTTTTAGCCAAGTAATGATCAGCAAAAGTATCTTATCGTTAGAGACAAATTTGTAAACTGTCTTATAAGAAAGTTTAAATAAAAATAGACTCATAGGGTCTTCAGTCTGACAGAAACAGCATCCTTGTGTACCACAAGAGTTATACAACATTCAACATTCAGCACTAGTAAAATAATGAAAGTTTCTCTGATTGCCTATGATTGCCTGTGTTGTGTAGCAAGAGTGTTAATGTTTTTCTGTGTGCACTACACTGCTTCTGCTTACTCTATGTAACTAAGGAAAGTGTTAACCATACTAAACTTTCTGTTGATAATTCTAACATGCTGGCTTGATTTCTACTTTAAAATATCTATGCACATATTTGTTATTACACTCCACTTATTCAATCATTATCTAAGTCAACAGAGAGATCTTCAGCAAGACAGCTTGTATTTATCACACTTCATGTATTTAAATTGTATGTCACCCTGTTAAGTAAAGTCCAAGGAAATTCTTGATTGATTCTGAAGTTAACCATATGGTTATCTAGCAAGTCAGCAGAAATGAAATTCATTACCAAAATCAATTTTATGTAATTGTTATTAACAACTATTGGTTTTATGCTTATTTTCTGTAGTCTTTGGTTGGGTTAAAATAGCAGTAGGAATTTAGTGGTCACTGCAATATAACCAAAGCCCACTAGTGTGTGCAAAAGGGCACAGATCTCAAAACAGTTCAGAGAGCTTGTTTTCTGACAGCTAGACTGAAATAAAACATGATTATGACATTATGTAATCATGTATCTTTTAATGAAACTCTTAGAAGTGAAACCAAGCTTTTTCTTACATGCTGCCCTTTTCCACCACAATAAGGATAAGGGTAAGGAAAAAAAACCCTAGTATTTTTCACAACACCACATAACCACTCTCGGTGTCTTTTTCCTTTTGTATGAACAGGTAAACCAAAGTAAAAATAATTGCAAGTATTACTGTAGTTGTAAAAGCAAACTCTGAGAAATTAGATTTTTCTTTCTTGGGTATCTGCATTTTGATATAATCCATATTTGCATGATCCTATACTGTTTTTCCCCAAATTCTTCTGCATCAGTGAGCAAGGATGTGCTCTGGGCATTAATAGGGATCACTTCATAAGGGATGCTGTTAGTCATTAGATCCCTCTCAGATATCTGGCAGAAGTTGTAAAATAAAGAAAGCAGATGCTTTCAGAAGGACCTGTCCATTCATTAAACTTTTTCTATGTAGAAGTGGATTCTTGATCCTATCATAGACTTCCTACAGGGTACTGCAAATCCCCTAAAATGTATTCTCCAAGTTGATACCAAGTGGTGTGTTCCCTGTTTATGGGTCTGTGGAGCTGGCTTGAAATTTTGTTGCCCATTTAAACAATGATGAAGACTGACAACTTCAATCACTACCATGGTTGTAATATTAAGCTGTGTCATGAACATAGACCTACATGATTCTGATTCTCTGCACAAATAGGGCTCATCATCTTAAACTGTGTACTCAGATCACTGGATTCTTTTACTTTAGTCCCTGTGACTACTTGACGCAGAATTTTAGGCATAGCCTTAAAATAGCATAGCTTCCTGAACTTCTGACTCTTGCTGAAGTTTTTAACTTCAAGCTAGACACTGAAAATTCTCAAATATTTCTATCTGTGAGGTAGCTAAAAGGGAAGCATTAGCTTTTCACTAGCTTGTGTATGAATAGACAGACTCAAGAATGACCTGAAGATCAATGGAGTGTAGGTGCTGCCAGCAAAAGAGAACAAGAGCATGATGCAGGGAAATGTCAAACTCTTATGAGGCCAGTTTCCTGTGCAACACCATCAGAATCACAGTAGAGGTAACCACATTCATAAAACCATAGTGGACTTGGGAACTTTTAAGCGCTGCACTGTCTGGAATAAGTGTGAATAATCTACATTAGGATTCCTTGCAAATCATAATTTTTCTTCTGAGTCTTCGACCCAGCCCCATCCATCTGCTCTGGCTCCTGTGACGATTACACATAATAATCTCCTGTCCCACAGGTGGGGTTTGAAATTAAATTGATAGTCATGAGTAGAACTCCTACAATAGTGATGAGTATCATGCAAAAGCTCAGAAGGTAACAACTATATAGTCCAAAATGCCTTGGACCACTCTTTGTGCCAGGGTAATTGAAAAAGCTGTTTGGTTGTCCCAGCCTGCTCCTGTGGTCTGAACTAGGGATGATCTGGAAAAAAATGAAGAATCATGTAGCTGAAGATTGTAGCATTTGATATATAAAAATCACCTAGTTGAAATTCACATGGGCAGATTTCATTCTGCTATTTGTAACTCCCGATCACTTGATTTTGGAACTTTGAAGTTTTGTTGTTTTAACTGTTTTTACTCTGTTGACAATTCTGTAGAGAGTTCTACATGTTGCAGCTCCCATTAAACCTATGAAACAAGAAGGAAGAAAGTAGAAATCCCCTACCCTTCCTGTGTTCTGAGAAGCTTCACAAGAACAAAAAACAAAAAAACAACAACAAAAAACCCCCAAAAAACCAACAACAACAACAACAACAAAAAAAAAAAAAAAACAAAACCCAAAAAAACCAAAAGCCGCCCCACTCAAAACAAAAATTATATTTTGACATATTCTTTTTAATATATTTGAGAACTGGCAGTGGTGCTTTATCAGTCAAACACCTACAGGTTTTTAATCACTAGTCAGTGTAGTTCAAACTCATTATATGTCAGGTCCCACTTGAGCTGATACACTTATTAAGTCATTCAGCATCTGGTTGGCATCACTGAAAAAAACTGGATATCAAAATTCTGAAATATTATTTTTAAAATTGACATAACACTTCAGGGCTTTAGAATCAGCTTGTTAAATTTGCTAAAAACTAATAAGAAATCAGAGTTCTGTCAGGTTTCTCTTCTTGCTCTGCATACCATGAGGATATCAAAGCATGAGTATAATATTGCTCTTATGAAGAGTTCAAAACACATTGGGCAGTGCTACTTACATTCAAAGCTCACCCTGCAGAAGTGTTTTCATATTGTATGTTCTGGCTGTATTGGCTGTCATGAAAACAGGAAGTCACTTACTGACACCTCAATAAGGATTCTGACTCTAAAAATATTTCATCTGAAAATAAATGTATTTAATTTATCAAAGATAGGATTTATTTACCCAAACACCTTTCTGGAAGCCATTATAAATTATTTTCTTCAAGCATGTTCAGTTACTTTTGTAAGAATGTCTACTTTAGTATTGTCCACCTTATTGCTAAGTGATATCCACCGCAGGAGAATCTCTTGTACAGCGGCAGCTAAGGTGATACTCTTGCCTTTTGTAACTATTTGAGTTTTTCCAGGTTGTGCTGAGAAAGATTACAAGGATATTCAGTGCAGAATGTTACAAGATGGAAAGGTACAGAATCAAAGACTTGCCTGCAGGCATCAATGCCCCTTGTTGCAACAGTTCTTTCTACTTGCACAATTAGGATACTTGTTTGAGCCTGATAAGATTTCAGTATACATCACAGTATTTTTATTTTATATTTATACCCTGTGACAGGGTATATTCCTATGGAATACACCGGGCTAATTTGTTCATGTCCTAATATGAAAACGTTTGTTGATGTCTCTTGTGACAAAACTGTTGTGTATTAGAATTTCCCCTTACATAGGGGAAATATATGTATAGTTAAAGTAATGAGAGAGGATGTTGCTAGCATCTTATGGTATAGAAAGCATATTATTTTTTTAAGTGCGCTCTAAAAAAATATCATTTTAAGGTGGAAAGGGCTGAGAGCAATAACACTGAACATTGAACAGATTGACATTAAGGTTCGACTTTCTCACTGTCACGAAGCACTAAATCTGTATAAAATAAAACAAGACTTTGTTCTACATATAGTAGTTTTCAGTAATCTGAAAATACATGTTCTAGTAGCATGTTCAGTAAAAGAATATAACTGACATTAAGTTTCTGTTAAAAGAATTCTGTCAAGGTAAAGAAGAAAGGAAACTAAAGAAGCTGTACATCATTGGTATGTGGTATGATTAGCTGTGGCAGGTCTTTAATTGTCATAGAAAAGATGACAGAAGCTACTTATATCAGTTTTGTGGACTATTTATATAACAAAGTCATTATGACCCCTGAGCTTCTTTTTAAAAAATTAAATTTCACTAATGAATTTTCAATTTTTAGGCAGAAACTATATCTAAAGCAATTTTGAAAAAAGTCTGTGATGCATAAGTGAACTAAAGCTACCTAAAATAAAGCTGAGAAATCCCTTTAGGAGAGGAAACATCACAGTAATATAGAATAAGCCATGACAGTACCTATTGTTTTTGCTTCTCTGTGTGCAGGAGTTGTGATGGAAAAAGAGGGATTTCTGCTGGAAATTAAAAAAAAAGTGGTTCAAAAAGTAACTGGAAGTGGAGAAATGGTAAAGCAATTTATTACAGTTTGATAGTAGCCTAAAATGGTTATGTTTCCAGGTAATGAATTTATGCAGATGAGCTTGGCATCTTTAAAATATGCAGTGAAAGCAATGTGTGAACATTAGAAGATGTGTCGGAAAGATTCCTGAAGTTGGCTGTAAAGATTTTTAATTCTGTTTAAGTAGCTCATATGTACAACATGCAACATGTATGTTTCTATTAAGAGACAGCCAGGATGCACTGAAGGGACCAGGATAACATGAAAAAGATGAGCATATTTCTTTGAACCTCAGAGTCTGGGATGCAGAAAAGAAAGGAGTGTTGGCAGGCAGAATGGGATTGTGCCAGGGGAAGGGAGGATCCAAATGCCACTACCTTTTTCGGGCCACACACAGCTTCAATGGGAAACAAACTCTTGAAAAACAGATTCTACTATGGAAGAAAACAGACATGTGAACAAAAGTGAACTAAAAGAACTGTGAAAAACTGTGGAGGAACCAGAAACCAAGAAGTTGTAACTCCTGCAGATTTCAGAGATAGGATCTTTTATTGAGATAAAATCATCATTACCTAAGGGGAGAATCTAAAAGCAATGCCACACACAGGGTGAATGTTCCAGAGTCTTTTGATCTTTTAGACACTTTTACAAAGAAAACTTTAATAGGCTCTTGATGTCCTAGCCAAAGATGTTACCACAAACTCTGAAATAATGAAAACAATTTTATAATCTATAGTTCACAGAGATAAAAGCCATACAGTTCTTTCTACAGTAATATATTTGCACATATACTTACTTCTCAGATTATTCTTGTGCTTCTTAGATGTGATCCAGCAAGATAACCAACAAAATAATTATAAGAATGCTGGTGCCTGCATAAATTCCTATTTACTTAGAAGTCAGCAGGCAACCTCCAAATTCAAATTTACGCATCCCTGAGCACCTGATGTGTGTCGAGGGATCAGAATCAAATTAAAGCTCTAAGTCACAGTATCAGAAATGGCTATACAAGCTAAGGCTGTTTATCCACCAAAGTTAGGAAAGATATATGTTAATAATCCAAAACTGAAAGAAACACTGAAAAAAATAATTGTTTATGAGGGAAAAGAAAATTTACATCATGTTATATTATTTGCTGATGGAAACCTGCTTATTCTATAATTATGATGTTTATACAGTGGATTTTTACTTCTACAGTTGTCTTTTGTATAGGCTCTAAGTGAATAAAACAGTCTATGCCACTACTGTACAGTAAAAGCTCCTTATATCATTATAGCCCTCAGAGAAAGCTGATAGAAAAAGTGGTTATGCACTTTCTGTTTTATTTACAATATAATTAAAGTAATTATTGTAGTTGTTACAGTAGTACACCTTTTATAATTTCATAGCTGAAGTGAGGTCTGGGATAAATGATAGCTATCTAGTGCACTTACTGGAGACATTATTTACTTTTACAAGCTATTGATTACCTTATAATTCACAAAAGAAGCAAAACCACAAACTCGCTTGCAAAGGACATCAATAAAGAGTCTAAATAAATATTAGAGCCAGGTACAGGTTCAGTGGATATTTCTTTCATATAAATACTAGTGGTACATGTTTACAAATGCATATGCAAACCACTTAATTTTAAAAATACCATTTTTATGCCAATTTATATCTGTTTTTCATTTTTAAATAGACTAGATAGCTTCTCCCTCAATGCACTTCTTTGTATATATTTTTATTCACATAAAGTAATTTCATATGTACTTGCATCAGAAAAATAACTTTTAACATCTTCAGTTCATTTTTTCTAAAATTACTTTATCTCTGCAGGTCACACAAACCTGACTGTTTTCCAGCTGAGTCAACATGTCCTTAGCATGAAACAAAACCAAATATGACTGCAGTGAAATGAATCATATTTTTAGAGACAAACCAAGGCATAAAGGTTTTCACTGTCTGCTGATAATTTACAGAGCACTTGCCATTGGCAGTTCATGATTCTAAGAGTTATCACACTAGAATAAAGAAAGAGCTGCAGTATTTCCCTAGTCCTGGGATCTGATTCAACAAAATCATTGATATAGCACTGGTAGGCCATTATACTCTAAAAAGCTTAACATTCCACCTGGTAAATAAAAAAGTGAGATGTTTCATAGAGGATCTTTTTTTACTATTCAACTGAATTTTCCTGAACATGAAAATTCCATCTATTCTTTGGGTTGCATAGAGGAGGAAAAAAAATAGATAAAAAAAGAATCATGAATCTTTTTTCACTTTCCCTGTAGAAATTATTTCATATACTAAAATATAATGCTTCTCCAAATACTAAAATAGAATGCTTCTCCAAATATTTATTAAAAGCTTTGATTATAGCATCTAGTGAGAATATAAATAGATTATTCCCCATAAAGTTCCCCTTTAAAACAAAAGTAGCTATTAAAATTTAATAGACAAAATGTTTATGTGTTTTTTAGGAAGTCTAGATGATGAAATAACTACTTTTATTTTGAACAGGTGATATTGAATAATTAAAAGAGGCATTTCTGCTTCTGAATTTATGAATCAAAAATGTAAGAACATATTAACCTTGAAATATCTTTTTCCATCTACCATTTCCATCAACACTGTGGTCATCATTTCCTTCTGTGGACCATACCCATTAAATTTCCTACCTGGAGTAAAGCAAACAGATTTTCTACACAAAATGTGTTCAAAACCAGAAGTCTTGAGAGAAATTTCATAGTCTTCAGTAGTTCTTTGAACTTAACTAGAAAACGTTGTAGTTCAAGGATTTATTTTGCAGGTCCTTGACAATTAACAGCAAATTAGCAAATTTTTAATTTTTTTTTTTAAGACTGTCAAGGAGTCTTATGTGTCTAAAAATGAGTGTTAGATTGATCCAGTTACTTATAAATCTTAATTTTTATATAATTATAAATAATTTATTTTATGATCTTCTCTGTATTTAATAATAAGCAGAAGTATAGTAAACAAGATTATGTTTATGTATTTAAAGCCTATATTTCTTTTTCAGGGCCATCAGTCTAGATATGGTTGCAGCAGTACAATCAGTAAATTCAAAGGTAGGATTTCAGTTGTGCATTACAGAAGTTTCTGAATGGGATCTCTGACACTTGTATAATACTAAGTACATCCAGTTACTTTGTTTTAACTTGAGGAAATGCCAAACTGCCTCTGTTTAAATTTTTCTTTCTCTTTTGTTATGATTTTCTCAGAAAGATTTAGAGGGATAACAAAAATACAGCAAAATACAGCACAAATATAGTTCCTGCCGAAACACATGGTTCTCCAAATATGAGCAATTTTAGAAAACTATTTAATAAATTCTGAAGAAACAAATAAAATTTTCAATTATCCAAATCTAATACTGGATGCAGTATCATTGCCATTCTGAAAATATAAATTTGTTTCATGCATCCCAATCCTCTTATTAAGCACTAAAACTATGCCATGCATTTTCTGGCTGAGCACATATTTGACACTTGGCACCCTTCAGGTCTCTTTATATATAATATGTTCACATGTCCATCTTACACCTTCTCAAAATCCTAGCACTATTTCTGTTTTAAAAATATTCTTTGTAACTCCTCTCGGATAAAAATTACTTCTGTGGTCAGGAAATAATCCAGATAAAATTTTCCCTAAAGCATAAGTGGAGTTCACAGGCTTGGCAATGTTCTCACACACTAGCCTTTTCTGCATTCTGACCTCAAATTTCATCTGTACCATTAGAAGCTTTAAAAGTTAGTCTCCAAAGTTAACCTATTATATGCCTTCAAATTTTATCCTGTAACAGGGATGTCAAGATTACTTACTAACAAGTAGCATTCTCTGCCTGTTCAAGAAGGGGAAGCATGAAATGCAATTTTGATAGTGACAGCTGCACCTATGAAGGAGAAAAATCAGCGCTGCAAAAATGAATTCACATCATTCATTACTGTATTACATTTCTAGTAAAAGTCTTCTAAGAGCTGATTGTGAATCCTGTTTCCAAGAGTGGAAGAGCTGTGGGGTGAGAACATTGGAACACTATCCTGTAAGATGCTCTTAGCCTTCTGCAAGTTAACAGGACATTTTTTTAAACCACAGAGAATTTGAACATCTAAAGCAATCCATGGCAAAACGTTCCATGTAATATAGACTCAATCTGCTATATTATACTACTTAAAGGAACTGTACTTTTGTAATTTGCATTTTTGTCTGGGAAAAAGTTCAGTTCTGCAGAACTGTATGCATGTATACAGATATTTATAAGCTGCAAATAGCACACTGGACAGGGCTGATGTAGGCAGCTATACAATCGCCTCAGTTTAGATTAAGATGATTTAAATTAACCTTAGGAAATCTATGATGGAAGCCATTTTGAAAGAAAGCCCTTTCTAGTTCACCTCCAACCTTCATTCTTCCACATACCATAAAGCCAAAAGCAATAAATGAATGGCATAACTATTCACTCATCTGTTGCTTTGGTGCTTGTTGGATTTTTTTTAACCTCAACTACTTGTGAAGAGTTAGCAGGTGAGAATTGCCAGATATTTTCATAATGAAAGATATAAAAAATACAACTCTCTGAACTCTTGTCTCTCTCTTTTACACTACATAAGATTTTTGTTGATTAATTCCTCCTAGAAGCACAATGTTTTATTGAATGCTGCTCATGCTGCTTGACCGTAGGTTGAATGATGAAAACAGTTCATGCACAGCAGAGATAATGTTCTATGCTGCAAAATATAAACCTTCAACATCCCACTCCTCCAAATAAAAGCAAAGAGTAGACCCTTTGAGTAAAACTGAATTTAGCAGTTGCTGGAGAAGCCAACAGACATATACTAGAAAGTACCTCATTCATGGTTTTTAGACAGTACTACCTTTCTTATTAAGTGGTGGAGAGAATTGCTGGCAGAGAATATTGTACTAGCAGATGGCGCTTAAGCTGGAATTAAATACTGCAACAATATCCCTTTTGGACACTATTCAAGAATGAATGCTTCCATGCAAGAAATTACTTAGTAAACCAGGACTTCTCAGGCTGGAAAAGAGATGGTTGAGTAGAACTGTGATAGAAGTTCATAGTCATGAATAGAAATTAATTATACAATGCCTTTTATAACAAAAAAAAAATAGCTTGTAAGTGTGGGTTACTGAATGCAAAACAGGCACATCTGCATCTAAAAAGATGCAAATTCTGTCAGGGACCAATACTAGAAAAAGGATAGATTTTTCAGAAAACTAGACTCTTAGGGGAACACAAACAAAATCTCCTCAAGTGAATGTATTGTAAACATTCTTAGAAATGCCATATTGAGAAAATGGTATTCTGTGAATTCAAGAAACTTATTTTATGTTTGAATTACTAGCAACCAGTATTTTTGTGTCATAGTTCTATTACTTTAGTTATGTTTAATTCTACTGCCAATTCTGATTGTTCAGATTAAATTAGGCTCAAATCAGAAGTGGTATGCACCTGATCTGTGTATGATCTGGTACTATCATTCACAATTTTCAAGGCAAGTGATCACTCTATACATACAGACCTAATTATCATTTAAGTGAAGACTCTTCATAATAATTTATCACATTGATTCTTCAGCAATGTTAAATATTTTATCCACTCTCACGTTATAAATTCTTTGAATTTAATTTGTACATTTTTGCATTGTCAATAGTTTTGCTTTATCTGAATTATTATGTACTATTACCCTGAACAATCATGAATTGACTAAACTCAACAGCAACTTATATCTAAACAGAAGAAGCCTGTAAGTAATGGCATTCTTCTGTGGTATTTCAAAAGAAATGCAGTCATTTCCAGTCACCTTTGAAAATCACATTTTGAAGAAATTGTACTGCTGTAAATCCTCATTTGCTACATATTTGAGATGTGATGTGAGTAGGTTTGAGTCCTGAATTTTGTTTGACTTTCCATTAATTTATTTTCTGTAAGCTCCAAGTTAAACCTGTTCGAAAAACTGGCAAATAAAACACTTCCATTACTAGTTGTTCTGTGATGTAGGTGATGGAGCTAAAACATTCACACTAAAACTATAGTTTACTTCACTGTTGTTCTTACTCTCTTGATCTTACAGGTCAGTACAATCAAGATCAGTATGATCAAGTAAAATCAATTACTTTTGCACAAGTACAGGAATGCAATCCTATTCCTTTATGCTCTGCCTTATGCTAAGGAACACCATAGCAACTCTATCAGCTTAACTTTTGTGACAGAACAGAATCTGTCCAGGTGTCAAACAAAATGGGGCCATGAAACAAACATGTAAGAATCTCTTTCTATGGAATTCCATTGGTGTATTTCTAAAACTGCTCAGTTTTCACTGAAGTTTACAAGGTGCAGATGGAAATGATGATAAATATATCCTAGACATTCCAGAGCATAGAGAAGACACATGAAATAATTTCTGAGATATGGAAAATGCCTAAATTAAAAAATACTAAATAAGAATTAAGTAAAACTATGAAACTGCTAATAAAATATTTATTCAATCAGACTTACATGGGAACACATTTCCTACCACATCTGCAAATGTTTAATCTAGTGCACTTTGTTGTGACCTATGGCAGTGCTGAAACTGCTTAACATCATAAAAACTGATGAGACAAATTATATAGAATCTAACCTTGCTATACAGGTAAAAGTACTTGCCCTTGGATATTACTTAGCCTGACCCCAGGGCTTTCTGGAAACAGCAAATGTTTTATAAGTGTCAGCTCATGGCTAAATCAATGTTTATGCATTGATACCTTTGAATAGCAAACACTTGCTGCCTGCAAGCTAAACAATGTTTTTATCTGTTTGCCTATTTCTGGTCCTTCAACCACAGCACAGGGTGTTGCAAATCGCATTTAGTAACAATTATCTGCTGGAATTTCGTGAAGAGGAAAGTAGCATGATTAATGAAAAGTGACACACAGAGATTACTTTGCTATGCCAGTCGCCCTGGTGAATGGGTGACTCTGCTGAACTGAAGCCTGACCTTTGTTACTTTTAACGAGGTCATCGCGAATGCTAAATGCTTGAAAGATTAGCCACTACAAATGTTCCAGTGCTACTTAATGATGCCTCCACTAATGAACTGCAGGTAGCCAGTTAAATATAATGATACAGTTTTCACCTTTGAAACAAAGGTTGAACAAACCCCTCCCCTCTCTTCCCCTCAAAACGGTTTTCTGTCAAGGTGTTTAAAAAACAGCCCTGGAACTTGTTTTCTTCACTCATAGGTTACTAAGGATGTAAATTTGAATAAGCCAAAGACTCCAGCTTTTAAGGAACTCTGTATCCAGCTGGCCGCTGGATAATTGCTCAGTAACTGTAATGTTTACATCTAATTGTCATCCTTAAACAGCAGAGGGACTCAATATCCTGTACATTGCTGTAAATGTGTATTGTTATAAGCTCTAAAGTTTTCAACTGAACTAAATGAACAAGCATCAGACCACTTGTAATAAAGTCATGTAAATGTGAGATAAGCCTCATGGCAAATAGCTATAAAATAAAACCACTAGTGAGATTAAATATTTGTTATTGTATTGACTCATATCAGCTGCCTGTTAGTGTAGGTAAATGTGACAAAGGAAAATTGAGAATGGAATCTTGAAATCAGATCTTGAAGTAGCATTTGACTGAAAACACATCAACCCTGTCATGAGGAAAATTAAAATTTAAAAAAAGTTTCAAGATTATGAATAATTGTTTTCACACCCATAAATGCATCTTTGTTCTCTGTGGGAAATATATTTGATCATTTAATCAGGCAGAGACACCATCACCTTTCTTATACTGACAAAGTAAGTCTCCTGCCATGAATTTTAATTAAATATAAAACTGTGAAGACCTAACACCAGAAATGGAAGAATGCAAAGTATGTGAACAGACATTTCCAACAGAACACTGTTTGCTGTAAAGGTGCATAAAACTGTATGGTTTGTTCAACCAGAATCCATCTAAATATATGCAGTAGGCTGCAGGTTCAGTGAAGTTCATCACATGGTGCGTAACAAAGCAGACAAAATCGAGTCCTAACAGTATGTCCAATAAAACTCTCAAGAAATATACCACCTATTTTATTTGTACTAGTCTATCATGATTCCTCTCTAATTGGCAAACAGAAACAACCCTGCCATTATCTGCAATGTCTCCATAAATTACCAGGATGGGAGTAAGGGTGGCACAGATTTCAAGCTAATAATGTTTACAGTAGCATTAATTAATGAGCATATGCAAGTCACAGACCTGAGCTATATCACTGGTCCCATCCTAGACAGAGCTAAGGAATTTATTTCTGTTAACCTCTACAACTACCTGAAAGAAGGATGTGGCTAGGCAGGGGTTGGTCTTTTCTCCAGGAAACTAGTGATAGGACAAGAGGAAATAGCCAAAAGATGCCAGGGGTAGTTCAGGTTGAATATTAGGAAAAATTTGTTCACTAAAAGAGGGGTTAAGCATTGAAACAGGATGCTGAGGGAAGCAGTGGAGCCAGCATCCCTGGAACTGTTCAGAAAAGCAGTGGATGTGGCACTTCACAATATGGTTAAGCAGGCATATAAGGCCAAATGTTGGACTTGATGGTGTTTTACAGCTTTAGTGATTCTATGATTTTATTATTCAAGGATAAGAGATGGAACCATTCAGAAGAAAACATTTTTTGCCATAAGGTTTGGCTTCTCTCTGTTTTCAGAGAGAAAAGTACTGAAAGCAGATATTATGATTTGTGAGTAGGAAAATCAAATTCTAATTATCTTTCATACCAGAAAACAATGTAAGACTTTGAACATGCTACATTCAGAGATTGCTCTGCATCCATGCAGAATTTTGTGTTTTATGACAGATGTATCAAGACAATATTACACCAAGCTAAAAAAAGAAAAAAGCAAGAGAGCAAATGCAGAATTAGAAACATTATATATGGCAAAAGAACATATTTTTTCCACAAAGCTGAAAACTAGGATATTAAATAACAAGCTTTTACTTTTACTTTTGTATGGAAATCTTTAAATCTTTTCATAAGCATAAAATTTACTGCAAAATCTTTTAAAATTAACCTATGAAAAATGTCTATATGGGACATCTATTCAACAAAAGGTTTAAAATATAAAATGGAAAGCTTATTACAAATGGCTGTAAAATGCCTGGAGAAATTCATTAGCAAAGGCTGTACATCAAGATTCTGAGGTTTTTAATATTTTTCTAGATTAGAAGTAGATCTACTCCATAAAATTTCATCTAGAGTTATTTGACTTGCAGGAAAAAAAGGAGGCTACAAATTTGGAATGATTTGCCCAAATCTTGATCTTGGTGCAGGGTTTAGAGAAGTAAGAAAGCATGAAGCTCTTCCACTTTCCACTTTAGAGCAGAGAGGAACCCAGGTCTTAGAAGAATAGGCAGGGTCTGATTTTAAGTTTTCCTGCACCAGCACAGGAGAACCATTACACAGGGTTCTCATAATTTCCCTTTCTAGAGTCCTGAAGCAATTAATTCAAGTTTCAGGGAAAGTTTGGTCTTCAAATTGTAGT
The DNA here is from genome assembly GCA_003676055.1 of Chloebia gouldiae. Lineage (NCBI taxonomy): Eukaryota > Metazoa > Chordata > Aves > Passeriformes > Passeridae > Chloebia > Chloebia gouldiae. The sequence continues at coordinate 15,771,347 of QUSF01000005.1, read as the reverse complement.
TCAAATAAAGACTCTTAAGTCCTTTATGTTCAGAATGTGCCTAAAATTAATATAACAAAGCTGTAGATTTCTGTGGCTTTTGAACTTTAGATTCTGACAGTACATCTAGGTTATTTTTTTCTTTTCTACTAACTCAAATCTGAATTTGATGGGAAAGAAAAACACAATGCATCCTCAGTTTACTTCATATTTGCATGACTTAGTATCTGTACCACACTGACAAAATTAGCGAATCGCTGTTCTTCTAACTTAAAACCTACTAAAACCCCCCAAAACCCCACAGCAATAGAAATATGGATGACCAGAGACTAAGGGAGTACATTATTGTAGTTTGCTGTTACTTTATCTAATAACCATTTTAAAATGTAAGTAAAAAATGATAAATGTTATATTTAATCCTAAATATGCCTCTTGTAATATACATTAATATTTTAAAACATATTGTAATGGTAAAAGCTTTGGAAGTCTAACATTACTGACTGGTGCTGGAAGTCTATTTAGATATCTTTCTGCTTCCTGAAATGTTGGAGTGGAAAAGCATGATCTACAATAAAAACTAACAGCGTATAACAAACACTTATTCAACAATTACTCTTTTTGGGTGGTTGCCTGAATACTTTTGTTTGAAAAAATTTTATATTGTTGATTATAACTGTGATATCTTACCTCTTAATACATTTTACAATTTGTGCATAACAGTTCCAAAGGAACTTGTAAATGACTGTAAATCATAAAATTCATTTTGCTTTGCATCAGTTCATTCATCCATGTTCCAACTAATCACCTAATTTCAAAATTCAATAAGCCTAAATACCTGGATTTATGATGCTTTGTCAAAATTAACAAGGGAATAGCAACAATGTAGAATTAGAAGTCTATTTCAACTTAAAGACAAGCACCTAGTTGAAAACAATTAAAAAGACTCTGCAGCAATAATTATATCCACAGTGTATGCAAATAAAATAAATTAAAACTGATTTTATTTCTATTTTGGGAGATTGCAGGAAACACTAAAAAGCTTTAATTTAGTCACTTAAAACAATGAAGTTGTTTTGAAGTAAAACTTTCAAAAGAATGAATTGAGCGTGGAGTACTAAGTATGTTACATTGTACATAAAATGTACATGTAAATGTATTTTTAAAAGTAGACTATTTCTATGTATTATTCCAGAACTACAATAGATTAGAAGGTTTTTATTCTGATAGACAACATTTTGTTTACAAGTTATCTCCTGTAATAATATATCTAAGGAACCCAATCATCCTAGCATATCAAAATGAAAAAATAAAAAAGTGCAACTAACATTTAAAAAATATATTAACAGTAGCAATTAGGAAACACATTGTCTTTTTAAAGACCCAGTAGTCTAGAATCCATTTTTTTTACGTTAATTTTCTGCCACAAAGGTTTTAGCTTTTTTTTTTTTAAGACCACTGTAGGCACTCTACAACTTGTTAGAGGTCCTGCAAGTTCTGGAGACTTGCATTCATGTTCAGGATTGAAAAAGAGCTTTAGTTTTGTTTTTGGAAATAATTGTGACAAACCCAAGTATTTTCTTCAATAATTTGGCAACGGTTTTTCAGATTCTGTGTTGCAATGATTACATTTAGGATGCTTATTCAGTAGGCAAAACTGCAAATTAAAGAAATCAAAGGAAAGAAACACGCTTGTAGTAGTGCATAGGTTTTAGGGAATAAGCAGAATTAAAAAAAAAAAAGAACAGGTGATATAATTTATTTTGAAATAATTATAATTTATTTTGATTTAAAACCTGCAAATTTTGTTACAGTTAAAAGGTCTGCAGTCTCCTGTTGATTCTTTAAGTTCAGGTGCAAAACAGCTAATGGTAAAAAGCTACTATGCCATGCTGCATATTTTATCACCTATTCCTATAACTCTCAATCCACAAAAGGTGGGTTTTTATACAATACATGAATCACAAGATCCAGTAACTTTTTGGCGATTCTTGGTAAATTATTTCCTTTCTCTTTATAGGTATTTTATCTTTCTTTTTCTGATTAATTTCTCTAAATCTGAATGAGCAATATTCTTTAAATGAGTATGTGTATAGCTAAATACAACCTTACATGTTATGAAAATACAATTAATAGTTTAAAACCTTGCATACATTTAATAATCATATCTTTCTTTTTCCCACACTGAATGTGGGTTTCTCTAATCAGGCATAAACAATATATCCCTAATATCTTCTTCCATCTCCATCTAAGCAACTGCATCCTAACTTGGGTTTTTTACTTCTGAATATGAGAATGGAGACATCAAAGTGCTCTAATGAGATCTATCAAACACTTCAATAATGCTTTGGAGAATATCTGTGAAAATGTCTCAGTGCTTAAGGTATTGGTGTTAATCAGCACATTTTAGATTCTGATAAGAGATGACATTTATATCATATTTTCTATCAGGTTCTAATCTTGCTGTCCCAAGAAAGACATTTGGAAAAACACCAGATATTGTACTTATGATGCGTACTCAAACAATAAAGGTTTTTTCTGTGTGGATATTCAAATCCTCTTTCATTTATAAAACTGATCATAGAGAAAAGGTCACTCAATACAGAAAGAATTTCTAGTGCAAGAAAAGGTACGAAAATTTTCAGGTTGTTATCTATACATAAGCAGACATATGCAAAAAATGGAGACACCTTTTGGTACTTTTAAAATCAAACCATATGTGCGATATTTTGAAGGAAAAAACTACTTATGTTTTGATCTTCATGATCATTCTCCATGATAAAAAAATGTAATCTATATTCCTTTAAGTTAGGGTGAAAACTGATATTTAAGCAACAGATATAGTTAAATGACTATTAAATAATTCTATATTATTTTGAAAAGACAGTATCATTCTTTGTATACTTTAATTAAAATCAGATACAAATGTATTTACTCATGAACATTTTCCAAACCACTGTACTCTGCCTGTGTCTTCGGGAATGTGTACAAATATTAATATAAAGATTTAACATTAAAAAAAATATGTGAAGTCCTAAATTTCAAGTAGGTATGCCAGAAATTCTGTCTCCTACAATAACAGAATTATGCATTTGGTTTTTAAACTGAAGGGCTTAGGCTGCAATCTGATCAAGGTCTTCTTTCTGGTTGTGAAGCAACGCCATAAAAAACATAACTTACTTGTAAAAATCCTCTGGAGCAAAACCATGTTTTTTCTTTAAAAAAATGGAAACTGTTTTTTCTTTAAAAAAATTGTAAACTGTTATGCAATCATCAAGACATTGTAAAGCTGGACATACTTTTATTCTACACGAACTTCTCAGTTCATTCTCAATTTATGAGCATAATGTTAAGATGTTTTATACAAGAAAATGCACGTAATTAAGAAAAGGCCAGCAACATAAACAACGTGTGTGTAGGAATGGCAGCATTTTCTTACTTTCTTGTTCGAAGGCAGTTGCTGTAGCACACAGCTGGACTTGCTCTAGTATGGGGCACATCGTTGAGCCATTGATGGAGAGAAGCCAAGAAGGATTCAGGGCTGTGAAAAGGAGAAGTGGCTTGGAAACAGAAATGATAATCCTTGTGTTTTTCAAAAACTGTCCAGCAACTTCGTCCTCCTGTGATCTCCTGCTCAGTGGCTGATGACATGCTTTTAAATCCCGAGTGCTGCAGTTTCTCCTGACTGCACACATGCACACATTGTCACAGGTCCCTCCTTCAGAAAAAGAAGTGTTATCCCATTGTCCATTTTACAACAGGAAATGTTGAAGTCAAGATGCTCAGTGGACCAGGGTGACATTTATGGGTCAAGATGCACATTCAAATGCAAGCTGATTTTCACAGCAGGGATGTGAGACACAATGACACCTATAAGCAAACCCCTAAGCACTGTTCTGAACAAGCATTTTTTCCTTTTTTTTTTTTTTAAAGTTTGCTACTGGATACAGCATATCAGTTTGTTTCTGAGGAGAGAATAACTTTCAGGGATATCAGTAACATGAAAAGAGAAAAGAAGGTTTTGGATTTCATCATCCACTTTGAAAAAAAGTGTTGGAATTTTACTTGCATTATTTTCACGGTTGGGACAAACTGCCTGGAAGAGTCAGACACTTTGAGATCCAGCTTGTGAGTTCTCTGCCACTTCCTTGTTAAGTCTGTGTTTTGCTGCTTGGTCCTTTCCACAGGATGAATTTATTTGATTGCTTCAAGTTTGTATAACAGACAACTGGTAACACTCGTTGTGAAAGCGTCGGTCCATACCTAATACAGTTTTTTTGAAATCAAGGGATCATAAAACCAGGACAAAAAGCTGCCTATGGAAATTTTAGAAAAAGAAAATAAGGGACCAAAAGATGAAAATCTTGGTAGTACAGGAGAAAAGGTCTCTGTTTTCACTTTTGATATATTGTTTTGATTGGTGTTTATTTAAAAAGTGCTGAATTGAAGAAACATTAATTTAAAATCATATCAAATAAGTTATTTGCAGGTGGACTTAATTAACTTTATTATGACTAAAAATCAACATGGCAAATTCTTCTATCTTTATTCTATAATGAACATAACTTGTGTTTAACTTATCTCACATTAGGACTAGTCTCCCTCAAACCAATTTTGGGATAAAAGGGTTTTGTGAGCCTAACTGAGAAATCTACATATTACTTTTCAGAGGTCCTGTAGGAAATGAGTAACTTAATTTTCTCACTGGCTTTCTACATACCCTGGACACTTTCAACAAGTGTTAGATGCTTATAGGTTTACTAAAAAGTATAATTTTTAACCTATAGGTAATACTAATAAATAAAAAAGCCTTATGGATTTTACTTTTATATTAGTAGCTTCCTTTTTACTTACTACATGTTAATTTTTGGATTCTCATATATTTGGTTATTTTTTTCTGAGAGAGAAGCAGAATTATGAGTGGCTTATTTTCTAATACTCTATGGCTTTTGATAATATTTTCAATATCTTATTTGATTTTCTAAAGTCACAGGTTTTCTTTGAAAATATCAAAATATATGCAAGTAATCATTCTCTGAGCATTTCACATTTTCTCATCGGTACTAAAATAATTTCTGGATTTAAGTCCACTAATCAAATAATATTCAGGGAAAGAAACCTCATTTTTATGATTAACCAAATAGTGAACATAGGAGCATATTTCCAAAAGACATGAATATAAATCCTTATTGTGTTCATGAGAATCCATGCAGTAAAGAAAAAAGGACAAACCTAATCCTCTTTTATAACTCAAAACTTACTGAATATATAATTTGTCATTTTTTTCCAAGGATATTACTCAATGCTAGTTCCACTTGCTCTATTAGACTGTATTTCCTCACAAAATAGAGATGTTAATTAATAAGAAGCCCAAAAGAGAATTTAATTTTGAGTGTGTGATATAATTATTTTCCCTTCAGAAAGTCTACAGAATGTGTCAACTCTCTTTTAAAAATTATTGCACCAGGAAATAAAGGATAATTATGTTGGCAGCATGCTTCTTTTTCCTTTTAGGTCAAGCAAGATGTCATGTGGGAGGAATTGCCAAACAAATTCCATGATGAATGAGATGACGCAGTATGTAGGAAAGCTAAAGAATCTTCCACTTTATAAGAAATCCATAGCTGCTTCAATTACATCTAAGTGGGAAAGAGGAGAAAAAGAATTCCTTGTATACACACTTACTTCAATAAAAATGCATCCAGTGTGGCACTGGGAAGTTCACCAGCTTCATGGGAACACTTCTTGGAGAACAATGCTGGTCATTTGGAGCTGGCCTGCCAACATTTCTGCATAAGCTTATCGGTATTTGAGTCATTTCACCACTTGGCATCAGCTAAATTCAAAAGACTGTTCTAACAGTAGACTTTATTGTACTGAGACTGCACAGAACAGTAAAACTAGTTTGTCCTCACACAGCAAAGGGCAGAGTGACTCAGAATATGCAAAGTGATTCTGCTTGGTTGATTTTCATTTGTCTCCAAAACAAAAACTTTTAATCACTAAAATGTCATAACAAGTCAGACAAATGGTAACAATACCCTTGAAACTATATTTTAAGTTAAAACTCATCTGAGAAAGACCCACTAACAGATGGGGAAATGTTTACAGGTTTTGGATTGTGCTTTACCTACTAAAAAAGGAAAAAAAAAAGAAAAATAAACATTCTGATGAGAAACATTGAATTTATGAAAAAATAGTAGGTTTAAATTAATGCAGGTGGTATGGTCACAAAATGCTGAAAAACCACATCCTCATAGGTACATAGTATCTCTCTTTCTGGTACACTGATACTGGAAGGTCAACTTTCATAATTTTGTAAACACCAACATTTATTTAATTCTTTTTTTTTGTTTGCATTTATTTTTTTTTAAATATTTGATGTGTTTAATTATCTACTGTTAATTCTTTTCATAGAGTTTAAAAGTGAGCAAGTTTTTTGTATAATTTTTGACACAATAAATGAATTTCCAAATGTGGAGTTTTTTGTTTGTTTTGTTTGTTGTTTGTTTTGTTTTTGTTTTGTTGTTATTGTTTGTATCTAGTCTGGTGGGATAGTCTTTATTGGAATCATGCCTATGAGGGATAAGCATTTGAACAGGTTTTTTTTTTAGTAAGTACATTTATATGTAATTTCTTTCAGTAGTCTGAAAGCTCTCAGGAGTAGCTCTTGGTAGTGTCTACTTGTAGGGAGTGACAGATTGGAGAGATTCAGGGAAAACCAAGCCTGAGAAGTAACACCATTACAGGACAGACTGCACTGGACTAGCTCATCTACCTGGTTTTGCTTTCTTCAAGACAAAACAGTTTAAATATGATCTGGAACAAATATCTAGATTCACAAGAGGATGCAGGTACACAGCTTCTATTACTTATCTTCCAAGTCAGATTCAAAAAGCTGAATATTAAGGATATACTAGAAAATTCAGCAGCCGCCCTCCTGTGCAAAGCAAGGAGGAGGTAAGGAGAGACCTGAGAGCCACCTGGGTGTGTTGGAAATCAAGACAGGCTTCAATACCTGATCTGGGGCCTGACAGGCATATTCAGCATACAGACGAAGATTCAATTTTTCAGCAGGAAATCTGCCAGAGAATGCAACAGGAGGGAGAGTGAGGGGAGGCAGCAGGAGCAGGGCTGCATTCCCAAGGCAGGTCACCCAACGCATCCAGCAGCACAGTCACAGCTGGGACAGGGGGCCAAGACACAGATGTTGGCTACAGGGCCAGAGAGCATTGGCCAAGGCAGAGCATCATGCCATGTCCATAACTCATGTGAAAAATGAAAGTGCCTGGGGGCAGGATGAGGGGCAGGATGAGGGGCAGGATGAGGGACTGCAGCAGCACTGGGGTGGGAACAAGGGCCCTGGCTGGAGCAGAATGCATCCTGAGCCTGTGAGTGGGTGGTGTTGGCAGGGTAGGAACAGTGAAGCTGGTTAGTGCCGACAGGGCTCTGACTGAAAGTTCATTTTAAAAGTACAAAAAGAAGTTAGAGTGCCATTTGATACAACTTACTCATTATAGCAGTGACCCAAGAGACAGTGTATCTTAATTCAGCACTTTCCTCTCCTAAGATTAGCAGAACAAGAATGAAATCAATAGCTTCTTCTCCTGGCAAAGTAAGGGCTATGTTGTGTGCCTCTAAGGCATCAGCGCCAAAAAGGAGGAATCAGCAATTTTCCAGTCCTGTATGTTCCCCCCACAAGGGTTTTTGGTGTTTTCTGGTTTAGGGTGGTTTTTTTTTGTTTTGTTTTTCTTTCATTGTTTGTTTGGTTTTTGTTTGCTTATTTTTATTGTTGTTGTTTGGTTGGGTTTTTATGTGGGGATTCTTTTTTGTTTTTTTTTTTTTTAACAGTCAGAGAGCTTTAGTCACCAAACTGAGGTGCCTAAAAATTTCTGGTGTTACCAGATATCTGCAAAAGATGCAGGTAGAAACTTGCTAAGTTTAGGATAAGCAGTAGGACTGAGACAGAAACAAAGACTGAACCAAGCCCCAAACCTACAAGTAAAGAAGAATGGAAGTGAGAGAAAATGATACTAAAATGATCATGAGAAGAATTTCAGAAGCACAACGTGTAGGACAAATCTGGAAAGAGCAGCAGGTTCCTATGTCACACATTCTCCATGATGGGTGTGCCCTTCAAGTCCAATTAGAGCAGTAATGGGAAGGGCAGTAATGCTCTGGAAGAAAGCAAAGGGGCATGCAGATGGCAAACTTCATGCCATCTCACACTGCTTTTTGCAGTGCTATGTGAACTGAAAATGCCTTAAAATATAATAAATATATAAGCATCTGATCTGGACAGCAAGCATAGTACCTGAGGAATGAAATGGCTCACATAACAGTACACCAGGGTTACTTCAGAAAGACTGTGCATCCTCATTAACTACAGTGCAAATATGACTAGCTACAGAAGTTACCACAGTATTATCTGATTATCCTTTTAATTTTTGACTTATACACTATTAGTATAAAAAAAAATGTACATGTTATATTTTCCTACTAGTTTTGCACAAACCTTTCCTTGTTACACTAGAAATTTGTAACACCAGTCAGGGCCCTGTGCAAAGTATTAACTTTTCTTGCTGCACACTTTGGACAAAAAGTGTGTCTATTTCCCAGCACAGTTTCTTGGCATCTTCCCTGTCAGATAAGGAAAGACAAGACAACAGCTCTGGGATATATTTCTTTCTGAAAGATCTACCTTCCAAGAACTACTAAGAAAGGACACAGGAGAGCTCGCAAAGTTTCATCTACACACAAAAATTATTTGAACTGTCACAGAACTGTGGCTCCTTAATCTAAGGCTTATAGGGAATTTACAAAGGGCACATTCCCTTCAGGACACGCCTGTAATTCCCATTATCATCAACGGGGGTTATAAGCAAGTTGTAACAAAGAATAAACCCTTGTGTGTTAGCACTGCCCCTGTTTAACAGTGTCTAAATCAATACCAATGATTTGACAGTTATACTTTAAATATATTCTGACTCATTTGAAATTCACTTTGCACTTAACTAATGAAAGAGTACATTTTAATCCTCCTAACAAAAGTATAAAGCATAGCCATTGGAGCCTGAGCCAAAACTGACAAAGTCAACAGGAAACTTTAACTCAAGAATACTTTGGATTGGTCCCTTAATAAATAACACACAGTTCATGCTCACTAAAAAGATTTCAATGCTATTCTGTTGCTTAACCTGGCAAAACAGCTGCTGCTTTAAAAAGAAAGCTTCTGTATACCTTTATCCAGACTTGAGCCAACATAGATAAAAATATGCAGCACTTGGGAGTTTAAAAGTGCAGTATAACTGTGGGAGAGAGAATATATACTGAAAGAACTTAAAAATGTTAATGTTTCTATCTGATGCCCTGTGCACAACACACTTTGCCAATGCAACCTCTAGTATCTTTCTAAACACAGACAACAGTAAAATAAACATCAGTCAGAAACAGAAAAAATCCCAGACCTTGGAGTAGACAACCCTCTATAAAAACACATGCATAGGGAATAGGGGAATTTTATTACTGATATAAGTAATTTCTAAACTGTCCTGGAAAAGATGAGACATGGAGGAATATGTTCACACATGAAATTAGAAAGTTAGAACAGATTTACAATATAAAGGCTTTTCTGCTGTCTCAGGAGGAAATCACTGTCCTTCTAGATGTCAATAAATACAGCTATTACAGGCTGCACAGTGGCTAAGGTATTCTTAACAGTATTCTTCCCGAAGGAAATATGAACACATAATTCCCAAACAATTTCCTATTGGAATTTAGTCACAGATGCAAAGATGATCTTGCAACATCAGTGTAATTTGGGTCAGGTTTCCATTCAACCTACATAAAAATGTACACAAATTCTACAAATGTCTTTCTAACTAGAAACCTGAACATCATCTGAAATACAAGTAGGCTCTCTGAAGTTTCAGCAGTAATCAGTCTTTTCAAGTACTTATATTTTCTGTTGTTATCTAATGTTTCACACCAATTAAAAATATTTATGACACTAAATATTTCACAGGCTGGAAAAGGGAATTTAATAGTGTTTTTAAAAAAAGAAGAAGTTAGCAATCTGTGCCTTTAAAATGCAGGTTTTGATTCAATTCAGTTTAAGTAACTGCTTCATTTCTTTAAAATTATTTTATTCTGGATTTTTTTTAGAGAGAACATTCTCTACACATGTTAGGAGACCACTGTCTATAAATTATGTACAACATAAATAGTAGTCTATAATAGCTCTACTTAAATAAACATATATTATTTATAGTGTCACAGGTGAAGTACTAAAAGAAATTATACAGTCTGCCATGAATCTTCTTGTAAAAATAACTTGTTCATGCTAAATGTGTGTACTATTCATTCTTTTTCTTTTTCTAGAGCTATTTTGATACTTTTATTTTAGAAAACATACACAATATTAACAAAATAAATGTAATAATCACATTACTACTTTTTATTCACTCTAGGGAAGCTGTGGTTCTTTTATTTAAGCTCTTTGCTCTTCTTACATTATATACAATGGAGCAAGTCCTGATCTTGTTTTTGGTACCTTTTAAAACACTGGAACTTCATGAATGTTTTGCAATCTACACCACAGAAGATACAGAAAAATGAGGTGTACCTTTTCTGTACTCCTCTCTCTGTTGTTTCTAGTTCTAAATCTCTGCTAAAAGATGAAGTAGTACATTCAGTATTTAATGCTCTAAAGTGAATTCCAATAAATATTTTTGCCCTGTATTTCTGCTGAAAACTGTACTGGCGCTTTAACAAAGCAAGGCAGTTTCTCTAACATTCCTGGTATTTCACAGAAAGAAAATGTACCCTGATTAATTTATCTCTAATTTAATAAATTCTTTATACTTTCAACACTTGTCATTGTTTGTGATAAGAAAACCAGGATCAATGAATTCAAAATGGGACTAGAGTACATGCTCCTTAAATTACATTACAGATCTCTTTCCTGTTCAGAGGGATTAATGTATCAGTATCACTCTTTAGTTTGAGGGACTAATAAGGGTGAACTATCAGGAAAGCAAACATGGCAACAAATTGGTTGTTTCCTTCACTGCTACCATCATGCAGAAACTGAAAGATAAAACTTAGGAACATGCCACCCAAGTATTTATGCATGCTTATTAAAGATGCTTGCACATTAGTTAGAGGAGCACAATGCTTCATTCATGAAAAGTATAAATCTAGGAATTCAGTCAATTTATTGGGAATTAGAATGACAATATCAGTGCTTATAAGAAAGCTTTTGGCTTTCTACATATTTTATAGCTAAAGAAATAGGTTTTTTTACTATTATTATTAACATGCTACATCTCTTGTTTCTAATACCCTTAAACATTAAAGGGCTCAAGGTTTGTTATAGCAGTCTGCAGGCAACTCTCCAAGTTTTTGGTACACTTCTGCAAGTGAGTAAAATTAAAGAAATCATGCCATGCAGAACTTGATGTGCACATCTGGAGCTTCCTAGATCTGCCACCTTCAGTGTTCACCCAATCACTTGGTATCTAAATTTAAAAATGTACTATTGGCTCAAGGTGCCTTATTCGGGATTCCAAATGCACAATAAGATATTTGGTAATTTTCCAGCACAATTCTCAACAATCAAGAACAGCATTTTGGGAAGCACATTTATAATTATACTGTTAGAAGACATCATAACAAATAATCTCAAAGAATATAATGCATTACTTAGCTCTTCAAAGTTGGTAAAATCAAGTTCTTTTGCAGTGTCCTCTGAGAAGTATAGAAAAGACAATATTTTGCCTCATTCATGTTAGTAAAATGATGTTTTTTGCTATACTTTTACTTTCTGGCTATTGAACACAACTCAACATTTTAATATCACTTCAACTGAACCCCGCTATGATAATCAAGGAAACAAATGAATCCAGTAACATGAATACTCATGTCACACCTGCTATACAACAGTTTCAAAAATTAATAAAGTAAGAATCCATTTTTCTTATTCTGGAATAATCTCTATTTTCGTAAGAGAGAATAATGAGTAAAATGATTATGTATGTAATATTGAAGTTATTGTTGCTGGTAAGTATGCTTTTCATCTGATATTTCATGTAAATAGTATTAAAAAACCACCATATTTTAAACTTTAAAAAGCATTAGGCATGTGGAAGAATTTTATCTGCTTTCACAGAAAATGTTTAATGGGATTAAAATAATTCAAAGATTTGTCCAGATCCATATGGCATTCATCTGGATAACACCAACCCAGCAATCTTTATGATAGGAGAACATGGGTTTTAAATTTCTGCTGGGGGAAAAAAAATATCTAATCCCTCCATCTTGGAGAACATTGGTTATGCTTCAGGGTTTTTTTTTTTCATTTTTAGTATAGCTTTCATATAAGCTTGTGAAACAACAAGACAAAATCACATTGCAGATAAAACAATCAAATCAATTAGTTACACTCTTTCAGAGACTTACTTTTAAACCAAAGCTTTCTGCACTCATGTTAGCATACAGTTAAACAAGGCAGCAGTGTGTGCTGAATATAAGAGAAAATCTTTGCTTGGATTTGTCTTCTATCTTCTAGGTTGTCTCATAACCATATTTTCCTGGTTTAAGCTGGGATACCAGAGCCAATTTCCTTCCTAGTAGCTGGTACAGTGCTGTGTTTTGGTTTAGGATGAGAATATTGTTGGTAACACACTGATGTTCGAGTTGTTGCTGAGCAGTGTTTACACCAAGCCATGGAATTCTCATCTTCTCACCACACTCCACCAGCAAAGAGGCTGTGGGCACAGGAAGCTAGGAGGGGACACAGCTGGGACAGTTGACCCAAACTGGCCAAATTCCATACCATGTGGCATCATGCTTAGTATATAAACTAGGGGGAAAAGTGCCTTGGAGCCTCTGCTCGGGAACTGGCTGGGCATCAGTCAGCAGGTGGTAAGCAATGGTATTGTGTTTTGTATATGCTAATTATTTGAATATTATTATCATCATCATCATTATTTTCCCTATTAAACTGTCTTTATCTCAAGCTATGAATTTTACTTTGTTTTTTAAAAATTCTTTCTTCTATCCTAGTGTAGGAGGGAGTGAATTGAGCAGCTGTTTAGACATCTGTCAGTTTAAACCAGAACACATGTTTAGCTAGCCTAAAAATAGACACTAGTCTGTCCATCCTGAGGGAGCCCATACTATCCACCTCCTAGTGAGGTCCTAAGTTTTTATTCACTAACCCCATTAGAGCCAAGGCAAGGCCCCTTGTTTAACATGTCCATGCATTCCTATGATCTCCTCCCTATAACACCAGGGACTGTATTTGTGCCTCGCTCTCTTGATGTCTTTCGTTCTGTGAACTCAGTATCCATTCCTCCTTAACCAAGAGTTTCCTTTAGCCAGGAAGCAGACAGCTCTGTTATTTTCCTTCCACATTCTGCCACATTCCACCACATTCCCATGCTCATCCAGCTTTTGATTTAAAACTGTCCCTCTACAGCTTTTTTCTTTCAGCCTGGAAAAATTCTGTTTGTCTGCTATGCTGATAAGCCTTGAAAGAGTGCAACTGAGGGCTTTGATTAACTCACAACAACCAAAGCATCAAGCATCTACTTCTATCAGCTCTGCTGTATACGTAGCAGAGAACCACATCTGTGATCTATTTCCCCCTTACAGTTTTATTTCCTTATTGAACCAGTAAGGCTGTGTTCACTGACACCTAGAACATTTCCTGAAACCTGCAGCAGACTTGATCCAGAAATACCCTTACATACAGAGGTATATAATTCATCTGAATATAAATTTAGCCAAATATTTGAGCTGGAGGAAGACATAGCCAAGAATCATCATACTGCTAGCTTCACATGAAGTGAAACTGAACGAGGAAACAAACACTTTGTTTCATTTTTTCCTACAGTTGAATCTATAGCTTACATAAGATAATACCCCTACATTTCCTTTCTTGTTTACACGTGATTTACAAGCCTGTAAACATATTAGAAAATTTGGATGATATTTGGACATTTGTTACACCTTTTGAAAGAAAGGACTCAATAAAGTGTAGCACCATTAAGCAGTATTAGCTACACCACATTGTGCTTGCATCCTCTTCTGAGAGGAACCTGATTTCCCTGTTTTCCTGACTCTATTACTGTCTTCCAACAGTTATTTTTAAAAGCAGCAGGAACTGTTAATACAGTAGTGTGAATGTGTTTCTGTAGAATCTTCTGTTAGACTGAGAAATTACCTCTTCTCTTTATTTGCTATTCTAATGTTGAAGCAAAGTCTCAGACAGTACAAATTATCCCCAGAAGTGCACAGAATAAATCTCATATGAATCTGCCAAACCAGATTCAGTAATGGTTACATATTGCTACCAACCATCCAAGAACTTTTTTTGGCATGGGTAGAGCATTTCAACAAGAGTAAATAGTTTAGAATTCAGGCTATTTTCAAGGTCATTATTTGTTTCTAATGTATTATTAGTTTGGTGAATCTTACCAATTTCCTTAAATCCCTAAAAGTCAGAATTCTTTAGATCCTTTTCTCCTACACCTTTTCTGCTCAGAAAACTGTAGATGAAAATTCCAAAAGATTTTTTTGTCCCTGACACAATATAACAATAAAAAAAAGCTGGAAAATTCAACAACTCTCAATATGCACTGTGGTAAAAAAAATCTCAGGATGTTAATAAGCAATCTTGCTATTTCTTCTCCAGACCAGTGAAGCCTATCAGCAGTAATTACTCTCTTTACCTGTACAGTCCTCTCTGCTACAAAATGTGGACTGACAGGGAATAACAGTATATTGGTTGTGTTAGTTGTCTTTCTTTTGCTGTATGTGATGAACATATACTAAATGCTATGCTTCATTCAGTCTGGTAAGAAGAGGGAAAAGGAGTCTATTTGCAAAACCAGAATTTTAAATGGCCTGGCCTGATTGGAATTACTGTGTAAAATCTTCTTTACTGAAATAAAGCTGTCGATTGTTCTATAGGCTGTGTGGTCTTTCAGTTAATGGTACAAAGTGGCATTTATGAAAGATTATCTGAATTAACAAGATGTGGTTTTCAGTTATGATATAATCACCCATTACCACACAAGACATGCATTAAAATCCTGAATCCATGTTTGTTGAGCTAAAAAGATGGTCTATCAAAAAAACCTCAAGAAATCAGAAATTAAAAGCACACAAACAGGGCTTTTTCCATCCATGGCTATAAAACCCCCAAGGTTTAATATATTATGCACATTAATGGGAAAGGACACAGAACAAAAATAAATATGGGGAAATTTTAAGAGCAAATCAAACAATCAGAAAGCTTTATCTAGTGAAAAGGCTTTGCAGTGCTTAAATTTTGAGGTACGTATCTCAATAAAAAACTGAGAAGTCAAACCTGAAACAAATTCCTACATTCCTCAGCACTGGAAGGATAACTGTTGACAAAACCTATTTATTCTAAGAATAAATATATGCACACTTTATAATTATTATTAAAATATTATATATCTATATGTATGTAATCTATATATTATATATAATAATAATTATTAATATATTTCTCAGCTATGAATAAAAATAACAGAAGCAATAGGAGAGACCTAGATACATTTAGTTGGTGTAACATCTTTTGAAAATTTATTAGACAATTTGTGGTCCTTTGTACTTACTGTAAAATCTCCTCTAAAACTAATCAGAAGTGATAATGTGAATGAAAAGTTTAAGAACTGAGTTATTAAATGCCCTCTGAACAGTCTATTATCAGTTTGATAGGCACACAGAATACTGAAGCAGTTAATAGGGAGTTGAGCATGTTTAAAAACAAAAGATTTTTCTGCCTGATAAAGCACAGCTGCAGAACCTTACTGCTCTTCTGAATGTGGATCGACATGAAAGAGATTTTCTCCCTAGTTTTTAATATTTTATTAATTAAAAAACCCCAATATTTCTTTGCTTTCATTAAGTGTGGAAAAGTTTCATTAATATAGAAACCACTGTAAGCTTCTGGCCCTTACAACAGTTCTCCCATGACAGCAATAGTGACATATCAACAATCAGTATTCTGCATCCTAATGGTGGTTTTCAAGCAAGTCTCATAGTTCAGATGGGGGCAGTAAAAGCTTATGCTATCCCTTTAAGGCTTTCTTGATGTCTTTTGGCATTCTCTTATAATTACAGCTTTTACTGTAAGCACTGTACTGAAGGCATTGTGCTGCAATTGAGTCTTTTGAAATTATTTGAGATCAGTGTAAATGCCACTTTTTAAACAACTAAACCGGAGAACATTTACTTTCCTTTAAGAATACAATCACAACTAGAGCAAATATGCAATTAACTATCAAAATAAAATGCTGGTCTGGGAGAATTGGACAATTTTCACACAGTTGCCTTAACAATAACTCTGTCCCTCTCAGTTTCCAAATTCCCTCTAAAGTCTCCAGGCTAAAACAGCTTACACTCACACATTTATTATACTTGCAAAATTTATAATGGTAGAAAAGTACTAAAATTGTGAGCTCTCAGATCTGAAGATATTAGGTTTATAAGAGAAAAATATCTAAAATACTGCTGCTGTGTTCATGAATGGAATGCCTCAACAAACATGTATGAAACACACTGAACAAGGATTTGCCAGGAAGATGGAAAGGACTGAGCAGATGTGCTTTGTACCAAATGATTTTCATATTTCAATGTGACAAAATAGATGAGCCACATAAAGCTTAATTTCAGTTGCAAATTGCAAGCTGGAATAAGTTCCAGGATAGTAAACAATTAGCTGCTTTATTTTCTTTTTAATAAGACTAAATTACCAGATAATATCTACTGGCATCAACTTGGCTAATAAAAATCTGTTTAATAGGATTTGCCATTTTTCCAGTTGCTATCATGATCAGCTTTGCATTTTGATTATCTTTAAACTTTGCCTCAATTTTCTCATAGAAAAGCTCTCAGTAGTAATTGCTTTAACATTTATTCCAGGTCAAGTGGTTAAGTATGAATAATGATGTGTCAAAAATGTACAGTAGTGCTGTCAATAGAGCAATTACCATTTAGCTAGAGATTATTATGGCACAAGAGCACATTAACTGGGCACAGTAAACAGAACAACAAAGAAAGAAGGGGCAAAGTGAACAAACTGATTTCAAAACCTGCCAGTGTTCTACAGTGTGTGTTACTGCCAGATATTAGTTGTTACATAAGAGTAATTAAGTCTGCAATCAGCTTCACTCGGCAGCATTGGATTAGAATGTTTCCAATTAGAACAAGAAGTCAGAAGCATGTTTCTAGAACATCAGCTTAATTTTTAAAAATAATCTCACAATAGCTTTGTTTCCCCTTGAATATTTGGCATTGTTGATTGGAAAGTGATCGCCAGCTGGCGTTACACTTAAAGCTTACCCAAGTCACTAGGCAGCACACTAATGAAAATACAGTGTATGTCTGTCTCTGCTCACTGGTAGTGGTGTAAAAGCTCACATTTTTTCCCATGTGATTTAATAACTTGCAATGTAATGCATTACTGATTACTTGAAAAACATTAAACAAAAGTTTAGAGAGACACATGTCAAGAGGTGTTTTTTCTACAGCCTCTAATCATTAGCAATCATTTTGGTATTCCTTTAATTACAGCAAAACTAAGAAGTTCTCCCTACGAAAGCCATTTGTTCAGATATATCTTTTAAAATATCTCTAACCATATTAAACACACAAAAATTACAGTCTTGCAGAGCACAGAAGTGTGTCCTCTCAAGAACTGTCTCCTCCAAGACTAAAAGCCATTTGTGTTTTCCAGACTGCACACACTGGCTCACAAACTTATCAATCTCTAGAAACTCCCACATTAAAAAATTCAGATGCTATACAGCCTCCAACTTAAAGTATTTAAAATTCACCTTGTAAAAACATACAGATATAGATATAGATATATAAGCTTGTTTTCTGCATGTCTTATTATTCTAACTCTTACTCTGCTCAGCATGGGACAATTACAAGCTGATCCAAAGTAGTGAGTGTTTCTCCAATTACCACTGAGTGGTAATTAGAAAACTTCATGACATTCCACTATGGTCGGGTCTAGACAGAAGTAGAAGGCACTCTTTACCCTGAGAAATTTGCATGTGTTTCACAATTCAATGACATTAAACTTACCATGAAAGTGGTGGTACAATTCCATTAGCTCATCTCTGTACATCCTTTATGTCCACAGCTGAATAGAAATTATGAGCTGTGTTGTTTTCTTGTAAGAAGAGCTGACCTTGGATGCCACTTCCAGATGAAGTCTTTATTGAATAGTCAACACCTGTGAAATAAGATCAGTCTCTGAGCTCCATGTTTTGGAAGTATGAATTTCCTCCCTATATCCAATTGATAATTATTTTAGTCAACCTACACTGCCAAAAAAACCCCAAACCCTGAACAACCCAAATTTGAAAACATAAACATGTACCTTTGTCAAGAAGGAGCATTTCATAGGAAGTGCTTTTTTTTCTGAGGTTAAAAAAAAGATTAAATCTTTATTTTTACCTATGCTTCAGACATTTTCCAAGACATCAGTATAAAGTATTATAAATGAGAAAAGTCAATACTACTGGAATAAGTAATTTTTGGCCTTAAATGATAATTATCAATATTTTTATATTTAGGCAAACCTTAAATTATCAGGCTATGTATGTGCCATTCTGTCACTTCTTCAAGAAAAGCTAATGTCACTCTGAACACAAACTTTAATTGCAAATGAACTAAAACCTCACGTTTTCCCTGTTTCCATGGCTTTACAGTCTCCTGTGACACATTCTCTCAATGTGTCACTCATAGAATTTGCAACTTTTCTTTGGCCCTCATGAATTTCTGATGTAATTTCTGCCTTCTTCTTTAGACAGTGCCTGTAATAAGCACTGTGATTTAATGACAAGCATCTTCAAAACTCATGCAGCCACATATAAAGTTTTTGAATCCTGATTATTAGTGAAACCTGCTGTTTTCACTGCTGAACTTGAACAGATTGTTAACACAGCTTATGCAATGAAAATTGGGAAAACCAGGATTTACACAGATATAAAATCTATGAAAAGTTAAAATTAATTTTATTTGTTTATATAGTTTAAATTAGACAGTGTCAATTAGCAGGATTTTGTATAGGATTGCCTCCTAATGCATGACTTGTATTACAGTATACTTTAATACAGTGTCTACTATATTGTAGTAGACAGTAGAGTTCTATTACAGTCCTCCCTGATTACAACTTTAGTAAGAAAGACATCAAGCAGTCCATTTTAACCTTCAGGATTTTTAAAGGATGGAATAAATTTGTCTACTATCCTCATAAATAGTTTGAAAGTAGCTTCTATTTGCTGGAATATTAGAGAATGGGATTCTCAGAATCAGACTCAGGACTGAAGTACTCATAAACCCGTGCAAAACAGAGGAAGGCACAAACCACCATGTAAAGAACTAAACCCCATAATTGTACCCCATGCATCCCATAGCCCACTTCAGTCATGCATACTGGTTATATGAGTGATGATGGAAATAAAATTTGGAGCTCTTTGGATTTGACATAAGACTCCATGTTGTGGCCTTCCTCATTAAAAGAAGCAAGACAGATTTCATTCTATTGATTGAAAATTAATTTAAGATTATTTTGATTGAGTTTAATTATTATGATTTGAATTATGAAAAGCCAAGAACAAAATTTGTCTTCCGCCTCGCAGAATCTATTACACAGAAACAAAATAGACCAGTACTAGCAGAATTAGAGGCAGCTTTAAGGAGACTTGAAGAGTTCTGAAGGAATATACCACAGAATGACAGAATGAGTTGGAAGGGATCCTTAAATATCAATAACTCCACCTCAGGCCCCACATAGCACCATTCCCAAGAGTCACACCATGTCCCAGTCTCAAAATCTGTTGCCATAAGAGACTGTATTTATGTTAATCAAAATAAGTGAGAGATAAGTTTAAATTAAAAGAATGGATACAGAAAATACAACTGGAAAAATGTACTGAACTACATTAAAAATTCCAAGAACCAATTTTAATCATGAATAATTTGCTAGATTCCAGTGTATTTTTTTCATTTTTTTCTGAACACACAAATATTATGGAAGTAAAAACTATGGTAGTACTATAGTAAAACACAGAACACTTTAGCATCACAAATTTTAAGTCTGAAGGCTAAACTTTTATCCTTAACAGAACTAGACTTGAAATTATAATTATTCAATAAATGAAAAATTAAAGGGAGACATATGCCACTATGAGAACACTTCAGAATGGAAGGAATATAATATCTCCAGATGTTGTTTTCTTATGTTGCCTACTTGCATTTTTCTTTGTGTGAGGTACTTTGCAAATATAAAAGAAAAATGAGGCCTTTTTCCATGTAAAAATAAAAATTAATAATATTAATGACATGAAATTGGAAGATGAAAGAACATACTGGTCTTTGGTAGATGTTTACACAGATGTGGTGATGGGGAAAACTTGGGAAGCTGTAGAAAGTCTTCTCAGTCTTTTCCTCTTCACAACACAACTGAAGGGTATAATACAACCTACAGTAGAAAAAGGTCTTGAAAGTGCTCAGAGCCATGTAAATGAAAGATTATGAACTCCAATTGCAATAATAATTTAGACTTTTATGGATCTCTAACTCCCATTGCAATCTTGATAACCAGTTACAGAATTAGGAAATTGAGGTAATTTGTGATCTTCTTGTAGCACACTAGAGACCAAGAAATGTGTGAAATACTGACTTTGAGATTTTTTTTAATTGGGACTTCTGCTTCTGATTTCTCTCTAGTATTTATTAAATAGATTTAAAAAAACCAACCCACAAACCCTGTAATTTCCCTAAATATCTATAAATAAGCCATCAATAAAAACCTTACCAGAAAAATCTGCCTTTATCCTGAAATTTAAGGATTAAAAGTCACTGTAATGTAACCCATTTTATCCTATTAATGTAATTGCAGGTACCATTTTTCCAGAAAGCCCTAATCCATAAAAAGGAGAAGAAAAAGGGGATGAAATAATTTCATTAAGTAATTTGCTTCTTATACTTCAATTTAAGTCCCAGCCTGCTCTGGTTCGGTTTATGACTGTAGTCTCATCCACTGTGAGGAGCCTGCCTCAGTTTCTCACTAACATCCTGTAGGTACGTGCAGCTTGCTATTGGCTACCCTCAAAGCCATCTCTTCCTTCAGGCTTAAAGATAACAATTTCCTTAACCTGTCCTCATAGCATCTTTAAAAACAAAAGCTTTTTGTCATCTCACAAGGAAATTCATCGTGAGGGCAAGTGGAGAGGGGCAGGCACTGGTCTCTCCTCTGTGGTGTTTAGTGACCACATCCAAGTGAAAAGCATGAAGCTGTGTCAGGGGAGGTTTAAGCTGAATATTAGGAAAAGCTTTTTCATCCAGAGGGTGGTTGGGCACTGGAACAGGCTCACCAGGGAAGTGGTTGCAGCACTAAGCTTGACAGAGTTCAAGAAGTGTTTGGAAAATGGTCTCAGGCACAGGGCGTGACTCTTGGAGACGGTCCTGCGCAGGGCTGGGAGTTGTCCTGTGCAGGGCTTTGTACATTGCTTGTTTTTGTGTTCATGTCCATTACAGAACTGCTGCGAGAGCAAAATCGTCTTTTTAAATCACCTAGAAAATTTCTTTAAATTGTATAAAGAATTTGGAAAATAGCATATTAAAAGTTTCTCTGGTCAAGACGAGTACTGATACTCAAAGATCGTACATTCTGTTTGTAAAATCAGTGGTCATATGTACTTCTCAGCTTTTTCCTATTTTTCTCATTTTGGTTGCTGAACCACTGACAAAATAATTTCAATCCTCCCCCCCTTTTGGAAAAATAGTGGAAAAATACTATCATGTCATTCATGTACCACTTTCTCAAATTATTTTCCAAATCTCATTAAAAGGCTATAGCATTATATACAAAGAGAGAGAGAGAGAACATAATTTCTGGCAATATTATCTGGATTTAATAGGATGTTATAATCCTAAACAAAGTCCCCTCAACAAGAATTTTTAACAAAATATTTGCATCATTTTGGCAATAAAACTTTAACTCAATATCACTACTCCTATGAAACACAAATTCTAAATACAGTCTTTCTGTAAATAAAAAAAATATTTGAATAGATCAGAAACAAATCAATATGTTGACTAGTAGGCCAAGATGCAGACCAGCATGGATGGAGTCATAATTCGTGCTCAGCCTTGGTGCATTTTTATGACAGATTTACAAGATCCCACAATGTGTTTGAACATCAAATGCATTCAGTGTTAAGTACCTTTAATCTGGAAAACTTCCCAGCTTATACATCTGTCCCTTTAGCTTGTGCTACACAGCATGTACTCTGTCACCTTATGACTAAAATCTTTAACAAGACTAAAAGTATATCAGCTTGCAACTTGTAATAAACCAAGAAGAGAGAATAACACAATATTAAAATTCTGTTTAAAATTCAATGCATCCACACTTGGCAGGTGAAGAATCAACTTCACCTTCTGTTTTTGACAGCTTTTTCTCACATTTCACTTTTAAGCAGCAATTTATAAATTGTTTGACCCTTTTCAGTCAGGCATGCCTTTCAGTAATACGAACTGGCATGCATATTCTGATTGGAAAATGGTTTTTCTGTGATAAAAGTTAAATGAAATAAGTAATTAAATGTTTTAGTTCTTTCTAAGTGATAGTAGCAGAAAATTAACAGGAAATGTTCCTTAAAATGTCCTGAAATCTAGTTCACTTTTTGTAGTCTAGGGATCATTCTCAAGACTACTAAATGTTGCAGAATATTATAGAAATACTGAAACAGATGCAAAAGAAACCTGCCTTACCTTGGTAACAGATTACTTTGAAAATTATACTTTTAAATTTAACATCAACAAAGTGACTTATTTTTATATGAGGAAATCAAAACCTCCAAGAGTGACCTCTTCCTAAGAAAAAAAAATTATTTCTCTTCACATGAAAAAATACTGTGCATTAGTTTATTTTGTATTTTTAATTCATATTGAGATATCAGTCACACTACTGTTTCAGGTCTCTAGGTCTGGATGGCAGGAGCATTTTTTAGGCTTGCAAGAGTCAATAATAATTTTAAATTATCCTAGGCAGGCATCAGAATGTTCCTTCAGAAACATCAGAATCATCTATGTGTTCCGCTTTGCAGACTTTGAATAGTATTATCTCTAGTTATTTATATATTTGGGATGTAAACCCTTTCAGACTCCTTGGAAATTGCATATAAGTAACACTTTTTCTATCCACTTATTATTGACTTCTATTCTGAGAGATGGTAGCTCTGGATAAGAAGAGAATCTAGATGCTACAAAGAGAAGCTACCTGAAGAGAAACACACAGCTCTAACGGAAGGGAAATGGCAGAAAAGGGAGCTTCAGTCTATGTTCTGCAAAGTGTTGAAAACACAGCATTTATTACAAATGCAGCAGCTGCTAATGCTTCTTAAGTCATGATTCAACAGCTTCTGGATGTGATCCTGGAAATTACTCAGTGAAAGCAGATGCCTGTACTCATGTTTCTTGTAGTACTGGGAGTCTGCACCTGAACAGACAATTGCAACTTAACACATTTAAACACAGGCATATTATTATTTAGACATAAAAAAACTCAGTAAGGACTTATCCTATAAATTATCATTAATTATAACCTCTCCTGTGAATACTGACAAGAGGAACGTGGAGATTTGCAGTTTGATCATTTGAACTCCTAGAAACCAGAGGACACAAAGTATATGTTTTGTAATAAAAAAGAAATATCTATTGCAGAAATCAAGGAGGCATTGGAAATGCATAATTTCCATTACATCACTTCTCTGATTAAAATTTGGATTAATGGCTTCAAGATCACAGTAAAAGCCTTTAGTTCCTGTGAATTTACAATGTGCAAACTACTTTCATTCCAAATTATCTTATTCAAAGCCATTTCATTCATTTTATATTAACATGATTAACATGTACATTTAACATGCACAATGATTTCTTCATCCATTAGAATCCCCTAATATTTGGCCTATTTGTAATTTCTAACCCTAAACCTCAGATTGCAGCTATCTTCCAGCTAGGCAGCAAGCATCAACCTAATCTTCAGATCTTTTTTTTTTGCTGCCTAACAAGACTTCTTCCATAAGGAACAGGCTACTGTACTTTTCCACTGTTCCTACATCCTTTGGGCCTATTGTCAGTAAGGGAGTGAGGATGAAAATTGGGGATTTTCTCCATACCTTTTACATTGTTCAGTGTAGGTAAGCAAAACTGAAACATTCAGAACAAATGCTGGAGAGGCAGAATAGCACCACAAAGCAACATTTCATGATTGTACTGAGGCATCATATTTCCTTCAGAGGCATCTTGTAGCCATGAAAATGAATAAAGGCAATTGTTAAGTAATATATAAATTTACAGCTGGCACTGTTATAAAGGTAGGTAATTTCTGTTTTCTTACAAATCTATTACTTCTTCTTAGCAAAAGCTCTTAAGACAGTGAGCAGAAATTGTAACCTTGAACATTTTATGAAACACGAATTATGTCCTTATTGTGTTTCTAAAGAATGAATAGACTACAAGATAAATCTAAACCATTGAAATTAGAATTTAAGAAGGGATAAATGTTAGAGAATTCACTTAAAAGTTTATATTTTCATGACAATTATATTAAAATAGAGTTAATTTTTGAAGTGTATTTCATAGTATTTTTTCTAAGAATCTCTGCTAGATATGAACATTGAGAAGAAACACAAGATTAATTAAAGCAGTGTATTGCTTTTATCAGGACCTATGCAACTTGGCAGTTACCATCTCTCTAAAGTAAATACAAAGCAGCAGATATGTGAGTCATTTACTGTAGCTATATTTCTCCTGCTAATTTATGATGTAAATGATTTAGCAATTACTATGAACACTAGAGCCTTAGGGACCAGTTGTCCAACATGTATCCCTCTGACAAGAGTCATCTGTCTTGCTCTTGATGTGTCAGGAGCTTTAAGCACATGCATCATGACCCAGCACTGTTCCTGTGGCTGACCTGTGGAAAATCCTATGTGAATCAATGGCAAATAAACCCCTTAAATTGCAGAGACAACTCTTAGGTAGTTATGAAGCATCAATTTAACAGTAGAAGCCTGCAAGGAGAAAACTAGCTTCCAGCATCAGTGAATTTCTGTCTTTTCCTCTGCTCTTGAGCATTTTTTAACTCATTAAAATATTTTGATAGTTACCAGTTGTTTTATATGCCTATAACATTGAAGGCATTTCTGTGACGCTTTGAAAAATAAGACTGTTCTACATTCCTCTTACCTTCAGTTTCACTCATAATGTTCTGGTTGTCTGCCCACAGAGACAAGGCCAAGTATGATCAATAATTAATAATAAATGCTTCCTTTTAAATAGCTTCATCAGTTAAGCAAAATTGATGGATATGTGAAAAAACAAAAAAACCTAGTTATACTAAGTAAAATACTGGAACAACCATAACTGTATTATTTTATAATAACTATGTGATAGTATACTAATAAAATTTAGTAAGCACCCAAATTAAAACATAACTGTAATATTAATGGAAGTTGTAGTCTTCTACTACAGATGAACAGCATCTCTGCACATTAACCTAAGACTGAACGAAGATTGTTACAAGAAAGAATATTATAATCTATATTTCTTCAGATTTAAGACTACAAAAAATATAATAGAAAGTTTCAGACTGATTGCAGGTTATTTCCTTCCATGGGGTATATTGTTTTAACTCCTATACACTGCATTTTTAAGTTTACAGAAAACATGTATAAAAATTATTATGCTCATATAGAAAAAAAAGATTTGTGGAGTTACTTCAAAGAAGAATAATTTCTGGAAGCCTCATCAAAAGCTGTATTTCACTAAGATATACAGCTAATTTCTCTCAGTTTGCTCAGCTTTCAATTGAATTCAGACACCTAGAGCATAAGTGCATCACAAGGAGGCTGTCAAAATTTTAGATTAGTAAAGAAGCTATTTTTCATCTTGGAAGTACATATTCTAGATACTTAGAAAGAGTGGATACTGTATATGACAGTGTTTAAATCTCCTGAAGTATAAGAATTTCAGTTCAGTTTGCAATACATGCTAGAAACAAAATGCCAGTACAGATCACTTAAGTCGGCAAATCTGGATCTCTAAGTTGCAGGCAACAAAAAAAAATTCTAATTCTGAATAGATAAATTTTTTTTATACATTTTTGACACATTTTTAGAGTCCACAGACCTTTCCCAACATCCTCTATCAAAAGCAAGACCTGTAGGAAAGACCAAAAGCTACAAACAGGGTATGACACAAAAAGAGAGCAGGATAAAATTCAGGACATTGTCAATGTACGAAGTTACTGTAACAGTTATAAATCTGTGAAGTATAACTCCTTAATGTCTCTGAGAAATACTGCATATTGTACTTTTTAGTAAAGATAAACAAAAACCTAAACCTCCCTGTTTTTACAAAATTTCTTTTCTACCTTCAATCTAATATATTGATCTTACCTTTTACAAAAGCTATTTCAAAAGCTATGTGTTTCAGGAAACCTAAATTTCAAGAAATTGTGATGTGACAGTATCTTGCCAGCCTGGAGATCAACCTGTCATTTTTCTTGTCAATAGATATTTTAGTTTTTCTGTTTACACTAATTTTAAATGCATTAGTGTCTTTCAACAGTGAATCAACTTAGCTTGACCCTGAAGGTATCAAGTGAAGGTCCACTTTTTGTCATTACTTGAAGAAAAGGTTTGTTTGTATACAAAGCAAAATCCCCAAGTCTTCGATCCTTGCATCACAGCCCTCAGAGGTCATGATTTTGGGCAGGGCGTAGCTGATTGTAAGAGAAATAGGTCTCTACAAGGTGAATTATTTTACATTAGATATGTCAAACAGCAGAAAAAAGAACATTAATTCAATAAATATAAATACTTTATCATATGTGTGAGGACCAACTAGTGATTTGAAACAGCTATTTCAAGGCACTAGAAATAAAAAAAATAATGACACCATAAAAACTTCCAAATGACAACAAAGAGAGAAGATCTTATGTGCCACTGCTAAGTTTCAGTATCGGGTTTGCAAAATTCAGAAGTCTAAATGAGGTTTGTAAGATCTCTTAAAAAAATTTAAAGAGAAAAACCTCGGAAGGCCAACAGATGACTATAAAACATGGCTGGGAGCTTTAAGTCTTTATGCATATAGCAGAAGAAGATTTGCAATTCAGGATGCGCCCCTGATTCCAGAGTGGGAGTGATTAGCCTGCTGTTCCATCCCGTGCACATCATCACTGGGGGATGTGGTTTCAGGGAGAACAAAAGGTGAGTGCACCCCCAGAAGTGCAGCTCTGCCTCCCTCTCTCCAGCACGAACACTGCCAGGATCAGCCCTGCAGACCCTGTCCTCTGCTAGGGCTGCCATCCACTCCCGGTTCCTCCGAGACGCAGATCCAAGGCGCGGCGATGGAAAGCGGCCGTGGTGTGAGAAGCGCCCTGTGGGACTGAGCGAGGAGCTGAGCCCAGGTCAGGCTGAGTCCAGCCTGAGTTGGAAGGAACTGAGCCAAAGGCAGCTGAGTGGAGACACTGGTGGCAGAAGCAGCCATGAGGAATGGAGTGCAGCAGCTGAGGCAGCAGCACGCAGGACATGGACAGTTGAACTTTCAGGGGTTTGTCCGTCACTGTTTTTTGTTGTCTTGTGCTCAGGGACAGGAGAGCTGGCTGGGGGAACAGCTGCCATCTTTGTCCTGGGAGCCACTTGGACACAACCTATGGGCAGCATCTGCTATCTTGTCTTTGTCCCCGCAGCCATGGAGAGCTAAGTTTAGGTGAACAGCTTTTGTGTGTAAAGCACTTGTTTTGTGTGCATACTTTTGTTACTGACATGGCTGCTGTCACTGTGCCCTTCTTAGTCCATTGCTTTTTGATTTCAGTAAATTATTATCTCAACCCAAAGTCTCTGCCTTTGTCCCTCTCTTACCAGAAGGGGTGGGAAGAAAGGAGAGTGGCTTGCTTGGAGTTTATTTCTGACTGGTGTAAAAAACTACTATAGCTCCTCAAATTAGAAGCATAAATTATCTCCTCTCAGAAGAACAAGGTTCACTTCTTTCATATAAAATATTCCCAGAACAGAAGCAAATTATAGTATTAGTATTCTCTTTCTCCTTCTCCTATACTCCTTCACCCTAACTCAACTGACTGACAAGCAAAGCATTCACCAAAATATGGTGAGACTAGATTTTAGCCCAAACTAAAAATCATATTTTGCCTTTGAAGGAGAGTAACCAAATTATTATTTGGGCATTTTTTTTCCTCTCTATATAGAAAGTAACAATATGAAAGAAGAAGAAAAAGATTGTTGAATTCCATGATTTGAACAATTCCGTTTTGTCCTCTGTGCTTCAAGGGCTATTTATTCATTTTACATTAAACAATCACTGGAGGATATATAAGGATTGGAAACCCACAACTACTCCTCTTTCATCTTCTAATTACATTCTTACAGAACAAATTCATGCTTCCTCTCTCTGACACACAATAATGTATTATTTTCTGCAGTGTGACACAGCAGAAAGAGTTATATCAGTAAATCTATCAAACTGCCAGTGTAAGAACTCAAAACCTGGTGGTCCTCCTGTCTGAAGAAAGGACTAATTAATTACTATTCTGCCAGGCTGAAGAGAGAGAGGAAGCACCCATTTTAACTTCTACATTTTAGTGTTGATATGGTTGTAGCTTTCAGTGAATCCAATCATGTCAGCATGAGTTAGGCCTGCAGTGGCTATTATCACTTACTGTTATTTACTAGGCCCTGACAACTCTATATTCCCTACTTCTTAATTACTCCCTCCATTCTACCCTGACCTATTTGTAATGCCAAGATTTTAGTTGCTGCTAAGTTGAAGTAGAGGGCCAGAAGAAACTAGAATTTTTTTTGTGACCTGAGTTCAAAACAACTCTTGGATGCCCAGTGAACACATATAGAATGTATCATACCAAAAAAAGGTACCAAAGGAAAAAAAACACACCAAAATACATAAAAATAAGCTTTCTGTTAGAAGATAAAATATTTTACTTATTTAGAAGAAAAATAATAGCATAGAAGTGACCTAGGACACTCATAACAAAGGGAAACTACACAGAAGAGGCATATTGGGAGCACGAAGGAACAACAAAGATTAGTAATAGAGCCATTTAATACCTAGTTATGAACCATACAGGAAGGACAGATTAGGCTGAAGAATAATATCCATGAGTGTCATTAATCCTAAAAAAATACATTAATAATCTCCCTTCAAACTCGTACTTCTGCTTTACAGCACAAATGATAGCTTTCTTTAGCCAGCTCTTCACCATTTTATTGGTTTTTTACTGATCCCATCTTTACTGATCATTTCCATTGAGGCAATACATCAAATGTTGTCTTGAAGTCCTTGCAGCATATCTATCACATTTGCCTTATTAAAAATCCAAACCCATAAAGTGTCTCTTTAAATTAAAGCCACACTACATTTTATGCCATCCTCAGGTTGATACTCATGCATACCTGAATACTCTTTATTATTTTTTAAATGTTCCCAGGTTAAGAAATTTCTTCTTTTCCTTAGTGTTTTTAAATTTAGGTGTAAACAACTCTCCCATTTATCTGCTACTTGTCTCTTTAAGGTTTCAGACCAGCCAGTTTATGGATCCAGTTACACATCCAGTAAGCACATCTATGAAAATATAGCAATACTTTGTGCACTGAGCTGTTGTGTAGGTAAAAGTACTAGGTACTAAGTTATGGTACTAGGAACAAACTGATGAACTCTGCTAGGTGGTGCCAGTTATGTGCAGAGTGCCTTCACATACAACTGCATTTTATTCCAGAGATTTCTGGGGCCAGTCCCTTCTTATTTTTGCACACCTAATTGATTGAGGAAACCAGAACACCACAATATTGCATTTGACCCTACATTAATTTCACACTACATTTATATAAAGAGACTTACTGCCATTCCTAAAATAATAAACTTTCATAAGAAGGGTACTACGCCTGGGATGTACTGCCCAGAAACTTCCAATCAGGTGGCCAGAAATATGCTCTTTCATTATCTGGGGCATTCTAGCCCAGCACTAATGCAGATGATGAAAACCGTGACTAAAATATTTACAGTTCTCAAATTATATTGTATGTCATACAGTTCAACAGATCAATTAAAATCCTCGTAGTGGGGCTGCTATTTATTTCCCATATTGTTCTTATTCATTCAGCATTGTGCATGAGGGATTTTCTCAATTTCCCAAATGGTACATAATAAACATTTGTTTGCTGTCACCTCTAACTTGGCATCATTACTACTACATGAAAGTATTGGAAGCTATTGTTAATTTGAAAATATTTGTCTAAATATTTAAATAATCTTTCTATAGTGTCCTTTTACAGACATCTTTAATATAGTTGGGTCTATCAAATATTTAGTATATTTGCAGAAGTCTCAATTAAGATGAATGAGAAGATCCTCCAAATACACTAATGAATGTGAAATACAATAAAAACAACCAGTAAATATTGTTTATAATAGCTAAATTACTGCATGTTTTTCATTCTGTAAGACATCTGAGGTTTTTAATTGATGGAGAGAGAATACTGAATTACATACACCAAAAGGTGAAACTTCATGAATTCTTACTGAAAAAATGCCTTCAAACAAGAATGATTTAGAGAATCAGCCTATGTAATTCTGAAGTTCTCTTTTGATGTGGATTGAGCGTTTGTTGACAGGTCGTAACACATATTCTTCAGTGTACATGCATAAGGGAACTGTTAACCTTAGCAACTGGACTCCAACAATCAAAGAATTACCATCCTAAAAAACATCCTGGGAATGAAGCCATTTGTGTCAAATTGATCGGAAAGAAGGGAGTGTCTGGAGATACAGAACATTTGCTGTAAGAGAAAGAGTGCTATATACACAAGGTTAGCACTTTTAGAGAGAAGAATAATTTAAAAGTTCCTCATTTAAAAAAGATACCTTCTTTAATCAAAGGTCAGGTCATGGAAGTGCAAGACAAATAATGACTGAGGTGTTTACAAAAGAAAGACTAGACACGCTCTAGAATTTTTTTCTAAGTCAACAGAAGTAACATGAAAAGAAGGCATGAAAATGTAGCTAAAATTTGCATAAACATAGAAGAATACCTCAGAAAATGAATTTTTTTTCCAAGTCTTTTATGCTTCCTATCTCAGTATTATTAACAGTTAATAAAGGAATTCTAGGTCTACTGATTGACAGAACTTGGAATATAAACTATTCTGTAGCTCCCAACATGCAGGACTGGCCAGCTGGAATATCAAAATTTCAGCTTTGTCCACAGAGAATTAATTCTACTTCATGGTTTCCAGCTAGACTTAGACGTATACACAAGCATTTAGAAGTTCTGTTGTGCTAAAAAGAGTCAACTTTGTTCAAGCTACATCTGTTTATTTTCAGTTTTACTGTCAGCTTTGTTCAGATGGACAGCTCAAAGTATTCGGTTTGCACGTCACTGAGTGACTTCTATAGTTAGCAGTTCTGCCCACAGACATTCTCAAGCTAAAGAGGTTGTGGGATTTTGGGACAAGGCAAGTACCTCTTGTAAATCACAGGTAGAAAGACCATATAAGAAAGTCCAGCTTAGTCCCTGTAACTCTGTTGGACATCTGTGATAGCTATATTGTTACAAAACAATTCATGAGCCCGGAGAAGAAAGCTATTTCATATGAAAACATTGAGATGTAACAGCAGAAATTATTCTAAGATTTACAAACTTCCTAGACTTTAGCATTCTAAACCTAAAAATAAATAACAGCTTGCATAAAGTTGCTAATATTAACAGCGTGTCTATTACTAACTCATATCCTTCAGTTTTTTCTTAGCACATCTGTCTTTTCATATAGATTATACATGATAAGGTCTGTAATTTAGGTAGATATTTGGGGTTTATCAATTTAGAAAATCGTAACATTTGAATAATAATTATTGAAGTTGTAGTGAAAGGACCTATTTTCTACATTAGCATCTCAGTATTTTCTTGCACTTCACCTACTCTGTAAAATACAGGTTTATATTGTAAAAAAAGCAACAATGAAAATAAGTCAGAAACTGTCACACACTACTACATTGTCTGGAAAGAATGAGGAAGTGAAGATGTTAAATGTTTTTTGATCCCTCTCTCACATCTTACCTAAAGGATCATTGAAATCCATAAGCTGTTTCTAATTAGTTTCTAATGACCTGAGAGTTCTGCAAGTTTAGCATCTTCTCTATCTCATTTGATTTCCCTTTTGGAACTAAAATGATATCAAGAGGCCTAAAATGAAGATAAACCACACCTCCATGATCCCTATGGTTATTGGACCAGAGACATAAACACAGGAAGGGCTAAGGGTAAAGACCATCATCATCAGTAGTTTTATAACCTTTATTAGCAAAAAATACAGAAGTGATTGTATAACCATAGACTCTACTGATTTACTCTTTACACAATTCATAGTCAAGTCCAGACAGTTCTTTAACCTCCTGAAAAGGATTGCAAAAAAGTTGAATCTTTCCTGGAAGATTCAGTAATTAATCTATTACACTATAAAAAAGTATCTCAGCAGAAATCTGTCTCAAGTGTGTTGAGGAAAAAAAAAATTGATAAAGGACCAGATTCACATTTTTTGTTCATTGATTACTATTTGGTATCCTGATAAACTTAGAAGTTTAGGAAGTGATGGAAGTAATTATGAAATTGGCACTGACTTTGGAAAATGCATAAAATCCTCCAAGGTTTCAAAGTTAATTAGCTAAATATTAAAGTAATCAAAGTGCTGAATTTTTAAATGTATTGATAGTAATATAATACTCAGGTAACAATACTGTGGTTATATACCTGTCTCCTATTTGTAAATAAACAAAGAGTGGGTAATGTTAGTCCTTAGTAATCCTTAATGCTACAATTTTTATTTGCTTTTTCAAATTTGGACTCATTATAGCTATATAATTGGTTATATATCATACTAAGAACTCATTCTATTGTAAAATATCTCCACATATTTTAACTCAGAACTGCCTCAAGGTGATGAAATAGACATGACAGAAAATTTCAGGGTTGTAATGCAAGGCAGAAATTCTTTGAAGAGCTGTTGAATCTATAAATCTCACAAACACTCTAAAATATGCCTTAAAAAAGTGACCAAATTTGTCATTTAAAAGGGAAAAAATACTGACAATATTACATGCCATGACTGAGATGGTAAAGTCACCATGATTAAAATGGAGTAATTCACTTTGAACTAACTCTAGTTGACTCCTCTAACGTGCCTGAGGATTGTCTGTGGCAAGCCCAGAGGGAATCTTTTGTGCTTCAGTAAGCAATAAGCCTTGCAAATCATTATTCTTTCCAAGACTAACATAGGGGATACCAGTAATATTTGGGCTTTTTCTTGAGCCCCTAGGTGTCCAAGGTGCTAATTCAATACATAAATCTTTAAGGTTAGATTTCTATTATATGATTTACACTATTTGCCCTTCTTAAAACATAACTAGGAGTGTCTCATTTGAAAAAACAAAACAAAAGAGAAATAACATTGTTCAATTATCCAACAAATATAAGAAATAAAAAAATTGTCTAAACAATTCACAGTGTTCAACCCAGTAAAAACAATGCTATCAATAAAATCTCATCTAAACTCTATTTTATGGTTTTTTTTTGTAGGCATTGCCCACGTATTATTACATATTTTTGTTTTGTTTTGTTTTCTGGCGATACCAAGCAATCTGTTACAACCAGCTGTTTTGTAATCCTTCTGTGTCAGAACTGTAGTGGGATTAAGAAGGTCTTGTGATTCTTGTATTTCTTGCTCTGCAGTGATAAACATGCAACTCCATCACAAGCATACCGACGCCTGCATATCTTGCTATGCACACTGTAAACAGCAACGCAATGGTCATTGCTCCTTCTAGGGTAATAACTGCTTTTTGAATTCATCTTGCATCATAATTTTACAGGTTAGTTAGTGCCATATCTTCCATTTCTATAATTTTTAAAAATTGATTTTTCAGCTTTCTGTGAAATGAATTCCAGCCTTCAAGTTATAAAGGGCAAATAGGTAAAAAACTTTAAAAACTTAGCATACCATAAACTTTGACTATAGCAGATCGCCAAAGCCCAGACTTAGTCATATCACTTATGTGGAAGTATAAGGAATAAATGAAAATACATATTATGCTCAGTGAAGTTGTGGATAGCTCATCCTGGGAAATGTTCAAGACCAGGCTTGATGGGGCTTTGAACAACCCAGTCTAGAGGAGGGTGTCCCTGCCCACAGCAGGGGGTAGGAACTAGATGATCCTTCAGATCCCTTTGAACCCAAGCTATGGTTCTATGAATATAGCTGCAACACTGCCTTTGTTGTATGGAATCCAAACAGCAACATCGTCTCATATACAACTCATGGATGAAATAACATTAGATTTCCAGGAGGTTATCCACTCACAACAGGGACTGAGTGAGACCTATATTTACAGATTTATCCTATTCAAACATACTGGGCTTCTGGAAGCAACTTATCAGTCAAAGACAGTACTCTATTTAAAGCTGCTGCAACATTAATGTTGCAGCTTGTCTCCATTTTTCAGCTAAATGGAGGCTTTCTTTTTTACATCACATAAAGTCCTCAACCAGCTCAGGCCTTCTAATAAATTGCTAACTCTCTTACAGTATATCTTCTATTATGCTGCTTGTTACTTTAGTAAGACAGGAAATTAAAGCAATAAAACACTTCCAAAATGATAGGGCACACTCAGGCAGTCATTTTTCTTATGTTCCAGTATTATTCTTCAAAAGACCTTTTATGATACTAATATTAAATTCTTTGAAGTTCGAAGAATCTGTTGAAAGTGTTGAATTTCTAAGATAATGCTCAAATACTGCATCTACTCATGCATTTATTAAAACTGGGAATGTGGGATGGAATTTAAAAAAAAGCACAAAATACAATACAGCTAAATAATATATGGCTTGATACATTTTAGATCCACATTAGAGAGTACAATGTGTGGAAATTTGATTTAATGCTAAGGAAAATCTATTTTGCTTTTGTCTCACCTTACGTGGCCAAATGCACGCCAGATGTGGTCATTCATATAAAAGATTGGTAACTGCACACTGAAGCACAGAAAACCAGACAAATACTATAATGGTCACTTATTCAGTGTGTTCACATTAAGGAAATTGAATCAAGCTTATGAAACTATGCATTCTTTATTAACCCCATAGAAGAAGGTCACATTGACTGCTCTTCTAATGGAATGCACACTAAAAGATTGAAAGACATAATGTGAAAGAAAATCCCAGAAAATGCTAAGTCTCCTGATGAAACATTTTCAAAATGAAATTAATAACTATTTTGAAGGATTTATCTCATTGTTAAGAACTAAATGCATTTAATAACATATATTTGCAGGGAAGAAAAAAAGGAAAAAGAGGAAAGGGAAAAGGAAAAAAGGAAAAGAAAAATGAAAGAAAGAAAATGAAGTAGACAAAAAGAAAAAAAAAAGGAGAAAAAATAAAACTAAGTTAATCTACAAAAGATAATACTCAATGTCTGTTACGTATTAAAGATTGGACTCAATGATCTTAGAGTTCTTTTGCAAGCTAAATAATTCTAAGATTTTGAATACACAATACCAGTGTTCAAATAGGAACCCTAAAAGAAGAGTGAATATTCACTATATAGATCCTGATTTTCTCTGTCATTTAAAGTTCTATATTAATTTGCAATTTCACTGTAGTGAATTTCTTTTCCAGTTTCATTTGATCTGTTGTATAGAGAATTTAAACAACCTTTGGTGGAAGTTCTAATTTAGTACATGGACACTTTCATTTAGCAAATTGTAACAATAGAATGTTAGAAGGTCCAATATTGCAATTCTGATTGAAATTTACTGGTTCAAATTAAAAATAAATCTACTTCTATATAGTAAAACAGTGGAAATGAAGTGTAAATATAAAAAGTAAAAACTAAAGGCTATTTTCTCAATTCCATGTAGTTCTTCAAGGTCCACTTTTTCTGTATTTATCAAATGATTTCATTTTTTTAATGTATGTTTGGCTAGTAATTTAGTGGGCTAAATCTAAGATAAAACCACTCA
Organism: Chloebia gouldiae; assembly: GCA_003676055.1. Taxonomy (NCBI): domain Eukaryota; kingdom Metazoa; phylum Chordata; class Aves; order Passeriformes; family Passeridae; genus Chloebia; species Chloebia gouldiae. The sequence goes on along the minus strand of QUSF01000005.1, from coordinate 15,735,206 downwards.
ATAACTCATGTTTCCTTTCTCGTTTTTGACACATTTCTTCTCTGTTGGAATTCCAAAGCAATCAACTACCTGGGGATATATACTTCTTCAGAGATCTCTTCTCCACTATATCAATTAACTCAAAAGCAATTTTGGATACCTTCCAATGTACTACCACCATCTGGTCTCCCTTAAGCCTCACAAGCTGGAGTAGACTTGAATTGGTCTGAATGATGGTAATTTTTTAAATTATTAACAAATTAGGCATGTTACTTTGTTGTTTCCTTTCTCTGATTTGTTAAGAAATTTCCTAGTGACCTAAAGAATCCTTGGGAGTATTTTTAAACATTTAAAAGAAGTCTCTGAAACTGCATGGGGATCACTTGACTCACTGCAATGTGATACTCGTCAAGAGCATGTCTCTTAAAATTGTGATGGAGGAAACTGTGAAAACTGCATTTCAGCTTCCACTGATCTGTGAATCTACCTGTAATTTTTATGTAGAACAAGCTCATGAAGCAAAAGGTCAATTCATTAGTCTCCTTCAATGTAGAAGTGAGAAATGGCTTGGCAACAGGAGAGGCCCAAAGAAGTTGATGGTACTTCAAGACTTAGAAATGTGGACACACCCATTAAAGAAATTTTTCAGGATTAGAGAGTGGTCCATCCCCAAAATTAGTACAATTATAGGCTTTTTTTTCTTTAAATCAAGACAAAGTTTTTTTTTCCTCTGTTTAGGTCTTATAGCATGTTTACTTGATAGATATAGAAATGTGACTAAAATATGACATGTGATACATGTTTTTCTTTCTCTACTCAGGAGAACAAGTAATCTCAACACATAAGCTCTTCTGTGTTTATTCAGGGGGAGGAAAGAAGAAAAGTAGAAGTCTTTTAATTTTATTCTATATTCCATTATGATATTTTTGTTTAAGATGGCAAGGAAATGTTGCATGCCACACACTGACCTTGTGTACTTCCCTGCCGTTCCCAGATGACTCTAGGTTGTTGTCCTTTACCTTTTACTCCTTATTTTTGCCTCTTCCTACTGTCATGTATAATAGATTAGGAATCTCTTCATAATTACCAATCCCTCAAGGCCAGTGTGTCTTCTACCACCAGATCTGAAAACTGCACTTTAATTATGCATTCAAAATTGGAAAAACAACTGTGACAATAACATCACCAGTAAAATTATGGCATAAAAGAGCTATGAGAAAAATTTGTTCAGCCACAGTTTGGGCTCTAAATTCTAAGAGCTTCAGCATATACTCTTTTACAAGTACACTCCCTCAGCTGGAGATTTTGTTAGTAAGAAGGAAGACTGCTATAGGAAATTATTGGAAACCCTATAGCTTGGAAACCCAATAGACTTATTGCTAGAAGGCATAGAACTTCCACAGATTCTGTCATTGGCCAAAAGTCTTATGGCTAGGTACTGGGGAAACAAAAAATTTTTTGAAGCCTCTCTTCCTAAAAATATGGTATAATCATTGACCGTTACATAAAACTTGAGTTTTAAAATACAGTATTGTGCATGAATAGAGGTGTGCAAATATGCATGTATAAATACATGCATTTGCAGGGTGTGTGTGTATATATATGTAGATGGTCATACTTAATACTAAGTATCACAGGTTATGAAAAATAATATTTTAGGGGTTTCTTTTATGATAGGTTTTTTTGACAATTCCTGATAAGAACTGAGCACTGAAGAAGTCATCCATTGTTAAACAGGAAAATATACTAAAAGAAAGACTGGTTTGTAAGTGTTATTATGTACTACATACCCTGAAAAGATAAATGAAATATGAACCCAAATAAAGATTTGTGTTCTGTGTCCAAAAATAAGATGGACTGGGAAAAAATATCTCTGAAAATCTGAACAAAGAAAAAGGGAATGTAAACCATTAGGAAAAAAACTAAATGTGAGCTATGCCCCTCATTTTGCTGGGATAATATGAAGGCAGTGAGGTTTCCAGCTTAGAGAAAAATGGCTGTGAGCAAGAGGATTCTTGGTTCTAATCCCCAGTGAGCCAACCTCAGGCAAGCCATTCAGTTTTCCTTTGCTTCAGTCAATCCAGCTTTAAACCACAAAAAGCAGGTCTCAGTGAAGCCAGATCCTGCAACTACACCAAGCTATCTCTCGGGCAAATAGGGGGGAAAAAAGTGTAAGATGGAAACTACATAAAGAAGGGGGAAAAAGTGTTCTTAATAGTTTGCAAGAGGTGGAACAAAGGACAAATACATCACCGTGCTGACATGAAACATTTCCTAACAGAATTTGAGATGTCATACTAAAGTTGGTACATATGCTATTGAGATTTCTCAATTTAAGATACTGTACTCAGCATAAAATATTTACTGCACTTTGACAATAACATACCATCAAGAATTAGGACACTTCCAGAGTTACAAATATTGGAAAAATACATTAGTAACTTAAGACGTTAGAATTTTTAAAATACAGGGATTTCTTCTCACATAAAGTGAATCAATAATTCAGTTGTTCAGTGCATTCCTCTCTGCCTCCAAACATTTTACTAGAAAGATGAATATGAGAATAAAATCGACAGCTTAAGGGTGTGATACACAAATAAAAGATAATGAAAACTAGAATTAAATTCATGGGCTGCATTTGTTTTCTCTGCATGCTTAATAGAGTCTCCCATTGTTAAGGACTCTGTAAGTAATCATAGATTTCTTATTTAGTCTACTGGAAGAAAAAAATGAGGTACTATGAGGATTAAAATGACACAAATTATAAAATAGATAAAATATACATGCATGGGCTACTCAGTTGGTATTTTTTCTGCCAGCATGTAAAAAAATTATAGATGCAGTAAATATTTGAGACATCATTCTCTTTACAGCATTATGCATGGAGTTGTCAGTTTTCACCACTGAGCTTTGTTGATTTATATCAAATACCTAATTTAAATATAAAAGGGATGGTTACATTTATAGCACACTTGAGTATTTAGGAATACCTACTGATATTGCAGCACTTCTTTTTTTTATTAATATAAAAGTAATCCATAAAAATAAGTAGGAGCAATGCTAATCAGCAGAAGAAACAATGGCCATTTTTAGGTTTCTAACACATTTCATTACAAGCTGTAAATAAACAAGTAGCCAGTGTACTACAAAATATTCATTCCAGACATATACTGCAATTGTCCTAATGAAGAAACTGTTAGGTGAGACTATTCTATGATATCTTTACTTTGGCACATATAATCGTCCCTGTGTTTCCTCTAACTTGAGAAAACATCCTTACACTCAGCACATTCGTGCTACAGTTAATGAAAATATATTAAAAGGTATTTTTTGTTACACATTGCAAATAAGATTTTGAACTGCTGTATTGTCAGTGAAGAATGAGGTTAATTTACTTCCTTACAACACTGATAGGACATCCTTGCAGTAGGGGTCCAAGCATTCCTCAAGCTTTGGATTATTTTATCTCTTATCTGTTGGAAGATCACTGTAAGTCTGTCATAGAAACTGCAGACTTTTTCCTCCCAAGGAGAGTAGTGAAAAAAACAAAACAAAACAAAAAAAATAGCTGTCCTATGACACTGTAGTGGGGACAATAGGTTTGGAAGGAAAGGACATGAAGAACTGAAGTGTGGATAGAACAGTTACTCTCCCACCAGCATGGTTCTATGGGAATCTACTTTGTTGACAACTGGCATAGACTTTTATCACTGATTGTGAAGTGAATGAAATATAACCAGAGAAGCAACTTTGATCTAAAAGAAAAATAAATACATGAAAAGATATTTGTCATTTTGTATGCTTAGAATTCTGCTAGCAAAAGTAAGAAATTGAATAACTTAATTCAGGACCCAGTAACAAGTAAAATAAAATCTCTGGCTCTACTCTTTAATCTGGAAACAGATACAAGAAGAAACTTCATCCATTTCTTCATGTTGGTTCATTATGGAATTTTGAAAAGGGTGTGGAGCCCAATATCCTGAGAACCAGAATTGCTTACTCACAACAGACAGGAAGAAAACCCAGTTTTGCAACTGGAAATCAGAAAATGTCATGCCTGCTAGAGATTCTCTGTCCCTTCAGTAAGTCCCAAATCAGTGACCCCAAAGAAACCTAAATTCTTTGAAAAAAGTTTGCAAGAGTTTAATTCCAGGGTTTAATTCTTCATGGCAAGAAAACTTCATGCTAGAAATTTGAAAATGCTTAATTAATTCTGTAAAAATGGTTCCATCACCTCTTCTCTAAGGTTCAATATTGTACATAATTTAGAATTCAATTTTTGACATTTTCTTGCCTTTTTTTTTCTATTTTAAATGCACACCTATACTAAATCAGAGTAATATGAAACAAGAAGTATTTCTGAAATCTGTCTTAACAGATTTGGTTCCAGTTGATCCACAGTCCTACTCCAGGTTTAAAGACTAATCATTTTCACACATGATGCTGTATCAAGTCAGGTTTTTGGGAGTAATACATACCTCAAGTTATGCTTTTCAGGAGGCATTAAAAAATACCTTGATTTGGTGTAGTCTTACTGCTGCCCCAGAAATATAACATAAAAGTATTCTAGCAAGCATATACTATAATTAGAAGATATTTCAATAATAAAAATGTGTAAAATATGAAAAATTTTTTTGGTAAGTGACATAACACAAAGGAAAGGTAATTTTCTTTAGCCCTCCTTCTCATTTTAAACTTAGGGCAAACCAGAATAGAATTACTGGTGAGGATGAAGGAATATGTCTCATGTCTGCTAAAGATGCCACATGCAGGCATCTGGAACTGCTTAATTATCTTCCATTCTGGATAGGAATAAAAGGATATTTTCTGTTTCTAAATCAAATCTGTTCAGACATGCCACATGCACTTGTTCTCATCAAGGATTAAGTGCATGACAAGCTTGAACTTTTAACACCAAATACTTCTGAGATACAGGAGAGCAAAAAAAGGTCACAACACTTCTGAAAAACTGAAATATGTAAATTTTTTACAACACTGTCACTCAGAATGATTCCCCTTATTTTTTTCATCTTTTCCAAAGTAACCCACCATTGAGCTAAGATTAAGAATGAGAAATAACAAATTGAACATACATTTCCTCACCTTGGAAGTTAAAATAGGTGAAAATAAGCCTTGGAATACAGTAGTTTGTGTTACCTTCCCTTGTGAGTTGTTGTGCAAACTACACTGCAATAGTGTGTAATTTGATTTCGGAGGCAACAGCCAGACATTATCGAAGAATAAAACATCATGTTTCAGAAAAATAAAAGGCTAGTTACCTGCTTTTCTAGCTTCTTGCAGAAGCTGGGTTTACCACTGCTAGCAGGTAGAGGTTCTTTTTGTCAAATGAATGAAAATGGTGACCAAGAGGCTAGGGGTAAAAGAGCATAAATACATTTATTGATACCTCAGGAGGTTGTTCTAAAAAGATGTCCCTATTGAAAATTAATCGATTTTCCCATTTATTAAATTTTCTATGATGCTTTTTTTCAAGTATTATACTAGCTGTTAAATAATAAAAAAAAAATACAGCTGGGTAAACATTTGAAACAAAATGAATTAATATTTTAAAAATTCAGTAATAATAAAAGCCCACATTAAAAAAAGAAAAGAAAAAACAACAAAAAACCTAAAACCAAACAACAAACAAACAGACAAAAAACAAAACCAAAACCTCAAACTTTCAGGAATTCTTGGTTTGATCCAGAGCACTCTATTTCCCCTATGCCCCTGCATTACCTAGCTGTAGATTACCACAAAAATGGTTCGTCATTATGATTGTCATTTTCAAAACAACTTTTTCTCCACTTTCCTTTTTTAAGTTTTCCATCTCCACAGAAAAAAAAAAAAAAGAAGTGGAAATATGGGTGTGAGCATTTAATTAACTCATCCTTTCCTGTTGATTTATATGGTCGCTACAAGTTTTAGACTGTGTTGATAAATGAAATAAAATGGTCACTTAACGCCAAGGCAGATGCAGTAGTTCTAACTTTCAAACATTTCCAAAGAGTTCTAACTACAACAATGGGCTCTAACTAACTACTAATCCTGTAATTGTACAGCATTTTTAGTGCTAACCTAACAGGGCGATTAATATGCATTCTGCATTTGAATTAAAAAAAAAAAGAAAAATAACTTTGCAAGATCACAAATGACTGATGAATTGGTAGAATAATAGAACTAAGTCTGCACACTGTGTGTGGGGGTGCCAGAGATATAAAGCTCAGTGGAAGTTGGACTGAAACATGCTACAATTTTTGGTAATTTTTTTACTGAATTAATTTAACTACAGCTATCAAACATTCTACTAGAAATCAACTAGCAATATTTTATGGACTTTTTCTCAGACACATGTGCCCATTCCCTACTTCTTCAGAGGTGAAAGACTTTCTTTCCCCGACTAGCAGCAATCTTTAACGTGAATCCCCTACTGCATGCACTTATAATAAACTTCTACTTTTCTCTGTTTAGTGTCACAGAACACTTTTTGCACTGCCATTAAGCTCTTCCATGACCAGGGTGGCAGGAGCAGGGCCTGCTCCTCCAGAGCTTCCCCACAGTCCCTTTGCCTGAGGCCAAAATACAGCTGGCATCAGTTCCCTGTCTGGACATCCATCCATGCCTGTTTGCCACAGGTGCAGCCCAGGAGCCCGAAGGGAAAATCCCGTCCTTACCTCCCTGCAGTTTCCTGCATGTTCTGAGGATGGCAGGGTGGGAAGGCAGGACTTGGGTACCCCTGGTGTCCTGCCCAGAGCAGCGCTGTGTGTCTGCCCTCTGCCCATCCTGCAGAGACCCTGCTTCTGTTCTCATCTGTAATCTGCATGTTTTAATAAAACACATCCTGAGAGAACAGAAGCTTCATAGAATCCCTTTTTTTATGCCCACTGTAAAATAAAAAATGGGTGGGCATTGGGATTATTCCATTTCAGAGCTATCATGACTCATGGTTTCAACCTGGCCCATGTATGTTCTGCAATACTTTTAAAATTTTAACGTCCCTTGTTTCCCTTGTTTATGGAGGCACTGCTGAATGTCTGTCTTTGACCATTGATTCCAAGACTGCTAAAGGGCAGAGTATCACTCATTGTTTTTCTTCTCATTTACATTTGGATTCAAGTAGTGCAAGACATAAGTGAGTGCAAGACATAATGAATGAGATAAAAATAATCAGCTTCCATCTTCCCACCATTTTTTATACTTGTGTTGCTATAGCAAGCATGTGATAGGTAATTGACTATGAACATAACAAGAAAATATTACAGCATCAATTCATCAATGTACGACACTTAACATGTAACCAAACTTCCTCCAGATTTTCTCAAACACATTTATGCAGCTAGAACACTTCAAGAAAATCTGCTCTTTAGAAGCTTTCACTTAGAGCTTCAACTATCATCAGCTCCTTTTTCTAGCTGACATCCTCCCTCCACAAAACTAAATACTAGGCTTTATCAGGGCTGAATGTATTAATGGTTTATATGAAAGGTCCTGTTACTTTATATGAAAGGGACAAGAGAGTGGATTAACTTTTTAAAATAATGGAGTGACAACTCGAATCTGAAGAACAGCCCTCTTGGCAACATTCCCTAAACTGACTCTTAAAATAATATGGATAGGTCAAGGAAAGCATCCTCTTTAACTATATTAATAAAGCCAGTGCACAGAAAGTTTTCCTTTGTGCTTCCTTCCTAATTCTAATGCCCCTTAATTCTAAAACAAAAGTATAGCAAGCAGCACTGGAAGAGCTCCATCTTTCATGCACTGGGAGTTTTATATAAAAGGCCAGATCTCTGACTGTTTCAAAGAGAATATTTTTAACAAGATTTCTGATTTTGTAGTGCACTGCTATTCATTTTTATAAGCTTTTATGGCTGTCAGCATACTGATTGTTCACACTGACACAAGGTTTACACAAATAACAAATAAGAACCACCAGTATATGAAGAACATATAACTGTTAGTTTACAATCAAAATATATGAAATTAGTCAGTCTTTATGTAGGTATTATATTAACTTCTGACTATCAAATTTTTAAAAGGGAAAGTTTTGAGGGAGCTCAACCGGTTCAGCCTCAAAAAAAGATGATTGAGAGGGGACCTCATTAATGTATATAAATCTAAAGGGAGGTGTCAAGAGGATAGAGCCAGGGTCTTCTTGGTCGTGCCAACCAATAGAACAAGAGACAATGGGCAGAAAATGATACCCTGAAAATTCCACTTGAACATGAGGAAGAATTTCGTAACTGTGTGAGTGACTAAGCACTGGAACAGATTGTCCAGAGAGGTTGTGGAGTCTCCTGCACTGGGGATATTCAAGAACTGCCTAATTTTGCATTTTGTGCACTGCACTCTAGGATTTTTCTGCTTTAGGTAGGTTGGACCATACACCCACTACAGTTCCTTCCAACCTGACCCATTCAGTGGTTCTGTGATTGGCTCTAAAAATATCACTACATAGAAGTTTAAAAAAACCTGGTCAAGAGACAAGACTACAGAGTAAATTTACAATACATGCTGAGAGTAAAGTGCATAATTGTCAGTGAATAAGCAATAACTGGAATGCCAGTTTATAAAAATAATCAGTTAAATGTAAAGTTCTCTCAAATTATTGTTTAAATGTGACCATAAGATTGCCAGACATGTGTATAATATATAATAGTACCTTCTTTATTAGAACTATGAACGACTAATAACTGTCTGCAATAAAAAAGCTAATTGTTACTAATGGTTAATGGATCTTAATTTTGTGTTTGGATTCAAAGATAAAGGAGTACTTTCTAAGGAAATAACATGTCCTGCTGATTTTTCTTGTCCATCATTATAAAAATGCAATCTTATGTCATTTACAGTACTTGTAAGTAGAATTGGCACATTTACCTGTGTACGCAACTTCTATTTTCAATAAATAGTTCAACTGCCTTTTAATAATGTAAATTCAGCACCCTATCTGGCTCCTACTTCAGTGATACATACAGTATCCTGTAAATTTAGTATTTTTGGTAAGAGAGGCAATCAACTTCAAGGTGTGGAATTTCTCAAAGACACACAATAATATAGGCTAAGAAGTCCTTGAATGTCCTGGTGTATTTTATGTCAGATAGCTCTAGGTATATTGCTTGGCACATAGGCTATCTACTTGTGCAATACAAGAGTCTACCAGTTTCCATTCATTAAATGCAGATGAGATACTGCATTTAGTTGGTGCCAATTTCACTGTCATATTCTCCTAGTTCAGCACCCAAAGTGATCTGTTCAGATATTGGTCAAAAGCTTGAGCTAATTTTCTTTTGGAGACAGGCTAGACAATTTACTTGTTTGCTAAGCCTCCTTAAAATCCCACAGAAAATTCGGTGTACATTCTTATTGAAAACCTATAGCAGCAGATACAGACATAGAGGGAGACTGTAATGATTACTTCCAAGGCTGTGGTAGATTTACTACAGAGTCACAGAACTAACAGTTTGGAAGCTAGTGGAAATTGCCCAGATTACAATTCTCCACGCCCTTTAACATGTATAGACTTGAAAAATTTGGATGAGGTCTTTACATAATGACAGTATTTTTACCTAGTATAAAAATCACTTATTTACCTAACAGCAACAGAAGACGGTATTGACTACAGAAGACCTTATTGCTTCTAAACAGAAACTTAGAATTAAAATAAATCTGGCTTTTAAAATGTCTTTTTTCTTTAAATTTTCTATGTTTAAAAAAAGTGATGCTCATGAGAGCAGTCTCAGTTACAGCGTGAAGAAAAATGGATTTTGTAAAAATGTGGTAAATGTCTTGGTTCTACTTGTTTTAAAATTTGTTGTACAGTGATCAGTTTGTTGACAGAACATCTGCTCATTTCATCCTTAGCAAGCTCAAATCTGTATTCCACTTCTGCTCTGTTTTCAAGATAGAAAATCTTGACATATTTTTGGCTCTACAGTCATATTGGGTGTCAAGAGAAAGATTTCCATATTTGTCTGTTGCGCCTATGAAAAAAGAGTCATGGAACTATCTTTCATACATATTCTCCCCAGATGTTAATTCAAAAGCTGAACCATCCTAAATATGTACAGAACATCCAAATTAACTTGAAAAGTCAGCGAAGACTCAAAGCTTTCAATGGCAGGACATGGTTAGAAGCCATTGCCACTTTGGGATAAGTTCTAAGGCTGTAGAAAGCTAAGTCTTTGAAATATCAAAGACTGCCTCTACCATTTAATTAAACAGGGCCAGCGAGAAGTCTTAGGCTCTGGAGCTTTCTAACATTGGCAACCTCCATCTAAAGAGTCTGTGCTCCTGGATCACTCTGCAATCCCTCATTGTGTTCATGTGATCCTTTAACAGAACTGTGTCTCCTTTTCCAGCACCGAGGGTCTGTGAAGGCTGTACTGCCTCCCCTTGGAATGCTGCTCTGCTGTCAGGAGCCTGGGGCTGGTGCTGCTGGCACACTGCAGGGTTTCAGGGTGCCAGGCAAAGTGATTAGAAAATGAAGTGTCTGAAGTGCTTTTTTTTTTTTAACTTGTCAAGAAAGTATCATTTTATTGATATATTAAACTCTATGGGACTTATTAAAACCAAATAATAGTTTTATAATTGCTTTTCTCTTCCATAAGAATAGTTTAGATTTTTACATAGTTTAGTAAACTTCATCCTTAACCAAAATGAGGAACTGACATCTCATTTTCTCAATAACAGTTTTATGAAAATATTTGTGATAGTGAAAATTTTCCAAAATTGCAAAATTGTTATTTGTATTTATTTTATATAGAAGTTACAATTTATAAAGTAATCACAATTTCTATTTATAAATTAAAAAAAATACTTTTAAAAGGAAAAATCAATACTATTAGAAGCTCTTATTTGATATTACAGTTTTCCTTGGCATCTCACCTTAATATTTTTATTTATGTTCAAAACACGTATTCTTGAACTGTCATCAGTTTCATTATTAAATAGGTAGCATCTGAAAGGAAAAAAAAATTGTGCTAAGCATAGATCCTGAATATGCCTGAAGAATCAAGCACTTCAGTGAATATATTGAATTTATAGACTTCTTCTATATCTTAATGTATGATCTCCTCACATTGCTTTTTATTTAATAGCTCACACTGCAAGAAGATACAGGACAGAGATTCTATTTTGTCTTCTGCCAAGGAGCTATCAAACCCACATCTCCTAAGCTATCACCATCAATCTACTATGATTTTTTTGTACAAGAACTCTTAATACTTCCTGTTGTAGGAATTCTACGGTATATGGAAAAATCAAAAATCACAGTGATAGAGAGAACTTAGAATGAAAATACAATTCTAGCTTAAGGGCTCAGCTCCTCAAAATATTTCCACTATGGGGGCTCATTAAAAAAGTTCCATATGGCACTTAAATATTGGTAAAAATGCATAAACAAATTTTCTGCTAAAAATTGCAGCTAGCAGCTTCCCTCTTTGTACAGAAACTTCATCCATTAAGATGGATTTTTATTCCTCAGACTCCTGCATTCTCTCTGAGCTAATAGGTATGCAATAGTTTCATGCAAAGTAGATTATCTGAAACAAGACAATGGGAGCATTTCTGTCTTACGATATTTCAGAGGCTGGTACTTAGACCAGTGCTCAGAGAGTGGAAGGCTCACGTCTGTCTACCATCTCCTCAGAAGTTTTCTAATCATTGCATTTGCATACAGAATGTTATGTGAGGCATTAGCAGAAATGCAATTTTCAGTTCCAGCTCTCCCTCTTCCTTACTGGAAACTCAGAATACAGTTCAGAAAATTAATTTGATAAATTTTGACAATTTTTAAATCTATGTATGATGAGGCCTCTCATACTTCAAGGGAGACTGGAAACCTTAAATAGTGACCCAAAGGAATAGAGTGTTTGACATGAGCCAAATTACTCAGATTCAATTTCACCAGTATAAAAGATTTAAGAATATGAGAATATGCCTACCTTCAAATAATTATTGACTTAAAATAACTATTGACTTAAAATAACAGCATGCATTATAAACAGTAACCTCAGGAATAAGGATATACCTTGGCTGCTCATACATCTCAGCTGGATATTAGATTTTTTGAAACATAATTAGTCTCTGAAAAGTCCTCCAAATCTATAAACGTTGAAGTGTTCTTAAAGTAATATTTTTGTGCTCCTCCTGTTAAAGATAGCAACCAGACTCCCCAAAACAGCCACTTTAAGCCACCTCTACTTTTTCTAGGCAGAAGTAATGATGGGACCTTGTTTATTTCCTCCTCTGCTTCTTTGTTCATTGCTTGCAATAGAACACTGAAATACCACACATTACTGTGGGAAATTAAGATATTATTCTTCTTTTCTTCCTTGAAGCTGCATAATTAACATTTGTACCAAACTGTTTATCCTACCTAAGGCTGGCTTCCTCCTCTTATAGCCTTCTAAACATGGTGATAATGCTTCATACATCATCTAATGAGAAATATTACATTCTCAGTCTCTTAACTAATTAAAAAATATCACATAATTAATTTTTAAGATAAGTCAGGGTTGTTTATTTTTAGAAAGAATGGCCACAGACACTAACCTGGGAAGACAAACTTCAGACATGCAAATTTTGAAAAGTCTCTTATTCCTAAATACAATGTCTAGAGTCCGGCTCAAGGTCAGATTTAGCATAATAAGTATTATGACAAGTTTTCATATGAGACCCACAAACATTAGAATTTGTCAAGGGTGGATTTTTGCATGATGATTTCTGTTGGTTCTCCATTCAGTACCTGCAAATGCTTTGGGAACTTTTACCTCTGCATGGATCTGCATGGGGAATATACAATCTTGTCAAGCACAGCAGAGGGGAATCCAAGCTTGAGCAGGTGCTGAAAAGAGGATCAGAGTAATAGAGTGCCTATCATATAAAGAATGAGCAAAAGTGCTTATCCTCCTTAAGGTAGCAAAATTATAGCTTAGAAGACTTATTGTAGTTAAGAAGACATATAATCACTCCCTATAAATAATTATGTTTGGAAAATAATTATATGCCATGAAAGGAGAAGGCCTACTTAAGTAAAGGACACAGTTGGCAGAAGAAAAATATTATAAATTGTCCATGAATAAAATTAGGCCGGAGTTCAAAAGTATTCTTAATGATCAGACAGCAGTGACGACCTGGAACAGCTTCCCAATGGCAGTAGTAGGGGTGATGAAAAATAAAGTACTCAGAAGTAAGTTTCTGTTAAGATGGAGTCTGATCTCTTTATGAAAGCTATAGAATTTTATTAAGTAACAAATATAGGCTCCTGTGAACAAAGAGATGCATTTTCTATCCTATTTTTCTGTTGCATCTAATTGCTCTGCTCAGGACTAAAAGTTCAGTATAGCAAGGCTCATTATATTAGTGGTTCAGTTCTCTTTTTGATATGTCTCTCAGTGCCTAAAAAAGAATCTGTTTTACTAACAGTATTAGTTACACATATTTTCTCCCTCTAAGATATTGCAAAAGGGAAGATTTTTCAACCTGATTTATTTGCCCAGTTTGGGAAAATCCAAAGGACTCTATACATATTACTTAAGAATAAATCTACCATCTCTTATTATGTCAGCTGATTATTTTATTGTTCTCTTAAAAGAAAAAAATGATAAAAAAGATGGTTAAAAGTTCACAACTATAAAATATAAAATAAAAGTATGTAGCTTTAAGCATGAAATGCTATTAAATAAATTTTTATGAGAACAGAAATATTGAAAAATTGAGACGTAAATTTGTGGCCTCTATGGCAGAAAATTAGCTCTTGGGAGCTGAGGAAGAGAATGGGGAGAGGAGGTAGAGTGGGATTTTTTTATCTGCATTTTCTACAAAGATCCCTGACAAGAATATCTATTAACTGCCAAATTTGCATAAACCTTCCACAACTTTAGCTCAAGTAAGCCTTAAGCATTTAATTCTGAATCATCTTATTCAGTATTTTTAAGCACCACAAAGCAATTTACTCTTCATTTCTCTCCCATTTTTTTGAGACATACTGGTGGTAGCTATTTCCCTGTAACGCTGGTTAAGACTATGAAGTTTTCTGGAGTGACTGAGGTAAAACTAAAAATGTTCTGATATTTTCCCCTCGGAGAGTGTGAGCAGTTCCTTTGGCTTAAATAGGCTTTAACTGCATCCCACAGAGTGATGCTTCATAGCGTATTATTAGAGTGATCAAAAAGAACGTTACGAAGAGAAGCTGAGTGCTAGCCAATGTTAAGCACCACATGCATATTTCTCATCTATATTTTACAAAATCAGAAATTTCAAAGTGGAATCTATTTTTCACAACACTGTCCTCAGTATTTTTGCTGGTTTTGCCTTGTTTTTTTAATTACACATTTTCAACAGTAATGTGTAAAATGTAAGGCTCACATATTAAATTTACACACTAACAGAACCAGATGCATGATTTTAACACAGAACCAGATTCTGTGTAAAAAAAGGCAAGATATATTCTGCAACCCAAACAGCAGGTCAACTGCAAAGGATTTTTTTGTGATTTCTGGGACTGCTCAGTTTAACTTGTTTTGAAGGAATATTTAAAATCTTCTGGAAGAATAACTGTACATTATTTCTTTATAATAAAAAAATGTGTAACTTCCTTAAAAATTCAACAATTCTAGTAAATATTTGGACATTATCCTACCGATATTTTGAAAGCATTCTAGTTGTTTTATATGCAAAACAATGAGAAGAAAGCTCTTCTTTTTTTCTTAATTTTTTTTAATTAAAAAAAAGTGCCATGAGATTTGTATTTTGGGACTATGGAGATGACAAATGGGCATACTTCATTGCAACTCCTGGGCAATTCATCTGTCACCTAGTTTTCCATTGAGGCTCATTGCCACAGAATAATCCTTCTTCTAACAGTCATACCAAGTCTGATAATCCATTTTTCCTCATTATCAAGCTTGATTTCTTGTGGGATTAATTTTCCTACACATTGTTTAGAGAACTGAATTCTAGTTGTAACAATTACATGTGAAATTCTCTAGAACATCTGGACTCAAAATGCAGGGCGCCAAATTCATCCCTTGACCAGCTTTACCAGTATCACTGTTGTTAGGCCAAAAATTAATTTGACTCTCCAACTTTAGAAATAATACAAGCAATGTTACTACAAGTCCCAAGTTATTGATTGAAATAGCAATATAACCTGCTAGTCATCCTTTATTTATGCCTTTTATGCTTGTAGTAAAATCTTTAAATACGTTTCCATTCACTGGAAGCCACAAAGGGAGGCTGTTAGACCTGCCTTAAATAAGTCCATGTCTCACAGAGAAATGTTGCTCTACTTGGTTAATCAAAAAGACGCTGCTCCATGGTGGGAAAAGCTGAGATTTTCAGGAAATGAATAGGAGAGCTACATGTTAGTGTTTTTCTGCTTAAAAATAATTAAAACTTTACAGCATGATAGTAAATCATTCAACTGACTGTTTTGAATAAAACTTGAATTTCCACTGAATTGTCTAGAAATATAATGACATATAATTGTTTTGCAATAATTTCAGTAGCAAAATATTACAAACAAAAATTTAAGGGATTAAGTATATTTTTTTGCATTCTAGAGTTGTTGAATATGTTCATCCATATTTATAAAATAATTTGAAATTCATATATCCCATTGTAATCTATCCACAATTTACAGTAGCAAGAAATTAATTTTATTTTCTTCTTTCCATTACTATTCTTCCAGTTATGTTTCAGAATACTCAAGTTAAATGATCCAATATTGTATATACAGTGGATGTTGGAAGAGAAAGAACTTCATCTTTTTGTTAGCTAATACTTCTCTGCTGTGTCCCTATCACCGTGTTTGACTTGAGTTGGACTTCTGAAGTCCTGAGGGGTCAATTTCAGTGTCAGGTGTGTTTTCCTTTACATTGGTGAGGATATGAGATTTGCTCTGTCCCACTGTTTTAACATACTAAGTCTAACAGTCTACCAAAGAAGGTGTTAAACTTCTTGTTAGACATTTTGTTCCCTCCTCTTATGTTTTAGTCTATTTTAAAATTATGTTTCTCTGTAGTAGTTTCTTCCATATATTCTTCACCTTTTTCTAAACTCATCTGCTGCATAGATATTTTCAAGTCCAAACATTTTATATAGGACACCTTGTTAAGGTGTTGACATGTAGTTTAAAAAGACATTTCTAAATTAAAGTTCTACAAATTTGTTTTCTAAGTAAATAAGGTGAGGTAAACAGGATATATAGTGAGAAACTGAGGATTAAACCAAAAATCAATCTCCTTTGAGACAAACCTAATAACTGGCTCCAAAAGCTTTCATAAATTATTAGCCCTGAAATCAGTCAAAGTGTCTGAAACATTGTATGTGTCACTGATGTACTTGAAGTTCACCTAAGTAACTGTATCATCAAAATGTGCCGACAAAAAATGCCAGCAGCTACTCCACCTTGCAATCAATCACATATCTGTTTCAGACTTAACAAGTGTCAGAGGATGTAATTTCATCTGCTTCTGCTGCATACATTGAAATGTTCATATTCTTACTAAGGAAGGAAAAGGACTAAAAACATTTGTAAGTTCTATTTCCCTCCAGCAGACTATCTTTTTTTTTCCCCATAAAGCTTATGCTTTCCTGTAAATTAATAAAATGCATACAGAGGAAAATATGCTATATTTGAATGTATGAGTGAATGTATGAGTTGTGCAGCATTACTGTCTTTCAAGAAAGTTACATTGTCTATATAGACAATGAAGAAATAGAGAATGGCCAAATATCTGTTCAAGATAGTTGAGTACAAGATAGACTGGACATTTGAGTTTGTTGATGCAACCACAGAAATACAATTTGCCAATGTAAATAAAGTGCAAATAAAGTGGAATGTGTCAAGTAAAAGTTTCCCCTGCACTCCAAGGAAGGGTTCCATACTATTACAATGAACAACCATTTGATAAAAATTGTACTGGTTTCATCAAGCACACACAAAGGAAAGGTTCATTTGTATTTGGAATCTGACATTGTATTAACCCTTACCTAGTTAATGCATCTGTAACAGTGCCAAGAGTACAAAATAAAGTAACTAATTTTCAGGAAATTGGTCCTCCTCAGTTAATAGTAAGTATAATGCTTCATTTCTATGCTCAGTAACAGATGCTAGTAACCTATGCATCAACTCCCTTCCTTTCCCTTTCCCTTTCCCTTTCCCTTTCCCTTTCCCTTTCCCTTTCCCTTTCCCTTTCCCTTTCCCTTTCCCTTTCCCCT